>JAODKE010000068.1:19182338-19202741 GCA_026779605.1 Mormyrus hasselquistii
CTGCGCTAATGTGCCGTTTGTGTTAATAGCAGCAGCGAAGCGACCAAAAAGCCGTAATGTTCCTAACAGAGTGGCTGATATGTCCTGAAATCATACAGCTGAAAAAGTATTATATAACATGTTGGATAAAAATAGGTGATTTAATGTT
Source organism: Mormyrus hasselquistii (assembly GCA_026779605.1). Taxonomy (NCBI): domain Eukaryota; kingdom Metazoa; phylum Chordata; class Actinopteri; order Osteoglossiformes; family Mormyridae; genus Mormyrus; species Mormyrus hasselquistii. The sequence goes on from JAODKE010000068.1 coordinate 19,182,487, forward strand.
CGTGGAAGTTTCCGCTTTTTAACTGTATAAAATAATTTTATCTGTTATAAAACAACTCAGGTGAAACAAGAATTGTACGTTTTCAGCATCTGGCATGCCACTCGCAATTGCAGGAAATCTTACGGCAAAATTATATCATTCCATTATAAACCTAAAATAAGCTACGTCAGAAGTGTATTTACACGGTTAAATACAAAAGCAGACTATTTACAAGATTACATATGTATGCAGACATCTCGAATTGAATTGTATTGAATTGCCTTGATTTGACAGTCAGGCACTGATTACATGCAATGTTGATACAACTGATTAACTACTTAAATATATATCACACTAAATAGTTAGACATTATGATCTTCCGGACCTTTGCTTCAAGAAATGTTCTCTAACTGGACCTCTTTAAATTACAGTTGAATACCCCTGCAAGAGAGCTATTGAACTAATCAGATTTTTTTAAATCGCAATATATATCGCAGAATAAATATTGCAATGTGATTTTTTTTTTCAATATCGTGCAGCCCTATTTGGCTGTTCTTTATCACAGCAGAAATACCCACGGTGTTTAAATAATCATGTTATTCATCAAGGCCAAATCACTCCCAAACTACTTTAAAGCAGAAAAGCCTCTTGACCTGGTTGTCAATAAACACACTTTTAAGCCCCACATAGCTGGGTTGGCAAGCGTGTCATTGACATGTCTTGCGTACACAGTGCCCAAGCGCCTGCCCAGTTAAGCTGTCAGTAGTTAATCCTTGCTACTTAATTTATAAGTAATTGTTAAAGATGTGCCAAATGCTTCTGGCCATCTAAAAGAGGCACTTATGGTGGATATGACTGTGTTTAAACATTCAAACCTGCAGCAGTGCTGCTGGCCTAGAGACTGAGGCTGCGATCAATGTCCAGCCAGACGGATTATTTACAATATTAAGATGGCATGCCCAGCCATTTATAAGCCCTAAAATGTTACAGCAGGAAGATTCACAAGTTTGGAATCGACAGAGCGCCGCTGGCTGTTGGAGCCAGTTTTGGCTGTTGAGACGCTGCTGAACCTGATTGAGGTGTTGCAGCTGCATTTCAGGGCAGTAGCATCCACCCCTGGGAGAGGCTCAGAGGGAACAGTGGGTGCTGAAGTGAATGAGACACTAGAAGGTGGATCAGCATTCCAAACCACCCATCACTGCATACAGGACACGTGTTCCTGAACCAGAAAGGTGAGAGGCACGCGACTGGAGAACGTGTCACTTAGGTGAGGCGTAATTCCTTTCGGGGTGGGGACTTATCCGAAATGGGGTGGTGCAGCGAAGGTTTCACTCACAAGCCTATGGGAGAGTGAGCTTGAGAGCAAGACGATGAAGGTATGTACGGCAGCCATTCAGGGCTTTCTTACCCTCCTGTGTGATGAAGGAGAGGTCTGTGATGATCCTGGATGACTTTTTCCTTTTGTTGGGGCCAGGTGTCCCAGACAGAGGCATGGTTTCTGGTGGGAAGCTGAGGAGATGCAACACCATTAGTGGGGAAGTATGAGAGAGATGGGATGTCTCTGATGGCCCAGAAGAATCATGGCCCCCATGTGACCAACCTGTCCTTAAACATCCCCGAAAATTACAGACCGTTCTCTTCCACAGGTTTCATTTATCCAGACTAAACCTCATTACATATTAGATATGCCTCCAGGGGATGGGGGAAGCAAATTGTAGCCTTCAATGTTGCTAATTAGCGGTACAGAAATATGCCACACACAGTGTAATTCTCTGCTGTGATAACACCACCAGTAAGCAAGGTTTGAAATAAAACAAAATAACTCACTGTGACGGGTTATGTTCAGGGGTGAGTTCCCTGGAGCCTTCTTAACACTATGGCATTTGTAAGTTCTATCTTTTAACATAGAACTTACAAGCGACATAGCATTAAGAAGGCTCTGGGAAACTCACCCCAGATCAGTCATTAAGGAAGGAAAAGACACAGTTGACTGAACATTCACAGCAACCTAATGTCTCATGGTCTGTTTAAGCAGTGATGTTTTAGCCTATGCAATTGGACGTACACATGCCACATATCATGTACCCACCTCCAACGCTTCGCACTTAATCACAAAGGTGGCTCATACTTAGAGTGTGTCCGATTCATAGGCTGACCTCGTTTGCACATTGAATATTATGGTTAAATGGAGAAGGAGGCAACTGATAGGCTGGTAGAACACGAAGGCCGTAGACACTGTTTGGGGAGTTTATTGCCCCTTCCTGGTCTTTGAACAAAAATAAATTTCTTTTAAACAGAGATATGAGTCTTTTTTCCCCTTTCCTGGTGTGTAAATAAGCACAATTACCCAGAGAGATGGAAAGTCAAGTCCTCACAATTAGGTAGAGATAGTGAGACGCATTTGGCCTGTAAAGGTATCCTGCCATCCCCCTTCCCCTGAGGTTTTCTGGAACTTTTGTCTTTGACCAGCTGCATTCTGGAGCTTTGTCATGAACCCACCAACAGCCTGCACACTGTGGTAGTTGGCCAGTTCCTTTAAGGACACAAGGAAAGTTGCACTGCGTCTGCAAAACCGTAACTCTATCTTCAAAGCTATTTTTAAGCGCCATTTTGAAGCGAGACCTTTTTCGACGAGCCGGGTGGACGGGTGGGCACGATGGGTCTTGGACTCAAAGTAAGATGGCCTCATGGACCAATACATGTATGTACAGAAACACACACATGCCAAGCTCCAGCAGCACCGCTCCAATGTGCACCCAGAGGGGCTCTGAGGGGGAAACTGGATTCCAGGCTGCCCTGGAAGGAGCAGGGGCCCTATAAAAACATCACACCCCCAGGCTCACAGCTCAGGTTTCTCGAGTCAGTATTCCTGGTATAGCAGGCCATATAAATCCAAAGTGCGAAGTGGGCAGGTGCAGAGGGGCGGTCAGCAAATTCTCAAGATCAGCCTGTATTCAGAGACTTAATGCAGAAAAGTGACATGCCTCAATTGATGTCGATTTACGGAAGGTCACATCCTGCAGCAGGGAAAGCAGGACCCAGATATATGCAAAAACCCTCAACTTTAGAGATGGCCCCCATGGTCAGATCATTGACTGTCGCACATTAGTTTACCTTGCCATGCAATGTGCTGTCATACAGATTTGCCATGCTGACCCGCTCACCTGAATTCAGAGAGTCTGTGCTGTCAGGGGTGGGGGGCTTCTGGCTTGAGCAAATTCCAGGTTCTCTGTTCTGGAAGCTGTAGCTTCTCTACATCCCAGGGTGCAGAAAATGCTGGGAGGTGCTGGGTGACACGTCGTCAGGGGGTGCCCTGTTCTGCTCAGGACAGAGTGTCGATGCAAAGTGCGGGGCTGTTGGGTGCTCTGACTTTCTTGCAGATGCTTCACAGATCTATATATAGAAGTTAGGGGAGTGAGGAGTCTGGAGGGTTATCAGATAGCCCCCCTTAGGGCTGCAGGCAGAATTACAACTAATTGATTTGACCTCTCTACTTGGTCTTCATCAATTACCAAACTTTGGGCTGGATTTGCACCCTTTCATTGAGTGTAGACATTTGTGATCTCACTGTGAAGCATTACGTGGTCCAGATTGGGCGCTGCGAGTGGATGCCAGTCACAACCTGCATTGCCTCATAGACATCCAGCACATGGGAAACTGTAATACAGAGGAATGGGCGTGAGGGTGGGGGGCTGGGAGAGGTGGAAGTCACCAGTTTCCTAGGGACTGTTCTGCTTATCATGTTCTGCTCCAGATGGGCAGAACCTAATCTGCTTGCAAAACCATCCACTCCACATAAATAATACATACTGGTCATGAAATATAACACTGACCACGAGTCTGTCTGTTTCCACATAAAATCTGGTTCAAAGCTATGGGAGACACTTGTCTTCGACTGTATCTGCTCCAGGAGTCGGACCAAAGGTGTACAGATGTGAAATGGCAAGAAAGAGAACATGAGTCACTGGAGAATCATCTGAAAACATCTTACAATGGACATAAAATAAAACCTTTCACTCTCTCTATTGTGAGGGTGTTAACACTGAGCAGAAGCTGGCAGAACCACGACTATGTTCTTGGTACCTCTGCCAAGTTGGACCCTGGACTAGAACCCCCAATTCCACAATGGCATCTCAGCATCCTGAAGGCTGTGGCAGCTTTGTAATCTGACTACACAAGCCAAGCTTTTGAAAGCCTTGAAAATGTACCTACATAAACAGCACTAAATATAGGTGAGTGGGTGCTGAAGGAGAAAGGTGCCAGCTGAAAAGTCACTACACTGTATGCAATCCCACTGCCTGTCACTAGGAGACAGAATTTGCAATGTGGCATTGTCCGATTCATCTGCGTCAGCTTGTCTCTGTCTTACGTTCAAGATAAACCCCCCTAGGTATTTTTAGTCCAAAAATCATACAGTTATGACAGTAGACTAAGATTATGAGCTGAGTTTAATAACTTTTTTATAGATGAAAGTCAAGATCAGTCTTTATATAACACATGAGGACCGGATGATGCTAAATTTGGATACACGATTGCGTTGCCCAGAAGTCGGTATTATGCCTGCGTTTTTACTTCCATAATACATGACCGCCATCTTGTGGTGAATATTGATAATTCTGCTGGCTGCAAACAGGATCTATGTGAGCAATAACTGTTGGCTTTGACATATCTGATATCTGGCTTTGACAGAGTAATGTTTTTTTGAGTGTGCGAGTAGTGAAACATTTGTACTCAAAATTATATAGCTTTGAAACATTATATTCATTCATTTATTCTTCTTATTGTGGCCAGAGTTGTGAGGTAAAATATTGTGCTTGTTATGATGTAATTTTTCTTCAATGTAACGTTAATAAAATGATATATACTGCTGCAGAGAAAATCGTGATCACTATATTTTTAAACAAATCTGCATTTTTAAATCTCGGTCTAACTGTAGTTCTGCTGGCAGAAGGCTACGCTGAACAGAAGGTTGCTTCCAGGTTCAAAGTTTCTAAGACAGTGTCATGACCTGCTTGTTCGCTCCTCCTCTGTGCCACACCCACTCATTACCCACGTGTATTACCCTATTTGTACTCATCTGTTACCTGTTAAGTTCTGCCTGCCTTGTCCTTCACCGCGGATGTAACAGACAGCAGTACACAAGAATAAGGTAAAGCAGGGGACACTGGAAACACCCGGAAACCAGCCAGGTAAAGGTCAGAAGCGACATTCTAATGCCAGAGATGATCATTAAATTATCCGACAGTTTCTTATGAATCATAGGAAGAAATTAGATGAATGGGAAACATTAAGTGCAGGTGTGAAGTTCACTGCAGGATAGTTTGTATCAGGCTCCTAGAAGCAGGACTGAGGTCTCATAAAGCAAGGAAGAAGCCCTTCATAAATGAGACACAGAGAACAACCAGGCTGCAGTTTGCAAAAAACAAATATACTATTCACATACGTATAATTATAAATTGGGAAATGAGTGAGAAAAAAATTGTACTGTGGTCTCAATTTTTTGCACCACTGTATATATAAAATTGTTCCAGCTATACATTTATATGATTACTGCAGCATGAAAACAACGCTGTTTCATCTTCTGTGCAGAAACAGCAGTCATGCAAATACTTTGTTTCGACAGGACAAATTAGTAATCAAATTATTATTTGGATGACTATGTAGCTGCACCGTTGAATGCTGGGACGTTGGATGAAGTGTGTCATCAGTAAATCTCTACACTGGACTCGTTAATTACATTGCTAGCCAGTCATGATTTGAGCAGTATGGAGGTCAGGACAGCTGAAAGCTGTATACGTTGTGAAATTTATGCAGTTAACAGCATTAAAAGTAAAAACTGTAGAATGGCTTTCCCACTGCACACATTTTCTGTATGTCATTTTGCTGTGATGTAAGTTGTAGTTGTTTCGGGCTCATAACTCAGGTTATTGAGATGTATCTCCATATTCCAATTACGCCCATAGGGAGTACTGTAGTATAGTGCATTGGTTTCCCAGGCATCACCTCTTATACTTACTGAGAGCCTATAAGGTATTGTGGTATCCTCTCCCTGTGAAAGTGAAATCTGAAAAGCAGACCTTTGGCCTAAAGTCTATTTGCTGGAGCATAGAAGGAACAGGATTGCAGAGGGGAGAGCAGGAGATTTTTCAGCTCCCTGCGTTGACACCACTGCCAGCTGTGCTGGAACTGAAAATACCATCTTTGTACAATCGAGCCAGGATAAAGAGCATAAAAATATGGGATGGCAAAGTTGACTTGGAGGACACAAACACCCAGGAGGTTTTTCATAACTGTTATTTATTTTTGAAAAACTTTATTTGGCAAGTATAACCACTGTTGAGCCTGCATCCCTTAGCTGAAGATTAAGTACACACTGACATATTCTGTATTAGACTTCTGCTATTTCCTGTTATCTAAATTAGAAAAGCAAAAACAGGACATTACACAGTCAATATGTGACATGCAAGTTTATCCATTTAGCCAATTTCACCAAATCCAGGCAGTGAGACACCAGTGCCAGGAGTTTCTGTGCTTGTCCTCCTACCCATTAGATCATCCTTCCACAGCTAGGCCCCATTCCCATCTCTGCTCACTCACTTTCTCTCTGTCACTACAGTCTATGGGGATCTCTCTCATGTCATCATCATTTAACACTTCAAATAGAATGGCACCAAAAGCACATCCCCCTGCTCTCTATAGAAAATTGGTACACCCCATATAACCACAAAGGCTAGAAAAAGGGGGCTATTGACAATTTTCCTTGTTCCCCTACCAATGAAGGCTTTCACTCAGTACATCCTCAGTATCTCTTCTAGGATCACACACTCCTGCACCGGTGACTTGCTGTTATATCCAGGGCTGGTCAACCCAAAAGGCAACACAGGCAGCCGTCTAGGGCATAATCTTATTAGCAACTTAGCAAACCCCTCTCCTCCTCAACACCTCCCCCCAACGCGAGGAGAATGTACAATGCACTGACTAGGGAGGCGGCGGTACTAGCAGTGAAGCATATCTAGGTCGCCACATGGGCATCAACTAACACTGATTGCATCATGTTCAAATCAACGTAAAGAAAATAAGAATACACTAAACATTCTACTTCATCATAGTCAACACAACCTGAGCAGTGATAAAAAAAAGCTAAATGGCTATTCTATCACATCCACAGTCAGTATGCTTTTCATACTCAAGTTTTCTGGTGCACATTGGGTCTATGAGCCACTGCATCTGGCAAACCATACAATCACAGACCAGAAGGCTGCCAGGTCAAGCGTAAGAGGAGAGTCATTACAATGGGTGAAGCTAACATCAACACAAAGCAGCTCTCACCCTCACATAACCGCATACACCGAACAGGTCGGTCAGCGCAGCAGCCTCATTTTTGAGCTTCAGAGACCCACTGGCTCAATGGTAAATACATGAGGGCAGCCAGGATTGTCAAGAGCTGCCATACCCAGGAGCTGGGGGGTCACCCTCCTCCACGCAACATACTCTCACCCCTCAAAGGCCTATACATTTTACCTAGGTAAGAGACACTTTACAGGCCCAGCTTCATTCCCCTGCTGTGGTTCAGAAAGTCATCATCATGCTCACTTTTAATGGTAAGGTTTTGGTTCATTATTACTTGCAGTAAAACAACATTTCAAGTATTGTGAGCATGGTAATTCAGTGCACATTCATCGGGATCTTTTTGGCCTGCATTTACAATTTTCTGATGTTTGATCTGCCCTGGTGATGCATCATGACTGTATCTCAGCGATATACACCCTACACCATATATAGTCAATGACAGCAGATCCAACACTATACAACAATATAAGATTCGTTTTGGTTTCATGCATCATTTAGAGGGAGAACAGAAAAATACTGTAATATGAAAAGTAAAACATGGGTTTCTGTTGTACGTTAGGAAATACATGTCAGGGCTAAAATAATATACAAGAAGGTATTTTATTTGAATAATAATACACAAGAAGGTATTCTATTTTAATATTGCACATTGCACACCATATTAGGTATCAGTAAGTATAGTGTCTCTACCCTGTCACTGTTAGCGTGAAATGTTACACATACAGCACAATTTGAAAATTGGTGTCTGTAGAGCAGAGAGGAGTTCTGCCAAGAACTAGTTTTGAATTTTTAATCCAAGATTTTTGCAAAGAGATATGTCCCCCTACATTTCTTAGATTAGGATTTTATTATTTGTTATTATATCACACACACATATATATATATATATATATATATATTATGAATGGATAAGTACATTTTTTTCACACCCGTTGACAGACCCTGATTCCACAAGCATGTGACTGACATATGACTGTGGATACAAGGTATAACAAAAACTGTCATTGGGTGACATTGCAGGGGTTAGGAGGGCATGCCTTTAGGGGTGTGCCCCCCCCGGCCTCCACATGCTCATCTGAGCCCCTTTTCTTGAAGCTACGAAGCGTGGTTTAGGGGCCTGGACGGTGGGCGAGCGCAGGGGGCTGAGCTCAGGGGCGCTCAGGAAGAGCTTTGACACCTGGAGGCCTGTGTTGGCAGGGCCCGGGAAAGGAACAGGGCCAGGGACACGTACCCGGCTCGGGATGGTCACACTAGATATTTTTGGTAATTCAGGGAGTGCTGCTGTAGGTAGTGGTGGAGGGGACTCTGCTGCAGTGTTGGGCGAGGTAACATCAGGGCAGAGTAGGGGCTCCCCCAGTGTGGTGGCGGCCCGGGGGGCGATGACGGTGGGCGTCAGGGAGGTGGACGCCGACATGGGTGTGGGTGTGGAAAAGCGGCGGATCTCGCGCACACCCACCGACCTGATGGGGATCTGTCGCGGAGCACTGAGAGTGCTGCCTGTCATGTGGTCGCTGCGGTGGTGCTGCTGTTGCCGCTGGTCGGCCGGGATGCCAGAGAAGCTAAACATGGCGGGGTTCAGCTGGTAGGGCTGCCTCCTCATGAAATCCAGAGCACGGATCCCTTCTTTCTGCTGGCTTCCCTTGTTGTGACCCCCTTGCGAGGTCATGGATGCCTTGCTGCGTTGCGCCCCCAGTGGATAGGATGGGGAGAGCAGTGGGTTGTAGCCAATGGGGGGAGGTGCACGGATGTTGGGCGAGTACTTCCAATGTGCCGGGAGGGAGGGCGTGGGGGAGGGTGAACGGGTCAGGTCCGGCAGCTGCCAGCCACTGCTTTCCACCACGTAGCGGTCCATACGGCTCTGCCGGCGTGCAAACAGCTCGGCGCCTTTGCCCTCCATGCCATATGGCATATGGACAATCGTGGGCATCACGCGTGGTTTTGGTGCCACCGGAGGGGGCACCTTGTGCTTCTGGGCCTGCGTTAAGTCTGTTGTCTCCCCATCCGGGTTGAATTCATCCTCATAGGGGCCAAACTCAAAGTTGGGCCTCTCATCAAGGTTCTGCACCAGAGTAAGTAATTCTGGGTTGGGGGAGGCCGTCTTCTTATCCTCAGGGCCGCTGAACAGGGGTTTCTTATTGGCTCGGCGGTGCGCTTCCATGAGGATCCCGGTGCGGCTAGTGGGGGCTGCAGGCCGCTGTTCACTGGACATGATGTGGGAGGGCCTCACTGGAGCAGGAAGTGAGGTGTCATTGCTTGTGAAAGGATTGGAGGATTTTGGCTGGGAAGACACTGTTCCAGGAGGGAGGGATGTGGCCAGAGTGAGTGGCGGGGAGAAGGGCTCATCCCCTGTAGAGGAAGCAGGCGGAAAGATGAATGGGGGGGTAGTGGCAGGGGCAGCAGCATGGGGGGGAGACACAGCACCAGCAGTGGAGAAAGAAGTTGGTATGCCCTCAGAGGGCATAGTGGGCTTAGTCTGCTTGGTGACGTGGGGCCGGAACACCACAGGTGCGGTGGAGGCACGGTGGGTGATGAAGCCTGGAGTGAACGGCCGTGCAGTTCTATTCGCCACAGAGCTCGATGGCAAGGCTGCAGGCCAGGGTGATGGCAGCTCCTGCAGCATTGAAGGTGAGCTGGTTTCTGGTACCACAGGGGGTTGGGATGCCATAGAGAATGGAGACATCACCACAGAGGCTGTGCTCATGGTGACTGGCCCTATAGTGGTGACATTGTGGGTGGGGGCTGGCATGGGTGGAGCATCTACCTCTGGAGGGGGGGGCTCCACCTGAGGAGGCAGAGTTTGCTTCACCTGCTGCATACTCATCTTCTTCACATGCTCCTCTGCCCTCTTCCTCTGCTGCTCAAAGAGGCGGGCGCCCTTGCCTGAGGTGGCTGTCAGCCCTGGGCTCTCCGTGCCCTCCTGCCTGCCTCCGCCCCTCTTCTCCAGGGCCTCCAGGTAGTCGCTGTCCCAGGTAGGATCTGGGGCCATGGAGAACCCATCCTCGTCAAACTCTGACTCGCTGCCAGGCAGGACACCATCATCTTCATGCAAGTCCCGCAATATGTCCTCATCCACGCTGCCGAAGCTGGTCAGCGTGTACTTCTTGGAACGCTGCCTGCGCTTCTTAAACATTAGAACACCCCTGGAGTGCGGGTTGGGTGCATCTGTCAGCAGTGAGGCAATGGTACGGCATTTGGTGCGCGCCTCCTTTACCTGATGGTCCTGTACCGTGTCACCTCTGTGCAGCTCTGTGGGTAACAGGGGTAAAAGTCAGAGGTCTGAGTTAAAATGCAGACAAAGGTCATTGCTTACTATCAGCCACTCCTTATTTTATGAATTCCTGACAAAGACCCTAAGAAGCTGGTATCTCTTTCAAAAAATAAACACAGGGTTTCTCAAGTCTCAGTGAGGTTGGTCAGCACTGAACACACCTGATCTGGTAGAAGCCTTCGTGGGTCTGAAAGTAGACAGGCCTTTTATTACATTTCACTCCACCATCCACCCAATTCAGAGCTCTCCTCCTGACAGTACAGTACCTAATCTAATTCCTACACAACTGGGATTAGGGTTGGGTGATATGGTGATAGTATCGGTTATTTATAATATTGGGCAAGTAACGTGGTGATTATATCTGACAGTGATTAACTGGCAATTATTGTCTTCATTTGCAAAATATGCTTTTAAGCTACACACAAGATAAAAAAAGATCTATGATGTCACTTCCAGTTCTTCTAGGTCTTCTAGCCTACATTTCTGACTAAAAAACACACATTGCTATTGTATTTCAACTGCTGAATGGTGTGCAAGGGTATAAGTATATGCATGCGTCGCACATAAGAGTATTACTTGGAAAGGGTTTACTGCAAGTTTTGTGAATCAGTGCTTTAGACTGTCCATGTTTTTAAATCATAATTAAATCTGGCCCACCAATTAATTGTTTTCCACAGAGAAATGATGATCAGCTACTCCGCCCCTCAGTCAGCAAGTTTTAGCACCAGCCGTTTAGCAGATTATCAACATATCGTTTTTTATGCTTCTTTCATGTCTTTCTTTTAACTAAAGAAATTTAAGACGAGGGGTTGTTTATATTATCACTAATCTATAAGTGTACCGACAAGAATTAAATTTGGTGATTAGTGGTCATCATCAACACACCACACAACAACGAAATGTGTCCTCAGCATTTAGCCCATATGTGACTTTTCGTGACATAGCAGGGGGCAGCTAAATCAGCACCCGGGGAGCAGTGCTTGGGGACGGTACCATGCTCAGGGTACCTCAGTGGTGAGGGATTCAATCCTGCAATCTTTCGATTAGAAGTGCGCTTCCCTAATCATCAAGCCACCACTGCTCACTATATCGGGCAAACATTTGGTATTGACTGATACAGTAACAGTCAGGCATCAGCCAATGGATAGAAATGAGCCAATATATCCCACCAATGACTGCCTTTATAATGGCGACCTACATTGCTTTGCGCACCTGCATACTAAACAGTTAAAAAAATGTCTGCTGTATGAAATTATTTTAGAGAAGACAACATTAGTAATGCATTTTGCAAAAATTGCATAGAACGCATTCATAGAATACACTTGTCATGTCCAGCTCCGTCTGATCCTTGTGTGTGCCACGCCCACCTCATTACCTAGTGTGATTCCCCGATTGTGATCACCTGTGTCTTGTTACTGCTGCTTGTCTCTTGTATTTAGTCTGCGTTTCAGTTAGTCTTTCCAGATCCGTCATTGTCGTCTATCCCCATCAATGCCTGCTGTGGTTACCCGTTCATCCAATAAACCCCTGTTTAACCGTCAACCTGGCTGCTCTCTCCTCCCTTACCTGCTCGCCGCTCGCAGAGCATGACAACACTCATAGAACGCTTCTTGTCCAAACAGATTTTTTGGTTTGTTATATAATTAAGAATGAATTGTTTAAAAACAGAGCATGTTCAGAATTTGATCTGAGTTATTTCTGTTTGGAGAAAAACAGGAAAACAGATACATTCCTGGGCAGAATTATTAAGAAAATTATTATTACTATTAAAATGAGCCAAAAAGAACCTTTCAGAGAGCAGAAAAAACAAAATAGTAAAGTGCCAGTCAAAGGGATGCAAAACAATTAAAATTTTGAAACTTGAAAAGAATCAAGTGTTTTGTGGCCAACAGCCAAAGAGGATTGAAGAAGCATATAGAGAGAAGACACAAATTAATTGCCAAAAATCTGTGGCAAATTAAAGAGACTTCCAGAAACCCTTTAGCATCAATTGTACATTATTTTTCAAAACAGCAATCTGAACAGAATCTCTGGAATTATTAGGTATGGTGTGGTGTGTGACATTGCTAATGTCACAAACATGACCTCCACTCAAAAACATACACAAGATAAATAATTAACAGTGGGCATGGACACATCTCAAGAATGATGTTACAAAGGTTTTGTGGACAGATGAGATGTAAGTGACTCTTTATGTAGCAGATGGATGGACACCCTCTACAAGCACCAACAAGGGGATGGAGGAGAGATGATGCTATTATCAGTGATGAACTTGTTGGACCTTTCTGACTTGCAGATGGTTTAAAAATGAACCTCAAGATCTACTGCTGATTTCTAGAAGATACCTTCTTCAAACACTGACACAAGAAATAGTCAACAGCTTTCAAAAAAATTATGATATTCATATAGGACAATGCTCCTTCCCATGAATCAAAGTATTCCATAGACCCCCTTCATCATCTGACTCAACCCCCATTGAGAATTACTGGGCATTACTAAAGTGTGAGATCGACTGACATGGCAAACAGTACACTTCTCAGAGCAACATCTGGGAGGAGCTATGACAGTTGCCACTCTTCTGGGAAAGCTTTCCACAGGATTTCGGAGTAGGTCGGTGGGAATATTACAGATTTATCCAGAAGAACATTGATGAGGTCAGGCACTGATGTTGGACGTAAAGGCCTGGCTCACAATCGCTATTCTTTTTCATCCCAAAGGTGTTTGACGGGGTTAAGGTCAAGGCTTTGTATGAGTCAGTCAACCATGTTTTTATGGACCTTGTTTTGTGCACTGGGGCACAGTCATGCTGGAGCAGAAAAGAGCCTTACTCAAACTGTTCACATAAAGGTGGAAGCATATAATTCTCCAAAATGTCTTGGTATGCTGAAGCATTAAGATTTCCTTTCACTAGAACTAAGGGTTCTAGCCCAACACCTGCAAAACAACCCCATACCATTATCTCTGCTCCACTAAACTTTATAGTTGGCACAGTGCAGTCAGGCAGGTAACACACTCCTGGCATCCGCCAAATACAGAGAAGTGTGATTTGTCACTTCACAAAATGCATTTCCACTGTTCCAGAGAACAATGGTGGCATGCTTTACAGCACTCCATCCGACATTTGCATTGCGACTGGTGAAGCTTGCATGCAGCTTCTCAGCCATGGAAGCCCATTCCATGAAGCTCCCAGTGCACAGTTTTTCTGCTGGGGTTAATGCCAGAGGAAGTTTGGAACTCTGCAGTTATTTAGTGAACATAGCATTGGCATCCTATGAGACTACCACGCTTGAATTCACTTAACTCTTCAGAATGACCAATTCTTTTCAAAAATGTTTGTAAACCTGACTGTATGGTTAGCTGCTTGATTTTTTTCACCTGTGGCAATAAGTGTTTATGAAACACTGGAATTCAATGATTAGGACGTGTGTCCCAGGACTTTTGTCCATATAGTGTATTATTTTGCTAGATATTGCCCATTCCAAATTGGGATACTCAACTACAGTCTTCTTACATAAAATGACACTATGAAAGACTGTGAATGCCTTAAAGGAGGCCCAAAATGATCACAGAGACCTAATAAGATATTTATATCATCGCTGTAGATAGAGTGAATGATCATCAGTGAATGATAGAGTTCTGTCATCGACAAACACCAATCTGACCTTTAAACTGAGACTCTGCTGAGGTCAGACACTAGAAATATCTTTGCGCATTTTTATGCCGCACGTAACTGTCCACATATTTAATGACAGTAGGCAGCATCTGGCAGAGTGAGTTAGTGATATTTCTTTTTAAAAGGTACTTTCTGAGGAAGGAGACTGAAATGTTAATAACCTTAACCTTTCAGTAGAATTAAAGATACCAAATGAGACATCACCAAGGTAACAGGTAAACAGAGCAGACAGAAATACACCAACCCCCCCGACCCCCCAAATTAGTACCTAGTACTGTCCGCTGTGTGAATTTCTTTCATTTTAGTGAGTAACCGTGATTATTGTATTATACTGTTATTATTTCTTTAATTCCAATTCAATTTCTGTTTTTTTTAAGTTTCCTTTTAGTTCATTGGGCAGGGAATTTTTACTGACGTTTTTAGACCCCTTATATTCACTTTTAGTATTAACATTATTTTTATTTGCTATACATGCTCATCCAATGATTTTACCTTACACCACTGTCCTCCCCATAACCCCAGAATAAAAATATTACTACTAAACATTTTTTTGCATGAATAGTATTTGTATTTTGGTTCATGTTTAGCTTTACCATCCTGGAAAAGCCCCCGTTTATTATCTACTTGACATTAATGATATGACTTGCTTAATGCATCGGTTTATATGGTTTTTATCTCACAGAGCAGCAGAAGCACCGGACGGTGCTGTTGATCAAAAATAAACATCCAGTCAGATAAATGTGTTGCTGACAACGTAAGTGTCCCTACGTTCCTTCTCAGGGGTGAGTTATAATTATAAATAGTGTCACTGTTTGTAAAGCATCCTACAAACAGCAGCCTTCGCACTTCCTCTGGCCTCAGCTCACACATACAAGCCAGCAGGTTTGGCTGGTCATTCGCTGCTGGTAACAGCTCAACCCAGACCTCTTTTCTCAGACGAACCACACAGCAATGCACAGTCTGATGCAGGAGCAGAAATGGGACATGGGAGTGTTCATTTTCGTAATTGAACAAATTGTGAATAAACATTCTCTTTTGTGTCTTTTGATTCTATTTAGCTTGAAAACCCGTAAATAAAACACTTGACACCAGTAAACATACTTGTCTCCTGCATCTCTGCCGCGTGATCACTTTATGCCAGCACGCAGGCCTGCCCTCAGTCACGTGACGTGGACATGTATGAATTAACACATGAGTCTTAGCACAGGAGCTGGTGAGCCATAGCTATACCTGACACCAGAGAGCAGATGCAGACTCTCTCAGTGGACTCACTCCAGGTGCTGACAGCCCAGATCTCTCTCAGAAAACATTACTACCACTCCCTAGTGCTACTGCTGGTGGAGAAGCAAAGGGGCTGGGGTTCACTCATGAACCTCTGCAAGGGTTTAAACCACAAGTAATTTGTTACTGCTGCAACCCTTTTCTGGTATTGTCAGTGTAAAGGACTGAGCATTTCTAAATCTTTTTGTCTTTGCATTTTGCCAGAAGGGATGTGGAACTGCACCACACTATGTAAATGAGGAAATATTCAAGACATCCTCTGAAAGTCAAGCAATGACCAATTTATCGGTCCAGATGCTCCTCTACTTATGAACGTTCAACTTATGAACTTTCAGACATATGAAAAAGAGGACTGCAAGTCCAAATTGTGTTCCTTGGGCTCCCATTTCCTGTTTGCAACATCAATTTTCGACTTCTGGCCTGGACTTCCCACCACACCGCAGCGTAGCGTGTGTACTCCCAGCATCCTAGTTCTTTGTACTTGCTTGTACCCTTAAATGACGTTCAATATCAACTTCCGAATATTTCAAGTTCAGAACGTATCTCATTCGTAAGTAGACCTGCACTGTGGAGGCCAGGTGAGTGGAAAGTGCAGGTGGCAGTGACAGAAGGGCGTGTACTCACTGGCTTGTTTCGCCTTGTCCATGTAGGTGATGGTGAGCTCCTCATCCACAGGGTTGTCCACTGGCCCCACCATTGGCACAAACTGCTTGCTGGAGGCCAGCTGGAGAGCTTCTCTGGCCCGCTCAGGGGAGACCAGTGGTGGGAGGCTGGAGGGCTCTTGGAAGCCACTGTCCACCTCTACCCTTCCGTTTTGTGGGTTTTGATCATCTGCGTTCACCAAAGGGTTCTTGGAGGACCACTCGCCTGGCTCGGGCTGATAAACCACCTCCTTTTGTGCTACACCTGGAAGTTTCCCCGGAGGCAAAGTCCATATGGGCTCCCTGCCATTGGCCTTACAGCTCCCTGGAGCAGGGACATAGGTGCGGGCATCAGGGGCGCTGTCATAGCCGCTCATCTCAGAGGTCTCTTCGGGGGACTCCCTGCCTGCAGCTCTGGCTGGCATGGTGCTGGGGCTGCGGCGCTTCTGTCTTCGATGTTTCTCATGCGCCACATCCACGTCACTGTCTGTCTCACAGTAGTAGGCCTCGCTGCCCTGCATGGAGGTCGGGCAGTCTTGCTTTGTCCAGCTCTCGCTGCCCAACTTGGGGCACGCCCTTGACACTAGCTGGGGGGGTTTTGGAGACTTGGGCCTTAGGGAGGCCCGATACTCCTTGTCAATCCTTGGGGATGGAGCCCGGGTCAACAGCACCACTGACTGGAATCCCACTGGTACTCTGTGGAGAAAGATTACTTGTGAGCCAAAGTGAAACTTCACGGTAAAAATTCACCATATTCAATTTTTGTTGTGCATTAATTGTTAAGCAACACACAAGATACCATTAATGCTACAAGGCATTATATTACGATAAATATATATACGATATATAAGATATATATACGATTATAATATAAAAAATTTGAAGCATTTTTTATTAATTTTGTTTCAGTCAAAACTAGCACTGAAAAGCTTCAAAAAATTGGTTAGAAAATGGGTTAAACTAAATATGAATATTAATATTTCATAAATAATATGAAATTTGGGATGACTTTTTGAAAAGCCTACTTCTGCCCCAGTCAGATGTCTGCCCATATCTCCTGAGCATTCGGCCGCCCAGTTCTGACCTTCTGACCCATAAGTGTAGCGTCCCAGGGGAGCTGTCGATGAGGTTCATGGCTTGGGCATGGGACAGTCCATTACATGGGCTCTCATTGATGGACACCAACTCATCAGCCTCGCGGAGACCTGCCCGGCATGCCTTGCTGCGCTTGCGCACCTGTTCCAGCAGAGGGAGACACAAAGAAAGCAACCACATGGAAGCATTAACAGAGGGCAGGATGGCCACAGGAGCAGACCTCTGAACACAGAGAAGGCAGAAGTACAGCAGTAATGGTGATATTTTCTATTTTGAGAAGCCAATATATTTTGTTTAAGAAGGGTAAAAAGGACCACAGAAGTATAAGAGTATAAGAAATTTACAAAAGTAAGGAGGCCATTCGGCCCATCAAGCTCATTTGGGGTCAAACTTAACTAGTAGCTGAGAGTTGTTAAAATCTTATCTAGCTCTGATTTAAAGGAACCCAGGGTTGCTTGTACTACATGAACAAGATGGGTATCCCATACTCTAACTACAGTACATGCTGTGTAAAGAAGGGTTTTCTCAAATTCAGTTTAAAATGTTCTCCTGCTAATTTCCACCTATGGCCACAAATTCTAGTATTTAAACTAAATAGCCATTTGGCTGAACAGCATCCAGACCTGTTAGAATCTTATATACCTGGATCATGTCTCCCCTTAATCTCCTCTGCGGGAGGCTGAACAGATTCAGCTCAGCTAACCTCTCCTCATAAGACATTCCTCTAAGAGCAGGAATCATTCTCGTAGCCCTCCGTTGCACCTTTTCTAAGGCAGCGATGTCCTTCGTAAGGTATGGTGACCAAACCTGCACATTATTCTAGGTGGGGTCTAACAAAAAAATTATATAATTGTAGCATCACCTCCTTTGACTTAAACTCCACACACCTAGAGATATAACCCAACATTCTGTTGACCTTTTTTATTGCTTCCCCACACTGGCGAGAGTGGGAAATGGAAGTATCAACATACACACTGAGATCTTTCTCATAATAAGCTACCTTTATTTTAATGGAACCCATAAAATATCTCTACTTTATATTTCTGCTCCCTGCGTGGATTACCTTACATTTATCTACGTTAAATTTCATCTGTCAGGTATCAGCCCAGTCACTAATTAAATCAAGATCCTGTTGTATCCTCTGTGCTACTAGTTTAGTATCTGCTACGCCACCCACCTTGGTGTCGTCTGCAAATTTAAGCAGTTTACTGAATGCATTGGTGTCAATATCATTAATGTAAATTAGGATAATTGTTGGTCCTAATATTAAACCCTGCGGGACCCCACTAAGAACGCAGGCCCACTGTAACATTGTGCCTCTAATAACTACCCGCTGCTTCCTGTCTGTTAACCAATTTTTGATCCAAGCTGCTACAGTTCCTAAAACCCCTGCAGCTTTGAGCTTAAGCAAGACCCATATGTGGGGGTCAACATCAAAAGGCCTTCTGGAAATCTAAGTAGATCACGTTGTAGACTATTTGTGATCAATTTCTCTTGTTGGCTATCCCTCAGAATGTTATTTGAATCCAGGTAATCTACCATTTCCACTTGGATTATAGCTTTCATTACTTTTCCAGTTATGCAAGTTACCTGTAAACTGATTGGCCTATAGTTTGCTGGATTACTTCTATCCCCATTTTTGAATATGGGTGTTATATTACCTTGCTTCCAATCAGAAGGTACCACACCAATAGATAAGTATTTTTGAAATTAAAGGTTGGCTAATAATATCTCTCATCTCTTTTAAAACTATAGGTAAGATGTCATAAGGGCCCTGCACTTTATTTGTTTTGAGCTTAGCTAGGCTTTGTACCACATCAGCCTCAGTTATAAATATATTGGTCATAGACGGCGATGTATTTGTACTAAATGGTTGCAAGTTCCTTGTGTTCTCTATTGTGAACTTTTAATGTCATCCTTAGCCTTCAATGCAATCTTCCTTTTGGTATTCCTTTTAGCGAGTCTAATGTTGTTTTTTAACTCAACCTGTAGACTTAGAACCTAGATACTCCTGCTTTATTTTGAAATTGTTAGTTAATTTCCATTTGTGGAAGAGTCCTTTTCCTCCAGACTTTATTCTTAGTTTCCGTAGTAAACCACGTTGGCTGCAGTTTCCTAGATTTAGTTTTGCTGGAAACAGGTATGAAGTCCTCTTGCACTTGCAACAATGTGCTTTTAAAAAATTCCCATGCCTCTTCAACTGTTTTGCTGTTTAACTTCATCCAGTTTACAGTTTCTAGTTTCAGTTTCATTCCATTAAAGTTAGCTTTCCTAACATTGTATGTTTCTGTTTTGGACTTTCCTTCAGACACTAAAATTAACCTCAAATTCAACCATGTTATGATCACTACCTCCCACTGGTTCTAAAACCTCTAATTAATCTTATCCTGGTTGTTAGAGAAAACAAGTGAACTTGGGTGAGCTATAGCTTTGCAGAAATATGCCCCTAAGGGACAACACCATGTGTGGAATATGTTGCGAGACATGCACTTGGAAACCATGATGCATATGCTGGTCTGTGTGAATTTCAAACCTAACTTTGTATCAGCTTTGATTAAGAGATGATAGCTGTGTACTAAGGATTTAAGAGTATTTTGCCCAAACATCAGCCTGCTGATATTTTAGCATCTGCATGTGAAATCATGTGAAAATTTTATTGAATATTTATTACTTTATTAAGAAATATCAATATTAAATCAAATTATATCTATAGATAAAGGTGATGTACTTGCATCACCTATGCAAAAACAAGAAATAAATTCAGTTATTTAACAAAAGAAATTAACCAAGATGCCAGCTCCTACTGAGAAAAAAGTTTGGACACCCTTTGCCCTAATAGCTAGTATGCCCCCCTTGGCTGAAATAACCTCAATGAGACGTTACCTATAACCATCTACAAACCGGATTCCAAAAAAGTTGGGACACTATACAAATCGTGAATAAAAACTGAATGCAATGATGTGGAGGT
>JAODKE010000068.1:19212512-19227341 GCA_026779605.1 Mormyrus hasselquistii
GGATTAAACCCCCGTTTCCTCGTACTCCTGGCTCCTCTCCCTTCCTTGCCCGCTCGCCTAGCCCCGAACGTGACACCACCCGAATAAGGATGTAGCAGTGCAAGCAATGAATCTGTTTAACAACAATGCAATGTCCACATTTCCGCAAAATCTAAAAGGAGGCAAAAGCAGCTGTCATTGGATAGGTTTCTTGTTAAAGTCACACAAAAAGAAAAAGATTCCAGTGAGCCAACAGATATCAGTGATTTTGTTTGTTATAATGAAAGTAGTCCTATAAAATAACCCTCCTCTTCTCCTCTCCTTGCTTTTGTCTCCCTTACACCATCCACGATTCTTTTCAAAGGTAAAGTGCAGGCTGATTTGTTTTATGCACTGTTACTTTATATTTTGTATTAAATATTTTTAATGAATATTTTTGGGGTGTGGAACGAATCATCTGAGTTTCCATTATTTATAATGGGAAAATTCACTTTGATATACTGAGTGCTTTGGATTACGAGCACGTTTCCAGAACGAATTATGCACATGTAGCCGAGTTAGTTAATGTATTATTGAACTTCTGTAAAATTTTCTCAATTATTATTATTTTAGTGAATAATTTAGTTTTGTGCATATAAATTATGTTAATTTTATTACAAGTAGTATTGGTTATCAGAGGGCATTTGTTTCATTGACAAATTTATAAAAGGTTCCTTTTGTGTGTTGTTGCGGGTGGGGCACTTTACTGGGCAGCGCACTTTGAGCCATTTTGCTCCATTTGGTCGGAGGCTGCCGATCGCTGAGGTTCAGCTGCGTGCCTGTGACACCCAAGATATCAAGTTGGTGGACTTTCGGATTTGGTCAGTGGTTGTTAAAGGTCTTAAATACTGTTAAATAGCTTTTCTTATACAGGCATTTTGCATAATAATGCAACTTATATGAAAACGCTGTTATAGCCTAATTTTTAATGTGTGGTTTATGTTGTTGCCTGTTTAAGGCCTTTGTTTCACTACTATAATACTGAATGTTGTATGTAGTGTAAATTATGGCAGATGAAGATTATGAGGCTTTTGATACCTTTACCCTAGGCTTTGGGTGAGGTAGGGTATTAAACAACCCTACTAGAAATTTAGAAGTGGGGCATAGAGAACTGTTTCAAAACGATACAAGGGATACAGAACACAACACAGATATCGCTACGCAAGGGCCGCAGTTTTCCACCCCTGTCATGCACAATGAGAACACCACAAAGCAGTTATGTGAACTCATTGCAGAGTTGGGGACCCAGATTGGTGAGTCTATTGCTAGCCGCTTGTTAGCCAATCAGGCAGTGTCTACGCCTGTGCATCTGCCTAGTCCTAGGTTGTCATGAGCTGAAGCCCCCGATACTCTTTTTGATCTTTCCAATGTTAATTTAGTTATTAAGCCAGATGTCAAAGAGCCACCATTGTTTCGTGGTGATGGGACCGACAAGTATCTAATTCAAGAATGGATAGATGTGATGGAGGTGTACCTCAATAAAAAGGATTTGCAGTGAAATCTTCCTTACCTCATACCATAGTGTTGTTACAAAATTTTGCTAGACTTGAGAGAACTGACAGCTTGTTTTACGCCAGTGCACGCGTAGATGTGCACTTTATTGGACATGGGCTCAATGGCATGTACCATGAGTGAAGAAGCAGAGCAGGAACTCAGAAGTGCAGGTTCATTGCCAGAGTTAAGTGACACTCCCAGTGATATTATACTGATAGGCTGTGGGGGTTTCCAAGTTAAGCGTAAATGTGTACACCATCTGAAGATGGAGGTGTATGGACATACATTTGTTGTGCCTGTTCTGGTTGTCCCCGGCCAAAAGATCAGTTGATATTGGGATCTAATGTTATCAAACACCTTCTAAAACAGTTCAAACAGACACCTCAGTATTGGTGGGTTCTAAGCAAGCCTGAGTCACCTGAAGCCCCTGAGGTAGCTCAATTCCTCAATATGCTGTCTGGCATTTACAGGTGGAGGGGTGACAAAATTCCCAATGTTATTGAGACTGTCAAATTGTCTCAAGCTGTAACTCTCCTACCTAGACAGGTGCATCTTGTATGGGGAAAGTTGCCTGTAGATGCACCACTCTCTGAGGGTAGCGCCATCTTCATTGGGCCTGCGAAAGCACAGACTCATAACAAAAACATTATAGTCTGTAGGACTCTAATCTCCATGAGTGGTGATCGGTGGGTCCCAATCAGAATTGTAAATACTTGTGACATGCTGGTCATGCTGAGACGCAACACCAAAGTTGCAGAAGCGATACCCTGTATTGCCTTTGAGGATCTTGACATCACTCCAGGAGCAGTGTGTAATCCAATTAAAGTACAAAACTAAGATGCATATGAGGTTGAGCTAATGTCTCAATGCAACCACATTCCAGTTTCCATG
Source organism: Mormyrus hasselquistii (assembly GCA_026779605.1). Taxonomy (NCBI): domain Eukaryota; kingdom Metazoa; phylum Chordata; class Actinopteri; order Osteoglossiformes; family Mormyridae; genus Mormyrus; species Mormyrus hasselquistii. Next base: position 19,214,916 of record JAODKE010000068.1, read on the forward strand.
ACAGCCTGCATGGACTTGGATTCGGTGACTTGGACATCGAGTCCTGTGAAGTGTCGCATTTCTGGAAGACTCAGTTGGTGCAACTTGTCCAAAAATATGAAGATGTATTTTCGAAGGGTAAGCTTGATTGTGGGTTAACTAGAGATTTTGTTCATCGCATCCATCTATCAGACGAGCGGCCATTTAGACTCCCATACCGCCATGTCCCACCAAGCCAGTGTCACAAGCTACGACAGGTGCTTACAGAAATGGAGGAGCTGGATATTATTCACAAATCAAACAGTGAATGGGCCTCCCCACTGGTACTTGTGTGGAAAAAGAATGGTGAGCTTTGTATCTGTGTGGGCTATTGCTGGCTAAATGCTCGAACAATAAAGGATGCCCACCCCTTGCCACATCAATCTGATTGCTTGGCGGCCCTCGGTGGCAATGCCATCTTTAGTGCCATGGACCTTACATCTGGATTCTATAACTTGGCTATGGCAGAAGAGGATAAGAGGTTGACAGCCTTCACCACTCCTATGGGACTCTATAAGTTCAACAGGCTTCCTCAGGGCCTCTGTAACAGTCCTGCCAGCTTTTTGCGACTCATGATGAGTATATTCGGTGACCGGAATTTCCTAACTTTGCCTTGTTATTTGGATGATTTATTAGTGTATGCGCCTGATGAAGCAGAAGCTCTTAGAAGATTGGAAGAGGTTCTGGAAAGGCTACGGGCTCATGGGTTGAAACTGGCCCCCAAGAAGTGCCAGCTCCTCAGGAGAAGTGTAAGGTTTTTGGGGCACATCATAGATGAGAATGGTATTTCAACTGATCCAGACAAGGTCAAGGCTATTAGTGCTGTTAGTAGCTGACCTCATGATGGAAGATGGCATCATGCTGTCTCTAAAGAAAATAAAATCTTTCCTTGGGATGGTCATGTACTATCAACAGTTTATACCTGATTGTTCTAGTATAGCAAACCCTCTTTTTGCACTGACTGCCGCTCCAAGGCGAAAGCCAGGTGGTATGAAAAATGCTGCTGTGTTTCATAAACTCCATGCAAGTGACTGGAAGGAGGAACAGTCAACTTCATTTAATTGGCTAAAAGAAGCACTTTTGCACACTGCTGTGCTTGCCCACCCTGACTTTAGCCAGCCACTTATTCTGTCAACAGATGTCTCTCTGGATGGGCTGGGTGCAGTCCTTTCTCAGGTCCAGAAGGATGAAAGCAGGGCACGGCCTATTGCATTTGCCATCAAAACACTGACTGAGTTTTTGGCGTTAAAATGGTCTGTCTGTGACAAATTTAGCAATTGGCTAAAGGGGCACAACTTTACCATCTGGACAGACAATAACCCACTAACCTACATCCTCACCAAACCTAAACTTGACGCGTGTGAGCAGAGGTGGGTAGCTAAGCTGTCGCCATTTAATTTCAGCATAAAATACATTCCTGGTAATAGGAATGTGGTTGCAGATGCCTTGAGCAGACAGCCTTTCGTCTGCAGTCATGTAAGCCAGAGGCTTATGAAGGAGCCCTATGGAATATTACTGGAAGGGTCTCAACAAATTGGTGAAAATGCAGTCCAAGATGTTTTCAAGTTTAGCGCTAACCTTCAAAGCGTGGAATGCTTGCCTCTTAGAGATGGCTTGGAGTGTCGCTCAATGAGTGAATGTGAAGTGTCAGCTATTCTAAAAGGTCATGCTGAGTGGGACCAAGGGTCAAAGCAGAGTATTCAATTAGCTAGCTCAAGATCTAGCACAGCTTACACCACCTGGAATAAGTGCTTTACCCATGTATTCGCTCCAGGAACTTCAGGATGAGCAAATAAGAGACGCTACCTTGTCCCAAATTATCACCTTCGTAGCCAGAGGAAGACGGCCATCACGCAGTAAAAGAGTCAAGTTACATCATAAAGCACTAAAAACTCTCAAATAGTGGGACAAGCTGAAGATGCTGGACGGTGTCCTGTATAGGGTTTGCAAAGATCCACTAACTGGGAAGAAACGCCATCAATATGTGGCTCCCTTGAGCATGACTCATTCCATCCTGAAAGCCATTCATGATGAGGCTGGTCACCAGGGCCAATGTAGGACTCTGCATCTGGCTCGGCAGAGGTTTTACTGGGAGAGCATGGAGCATGATGTTTGCGAATATGTCAGTTGCTGCAAGTGGTGTGTAGTGAGTAAAACACCTGAGCCTGAAGGAAGAGCTCCACTAGAGAGTGTCAAGACAACAAGCCCTCTAGAATTGGTATGTCTGGACTTCTGGTCAGCAGAGGACTCCAAAGGTATGAGCATCGACATATTGGTCATAACAGATCACTTCACTAGAATGGCTCATGCTTTCCAGTGCTCTGATCAATCAGCAAAGCAAGTTGCACGCCAGTTGTGGGACAGATACTTTTTTGTTTATGGATTTCCACAAAGGATCCATACTAACCAAGGTGCAATCTTTGAAAGCCAGCTAATTCAGGAGATGCTGCACATAGCTGGCGTGAAAAAATCCAGGACGACAGCATACCACCCAATGGGCAATGGTCAGGTCGAGAGGTTTAATTGGACTCTCGGGAGCATGATAAGGGCATTGCCTCCCAGAGCTAAGCAGAAATGGCCACAGATGCTGCAGACACTGACTTTTGCCTATAATTACACAGCTCATGAATCTACTGGCTACGCCCCTTTTTACCTAATGTTTGGAAGAGTCCCGAGGCTACATATAGATGTTATGTTCCATAATGTGGTGAGGGACAATGACATCACAACCTTTGACAGTTATGTAAAAAGAATCAGGGACGATCTTAAGGAAGCTCTTATGACAGCACAGGTCAATGCAGATCACAGTCGGCAGCATCAGGCTGACCTGTACAATAGGAGAACCAAAGGCAGAGACATTGAGGAAGGAGATTAGGTTCTTCTGGCTAATAAGGGTGAGCGGGGACACCGGAAACTGGCTGATAAGTGGGAGTCTGTCCCATATATCGTGGTAAATAAGGACTCCAGGACCCACACCTTTCGCATCAGAAACGCGAGTACTGGGCAAGAGAAGGTTGTTCACAGGAACATGCATTTACAGGCTAACTTTCTGCTAATTGAGATGAATGATGGTGTGGAATTATCCTTTGACAGTGACTCTGAGATAAGCAACGCGCAGAGTGGATCAAGCAGATTGGCAGTTGTGGAGGGATCTGCGTGCAACAAGACTCAGCGTACAGCTAGTTGGGTAGAGGGAACTATGCCTGCTGACAAGCCAGTGCGTGACTGTGTGCACTCAGACTCAAGCACTGCTGTTCGTGTACTGTAAGCCCTGATGATGGAGATAGCAGAGCTGGTTATTCTGAGGCAGATAGGTTTGACAATAGTGGAGCAGAGGGTACACATAGTGAAGCAGAACCAGAGCTCAGCACAAATGTTCCAGTGAGCCAGCAATCTGAGAGCAGAATTAATATAAAAATATGAAGATGTATTTTCGAAGGGTAAGCTTGATTGTGGGTTAACTAGAGATTTTGTTCATCGCATCCATCTATCAGACGAGCGGCCATTTAGACTCCCATACCGCCATGTCCCACCAAGCCAGTGTCACAAGCTACGACAGGTGCTTACAGAAATGGAGGAGCTGGATATTATTCACAAATCAAACAGTGAATGGGCCTCCCCACTGGTACTTGTGTGGAAAAAGAATGGTGAGCTTTGTATCTGTGTGGGCTATTGCTGGCTAAATGCTCGAACAATAAAGGATGCCCACCCCTTGCCACATCAATCTGATTGCTTGGCGGCCCTCGGTGGCAATGCCATCTTTAGTGCCATGGACCTTACATCTGGATTCTATAACTTGGCTATGGCAGAAGAGGATAAGAGGTTGACAGCCTTCACCACTCCTATGGGACTCTATAAGTTCAACAGGCTTCCTCAGGGCCTCTGTAACAGTCCTGCCAGCTTTTTGCGACTCATGATGAGTATATTCGGTGACCGGAATTTCCTAACTTTGCCTTGTTATTTGGATGATTTATTAGTGTATGCGCCTGATGAAGCAGAAGCTCTTAGAAGATTGGAAGAGGTTCTGGAAAGGCTACGGGCTCATGGGTTGAAACTGGCCCCCAAGAAGTGCCAGCTCCTCAGGAGAAGTGTAAGGTTTTTGGGGCACATCATAGATGAGAATGGTATTTCAACTGATCCAGACAAGGTCAAGGCTATTAGTGCTGTTAGTAGCTGACCTCATGATGGAAGATGGCGTCATGCCGTCTCTAAAGAAAATAAAATCTTTCCTTGGGATGTCCCAGTCCTACATAGTCACTTTCCTTGAGTGGAAATATGTTATATCGCTCAATTTGTATGCACTGAAAAGAATAAACTGTGCTTGTGCTTTCCCCACTTGGACACTTACCCTATCTGTGAAAGTTTGAGAAGTTCAGGGGGGAGTATGTAGCCGAGTTAGTTAAAGTATTATTGAACTTCTGTAAAACTTTCTCAATTATTATTATTATTTTAGTGAATAATTTAGTTTTGTGCATATAAATTATGTTTATTGTATTACAAGTAGTATTGGTTATCAGAGGGCATTTGTTTCATTGACAAATTTATAAAAGGTTCCTTTTTGTGTGTTGTTGCGGGTGGGGCACTTTACTGGGCAGCGCACTTTGAGCCATTTTGCTAATTCCTGGGCAGAAGCTGCTTGGGAATCGAGTTGCTGGAAAAGAGAGCATATGTTGCTTAGGAGTGCAATCACCGTTCCATATGTTAACAGATGTTAACAGTAAATCATCGTTGCTGAAACAACCCGGATGTGACTGTGATCCTTTCGCAGCCGTCTGACGACCGCTACACACGCAATCCAAAGTTTTACTGTATTTGTATTTGTCTGAAGTTCAGTGAATGTTTGAACTGATAGGAGATGATATATGGTTTTCATACATTTATATGGGTATTGGCTATGTTATTATTTTAATGCTTATGGAAACAAAATGTGCATACTGCTGAAAATTGTATTTGTGGTTTTCAATGTAGAACTTGGTAAAATTATTGCAGTTTGTGTATCACTAGTTTTTTCAGCACATTAAATTAATACAGGGATAATGCTGATAATTGATACTTTTGATCGGCATAATCGTGAAATTAAATTTTTATACCATTTCATCTCAGCTTTGTTCTAATGTATTCGTACTTTAATTGAACAGAGGCCTGTTTTTATAGATGAATTTAAAATTTCAAGTTGAAAGATGGGACTTTTTGGTTGTGATCCCCGAGGAATTTAAGTTTGAGACCCCTGCTTTAGACTGACAGACATCGTGTGAACTTGAGAAAATCTATATCTTATTTGGCCGCACTGCACGCTATTTATATGTGAAATGAGATTCCCTGTTTTCTAGTTTAAGTATTTCTCGTGTTGTTATTTGAAGCTAAAGGCTGTTTCACGCCCACACGGGCGGGACGTAGCAGCTGCGGGAGATCCCCTATGAGCTTCGCGTTATTAAGCAGGAGGAACCCAGATGACAATGCAAAGTATTCTTGCCATGTTCAGGAGCATTACCAAGCTGTCTCTTGTCTCTTCCACTTTCCCTACCTGCTGCGTCCTGCCCACCTGTCTCGCCTGCCCTGCCTGCCTGTTCTACCCTGCCTGACGTCCCTATACCTGACCCGCATCCCTCGATCCTCCCTCCCCGTTGTCTTCTCGTCCCGTGCCTTCCTGTAGGACTGACTTCGCTGGTTCTCGACCTCCTGCAGCCGTCCCAACTATGATTCCTGAAACCTGTTTTAGCTTTGTCTGCTCCCAGTTTATTCAAACTCCTGTGGCCTGTACTACGAAGCGGGGTCACTGGCTTATTGGGGTAATTTGTCAGATTTAAGGTACCACAGTTTAAATGGACTTCATATTCGTTAACCTTTTGCCAGACTACCTTAAATCCAAGTTACCCCGATAAGCCAGTAACCCCGCTTCGTAGTACAGGCTACTGGTCTCCTGCAACCCGGGGTCTGCCTCCGATTTGCCTTCTGCGCGTTACAGGTTGCATAAAATTGGGTCAATTTCTACGTTTGTCTCGAAAATACTCAATTCACTCGATCTCTTTATCAGTCTGAGTCAGACTGGAATTCAGTTGTTTTGGCATCACATTTTCTGTAATTTTGGATACACATGAAATTTCGCAAGGTCTGTAAAATTCTGGATGGGAGGGATCAAGTTTAAACAATTTTATGGAGAGAAACTATACAGCTCCTTAGAAATAAGCCGGAACGCAATCAGAGTAAGGGAACAATAAAAATTGACCTGTACAATAGGAGAACCAAAGGCAGAGACATTGAGGAAGGAGATTAGGTTCTTCTGGCTAATAAGGTTGAGCTGGGCGGGAGCATATTTCTATGTATATTTATTCTATTTATTGTTTATTTAGGCATGTGACAAAAAAATTTCAAGTGACTGGATTTATATGTAAATTATACCATTGTGCTTGAAGATACCTTTCCAATGATATATAGATCATCTAAATAGGACAAAGATTATGAAAGTTAGTAAATTTTATACTCCCACATATCAGGCCCTTTTCCGTTCCTTAATTAACTGTTAAAACAATAGAATTTATGTGACCTTACACAAAGGCGATTATGTTCAAAGTGGCATAACTTTATTAATCTTTGTCCAATCAAGAAAAGGGAGGTATCATTGGAAAGCTTGTAAAAGGAACTACAAGAATAATAATGTAAATTTTCAATAATATGACTATTTATTATCATTACGATGAGAATTTTACCATGATTATCTTTCTTCTCTATATTTTCTTCCGCAGAATCGTATCATTAAATTGTATGATGGTGCTTATACTCTTTATATTAAAAGATTTTTTATCATTACAATTTAATGATACGATTCTGCGGAAGAAAATAATTTTGAAAGACTACCAATGCCAGAAAAACACTTTTAAATACACTCTGGCTAAAATACCCTTCAAAAATCATTTCATTTACATTTCTCCATTTAAATAAAATATTAAAAATCAAGATAAGATAGATGATGTAAAACCAGTAGTTTGAATTGATAAATCAGAAATGCCAAATTTTAGGAATCATATTTTCATGAAAGAAAATCAAGTATTTGTGGAAGTACCATATCACAGTACTACTGAACTAGTTGTCTGATGCTTTAGACCACTAATATTAAACCCACAGGCATTTCTAACATCATATTCCACCATTAAAATTTTGAGACTTCAATAAAAAGGGAGAGAAAATATCTCTTGAATTGATGAGAAACCAGTGTTAACCAGATACTATAACCATTTAAATTAAACACCTTTTCAAAATAACTGGGCTAGTGAAAACCAAACAAATTAGCTTAGGTTTTATCAAAATTTGAACAAATTTTCTCAAGATAGCTTTAACTTGCAGATCACCAAAAAAATCACAAAAATACAAAGTCACAATCTTCAACACGCCTCAATGTACTCTTTGCATAAAAATTTATGAAAGAACTAAACACAACAAATCAGCTGCAAGTGCAAATATGAAATGTCATAATCAACAGAAGTTTCCTCAGAAGTTTCTTCTTGACTCCAGTATGCTACAACATATTTACCACCAGCTTTTTTCTTGAGCTTTTCAATCCGACCATTATACACTGTTTTTGTTTCAGTTTCTTCATCATACCAAACATGGCAAAAAAGATGACCATCAACCTTTCCAGACAAAATATCAGACACACCATGAAGAACAGAATCATTAATATCCTGAAACTCTTTGAAAATATCTAAATTTTGATCTTTCAATTTATTTCTTCTCTACCTTTTTTCTTTCAAGTGTAGCCTTTGGCAGCTACAGTATTCTTTGCAGAATTTCATTTTTAATCTCTGAGCTTCTTTTACGGTTGGCATAACACTGTTTTCGAGCAAGTGAAATAGAAATTTTCTAACAATTTTTCCGTCTTTTCAGAATCAAGGCTGTCTAGAAAATCAGCAGTTTTATTCTTTTGGGCCCTTAATTTTGGATGCAGAAAACATACCCATCACAGCCTCGGCATCAATGTTATGACACCGGGCAGACTCTGTGTCTTTGATCAGTACATCAGTGATATCTAAATTAAAATAACGACTGTACTGCCTTTCAAGCACAATAACAATCTTTGAAAGGCAACCATTCATCATGGTGGCAAACAAAGTTTTATCAACAGGCTCCATTTGGAGTTTCTCCAAAGATGCTCTTTGAACCAACTCATGTCCAAAAAAGTCCGATTTCAAAACCAAAGTTTCCAATGGAACATCAATGTGACGCTTCATGGTCTCTATAAGATTTCTAACAAGATCAATACCCTCAATATGAGGTACTATTTGAGAATCAGGAGAAGTGTAAAATTTGGACATCCAAAGGCCAGACAAAAGTTTGCCAAGAAGGCCCAACACTTGCAATTCTACTTTACCAGTGACTGAACTAAAATGACACAAAATAGCTGACTGCAACCCACCACAGGAAACAGTTTAAAATTTAAGAACAAATCATAATGACAAATCAACTGTTCACAAATGTGAAACAAAATATGTAATCTATTACCTCTGTACCTTTGGGTAAACCAGATTTTTCTAAATATTAAACAAAACCCCTAGGATCACCTTTTCCATCTTTATATCTAAACTTGTTAATGGCAAGAACAATATTTGCAGCAATGCAATCATTTCCAAAAAGACTTCCCTTGACTGTCTCAATACCCTTAAGAGTTGATCTACAAGAACTTGCAATTGTATCAAGGGGGTGCAAGTGACAATTCAGTTCATTGAACGACACACCCCAGGCTTCCTCTAACAATGTAATACTTGAATGGTTCACTGCAACACGGTCAGTCAAAGTGTTTTTGACATTTGAAATCATGGTTTTACGAATATTTTCAAAATTACAATCATACACTGCAGTGTAAACATTTGCAACTCGACTGAGTGAATCTTGAATATGAAGCTGGTAGTCTTCAGCAGTACCACCAGGTAAAAGGTCAAGGGACATGATCAAACAATTTGAAGGACTAGTAAAGTGGATTTCATTGACATGATCTCCATCCTGAGTAGTACTAGCATCAAAACCCATGGTAACATTATCATGAGACAAAAGAAACTCTGCAACTTGAAAATCAGAAACAACACCCAATTCCCTAACCATCTGTTCTACAGTTGAACGGTGAGGTATAATTTCAATCTTAAAACCTGAACGCTGGGCAAACTTCTGGAGAAGAACAGGGACACTCTTGGTAGGGACATTGTTCAAAATATAATCATAAACAACTATTCTAAGATCAAATGAATATGTTTTCAAATATTTTACCATGATTATCTTTCATCAATTCAATGGTTTCTTCTAAAATAAGATTTTCATTTTCTAATTCCCTAATTCTTTCATTTTGTGTTCTAAGAATTTCTTCTAGATCAGGACCTTGAGAATCAGCTTTAGGAGAAGCAGAATGCATTTCAACAACAGATTTAGATTTATGGTATTTCTTTAACTGCTTGTGTTTTTTTTTAGCATACGATAATTCTTGCCTCAACTTGGCTTAGCTCATTTACATCACCTCTACTCCTAAGTTCCTTTCTTAACAAAGCAATTACAGCATTTTTTTTGGTAATAATTTGTCTTTTCCGTTCTTGATTAAGATATTTCAGTTTCTGAGAACGAGTGAGTTTTAGTTGTGTCCTAAGAGATTTACGGAAGCCTGCAACTTTTTCTTTATAGAAGTGTTCGTTATGGCAATAAAATCAAGTCTCTTTTTTATGTTTTTGCATCGTGGAGTCAGGGGGTTAGAAGAACATTTTGAAGAACGAGGAGAAATAGCTGTAGCACAAACATCTGTTCCAGTGGTGACAGCTGATTCACAACTGACAACAGTATCCGATAAAATAAATTTTGGAGAGGACTGCACCTCACGACACTCCAATGTTGGTGGTTGAGAAAATTCAGAAGTAGAAATGGCAACAGTACTAGCGAAAGCAGATAACTTGTCAGGTGAATGTGCGACACAGAATAATTTGAAAGCCTCATTACATACTTCTTTGAAACGTATCAAATCAGTCTCACGGGCCAGATTGGTATACTTGGTCTGATTTAGTAGTTTAATTATTTGCCATGGTTTCACAACACAGTTTTCCAAAATGCTGGTCAAATCCACAATAGTTTCACTGACATATCTCTCGTTACGAAAATAAAGGTGAAGTACAAGGCCATTCTTCAAAGGGGGGGCATCTGGTATAGTTCCGAAATGTGCAGCTATGTAGGTGACAGTAATCCCAGGCTTAGCAGTGACAGCACTTTTCCTTTTCTTTGGACCCGTGACTTTCAAGCTGAAATTTAAAAAATAAATACATGTAAATACACAAACTCATTTTCATATAATTTCAGATTCATTTTAATTGGTGAAATATAGCCTTTAAAGGGTAAAATTACCAAGTACTTTAATAAAAATAATTATTTTATACATAAAACTAACAACATAGAACCTATGCATTTGTAATGTAATTTTAAAAAATAAAAACCAAAAAAACGTATAAAAACCGAATTTGTTGAGAAAAAGCTCAAAATAAACAACCAAATGGGAACGTGTGCTTGTCCATGTTAGTAAACAATGGTTGTAGCCAATCAGCTGCTTGGAAACTGGTCACGTGACCTCGTGACCCCACATGCACTGTCAGAACATGCTGCCAAAATCCTCAATCTGCTATTTGTGAGCATCAGATAACAAATAACCATTGTAAATTGTAAAAAATACACATTAATTAATAATTTAAAGCATTTGTTTCACATAAAACGATTAAAATGAACACATTTATGAAGGCGTTTGTGAGCCCTTAAAATCCAGCTCTATTCATCATGGCCGCCCAGCACTGCATGACAGGGGCTGTTTGAGAACCCAAAAAAACTATCTGCTAATTGTTATTTTCTCATGAAATTCACAGGAAGTGAAAAAAACAACATATACAAACGTCTAATGAAAGAATCATTCATCAACTAACATACCTGAGGAAAATGACAAGGTGGTTTTGTGAAGCAAAATTTCGTCATAAACATTTTCCAACTTCTACTGATTCCAAAAAATCGAAATGCTGTGGAAAGAGAAAGATGTGAACTACGTCATCACTATCTGAGTTTGACTTTTTGCCAACGCCATAACCTGTGACGCTCTGCGCAAAAACACCAATCAAGTACATGCCTCGTACAGGTGTGAATCACTGATCAGGCAGAAACAGCCAGTGCGTAATCTGGGTCATAGGCGCATACCTAGTTTATTTGTACTTTTTAACATGATTGTATGTTTGTGTTCTTCATGCCACCACCTGCTCCGAAACAAATTCCTTTTACTTTTTGTACTTCGCGAATACAAGGATTCTGATTATGATTCCAGTCTTGAAATCAGAGTAAGTGGCATTATTGTGAGTTGTCAATCAGCAATATTATTTTACTCATTGTTTAAGTGTAATTCTGCCCACTACGGACTCGACGCTCCTGTCGCCTAGACGAGCACACATGCCCTGTGCGCATGTGCAGCATCCGGGTATTCACGTGGCACACAGCTGCTGCGTTTCCGGTGTGCTAGTGTGGCATCCAAAGGCACGGACCGAGGAAGGGGTTGTTGGAATCGTTGCTCCGGCGCTTCAATTCTCGGAGTGAGCCGAAAGAATTCGAGTAATCGCAGCACGTACTTGGCTCTGAGGACCGTAGGAAACGGGACAATATCCCTCAACACTCAGTTTACTTCTGGTGGAGGTGGGTGAGGAAGGGGCTCTGGTGAATTCCTTTTAAAAATAATCCGCAATACCGTAATCCCTCACCTGCTCCTCTTTTCCTCATCCTGTGTAATGGTTCCACCCGGCGGATAGGCCCAATTGACAACTCGGCATCATTTTCTTTGTTTTTCAGGTAACAAAATACTGTTCTTTGTGTGACCTACGCAGTGTGAGCTGAAACAAGCTTATGTCAGATTGTTTTTAACGTGTGACAGTCCTTGACAAGCCCTACGGTCTTGGCATTATCCTGGTGGGTCTCCGGCTAGCATGCAGTTGGTTGAAAACGAGTGTTTTGTAGCTAGTTCCAGCAGCCAGCCATCATGTGAACTGCAAGCAGTAATACGTATTTGTATCTCATAATATGGTGTCAGCTGAACTTTCCCCTTTTGGTGTCACTAGAAGTGTTTTCTGTAGTGACCAATGCAAACGTACTCTGAAACCGTCCTGTAGAAGTAGGTCAAGCCGCAGATCCGACAAGTTACTGCAATGGATGTGGATTTCTCTGTTAGGGTGATTTTTAAGCATGATAACTTTAGTTGTACTTTGTACGTTTTATCACCCTGTGCAACTTAAAATGTCAGCGCCAACAAGTCGCACAGCAAGAAAGGCGTTGCTTTCTATGTATGTATGTATGTATGTATGTATGTGTATGTATATGTATATGTGTGTGTATGTGTATCTGTGTGTATATACACACACACAT
>JAODKE010000068.1:19227441-19237975 GCA_026779605.1 Mormyrus hasselquistii
TATGTATGTATGTATGTATGTGTATGTATATGTATATGTGTGTGTATGTGTATCTGTGTGTATATACACACACACATATATAATATAAAATAAAGCTTAAGGCTGCACCTCAAATGTCAAACTCAGTTTAGGTGGTAATGTGTATGCCTGTTACTTGGTAATTGGTGTCCAGTGCCCCTTTTCAGTAATAATAATCAAACCTTTATTGTCCCCATGGGGAAATTCTTTTTATGCCTCCCTCAACTTGCTCTTTGTAGAGTAAGCTGTTCGCGCAGGGCAGCCACCTGTTGGGGTGCCCAGGGAGCTGGGGGTTAAGGGCTTTGCTTACGGACCTGCAGACATATTGAGGCTGGGTTTGAACTGGCAACCTTTTGATTACAGGCACATAGGCTTAGCCAACTGAGCCACACACTGCCCCTAATGGTGTTTCCACTTGGTTAGATATATGGCTTGTGTTATCAGTACCTTCACACTTCTTGTTCTGTGTAGCTGTTTTTTTGTAACCTTAGTCCTGTATTACCAAGTGGGGTTACTGATTTATCAGGGTAACTTGTCGGGTTTAAGGTAGTCTGGGCAAAATGTAAGTGAACAAATATGAAGTCTTTAAACTGTGGTACCTTAAATCCGACACGTTAACCCGATAAGCCAGTAACCTTGCTTCATAGTATAGGCCACTGATTTCTTGAGGATTACCATGATAGGTAAACACAGGTTAATCAGCTCATAAAACACTCTGCCCCTACATGAACCTGCACTTACTGGACCTTATATGGTAGTGGACCAGAGCCCAGTGCTGGTCCTTGAATGGTCGACATAAGATGTTAAAATGCTGATATGGTAACCTTTAATGTTACCTGTTCAATGGCTTGCTGCTCTCTGAGAGGTTTTTCTTCAGTTTTGCATTGCATTATGAAGAAAAGATACCAAGTATTTAACATGATGTAGAAAGACTTTTATTTCTTCTCATCCTAAGTGCATGTGGCAGTACAAAAAAATGAATGAGAAAATGAATGATAGTGTGACAAAAGAATTGATTTAATGTTTGGTTTTTGCTACTGAGGGTAACAATAGACTAGTCAAGGAAGTAGGTTTTCAAGAAGGTATTAAGGGTTTTGCTTTGAAGTCTTTGATCTTACCGGTGGTGAGCCACCACAGGGCCTCTACTGATGAGATGGAACATAAGATAATGTAGGAAGCATCAAGAAATTGCAGTTGCAGCACTTCTCAGTAGAATCTTAAGGCTGGTTCATAATTCCCCGCACGCATACTAGCATTGTGTCTGCGCAAACTTTTATGACATGTCATCGTGCATCTCCACGGAAGAACGTGTACTGCACACCAAATTTGTGTCTGCATGGCAGTGTGCACACAGCTCTGAACACACTGCGCAGGATTATTCTGCTAGCATCCACTTTAAACACCAACATGGATGTATTTGACTAGTGATGGGATAGTTTGCAAACTCTACAGAATATTTACAAGACAATAAAACTTACATCCATGTAAATGCATGTGCATGTGTGTGCAGACTTCTCTCAAATCTCACGCCAGCCAACTGACCAAAGTTGGCAACCTTGTGAGTTGGCTCTCTGAATTTGTAAAACATTGAGAAAGAAACATAAACCTCTCTACTGTGGTACGTGTACAGGGAATATCAGAATAATAACCCGTGCTATTATCAATGATAAAGTGTTATTTTTATTATTAATGGCAACAATATTAATAATAATACTTTGCACAATGTATTGTATGTGGCTTGACCAGAGAGCTGTGAACTTTCCATGTCCGCATACACAGTGTGGATCCACAAGTGTCACGCTTGTGCAGAGAAACCAGCCTTAATTCTTCTTCTCTTAACTTCTTTGTAATGCAGCATCGGGATGAACTAGCATCAACATGAACCAGCAAAGGCACATGGCTTCATTGTATGGACAACCGCAGCCTGGCTACCAGGGGTACCCACAGCCTGCCTATGCCACCCAGTATGCACCCTACAATGGCCCCACCTCAGGGTACCAGCAGGGGCCACTGTCTTCAGGTATGTCCCTCATTGTGTCTTGTTCAAAAATAAAGGTTTTGTGTGAGTTTGTCGAAGCCCTTAGTTTTAAGTCATCCCAGGAGCCTGGAAACTGTTTTGTGAAGTGTGAAGAGCTTCATATCTGTGATCAGTCTCAGAAGTGGATAGCATCCAAAGTGGAGGCACCGTCGCATCTCTTTCTGCCATTGTGGGCAGTGGTGGCTTAATGGTTAGGGAAGCACACTTGTAATTGAAAGATTGCTGGTTCGAATCCCAGACCAGCTAGGCTCCACTGAGGTAATCTGAGCAAGGTACCACCGCTAAGCACTGCTTTCCGGGCACTGAATTAGCTGCCCCCTGCTGTGTCAAATGCAGAGGACACATTTTGTTGTTGTGTGCTGTGGTGTGTCAAGCATGACCACTGATCATCAAATTCTAAATTCAGTTCATTCTCCACTATGAGTTGGGCTTGATCTTGTTTGGTCACTGCAGTGGACTTTGTGTTGATCTCTTTGGTTTCTAATATAAATATTGATCTGTCTTTGTATTTTCTATGTTTCCTTGAATTCCAGGATATTCTCCTCATACTACCTTTCCTGCTAAGGCTCCTGCACCAGATGCAATTTCTGACCTTTCCTACCCATCTCCGCTTGACCAGGGTAACTTTCTTAACCCGTTTGTATCATAACTGCACAAATTATCACCATAGCTATTGCTTGTAGACTTCCCTGCAAAACACTTGCTGTGATGTGTTGTTGCCTGTCATATTTTGGGGGGCCTGTGGGGTTGATCTGGATCTGACATGAATTATGTGACAGGAGCAGATGACGTAACTCTGGGTCTGTTCAGTGGCTGTCTGATACTTGTGTCTCCGGTTTAAATTCTTTACCCTTGACCCTTCTCACTCAGGCTCTGTCTGCCCCCCTCCTACCTTGGGAGCTCCTGCCTCAGCCTACACCCAGTACCCCCAGGGGAGGTTGCAGAACGGTCATCCTGCTATGACCACTGAGCCACAGAGGTGAGCCTGTTATACATCAAAGCACGACAGAATGGCAGTGTACATACATAACCTTATGGTTGCTGGTTCAAGTCATAGGAGAGACATTAGTGTTCAGCCTTAGAGTGTGTAGGTTGAATTACTCCATTAAAATATATCCCTGTGACATATAATTGCATTTATTGTGAGTGCTAGCGCATTTTGGACTGTGTTAGCAATTCTGTTGCTTTCAATATCTGTCATGCTCGTAACATATACATTTGTTTGAACTAATGCATCTCCTGAATGAGCAAATATAAAGCTGTATCCTTAGAGCAGGGTTCCCCAATTCCAGTCTTTGCAGGCCAGTCAGCAACACAGTTTGCAAATTTTCCTGCTCAGTAGGGTTAGGTATTGGTACATTGCCCTGAATCAATTCACAAACCAATGATTCAATTCCATTCTGATTCAGTAACAATCTGATAGGAACAGGGGAGTAGCTAGAAATTCTGCCCCCCCCCCCCTTATAAAATGTCACCTTGGGCCCCCTAAACTGGCATATAGATTATTATTTTTCATTTTTAGGTGGCAATATAAAGCACTTGGCCCCCGGAATCTGCCAGGGTAACCATGCCACTCTTATGGCCCTGAATAGGAATGAGAAATGAAATACTGTATTGCAGCTTTACATATTTGCAGAGATGTTTAAAAATCTCTAAATGAAACACAAATTTACAAATGCAGAGCCACTAAATTATGAAAACCACTAAAGAAAGGCTAAAGTCCTGTATATCAAAATCTTTTTATTTGAGGAACATAATGGTGCAGTCTTTTCTTTTCAAAGCATAAAAATGACTATTGAGAAGCATTGCTGAAAAGAAAAATGGTCACATCTAAAACTCATATGCTATGTTTCATTAGGACTTCAAGCTAAAGATGTGTGCCTGTAATGAAAAGTAGAAAAGACAGTGTTATCAGATTATGATCATGGGGGAAGTCAGGGAGAGAATGGAGGTACTGTTTGGTACCACAAAGGTCCTAAAGAAATAATTGAATTAACAGTGGCCCGACTGCTACAGTACCATTTGGTCTCATGGGAGTCTCCGTTCTGTCCTGCCTCATCCCTGTCTCAGGATCCTCACACTCCAGGAGGTCATCCCTTTATATGCAAATTCATACACCCACACATAGCATCTTGTTGGGGAGGGTCTTTTGGGTATAAAGTGGGGTAAAGAACTTAATTTGTATTTGAACTGCCTTTCAATTCCCGGTGTATTTCTGCACTGTTACGTAATATTATTTTTGATGTTCAATAAACCATCGTTCTGCTGAAACAAGACTCTGCAAGTGGATTCCGTACAGTGCAAAACATAAATTAGAATCTTCTTATTTGAGGAACATACAGGTATCGATTATGGCTAGGAATCTGACTTGAATTCAGAATTCAATTTGATTCGATTCACAAGTGCCTGACTGGATTCAATTTTGATTTTATTTTATTTACATTTATGACTCATTCACTATTGTGCAATCAAACCAGATTTGTTGTAAAAGCAATGACAAATCACACAGCACTGTAGCATTAACATTACCATTACATGACAAGATTATGAAAAGCAATATATGACAATAAGCATGAAATTTATTATTGTACTTACCCGTGAATACACAGAAATATTTTGTTCATACTTTCCCCTCTGCAGTTCTTGTACCTAGCCAGAAAAACATAAATTATACCTCCAGACTCTAAATTGCTTTCATTTGCTTCAGTATTATCCACGATATTTGAAGAAAAAAAGTAAAGATAATTAACAATATTCTCATAACTGACAGCAGGTCATATCCAGTAATATTCATTTTCTCTTTACCTTGTTTGCTGTTATTTCATTTTATTTATTTTGCTTTAAGAGAACTTTGTTTCGTGTACTGAATATGATTGCTGTGACAATAAAACCTTACTTGGTTTGACTTGCTTGCATTCACGTGCTAGAGAACTCCATTACCATGACTGTCAGTGTACCAAGATGATACAAGGTGATTGCACAATACTATTGAAACTCTCCTTTGGGTGAGAAAGTAGTGCCACCTATACAATAAAAGGCTTGATTCAAGTAAACTTCAGTGAAATATTTTCAAAGTCGCAGGGAAAAGTTTTAAATTATCTAGATTGGTCTTGAGATTTTGTGAATCGATATCATAGATGTGTCTGAATTGGACTGGTCCTAGGGAACCCTGCTTTAGGGCTTGCTAGGTGGGATCTGTAGCTCTTTCAGCGAACCCAGCGATCCTCCTGCCTTGTTTTCTTCTTGTTTGAGCAAATTGACATACACATGTTGGCTGCGGGGTGATGGCGACCCAATCAGTGCTCAGCTTTTCACAATTTTGAGTTGAGGCACTGCTAGGACATGTATTTAGGATGCTATATGCTAAAATATTTTTTATCGTGATGATTGTTTTTCATATCAAACAATATATAATAATAATAATAATAATAATAATAATAATAATAAAGGTCATTATGTCTTTATAGCTTCATTTTTTGCTTAAAATTTCCTTACAATTGTCCTTAAACAGGAATACAAACCCAAAAAGGTAAGAAATTTAATGGAATGCACATTTCAATCTAATTTTAATAAATAACTTTCACAGAAATAAATGTTGTCACATTAGAATATGCTGAAAGTGTGTTCTGTTGCTAGGTTTTTTTCTCTGCATTGCTGTTCGTTCTGAGGAACTGGTTTGACTAGGGCTGTTTGATATGCCCTTAAAATGATCTATAAAGATTTTTATGATATCGGTATTTCTCAATATTTTAAAATTCATGTACGTAAAATATGACTGGTGGTTTTGAGGTTTTTTAATTATAATGCCCGAATTTTTTGCTAATAGTTATAGAACATGTGACAGGTACTGTATAATGAATAATTATGCCAACAACAGGCTCATACCTATGTAAAAATGGTGTATTATTCTAAGTTAATTATGCAAGAAAACAACTGTGTAGGGTATATCACAACTTTCACAATATTCAAATTTATTGCCCCATCCAATGTGTACTGCTGCGTACCCCACAGGCCTCCCATCTCCCAGCTCTATGTTCCTGGGACCCAGCTGGCCTGCCAGCAGCCACAGTACAGTGCTCCATCCACAAGTGCACATCAACTCACCAACCGCCTGT
Organism: Mormyrus hasselquistii; assembly: GCA_026779605.1. Lineage (NCBI taxonomy): Eukaryota > Metazoa > Chordata > Actinopteri > Osteoglossiformes > Mormyridae > Mormyrus > Mormyrus hasselquistii. The sequence goes on from JAODKE010000068.1 coordinate 19,233,613, forward strand.
CGGGCATGCAGATCGGCTCTGCTGCTCCACCCCTCTCGGGTTCTGGCTACGTAAACCAACATTGTAAGCCAGTATTCTGAAAATGGAAGTAGCCATTTAAATCATTCTAATGAATTGTAGAATAATTTTTCTACTCTGGAATGCAGGGGTACCATTGCTCTGGGGCCCCTTAGTTGATGCAGTGGATGTCTTCCTTTCAGGTGTGCCCTCGCCTTCACATCCTCCTGCTTCTGCTGTCATTACATCATCGATGTCACCATCTTTCTCTCAGACCTCCTCTCCTAACACCAGCCTGACTCATGGACCACCCGAGATCTACAGTGGGGCCCTGCCTCTTGTTCAGCGAAGCTTGTCCGCTTCGTCCTCATCCTCCCGGCCCCCTGTTTCTGGGACGGCTCCCCCATCCTCCCGGCCCCCTGTTTCTGGGACGGCTCCCCCATCTTCCCGGCCCCCTGTTTCTGGGACGGCTCCCCCATCCCCCAAGGCTCTGTTCTCTACCGATGCTCCTCTGCCTTCTACTGTCCCACCCCTTTTTGAGGGGCCAATCCCCCTAATCCATTCGTCTTACCCTCTTAGGCCATCTCCAGGTCTCCAAACCCAGGTACCCTCCAATCCCCCTGTCACCCAGGCCGCATTCAGCGGTGTGCATCCACCTCCCTCTCAGTCTGCATTGCCGGTCTCCCTGGTCCAGCAGCGTTTCTGTGCCACCCAGCCTTCCTCATTTCCCCCACCTCCCCCTACCTCAACTGGGTACCTGCCCAACACAGGCACCGTGGCTCGAATCCCGAGCATGCAAGTGCCCCCCCAGCTCCCCCAGCAGCCTATGTTGGGTCCTCCCTTGTCCCAGGCTAACCACATCCCTCCACCTCCACCTACTCCCCTGGGTATATCAGGAATGATGCCTGGCTCACAGCCAGTACCTGGGCAGGGCTCCCCCATGCAGACTGCACAGCATGGCTATCAGTCACATCAGAACGGTAAGCTTTTGTCATCAGCCTGACGTAAAACAGCAGTGTAGATCAATGTTTGCCAACTCTGTCCTCAGGGACCCCCCAGACAGTCCACAGTGTTACTCCATTCCAGCTCCCAAAGTATAATTCCTAAGGTATTTGGTGTTCTTGATTGGGAGAGGACTGGATTAGGAAACACCGGTGTAGTTCATGCAGGTCATACTTTGTGTGTCAGATAGACATGCAGCTTGATTTTTTGATTGTGTGATTGTAATTTTGTTTTGTAATGGATTTATGTGCATTGATTTGAATGCCTTATGATGTGGGAAACCTTCCATTGCACTAATGTGTGTATATATGTACTAGTAATGCGTGGGCAGTTATAGGGCAGACATTTTTAAAATATCGTGGGTGCGGGTGGGCAGGTCAAAAAGTTACAAAACGCATTTCATTATCGATCAAAATGTGTTGTAAACAGGGTTCGAATTACCATGAGGATCTCCTAGTTCCACTCACAATCAGGGAAATAAAAGGAAATAAAGCTACTCGTAGATAATCTGACAGTTAGTTACAATTTTGACAACTAGTGCGTTTGTGTGTGTGCGAGAGAGATATCTTTCATGCAGTTTTCCTTTTCAAGTTTTGGGTCATTATTCATCTGTATCTTCATGGGTTGGGTGGGGCGGTTTGGATCTCCTGACGGGTCAGTTTGGGGCAGGTGTTAAAAAAAAAAAAACGACCTGCGCAACACTAATGTTTACCTATTTAGTAGCAGCGGTGGTCATGCCCACATGTTTTGGAATAGGCTCCATTGTTAATACCTGAGACATGGTTGTGGTGGATTGTGTCAGATCAGTGTCCGTGTGTAACTGGACCTTAGTGGTGTGGGTTACCTCACTGATAAAAAGGTGGGCCTTCCTTGGGCCCTTTGTCCAGCCTGCCATTGGACTGGGTTCTGTGCTGGCTGTGTCGGGTTACCGCCACAGGTCTTGGTTTTCCTTGCAGAACCAGTGATCTGTGCCCACAGTAAGACTGTCTGTTAGTGTTGCGGTTGCCATAGAAACAGCATTACGTTGTATGTTTCGTCATTTCCTGCCACTGCTACAAATAGAAGTCTGTTTATGAAGCTGAGAGCCTACGGGAGACCTTTTCTTAAATCCCTGGCCCTTTTCAGGTGCTTTTGGGCAGATGAAGGGACCTCAGCCTGGTTATCCAGGCTCGTATCCAGGGCAGGAGAACTTCAGTGGTCTTCCCTCTGCCCCTGCCCCTCCCTCCTCAAAGCGACTGGACCCTGACTCCATTCCCAGTCCGGTAAGCCAGAGCCCCCTATGGCTGTTTTCTGCAGTCCTGGCATATACATCAGAATGTCAGGACTGCCTGTGGCACTTGGGCTGCCCCTGATGGCATCGTCGCCTTGAGCGTGGCTCTTCTCAGATCGTTAATCACTATCATCACCCAAATGATAAACGCTGCTCTGAGCAGGTAGTGGTTGAGTCTCCTGTTCTGATTGAAATCTGACCGTGTAGTGAAAGGAAGGTAGCTAAGCAGAGGTACTGAAGTTCTGTGTCACCTCTGTCTGAATGCAGTGTGTTTCAGGCTTTCTGACTTGTTTCACTTTTGATGTCATGAAGCATGCCCACTCGCCCCTCCAATCCCAGCTCAGCATATAGCGATGGCACATTTATTTATTTACAAACAATTTCATCAAAATTGATGTACCAGTGAGATTCAGAGACTCTGGAGTAGCTGGGGTTAAAGCCCTTGATCAAGGGTCCAGTGGTGAAATCACTCTGCCAGCCAGTGCAGCAGCGATGCACCTACAGAACCACACAGCACCCGAAGTGCCTCCCTGCAGCCCTCCTGTCTCCCATCGCCTGCTGCTTCCAAAACCGCTTCTGAAAACTGAAACCACTCCTGTCTTTGTGCTGTGTTGATGTTGATGCTCTGTGATCTGAACTGATGCTTTTAATGTGTGTCAATGTCGACTGACCCTTTGCGTACCACAGGCTTCTCTGTCTTGTCTGTGAATAATGTTTAATGTTGTGGAGTTCACTTTCTCTCTTTCTCTTCTCTCACTTTGCTCCCCCACTTTTTTGGTTATTTTTTATGTTTTTCACCTAAATTTTGGGATGGCCTTTGCCATTTTATTATTAGCAAGCCTCTGCACTTCCCCCTGTATCGAAAACAAGGCACAGGATAGATCCAGATGCCATTCCCAGCCCAGTAAGTGCTGCATGTTTACCTGCCTTCCCTCTGGCACATGCATGTTGTATCAGTCTTCCCCTGCTATAAACTGCCCCCCCCCCCCTAAACACACACACACGAGTGAATGAATGTGGTGAATCTGCCCCTTTTAGTGTTTCTTGTAGGCACCGAGCATGTGGATTGAATCTGGCACTTCCCACTGATGCTCTTGGTGGCATCTGCTGCATTTCTGTCCAGCTAGGCAATTGGCTTCAGATGATTGCAGAAATACAGAAGCATTTTAATGATATTCACCTTTTCAGAGGAAAGATTCAGAAGGTTTGATTTGCTTTGAACAGTTAATACCTGTTGATAAATGTTATACTAATTTGAATGCTTAAGATTTGTTCAGCTCAATTGAGTAAACTTCTAGCTTGGTTGATCTGAAAATAAGCATGCTCTGTGAGGAGCTTTGGGAAACAGTGTTAAAAGTATATCTTGAGCACATTTTGGAAGTGTGTATGTATGTGTGTGTATGGATAAATACACTCAGGGCCTTTTCTGCGGTGAATAAAGCATTGGGGCTGTCTTGAGTTTTAAAATAACTTTGGCGGGGTTAATTATGAGAGGATGTCCAGCTCCCCACTAGGAGCACATAAAGGATGTTTGCTTGCTCCTAGTGGGGAGCTGGACATCCTGACCTTGGCTTTATGACTTAGGTATGAGATGTCCATCGACTGTCAGTGTGCTAGCATCTCCCCTAAGTGGGGAGAGGAGGTCTGGCACGCTGCCTTTTGCCCTCAGGCTTATTGGGTTAAGTGGACTTGCAAACTTATGGACATATTGATTTTGCCAAGGTTGATGTCATCGGGTCAGCAAGGAAGATGCTCGTGTTTCACTACTTGAGCCAATCAGTCTTCATCGTATGACATCACCACATTGGTCCATGTTTTTCTCATTTCCATGCTCAAAGCTTCCAGCTTTCAGGCTGACAGCAGCGTGCTAAGCCACTTTGCTTGTGATTGGAAGCTTGCTGGTTCAAGCCTTGTTGTTATTATTGTTATTATAATATGTATACATAATAATAGATACTTTATTAATCCCTGTGGGGAAATTCTCTTTACGTTTCCCCCAACTTGCTTCTGTAGGTGAGAGCAAGCTGGCTGCGAAGGGCAGCCACTCATAGCAGCAGCCAGGGAGTTAGGGGTTAAGGGCCTTGCTCAAGGACC
>JAODKE010000068.1:19243558-19259751 GCA_026779605.1 Mormyrus hasselquistii
GGAAATTTTCACGCAATCGTGCTGCTCGTATGCGGAGGTTTGCAAAGTACCAGCTGAAGTGCGTCGCAAAAACGTGATGCCACGTGTCCTGTTTCGTACTCCAGCACGATTAGTGCTCACACTACATGCGAACCGCGCTCTGGCACACCTCTTCCAAGTGGGCCTGATACGGCTAAACGAACTGTGCCCAGGCACGATTGGGAGCACTCACACTAGTCAAACGAACCGCACTTTGGTGGTCAAACGCACTCGGGCACGGTTCACATTGCCTAGTGTGAGTACACCCTTAGTGTGGTCTAAGGAATCATATAACATATAATACACATGTTCGTTCGTTTATTTTCCAACCCACTTTATCCTATTGGGTCGCGGGGGTTCTGGAAGCAATGGGCATGAGGCAGGGAACAACCCTGGACAGGGGGCCAGCCCATCGCAGGCACACATGTTTACATATAGTAATTATAAATATACTTTGTAAATATACTGTGCATCTCCTGGCGTTTTTCCAGACTAAATCTCATTGTACTTGCCATGACAATAAAGCATTTATCTTATCTATCTTATCTTAATTTTAAATTCAGTTAACCAGTTTCAGTTAACTGTAGACACATATAATAAAAACAATCTGTGTAAACTTATGATGTAGACCAGGGGTGCCCAAGTAGTCGATCGTGATCAACCAGTAAATCGCGGAATAATTCTCAATCAATCGTGAAGTGTGTCACAAGCGTCTGTGCGCATGTGCCCATTTTTCACTGTGAAAATTGTGCTGTAAACATTTAGCACATAAACATATCAGAAGATCAAAAACGTATAATTTTCATTCAGAATGGGGAGAGGATTATGTCTTAAATGCAATACAAGCCTGGCTTTACAGCTACGAGAGCGAGTTCCCTGCTAAAACAGCCAAACGCAGCTGAAAATTGTGAGAACTGAAAAGTCAGTTAGCAGCACTGCAGTCAAGTTTTACCTAGCTGCATCGTCCCAGTGCCATCAGTCTCACTACGGTAGAGAAATACATTTATTTACATTTATATTTTAGTTTAGAGAATTACCTGGAGTTATCTGGATATGCTGTGTGCATGTTCACTATGCAGAAAGGTAATATCTAGAGTAAAAGAGCAATAGACATATGAAAGGGATTCTGACATTTTAACCTAATGTTCAAGAGAAAATATCATGTATCAAGGGATAACTGAACAATGAAAACCATGCTTTTTTCACTCCTTAAAGGATGAAGAAACAATGAAAAAACATACCGTCACCCATTTTAATGTTTTTTTGGACTGAGGTAAACCGGGAATAACTGTGGTTACGGGAGGACTACTGTTCAAGTTAGAAAGGAATTTAGATACAGAATGTGTAAAGTTCAGAAGGCATAAAAGTAAAGTGTGTGTGTGAGAGAGTGAGAGTCTGTGTTATTCAAATCGTTATTAGAAGGAAATCATATATAAAATAAACACTTTTAGTGGATAATTCCATGTAGGTACTAACAGTCGCCACAAACTCAGGGACCCTCCATCGTATATTTGCTGCAGTACCTGTCACACTGTACCTGCTATAGGCCTTATACAGCGAAGAAGCACCTGACACTAAGGTTTCTTTTCAGCGGCAAGTTGAGCAACAGAAGTTTGAAGTTGCATTTTCATTTTTTCCATCACCTTTTCTTGCAAGGAGGAGACCCCCCTTTGCTGATGAGGAGGGTCTCCTCACTTGGAGATTACGAGAATTTTCACAGACTTTAGGAATTCTAGTGTTGAGAGAGGCTATTTTGACCTTGCGATATTTTTGGCTTATGATAGGTTTATTGGAACATAATCCCATCATACCCTAGGGAGAGGCTATATATGGTAGTTTGCAGAGGTGGAAAGTTCAGGTCCAAAAAGTACAAATCCAGACCATGGTTTTGTTTCAACCAACCAGCTAAGTATAAACAGTCACAGAGTACTCAACTGGTTGGTTGAAACAAATCCTTGGTCTGGATTTGTGCTTTCTGTACCCAAACTTTCCACCTCTGGTAACCTGACAATATTTTCAAAGGCAACAGTATAATCCTGAGCAAAATCTTAATCTTGAGAGGAAAATTACAAGTACTCGGATTTCGCACTGGTGGTTCGTAATCAAGTTGTAAGTAGAGCTTTAAAATGCAAAAAGAAGAAACAGGAGCAAGAGACAAAAAATAGAGTATAGGCAATTTATTGAAAACTGTATTTAGACCGACCAATACCCCAGCATAGACCTTCTCAGGGATCCCTCTGTAGTTAGGACACATCCTCTGGTCCCCTTTCTTTAAAATTGGGACCACCACCCCAGTCCAAAAACACTGTCCCTAATGTCCATGCAATGTTGAAGAAGCGTGTCAGCCAAGACAGCCCAACAACATCAAGAGCCTTCAAGAACTCAGGGCGAATCTCATTCACCCCTGGAGCCTTACCCCCAAAGTGTTTTTTGACTACTTCAGTGATCTCAGACCCAGAGATGAGCAAGTCTCCCTCTGTGTCCTCCAGCTCTACTTCTTCCAAGGAAGGCACATCAGTGAGATTCAGGATATCCTCAAAATATTTCTTCCACTGCCTGACTATATCCCCAGGACGACAGTTCTCCAGCCCTGCTGTAAACAGTATGGGTAAAGCCTTGCTTCCCCCCTGAGCCACCTGACGATTTTCCAAACCCTTTTTGAGGCCATCCAAAAGTGTCCATAGCCTCACTAAACAAGTCCTACACCCGAGTTTATGCCTCAGCAATCGCCAAAGCCACTTTCTGCTAGGCCTGCCAATACCTGTCAGCTGCTCCAGGAGTCCCACAAGCTAACTAAGCTCGGCCTGACAGCTCCCGTTTACTGCTGGTGTCTACCTCTGGGTTCAGAAATTTCCGCCACGACAGGCACCAACAACCTTATGGCCACAGCTGCATCCTGCCGACTTAGTAACGAGTCCCAGAACATGGTCCATTCAGGCTCCATGCCCCCTAACTCCCTCGGGAGTGAATAGAAGTTCTGCCTGAGGTGCAAGTAAAAGATCTCCCAGACAGGGTCCTCCACCAGACTCTCCCAGCATACCTACACTATACCTTTGACTCTACCAGGTCTATCCGGCATCTTCCTCCGCCATCGGATCCAACTCACCAGCAGGTGGTGATCAGTTGACAGCTCAGCTCCTCTCTTCACATGAGCGGAGCGTCCAAATCACACAGATGCAGATTCGATGACACAATTACAAAATAGATCACTGAACAACGGCTAGGGTGTTATGGTGCCGAGTGCACTTATGAACACCCTTATGATCAAACAAGGTGTTCATTATGGACAAACTGTGGTAAGTACAGTAGTCCAATAACTGATCACCACTCAGATTCCGATTGGGCAGGCCATTCCTCCCAATCACACCTTTCCAGGTTTCACTGTCATTACCCACGTGAGTGTTAAAGTCCCCCAGTAAAACAATGGGGTCCCCAGAAGAGGCACCTTCCAGCACCCCCTCCAATGTCTCCAAGAAGCCCCGATACTCTGACGGTCAGAGCCCTTCGAAAGAAGGCGAACCTCTCATCCACCAGGATAAACTCTAATGCACTGGCTCCAAACTGAGGGGCTTTAAGCAAGTCTACCCCTGCCCGGCACCCCATGAGCAACTCCAGAGTGGAATAGAATCCAGTCAAATAATATGTGCAATTACGTCCAATTAATTTAAAAGGACTTGGTCGAATCCCCAACCAGCAAGGTACCATTAAGGTACCCTGAGCAAGGTACAGCCCCCATGCACTGCTCCCTAGGCACTAAATACAAGCTGCTATGTCCAGTGTTGGGCACATTATTTTAAGTAATTAGTTATAGTTACTTTTCAGAAGAAGTAACTAGTAACTGAGTTAATAACTGAGTTACAGCATTATAAATGTAACTAGTTACCAAGGAAAGTAACTTATGCTTTATTTATTTATTTTTTTTAAATGTTCAAATATTTCAAAAATGTGGATCCCCCTCCCCTGGAAATTCAGCTGTATGTTCAATAATTTGTAATAACACTGACTATTAAATATGTTTAGTGAATGAAACAGACAATAAAATTTTAAATAAAAGTCTAAATATAAATAAAATAATTAATTTTTAACAGAAAACATTGCACACAAATCTACACTTTTAACATTGCTGTGGGACACATGAAATTTAATATATCATTGTTGATGTGGTAATTACTATGTATATAATAGTAGAATGATAAAACACAATAAATTATGCTTGTACCAAAATTAAGCAATGTACCAAAAATAGATTAAAAATATACAATCGTTGTGCAAATTTGAAATTGTCGCACTATTTCAGATGACTGGTAGACATGCTGCATTTGTATTTGGGGTGTTTGGGGCTGTGTTTGCGGGCAGTGTGTGGTTCAGCGGCCTAAGCCTGTGTGCCTGTAATCACAAGGTTGCAGGTTCAAACCCAGCCTCAGCATGTCTGCATGTCCTTGAGCAAGACCCTTAACCCCCAGCTCCCTGGGTGCCCCTTAGTACTGAAAAGTACAAGGCATAACAAAACTAACAAATGTTATTTGCCTCATAAATTAAACTAGTTTCTGAACATTCATTAATCTATCCATCCATATACTTCTTCCTAGCTCTCATCCATCCTAGCTATCCATCTTAGCCATTAAACCAGTGGTTGTATCTCATGTTCTCAACAACATAACTGACTATCAGCCTGTTTAGTTCAGTCTGTGTTACAGCAGGTTTTAGGCTGGTTTGATGGCATGGCTCCGTCTCCTTCATTAGTGGAGCTCACATTAGCCACATCTGGGTTTGGCTTGCTTTCAACATCCACGTTCTTGGCCAATAGTTTTGATGAAGCGTGAGACAATGACAGGTGCATCATCAGATTTGAATTGTTCGTTATGTGGATAAAGACTCAGTTCCAGGACATAATGTACATTTAACATTGCATTCTTGCCTTTAATTTCAACAAGGGAAAAGTAATGTCTGTTTTCCACTCTAAAAATGCTACTTTTGAACACACCGTTGCTGTGTCTCTCCTGTGTCTGCATGTGTGTTTGTGTAAACACCTGCCCACCTCTACCTCTGGTTGGCTTACCATGAAATTTTACCGTAGCCAATTATCATCACTTATGTGGTTGTCTCGTCCCTCGCAAAAGAAAAGAAAAAAAAATTTGCTACTACTGTGGCGGAAAGCCTGGTCAGATGAAAACGGCACAATTATAGTAATGCGCCACATGTTATTGTCAGTAATGATAACAGTGTTGTCATCATGGAAACAATAATTGGTTAGATTGGTTAGATTACCTGTTACTGAAAAATGACTTCTCAGTGTTCCCATCACTGGCTATGTCACAATGTCACATATGGGTTAAATGCAGGGGACATTTTTCATTGTTGTGCCATGTGTCAACAATGACAATCACTTCACTTCTCTTCAAACTTATAACCAGTTTCCAGCAACACAATGCTGGAGCCAGTTCCATGCATGTCCGCTGCAAAAAAACTGGCCTTGAGCCAGAAAAAATGGCTTCAGCACCATACCACAGAAAAGGTGGTCTCAGAATTTAGAACTGTGACATCAATAAAACTGGGATGGCCTATCACATCTATATTTTCCACATAGCTGGAAAATTTGATTGATTAAATGCTTTAGTTTCGTCTAATATTGCTGGTGCTGGTAGTGAAACCGCTTGCCAGCATTTATTAGTGGAATAAGGTTTTTTTATTCTGTGGAAAACAAAAGATTGATCTGCTGGCCAAATTTTTAATAATACATTTTAAAACGTTGCAGGTTGAATAAATAAAATATAGTGGCACTCACATGGCAAAGAGATCGGCAAGCAGACAGTAGACCAGTTTTTGGCAGACACTTTTATTATGCGATACTTAGAAAGTGAGAAAATACATTCACTTACACACAGACTGGAGTGAAATATAGCTTTCAAGCAGATGAAAGTGGATAAAGCCAATAGAAACAGAGCTCTGAAAACTGAGACTAAAAGGCTCAATTTTTTTCAGTTTGGCAGCTTATACAAACTTAAAATCAGATCAAAAGAAATCATACAGACCTTTACTCTCACTTCTGCCTATGTAATGTTTCCATTCTGTTCTTTTTTGAAACTGGTGGGAAAGTAGGTAGGCTCTCAAAAGGCACCAATCAAGAAACAGTCCGGCACCAGCACTGGCCAGGATTTATAAATGAATTGAAAAATGTCATTGCTGGGGAATATTAGTGCTTCTTTTTTATACATCTGGCCTGCCAAGTTAGACCTGCTAAGGAAGTGTGAATGGGTTATGTCTAAATTGATGTTATGTGGTGATAATATCAGGCAGGCAGCCATAACCTTCGCACTTTTCTGTGGTTCAATAACACGATTCCCATCCCTTTGTTATGGGTAAGTGATGTGTAGCCTTTTCAGGTCACCTTCTGTCCTTTGACTCATTGAGTCTCAGTAATGAACTATGACAATTTGGTCCAGGATGGCTCTGATTGTTAATCGTGATCCTGTATGTGTGTTGGCAGGGAAACCGTGGAGGGGGAATCCAAAATCCGAGTGGGCTTCGTCACATATAACAAAGTGCTGCACTTCTATAATGTGAAGAGCGTTTTGGCCCAGCCACAGATGCTGGTTGTATCTGATGTGGCCGACATGTTTGTCCCCCTGTTGGACGGCTTCCTGGTCCGAGTGGCTGAGTCCCGGACTGTCATCCACAGGTGGGAGCTATCATGCTGCCTTCCCCCTAAAGCCTACCTGCTCAGTCTGGAGCTTGGGGCATTGGCATCGCTCGCCTCCTGATGTGCCTTTGTCTACTTTTACTTTTGCCCTCCATTCTGACCATGCTGGCTTTTCTCCAGTTTGCTGGACCAGATCCCTGCAATGTTTGCTGACACACAGGAGACGGAAACAGTCTTCGGGCCCGTTATCCAGGCTGGACTGGAGGCCCTTAAGGTGCCAACGCTGCTCCCAATAAGATCCTTGGGTGTGTTTAATACCTCCTGATGGTCACAGGACTATCATAGCTTATATCCCATTTATACTGACTTCATAGGTCCAGATTTATGTGAAAGTGTCCCCATAGGACATATATAAATCTTCTTCAGATGGCCTGTATGCCAGACACTGGCATCAGTGTAAATGGTATTGGGATTATCACTTGAGGAATAGGTAATAAGGATGCCTGAGGTTTGCTGCTTTTACGTAACATGAGTGAGTGAGACAGAAGAGGTCTACTGTCAGTTCAGACTGGCCCTAAGCCACCCAGATGATTGGGACCTGTCAATAACTTGGTTTATACCCCTCCCCTGCAGGCGGCTGACTGCGCTGGGAAGCTGTTCATCTTTCACTCATCGCTGCCCATGGCTACAGCCCCCGGGAATCTGAAGAACCGTGAAGACAGGAAGCTTATTGGGACAGACAAGGAGAAGGTATGTTGTACGAGGGGCAGGGCTTCGGCATCTTAGATGGTGGGGTGGGGTTTCAGCATGTTGGACAGGGCTGTGGCTTCAGTGTATTGGAGGGTGGCAGAGCTTCTGCACTGGTTCTCTCCATCCATATTAACATGTCGGCTGTTTGGACATGCTAAACAAGTAGCCTAGCTGGTTTAGTATTTTTGTACTGGTATTGGTACTAGACCTGAAATCAGTGGGGAAGAGGGCAGGACTGAGATTTAGTACCTGTTACAGTGGAAAAGCTCTTTGTATACCACCTGGCACACATAACTTTGCTTTTCTGTTCTCTAGTCTCTCTTCCAGCCCCAAGTCAGTTTCTATGGCAACCTGGCCAAGGAGTGTGTTGCGCAGGGCTGCTGCGTGGACCTCTTCCTCTTCCCAAACCAGTACGTGGATGTGGCCACCCTTGGTGTGGTGCCCTACTTTACGGGCGGATCCGTCTACAAGTACACCTACTTCCAGGTAAGGGCTAGCGCTCAGGGTCACGGGTCACAGGGTTGGAGAGGCTCAGACCCTAGCTCACACATGTCTTTTGGCTCTCAGCCGGCTGCCGATCAAGAGTGCTTCCTGCAGGAACTGCGGCGGGACATGCGCAAACACATGGGTTTTGATGCTGTCATGAGGGTGCGCACCAGCACAGGTGAGCTGCCGTCTCTGCTCAGCCGGCTCGGGACATATCACCATGCACGGCTGTAGCAATATTGGGGGCGACCAAGGCTGTAATTATAATATATTTTGGGTGGAATCTTGTGAGCACATCTGTATATTATGGAGGACATGTCCCACCCCCCAATATATATTATATAGCCTATTATATATTACTACAGCCTTGTACATTCCTGCCATGTAAATGAGCCCCCGCCCCCCAGGTATCCGTGCTACCGACTTCTTTGGCTCCTTCTACATGAGCAACACCACAGATGTGGAATTGGCTGGCCTGGACTGTGACAAGACCATCACTGTGGAGTTCCGGCATGATGACAAGTTGAACGAGGACAGCGGGGCCTTGATACAGGTAGGGAGTGTGGGGATGAGCCCACCATATGGATCTTGAGTGGCTTCAGTCCAGCTGCTTTTTCTCTCCAATCATTTTATATTAATAGGAAATGTATTCAATGTTATTTTCTTTTGGGGGGCTGGGTTTGAACACGGGCAGTGTGCTGTCCTGTACACCAGTTGCAGTGGTCAACGGCGTCTTCGGGTTCACAACTTAGCCATTAACTGCTGTGCTCAGCTGGCCGACCTGTACCGCAACTGCGAGACTGATGCCCTCATCAACTACTTTGCCAAGTATGGTGAGTGAATGCCAGTCAGCAGGATATGTAGGGGCCCTGCCAGTGTGACTGGGCCATCCTGAAGCCTTTGGAGCTTTGGAGCTCCCTAATCATAGTCAAACATTTCTTCTTGCCCCCCACACAGCCTATCGCAGCATCCTCAATAACCCCACCAAGGTTGTAAGGGACAGCCTCATCAACCAGTGTGCTCAGATCCTGGCCTGCTACCGCAAAAACTGCGCCAGCCCCTCATCGGCAGGGCAGGTAGGACCTGTTCTGGGGCTGGGTATTTAAGCTCAGTGTGTGCTGAGGAGTGCTGTAACCATTATACATAGTACCAGCGTGATTCTTTCGCTCCTACCTCTCAAAATACCCTCAGCTTCATTTGACTACAGTCCTCCCTGCCTGTCCCAAACAGCTGATTCTACCAGAGTGCATGAAGCTGCTTCCTGTCTACCTGAACTGTGTGCTGAAGAGCGCCGTGTTATACCCTGGGGCCGATGTTTCCCTGGACGAGCGGGCCTACCTGCGTCAGCTGATCTCCTGCATGGACGTGGCAGAGAGCCATGTGTACTTCTACCCACGCCTGCTGCCACTGGTGAGGGGTGTGTATTGTGCGTGTATGTATGTGCCTGCTCGCATGTGTCCACTCTGACCCTCAGTCTGTGTACTCACTCCTGCAGCAGAAGCTGGACCTGGAGGGTGAGACCCTGCCTGTTGCAATGAGGAACTCTGAAGAGCGTCTCTCCAAGGGGGGGGTCTACCTCCTGGAGAATGGCTTGCAGCTTTTTATCTGGGTGGGTGCCAGCGTCCAGCAGGAGCTGTTAGTCAGCATCTTTGGCACCACGGCTTTTGGGCAGATTGACCCTAACCTGGTGAGTAACCCCTGCTGGCTTGTTCTTTCCCTGTGAGCACAGTTATTATGATGTCAATATCTTCAGAAGGTTATCTGACCAAATGACACATGGCATAGATCTAGTTTTATTGCATAGACTGCTTGCAACAGTAGTTTACAGTCCTCTCCCTTACCTGTTGGCACAGACAGTGCTCCCGGTGTTGGACACTTCGTACTCCAGGAGGCTGAGGAGGATGATTGAATCCATCAGGGCCCACCGGTCCCGGTACATGAAGGTGAGCAGGGTCTCCCCCACCCACAGTATGTGTGATTTATGGGTACACAGGCTTGGTCACTCTGTTCCTCAGGCTCCCTGTTAATCAGTCTTTGTCATGCCTCTAATTGGCCCCTTTTCTCTCTACAGCTCATGGTGGTGAAACAGGAGGACAGGATGGAGCTCATCTTCAGGCATTTCTTGGTGGAGGACAAGAGCAGCAGTGGTGGTCTGTCTTACGTGGACTTCCTGTGTCACATGCACAAGGAGATCCGCCAGCTGCTGAGCTAGGAAGTAGAGCCCGGCTCACACTCACTCCCTAGTGAAAAGACTTTCATCTTTTTATTTGACCTGATAAAGTAAATTTACTGCCCACCCTTCCCACTTTACCATTGTCTCCCCTGTGGTGATAAAAAAAAGGCCATGATCCGAATGGCCAGTGCTGCTGACTGTTGGATGCCTCTGGTTCTCTTGGGCTGAATGTCATGCCAATGGGTGTTTTTTTTTTTTAACTGCTGTGTTTGAGAGTGTGGTCAATTGACCCAAAGCTAGTAAAGTTAGCTAGGGATAAAGATTCAGCTGGCACCAATAGAACACTTTTCGTCCCATTTCCGGTCCCTTGGGCCTCCGTTGGCTTGGTACCGAGTAATGGAGGGTAGCACTTGTGTTACTCAGTGTCTTTATGGCAAGAAAAATGAATGAAGAGCGCCCCCAAAGAGGTGAGGGGTTTCACACCATGTAGCATGACGTATGTTGTAGTGTCATGGTGTGTCACTGGGGATGCCAGTGCAAGCCGCTTAGCAGGGGCACAGACTGGCTGATCACTGGGCTCTGCAGAAGGCTGGTCAGCTTAGGTGAGTGGCCACCTTCACTGTCAGTGTTGGCATGTAACTTGATGAATGTGTGAAAGCGACAGCAGAGGGAAGCTAATCTGGCTGGCTGTTTACCATAGGCTCTGAGTCGCCATGTTTACTATCTGCTGGGGGGCAATTAGTGTCCTTGTTATAGAGCAAATCTCTTTATAATTAATGTTTTTGTTTCTTCTCTCTTGCCTCAGAAATAGTCATTGTCTCTGAAATGTACCTACTTATCTGTTGTTTGTGTTGCTTTGTTCTGTGTCGTTTTAAATAACTTTTTTTAAATGACTTCGTCTGTCTGAGACCCGCATTCAGGATTGGGGATGAGTAGCTCACCTATGAATACGTGGGCCTGGTCCAGCTTGGCTCGGCCCTTTGCTGCTACAAAGGGGTGAGCTGCTCCTCCCGATGTGATGTGCAGCTGTGCCTGAGTAATGACTGGCTAGAGTGTGGGGGGCTCTCTCTGCCCCTGGAGAAACCATCAGTGGGGGAGGGGTGCATCAAGACAAAACTGTGACCACGTCTCCTTCACCAGGGTGCTAGATTAGGGGGAGGGATGAAATCCAAGCAAAAAAAAGATTCCAAGAAATGCTGCTGGTGGGGGCCTGCTGGTTGGCAGGGACTGCCATGCTGACTCTATGCCCCCCCGCCCCCCACTCATTACTTTTGTGGTTCTAGTATCCCTGCTGCTGGTCTTCGTCCAGCCTCACACGCCTCCCTCAGCCTCCCATGTCAAATCAGCCTTGCATAACTGGCATGAGTTTATTTTGGGCTCGACCTTCAGAATCATCGCTGCGCATCTCTAGAGCCCCGGGGACCCATTTTCCAGGGGGGGAGGGGCTCATGATGCTGCAAATATTAGTCACTTATGGTTTCTGTTGTTATCCCTGATGGGATATTGTTATGATTCATCTTTTCCTGCTGTACTTTATAATCTATAAATGTCTGCTGTTAATCTGGGTAAAGGGCTCCAGTGCTGTGACTGTGTGTCGTGTGCTATGTCTGCCGTGGCAGTCTTCAGGAGCACGCCTCCGCAACGTTTGATAATGTGTCATTGCGCTAAACGTGGATAGACTCCGAAAGGAGCTATTACACCTCCTCTGGCCAGCCTTCCCATACTCAGACCTTCAGGGGTGGCCCTTTTCTCCTCACTAATGCTGGGGGGCAATAAGAAACAGTGGTGGGTAAGGATGGACCGGACACCTGTGGAAGAATAACAAAAAGCTGTGGGTTGTCATTAGCTAGATGTGATGTCTGCTTCCCCAGCCCTTTCCCAGATCCGGTCTCCACCCACTGCGATGCCCTTTCACCTCCACCTCAGCCTATGCAATGGAGATTCCCAATGAGCTGGACTTAAGCAGAGACTGTTCCCCCCCCTTTTTGCAGCCTCTGCTCTAATCCTGTTGTCTTATTGGCTGGAACTTTGTGTCAAACCAGAACAGACAGTGTGAGGGTGTTTCCCAGCTATCTGTTGACAGTATGCTCAAGTCTGCAAGTCTTAATCCTGCTAATCACCAGCGCAGTTCTACTGAAAAAAAAATGTGACCATTTCCAAAAAATCGTTCATGTTAAGTTGATGGCGTCCCCCCCCTATTTTGGTTGTAACTTTGTAATATGCAAATAAACCACATCCTTTGTCCTTGCTGCGTCTGCTGTCTGTAATTGCTTACATGTCTTCTCCTGTTCACATGTCGATACCATGTCCTTCTTCCCGCAGTGCCACTTCAGCAGGGAGCCCCACTACAGAGCCAGCTGTGTTTGTTTGTGTGCATGTTACCATGATGTAACTCGTTCCCCAAATGAGGGCCACTGGATTTCACTGCATTTAATTGCACTTCTGGGATATTTAGTATTGGTCCCAGGACTAGGTGCTCGCCAGCAGTCCCGTCTCCCAATTTAACTTCAGAGGTGTACGGTTTATACCCTCTACTCAGTGCTAAGGTGTCTCAGAAAAGGCTTTTGCTTAAAACTGCACTTTCTGCAGCACCATCCTCCTTCTATCTGTAGGACAGAACAGTGATGTAAGAAAGGAGCTTTGAGCCCCAACTCCATACAGCAAGGGCAGGCAGTTGAAAATATGAGCATTTTACTATAGGAAGGCTTGTCAGCTTGTACTGCTTTTCAGAAAGCGAAGTGCAGAAAAACTGCTGGCCTGTTAGACAAACACAACATGCCACTTTAATGAGCTTTTGACCTGACTGCATTTGCTTGTATACCACCACCACCACCACCACTACTTTAGTATAGGTGCTCCTGGTCATAAATATGGGTCAGTCTGGGAATAGCAATAACATCTCATGTTTCAGTACCTGTTACTGCTTTGTGACTCATGTGTTGCAGTAACACTTCTTTTCCACCAGGGGTTGACAGCGGTATTTTCCCTCTCTTGCCACTGGAAAGTCTCCTCATTGATGTTGCCCACAATGTTGCAATTTTGCTTCAAACTCAGTCCCTAATCTACCTCTCACCTCCCTGCCTCCCTCTCAGTCTAAGAATGTCTTCTCTCCCTTCTTCCTTTCTTAGTCTTTTCTGCCTCAAAACTGCCCTGACAGAAATTTATCATTAGTACTTGTTTTTTTATTTTCTACTTCTGATTAATAGATTGGAATGTCAGGCATCTACATCAAACTCCCCAGGACTTCCAGACTGAGTATGGACAGAGAGAGCACTTTGACTGCTTTCGCAGCAGCTAGGGCTGGGTATTGAACTTAAGTAGTTTTATGGTACCGACCAAAATGCTGCTTATGTTTACCACATGCTCTGAGTCGCTAACCTGCTTGTCCTTGTCCTTGTGTCCTTGTTGTAGAGCAAATCTCTTTATAATTAATGTTTTTTTTCTCTCTCGCCTCAGAAATAGTCATTGTCTCTGAAATGTACCTACTTATCCATCTAGCTAATGTTTGTGTTGCTCCGTTATGTGTCATTTTAAATAACAGGTGGGTGGTACTTGGAAATGCCGAGAGACAAACTTGGAATCTGGTTTGTGTGTGTGTTCTTGTTTTTTGTTTGCCGTGAATTGTAAGATAATGCCAAAGAAATCAAAGGTTGGCTCAATGGGGATCCAGGCTGCAATGATTCACATTTTGGACCATTTTTGGAGACACTGTGACTAAATTTTATAACTAGGCGCACAAGTACCACTTGCAAGTATGCTCCTCATTTATGCCCAAATATGCCACCCCAAATAGTGGCTGACCACATCCCCATATATCACATGAAACACCTGGAGAAAGAAAACCTTTTGCCTGCGTCTGGCTACATTTTGGCTGCAGATGACGGCGGGGAAATTTCAAAACTTTTTAGTGGAATAACATTACACTGTTTTTATTCTTTGGAAAATGAAAGCGATCTGCTGGCCAGATATATTTATGAATTACATAACCTGTGACATTTTTATAACTAAAATCAGGGCTCTCAAGCTGAGAGGTAAGGGATAACACCTACCAAGGTGTTATACAGAATTAATGGATGAGGCGCAGGCATACGGAGTGGAATTTTCTGCTGAGTTCATAACTGTCCCAATCAAGTTAAACAGTTAATAGCCACCTACCAACTAATCAGAAAACCGCATTTGTTGCATGTGATTCCACTGCAAGCATGTTACCACCTGAATGTGTACACTTATGCAGTGCAGCCAAGGTGGAAGTGGCATAGAGAGATTCGATGAATTTGGTAGGCAGGGCTTAAAAATGTCATATTGACCGTGAGACACTGTTCCCCTAACACATGTTATCTCATTGATGTGAGGTTTAATGTATTTTTGTTGTTGTTTAAATTGATTTAAAAACATTGGTATTGAAAAAAGTGCTTTTCAGGAATCAGTATCGAAATCATTATATCGTTTTGATACTGGTATTAAAATTTTTTATTTTTATCAAAAAATTTTGATCGATGTCCAGCCCTAGCAGCAGCAAAGGTGAAGCCAGAAGCGCAGCCCCATCTGCTCTCTGGCATGGCTGGCCCTCTCTCCCCACACCATCTTTGTGTGTTTCGGCAGCTTTCCCACCCACAAGGCCAACCACCTGACTGGTCCTACTGTCATCTGTCAGACCTTCTGCATGCAGTCTGAACCAGATTCAAAGATGTACTTTTTCAGCATGATTTTTTCCACAGTTCAGGAACTTTGAAGGTGCTGGACCTGAGAGTGATTTTTGTGCTTTTAATTCCTTTCATAAAATGGCACGATATGGGACTGGTGGGGGCAATGTTGCTCCTTTCTAGAGCGGTGTGATCAGCAGCTCCTGAAGTATGAAAAACGAAACAAATCTGGAGCAGAGGCTGTCAGTGCACACACGTTGCCAGGGGTCAATGCCTTGGTAGCGGGCCTGCGGTGTGACTGCCCATTCTGTTCTGCGCTGCCATGGAAACTGGCTTGGTGACGTTGCAGTGCAAGCTAAGCTGTCCAAATATGCCTTTGGAAACCCAGAGAGGAACTGTTCGTCTTGTTTTCCAGGGACATCCTAGGGAGGGGGTAGAAAAAGTACTTCACTGTTATATTTCACGCAGTCAGCCATGTTCCTTTCCACATCACCTTCTGAGTGTGCCTTCCTATTTGTGTCAGCTCCTCCAACAGAAGATCCTGGAGAGGAGCAATATAACAAGATGCTGCACCACCAGTATTGGAGTACCAAGTCCAGCAATGTGGCTCAGGGCATTGGAACCAAGATCCAGGGACTCACAGTCCCTGACCTTTCACAAAGTCAAAGAACATGGAGGTATTTCCACGGGGACCAACACAATCCTCATAGCCGGGCCTGTCAGTGCCAGTGGTTGCACTGAAGTCACCCATGACCACAGGCGTGTATATCCACCTACATAGATCTGACCACTCCCCAGTCTGCGTACCTCAGAGAGTGCTGCCACCAAAACACAGAGTTTACGAAGTTCCCCCGACAGCAGAGGAAGATGGTCATCTTGTCCGAGAGATCGCCTCAAACTGGGACCCAAGTGCTGCCATGCAGCAGGCAACACCTCAGCACCCCAGCAGCCCTGATCCCCAACAGGCCTGACCCTATTAGCTCTTCGATGGTTTTGACTCATCCAGGGATGGGGCTCCTTCCTGCGGGTGGGTGGAGCTGGGCTACTCGAGCAGAGAGTAGAAGAGTAACGTGCCAAGCAGTTGTGAGTTGTTTAACGGTGGCTAGAGTGCCAATCCCGCCACCTACCCCCAGAAAAAATTGTTTCCCTGCAAGTTGGACGACCACTTGCAGGACCGGATGCAGTTTAATGTCATACACAGGACATCCCTGTTTATAAATGTTTATACAGTAATTTAGTGTATAGTGTAATAAACAGAATAGGGGAAATAAGCTCTAATATAATTACTTAGGCTTGCAAACTGTAAGTAAATGCAATCCATTTTATTTATTATGAATAAAGAGAAAGACCTTGGTGTGTATGTTGATGCTTCCATGTCCCATTCTCGCCAGTGTGGGGAAGCAATAAAAAAAGGCCAATAGGATGTTGGGGTATATCTTCAGGTGTGTGGAGTTTAAGTCAAGGGAGGTGATGCTAAGATTAT
>JAODKE010000068.1:19270246-19282863 GCA_026779605.1 Mormyrus hasselquistii
TTAATTTATTTGTAATAAGGAGTTTATAGAGAACTGTCATAGCAACAATATGGATGACATCAATTATTTAGCTGGCTGATATTTTTATATATTTTTACCGGATGTACGTCGCACAGCTATTCTAGATATCTGAAATGACGACGACAGGGAAACATACTGGCGGAATACACGTAATTTTTCCTATCAAGAATTCAGTTTCAGATATCCATAATTAGCATTCTGGATATATAAAATGTAATTGTGGATATCTGAAACTGAAAGCCCAATAGACATGTATGGCAAAAGTGACGTGATTTCTCCTAGGAAGAATGACGTTGTGAATATCTGAAATGACAATTGTGGATAGGAAGAATGTCATTCATTGTGGATATCTGAAATGCTCTTTTTGACTAGGAAGAATTGAATTACGGATATCTGCAATGCATATCCAGTCTATCGATAAAATGTTAAAACGGTCTGCCAAAGTTGCTCAGATCTGGCAACCCTGGCCGAGGTCGTCATTTCGCTCGCTGTGTTCAAACAGATCACGCGCACATGGCCGAACTGCGGCTTCGCGTTTGGTGAAATGTTTTTTCTGTTTTACATTGAAATAACACAGTTAAAGTGATTACGGTGTTTTCTCGTTTTTTTCAATACTTGTGCTTGTTTCGCATTTGCTCTTTTGACAACGTTTTGCTCGGGCATGCCTGTACTTGTTTAAAGGTTTGGTACTTGTGCCGTTTGTGCTTAAAATATGATGTTTGCTCTGGACGGTGTTTTGCTCGGGCATGCCTTTACTTGTTTGAAAGTTTGGAACTTGTGTCGTTTTGTGCTTAAAATAGTGTTCTTTGAATTCTTTAAACATTTCAGTTAAATATAATGAGCTTACGTGCCTACACCCTGTATGCACTAGCTTACATTCAGCCTACTATACGCTTTATTATTCCTTAAAATGCAATAAATGTAACCATTGTTATTAATCAAGCTTTAAATTAATTTTAGCTAGGCTGTGGGGGAATTTGGGGGGGGGGGGGCAGGTGTTAATGTTATGAGACATAAACTAGAAACTGTAAACTGGATGGAGTTAAATAGCAAAACTGAATCATGGGAAGCATGGCAAGTGCAAGAGGACTTCATACCTGTTTTTCCAGCGAAGCTAAATCTAGGAAACTGCAACCAAGGTGGCTTACTCCTGAAATTAAGAATGAAGTGATGAGGAAAAGGGCTCTTTTCCACAAATGGAAAATAACTAATGATTTCAAAATAAAGCACTCACTAAGAGGAATGTAGAAAGGAACATTGCATTGGAGGCTAAGGATGACGTTAAAAGTTTTTCTCCAAAAGAACTCTAAAAGCTGAAATCACTATGCATTTGCAGGATAGTGTGGGCCTTATAATTAAAAATTAAAATTGATATCGTAAATGAGTTTAATAATTATTTCACAGTAGAGAACGGAAGTAACCTACCACTATTTAGTACAAATACAGCTTTGTCTATGAGCAATATATGTATAACTGAGGCTGATGTGGTACAAAGCCCAGCTAAGCTCAAAATAAATAAATTGTAGCACCCAAATGACATTTTATCTATAGTTTTTAAAGAGATCAGGGCAAAGTCAACCTTTAACTTTACTATTTCAGAAATCCTCATCTGCTGATGTGGTACCTTCTGACTGGAGGCATGATAATATAATGCCCATATTCAAAAAAGGGGATTGATGTAATCCAACAAACTATCGGATACTTAATTTAACTTGCATAACTGGAAAAGTAATGGAAAGATATAATCCAAATAAAAATAGCAAATTATTTGGATTTAAATAACATTCTGAGGGGTAGCCAACATGGATTTAGGGGAGGTAGATCCTGTTCAACTATTTTACTTGAGTTTTTTGAGGAAGCTACAAGAGACATTGATCACAAAAAGGCCTATGATGTGATCTATTTAGATTTCCAGAAGGCCTTTAATATTATCCCCCAGAAACCACTCTTGCTTAAGGTCAAAGCTGCAGGGATTTTAGGAACCGACGCAGCTTGGATCAAAAACTGGTTAACAGACAGGAAGTAGCGGGTAGTTATTAGATGCACAATGTCACAGTGGGTCTGCGTTCAGAGTGGGGTACCGCAGTGATGATACCAAGGTGAATAATTACTAGGTAATATCTGTGTCACACCCAACTCGTCCAATCCTCGTGTGTGCCACGCCCACCTCGTTACCTCACGTTATTTCCTAATTGTTATCACCTGTTTCCTATGGATTTTGACTTGTCTTGTGTATTTAGTCCACGTCTATGTTAGTATCCCCAGGTTTGTCATTGATGTTGTTAATGTTTAGTCGCCATCTGCCTCGTGTCTCCGGAATAAACCCCGTTTTACCCTTATGTACAGTTCTCTCGCCTGCTTCCTCGTCTGCCTGCTCGCCCGACACAACAGAATGACAGACCTCTACAGCACACCTCAGCAGATCAACGATCAACGCATCGGTTTGCTCCAAGAGGTATTATACTGACTTCACCAGCTGGAGGTTCGTGAGGACCCCGGAACACTGGAATTAGCCAGCTGGAGCGGTACCCTCCTCCAGCAAATGTCTCCATTCTCGGACGCGCACTTCCGGCAACTAGTCAAGAGAGTGACTGAGAGGCGGCTCCAGCCGGCCATTGCTACGGAGACGCCGCAATCTCCCTCCACAACCCCCAACCCCCGCCGGAGGAAAAAGAAGCAGCCGAAAGAAAGGAGAGCAGAGGACGTATCAATGCTCTTCCTGGGAGCGTGCTCACTCTCCACTGCCATTACCCCGGATGTCACCACCGCCACCTGTCTGCAGGGACTCCTTACCAGCCTCGCCGGTAAGATGTTGCCCCCCATAGCGGCTTATCATTTCTGGGCACAAAGGGGCCAGCGTGGTGAGAGACTCAATTCCCCGGGTTTCTAAGGCTCTTAAAGGGCCGATGCCCGCTTTGATGGCGCCTACCCTGGCAGGCATAATTGGTGGTGCCTGCTGCCGCTCTGCCCGTGGCACTGCCTGCTGCCCCGTCTGAAGACGCCGCCCCACCCGCGGCACCACCGAAGGTGCCTGCTGAGGCGCCCCCTGCTGGTTGCACGCCCCAGGTGCCTGCTGAGGCACCCTTTGCTGGCCCTGAATCGGCGGCACCTGATGCTGCGTTCTCGCCTGCTGCTGCTGAAGCGCCCGCTGTCCCAGCTCCATCTTCTAAGCCTGTTCCAGAGCAACCTGTTCCAGTCTTGGTGGCGGCCCCTGCTGCAGCTGCTTTGCCCGAGGCGCCTGCTTCGCCTCCGGCAGCTGCTCCGCCTGAGGTCCCAGAGCCGCCTCCACCCGCAGCTCCAGCCTGTGCCCGTGACGCCTGTGCCCGAGGAGGTGAACGACCTGACCATCACTTCCCCTTCCTGCACTGAGGAGGAGGAACTCGAATGGGACCCCTCGCGGATAACTCTGATGGATGCATGCAGGGAGATGACTCCTCCGCCCAGGCCCGGAGTGGCTAATCGGGAGATTTCCCGGTGGGCCACTTGAATTTTGGGCCAGTTGGAAATAAAATAATTCGATTTGACAGTCCTCACATTACTGAATCTGAATCAGCAGCACACAAGATCCACATTTACAGCCAACATCGCAGCTTTTCTATAATGAAAGATTACATGGGTGCCTCCACCTGCGGGAGTTCTCCCCTTCCCAATCGCTCAAGTTGGTTACGCCCAACAGTCCGACTTTGAGCTTACAGATTATTTATCTTGGTAAAACTGTATGGAAAAATAGAGATCGGAGGGCTGGACATGCCAGGCTAAGAAATAAACATCTTTGGAGGAGGATGCGGCCAAATGTGCCAAAATCAGATTTTTTTAAAAGAACGAAAAGAACTGACGACAGGTAAATGTGGTTAACCTGCAAAATATGAAACTGATTCAAATATTAGCATATTTCTATAGCTTATCATGACGGATCAATGTGTGCGCAAAAATAAATAAAAACTAGAGCACGATCTAAGTATTCAGTAAAATGACCATTTAACCATTTTGTAGTTTCTGACCAGCAGTCTCCTGTCAGTCGGTGTTCTGCCAAGAATGAGGGACTAATGAGCAGTGAGGACGCCAGGACGGCTGAGCGGTCAGGTGTTATATATAAATTAAAGTTACTTCATTTAAATCCACATACAGTGATCCCCCGCTATACCGCAGTTCTCTGCATATCGTGTAATTTGCTTGTGGTCCGATTGTTGTGAACAAACTTTTTGTGAACTTTTCGTTTTGTTTTAAGCCCTACGATTTAAAGCTTAAACTATAATTTTTTTTATTTATTTATATATGGTATTTGTATATCATGGATTTTCACCTATCACTTTTAAAGTGTGTGGGAGGGGTATTTTAAGGCTTAAACTATATAAAAGCTTTTTAAATAACGTTTGTTTATATGATCTTTCTATGTTGTGGATCTGGAACGTAACGTTCGCGATAGGCGGGGGATCACTGTATTCAAAAGTTGATGAGATTTACATTTTAGATTCATAGGTAAACTACACAGATGTCTATTAGTGAAATTAAGACTAATAAGTCATATGTTTTGTACAGAGAATTTCAGGCACACATATTGTGTTGTATATGAAAAGATATTTTGACACTTTAAATCATTCAAATTGCCTGTGAGAAAAGCTTCTCTACCATTAAATTTGTTAAGAACAGGTTACGAAGCTCAGACTCAGGAGCACTTGGAGGCCTTTGTGCTAATGTGCACAGAGAAGGAAATCCTTATGTTGATAGATAGTGAGACGGTAATAAACAAAGTTGTAGAGACCAGTACACTACTCAGGTGGCTGTTACCGTTATAGATGACTACTGTTATAGATATTATGTTATTGTTGTTTAAGCCATTTACGTTAATTTGTATAGTAGTGCAACGTGCCTCAATTGTGAAGAACTTGTGTTTTTTTCATATTTGAAAAAACAAATACGACCAGTCAATAATAAGAAGTGAAGTATTGCCTAATTTATCCAGTTTTCACTGCTGAAAATAAAATGGGCTGGTCAAGGGCATGATGCTCCTGGGCTGAAGATTGGCATCACTCCGGCCCTGACATGCACTGAATTGGAAATATTTTAGAAAAACACACTGCCTTACAAGGCTTTACAGAACAATGCGCTATTGTACACTTAACATGTAAGTTTATAATTACGTGTTTTTAGTAATAATAGGTCGTGATCTAAAGTGGGCCGGTCAGAGGCATGAAACTCCAGGGCTGAAAATGAGTCCCACTCCGGCCCTTCCTCCGCGTGGTAGACTGCGGTCTGGTCCCCGCTTGTCCGTGTCCTGTAAGGGCAGGGGTCACAGATGTGGGGCTCGGGTCCTGCCCGCCCAGCCCCCTGCGTTGCCCTCGCTTGCTCTGGCTGTGGCTCGGGGGGCGCCTGCGGGCCTTTCACCTCCGGGTCAGCGTTCGCCTGCAGGTCCCCCTTCTGGGGCCCCGTCGATGGTCCTTGGTCCCTCCTCCGTTGCCTGGTCGGTCGCCTGCGGGGACCCCTGGGTCGGCTCGTGGGTCGCCTGCAGCTCGCCCTCCTCCGGCACATTGGACGGCTGCGCCTTTGCTGACGGTGGCCTTGCCGTCGCCTGCCGTGGCTTCCCCTCCCTCTTTCCCTGTGTCGGGCTCCCCTCCGACTCCCTCCTTGTCTCCCCTAGTGGCCCCTCCATCTCCCTCCTTGACTCCTCCATCTGTCCCTCGTCCTGTCTCTGTGTCCCCTTCATGACCCTCTCCTGCTCCCTCCTCCCAGTCATCTGCGGCCCCTCCGGCCGCTGCCCTTTGCCCACCTGGGCTCCCTTGTGCTCCTTCTTTTCCCCCGTCCGTTTCCGTTTGGCCTCCTGCGTTTGCTCCCCGTCCCTTTGTCCCTCCTGTCGTGCCTCCGTTTGCTCCTGGTCCTTTTGTTCCTCCGTTTTCTGTGCCCTCTGTCTCTCCCTTTCTTGTGTGCCTATCTGTGTTTCCCGTTTTATGTCAGGTTTTGTCTTAGCTTTTGCCCTTGTGTCTGTTCTGTGTGTCTGTTCTGTTCCCGGTCCTTCGTTGATGTTTTGGGTTTCCCCAGTCTTGTATTGTCCGTTGCCTCCCCTGGGGCATGCCAGGAGTGCACACCTTTGGGGAGGGGTTCTGTCACGCCCGGCTCATCCAATCCTTGTGTGTGCCACACCCACCTTTGTTACCTTGTGTTATTTCCTACAGTAATTGTTATCACCTGTTTCCTATGGATTTTGACTTGTTTTGTGTATTTAGTCCGCGTCTGTGTTAGTATCCTCAGGTCTGTCATTGACGTTGTTAATGTTTAGTCGCCGTCTGCCTCGTGTTTCCGGAATAAATCTCGTTTTACCCTTATCTAAGGCTCTCTCGTCTGCTTCCCCGTTTGCCTGCTCGCCCGACACAACAATCTGATTGATCAATTTTGAAATATAGGTTTTTTTGTTATTGAATTTTTAATATTTTAATTAGTTATTACATGGTAGTTATTCATATGGGGATGGCATATTATTTGTTCAATCTATAGAGTTGGACAATAACTTTAAAACAATATGACCATTTCTGTGCAGCTTATTAATGTATATTAAGGTAAATATTAGTGCTGTAGTTCTCAAGACCAGTCTGGTGGACAAAAACGAAAAAACAGCGCATCCTCACATAACTATCATTATTCATTTTGCACCTCAATTCAAATGCGACCAGTCAGATGCATCTATTTTAAAAACATTAAAACGAGTAATGACACTATACAGCAATGCCTTTTTTCTCTACAGTTGAACTGAGTAATGTGATGTAGATTCTAGCCCTAGTTTGTTTACGGTCTTGGTCTTGGTTTTGGTCTCGACCAGCCTTGGTCTTGGTACCCTCCAGTCTCGGCAGTGTCTTAGTCTTGATACCCTCCGGTTTCAGCAAGGTGTTGGTCTCAGTTAAAAAAAAAAAAAAAGTGTGATGTGTCCGAAAGTGTGATGATTTGACTCGGAAAGAACCTATGTTCTTATATCAATTCTGTCCACAATATTAAGCATTCATTTTGATTTTTGTGCACCAACGAAAGTTTAGTCTTTGTGCTTTTGTGGACGATACGCAGCAAGGCATCATTTGATTTCATCATTAAACAATGCTTTTTGGGGTACAGGATGTATTTTGTACATGAAAATGGGTGCTTGACATTTGGCGCCTCATACTTTTTGCCAGGAAATACCCCCTATAGAAGGCGGTGACAGTGTTTGGGATTTTTTTCAGCTTTTATACGACTGCAGAAGGAAAACTGATTGAAGATGGCCACATTGTCTGCAGAACATGCATTAAGAAAATATCTGCAAAGTCACTTTGTGACCACCACTCTACTTTTAACAAATGCAGGGTAAATTAACTTTTATTTCAATGCATAATGTGGGACTTTGGAATAGGGAAAAATGTTATGGTTTGTCAGTCTAACTTGGTACTACCTTGTAAGTAATGTAAATTGAATCTTTCAGTGTTACCCTCTTCTACATTCCACTTCCTCAGTGGTGTAATGGAGCTGGCCATTTTTACCTATGTACTACAAAAAATGAATTTAGTATATGTTTGTTTTTGGATATTCTTGAAACAGAACACTGTTTAAACCAGTATTTTCCTTTATCTTTATGGATTTTCCTATGGCAGAAGACTAGAACTACAATATGGAGAAAAATTCTGAGATTGTGAGAAGTCATAATATTGGGCTACGTGTTATTTTACAGAGGATATATTCTAATAGTGTTTTTTGAAATCACCCACCTCTCCTCAACAGCTTGGTTGACATGCATGCACCTGAAATGAGAGAGGCGGCTTGACTAAGGTGCTACATGGGTTTTGACTGGCACTGTGTATAATACTAAAGCACAAGGAGAGGGCCACTGCATTGTATGGCTTTTTATTCAGCAAAGCAAATAGTAATAAGGCAGAGAGCCACATTACGGGAATGGATTACATCTGGGAATGGTTTCCTGCGAGTAGAAATCCCACAAATTAAGATGTGGGTAATTAAAAGTATCGCATGACAGTGTAATTATACATGCAACAGCAAACAAACAAACAAATAACACTGTAGAATTCAGAAATACGAACAATACAAGAAGTAGAGATATATGAAGCACGGCTTGGGAAATAGAGATAACATGAGGATAACTGATTTTAAAAACATAAGATATAGGGCTGCACTGATACTAGGGGTGATTCAATTTAAACTTTATAAAATATGTGCATTATTTACATGCAAAAAATAAGAAGAAACTGATTATGGGGTGCCCAAAACTACTGGAGCGTAGTGAAGCAGCTACCACGGACAATTTCGTTTATGCTCACAGGGTCGGTAATATGCCAATGCGCCACAGCATCCATGGCTTCGTTTCCTTTAATTTTCGATTCTGCTTACTTTCTGACGACCGATCTGGGATCGGTTTGTCGTGCGCTGGCCCTCATATTCGCTTGCTCAGGGTGCGGAGCGTCCCTCTGCACCTCTGCTATCTTGACACTAGGGACAAAATCTCGCGTTGCTGGCCTTTTTTTTTTTTATCTCCACCTCCTCTAGCAGCAGCACAGCACCACCCCTCCCCCTTCTTCTGTCTCTTAGTGCATGAGATCTTCTCCCGAAACCTGAGCGCAGTAGACGCCGAAAGGACAGGCGAAACTCCCCCGCAGAACATGGCTACGATCGTTACCTCGACCAGGTTCACGGACGAGTATCAGCTATACGAAGAGTTGGGAAAGTATGCGGCGACGGCACTTTTTAGCTCGCCGTGTTGTGTGCATGTGATCGCGTTAACGTCGACAGGAGCAGAGTGCTTTTGATGTCAGAAACAGGCAAGGCAGCGGAGCAAAGCGAGAAGCTGGCTGCGCACAGTCCAGTTCATACGGCGGTACATCTGTCCGGCATCCAAATTTTTATTTCTGTAATGATTCAGCTCCTAGCAGGGTGCATTCTTGTGTCCGACCACCTACTAGTAGTGGCACTGGGATCTCTGCATGTACACGTCGGTTGTATGCGTTTTAGTCGCGCAAAATATATTGTACCGTTCCATATTCATGCAGCCAGACGCGCTTCCTGATGAAGGCTCCCGCGAAACACCCTACCCGTTTAAAAACACGACGACTTTTTCTTTTTTAATCACTGTCATTTACGAAGCGGGCTTCGTCGTTTTCATCGAGATGAAAACTGTCTCACGTTATACACTTGGCGTAAAACGAATCGTAGCTTATTGAGTAACGTAATCATTGCTCACGTTATTAATCCTGCATTCCGATCTGTCTTTTTTTTATCTAACTTGGAAAATCCAGCGACGTTATTTTCATCGTTTTAATAAGACACCCGTTATTAATGAGGATGAATTTGTTCAGGATGTGACTAGGAATGGCTCATATATGGACAGTAGATTCTATATATAGATTATATGTGGCGGCGTACACAAAAATATTAGCAGACGCTTCCTGCTCTGTATCTTATTGTTTTTTCGTCACTGGTACACCAGTCCTGATGTCTTCCTCATTCTCACTTTCATTCTCACTTACTCGACCCTGACAACACAAGCCCCCTCCTAACTCCCCGGTTCTCACCAGCCGTACATGTATTTGTTCTTTGTGAGATTTGAGATGAGTGTGAAAAGAGACTGTTAATCAATTGTCATCTCGGATTAAACGTAGAATCGTTTCATACTGTGTGGAAATGTTAATTTGGTTGGGGTATTTCTTATTTCGTGTGTCTTTCTTCAGATACTGATAACTTTTTTTTTTTTTTTTTTAATATACACGTTTTGTGTAATTTTCATGTTGTGACAAACGCTAAACGTGGAAATGTGGTTTTTTTTTGTCGATTTTTTTTAGGGGCGCCTTCTCCGTAGTGCGACGATGTGTAAAGAAGTCCACCGGGCAGGAGTACGCCGCCAAAATTATCAACACCAAGAAACTTTCGGCCAGAGGTAAGGCGATGCAAATCGACGTGAAAAGTCTGACAGCACCGGGCAGGCATGCCAAAAAGCAATTCATTGCTCTTGTTTGCTTGGCGGATTACAAGAAAATGTTGTAATACTGTTTATTTGTACGTGTTTAATTGGTGACAGGACTGCTATTATCATTGTTAAAGGCACACTGTTTTTTTGCCACTGTAATTCCAGCCAGCACTAGACTCATACAGCATATGATTTTTAATACCGTCGTACCAGTCGTAACATCGCTCTATATTGTATTTTGACAGTATTTTAAAAAGCGACAATATTCTGGCATTTCCCGATAAAATTTACCAAGTTGGGTGGCGGTATTTTCGAAAGAAAAATATGTGGATACACAGTATTACAATAATATCGCGCAAGCCTTGCCAGAACTCCTCCTCCTCTGGGTTGTCCCTCACCTAATTCCATGAAGTCAGTATACCTAAGGTGACATGAAATATTACAGTTGTCTATAGGCAAAATTTGATTTTTGTACTTCAATTGGGGGTGGTAAAAAACGTATCTTGGTCACCCTGTGTGTTATTGCGCACACAATCTATTTTTTTTTTTTTTTTGCCTAGCTATTAGTTAGCAATACATCACTTTTTGGTAGTGCCAACCCTAACTTTACAACTCATCACCCTTGCTGCTTACCCGAACTCCACCCATGCCTCAGTCTTATGGATGTGAATTTTTCCTCCTTAAAGCCTTTAAGCTGTTTTTGCTTCTGTTTTGCTTCTGGATGAAAAGTGATTAAGGTATTTATAGTCTCTGTACATGGGAGCATGTCTCAGTGTGTACAAAATGCAGTGCTTCTGCAAGCTGAAGCCTGGCCCTGAGCCACCCGGTGCTGCCAGTGTAAACCTGCTAGTAGGCGAATGCACCAGGACCAGTGACAAACAGGAGATCCGCTACTTATTCAGCTTGTATCATATGCTGTCACCTGCTTTTAAGGAAACAATCTAAAACTATTCGGATACTCCATAGCCATATGTCACTATTTCACGTTCGATACTTATTTAGTTTTCAGCAGTCTGGAAAAAGGTAGCTTTTATTTCTTGTTAAGCCAATTTATACAATCAATCACAGGACAGCTATTTTCCATTTTAGATGTGTTTTTTGCAGGGCTGAAACTGAACACTTATGCTGCCACTCTTTTTTTGCCACTCATTGGGTGTCACCACAGTGACTTCCCCCTGCATGTGTATACCATATGCAGTAGGAGGAGTGTAAGAACATTAGATCAGAGGGTGACGATCTGGAAGTATTTTATGCTTTAACTACTAGCACAGCAATTTGCAGACTTTAAAAACAAAGTTTTCAGAGGTGGAAGTAGCGCTTCCTGGAACATTCTACTAAATGAAGCACACACAATTGAGGGAGACAATGCGAGTAATATGGAAAAAAGAAATGGATGACTTGGGAGTTTGCTAGCTTGGGCTATTTTGCGCACTCGCTACAGCTTGTGATACACAAGAGGTTGCTATTGCAATGAAATGTAGGTGATGTTGCCAGTGGGAGACAAATTTGGGGGCATTTTAATCCTTCGCCA
The DNA here is from genome assembly GCA_026779605.1 of Mormyrus hasselquistii. NCBI lineage: Eukaryota > Metazoa > Chordata > Actinopteri > Osteoglossiformes > Mormyridae > Mormyrus > Mormyrus hasselquistii. The sequence goes on from JAODKE010000068.1 coordinate 19,281,730, forward strand.
CTTGTGTATACTCTCTTCGAAGATATTCAGGTTGAACTGTAAATGCCTCAAAAATGCTTAAAACAAGATGTTTAAATGAGAGAACCGTACATTATGTGTGTTTCTAGTAGCCTCAATAAAGATTTTTTTTGGCACACATTTTTTCACTTGTATTTACTAGTTTAAGAAGTTTTAATAATATATAAAGTGTAAATATTCTTATATTTTCTCTGTGTATATTATATAAAAATATTAAAGTAGCAACATGAGGAGGTACTGTTTTTGAACTTCAAAAGGGTATTTCTGATGAAGCTTGCTGAGCATCTCTTTTGTGAATAGGCTAATAATTAAGAGCTAGCTTTCTGGACCCTGTCTGGTGGAGGCCCGTTACCCCATCCACTTAAACATTCACCTACATCAGTGGCTGTCTTCCTAGTTTTCCTGCTAGTCCACTACACTAGCAGGAAGACTATTCCATACTCTTAACTACACGCTGTGTAAGAAGTGCTTTCTCAAATTTGTTTTAAAATGTTCTCTCGCTAATTTCCATTTAAGGCCACGAGTTCTAGTATATAAACGAATATCGAAATGGCCATTTGACTGAACAGCATCCAGACCTGTTAGAATTTTATATACCTGGATCATTTCCTCCTTTAGTCTCCTTTGCTCAAGGCTAAACAGATTCAGCTCAGCTAACCTCTCCTCATAAGACATTCCTCTAGGCCCAGGAATCATTCTCGTAGCCCTCTGTTGCACCTTTTCTAAGGCAGAAATGTCCTTCTTAAGGTAAAACCTGCGCACAATATATAAATGTAACATCACCTCCCTTGACTTAAACTCCACACACCTAGAGAGAGAACCCAACATTCTATTGGCCTTTTTATATTGTTTCCCCACACTGGTGAGAGTTGTACATGGAAGCATCAACATAGGCACCGAGATCTTTCTCGTAATCAGCTACCTTTATTTCAGTAGAACCCATAAAATATTTGTACTTTATATTTCTGCTCCCTGCATGGATTACTTTACATTTATCTACGTTAAATTTCATCTGCCAAGTATCAGCCCAGTCACTAAATAAATCCAGATCCCGTTGTAGCCACTCTGCTGTTAGATCAGTATCTGCTACACCACCCACCTTGGTGTCGTCTGCAA
>JAODKE010000068.1:19297638-19319057 GCA_026779605.1 Mormyrus hasselquistii
TATATATATATATATATATATATATAAATTAGTAGTAACTATTATTATCTGTGCAGTCACAAACTTTGACCTGTACAACTTCTTCAAGGTATTGACCATTGCACTGCATTCATAGATACACTCTACATCTGCAATACTCGTGTTTCTCTCTCTTACTGTGTGCATAATTTTGTCTGTCATTGTGTTTTTGAGCTACTGGCTGGCTAAATGTTCTTCGGGAGTAATAAAGTATCTGTCTGTTTGTCTGATCTGTCTTTTTATCTGGTCTAAACATGCTTTTGTGTTAAACAGCTGAGCTGAAATGTGGGGGGAGGGGGGGGGGGGTGTCAGTAATTCAGGATACAGTCTGATTGGTTGTGAAAAGTTTCTCCTTTCAGTGCAACGCTTGAGCCCTGTCAGTTGTCTTCAAGGGTAAACAGCCAGGTCAAGGTAAACTGTGATGTGCACTCTCCTGGGTCTGGCCGTCTGGGTGTGTCAGCTGATGTTTTACAAAGGCACTGTGTAGTCCTCTGCTTACAGGGTATTCTGTGCAGCTGTCGAAGAAGGCTGTACCCATCTGCAGGGGCTAAGAGGCAAAGGGGCATTTTTCCCATTATGGTTGCTTCCCACCCCGTGACTGCTTCCCATTCCCCTTTGCCTCCCTCCCCAGGCTTGTGGGAGTAGCTTCTTTGTGGCTTAGCTGTTTCCGGGATTGTGGCTATGCTGCGCAGTTAGGTTGTAGGGTGGAGAAAGGAAGCAGCTTCACCCAATACGACTTTCTCCCAGTGTTCATGCAAGCATCCGAGTGCAAGATGTTGTGCTATTGCTGCAACATGTGGTCAGCAAGTAGCTCCCACAAGCCTGCAAAATTTTTAGGGCGTGCTCTGTAGGCTCCAGTGTCCTCACTTTTAGATTTGGAAAATGATCACGGCTAGACTAGACACTTCACTCTGGGGTCTTTGTCAGTAACGGTCATGGTTATGGGTCATGGTGAGAATACAGTTATTCTCATATTTTGGTCTGCACCGTGCTGGGCAGCTTCACAATCTATGGGATGTATAAGAGCACCAGTGAATTCTATTGTGCCCTGGACCTTCCCATGTTTGTGCCCCAATCACACTGTGTCCCAGTGTTAGAATACCTGTTCCAGTATGCTACACATCAGGCCCTGACAGACACCCCCGACACTTCTCTATTTGTTCTCTTCTACATTGCCACTCTGTCCTCCTGGCCACATCACTCTGCTTCCTGGGGATGGGTTGCAGGCCACAAGATCCTGTGTCCCTCCAGGCTGACAGAGCTCAGCTTCACAAGGCTCCTAAGGTCCCTGGGGGACTTGCACATCATTCCAAATATATCTCTGGCCATCCCCCTGGAGGGATCCCCCCCATGCTAATTTTAGCCCCCTCCATTGCCTGGCCACTCAGCCAGTTCTCAAGGGGTGCAAAATTTCTGGCCATTTGGTGGGAACACCTGGCTACCTCGCTGCTATCTGTACACAGCCTAGACAGGAGGGCAGCGGAAATGGGAGGTGGTGTTTAAATAAGCAAGAGAGGAGGTTGATGTCAAAGGAAGAGGGGTCTCAAAGAGGGTAGTGATTTTGGGGGTGTAGTGTCTGTACTCTCTGCTCCCTGTGCTGCTCCTGGTCTTCTGGTTCTATTTCCATGTTATAAATTCCATCCTCCACACTCTAAACAGCCCCTCTTGATTACCCATCATTCCCCTCACCACTGATGTTGCTGATTCACCCTCAGTTACTGCTGTCTGACGAGTTTGTGGAGCTCATAGTGTTCAATCGATAAGTAACTGATGAAAAAGCCCACCTCTGTTTTGGTGAGCCTGGTGTGTTTTTTTTGGATCTGTAAGTTTTGTAAATTTCTGAAATATTTTTGTATCTGGCAATTTATAACAAAATTGCTAATCATAGACAGAGAACAAAGCTGAAGCCAGTCCCCAGAATGGGATGGGGGTGTTTTTCAATAATATGAAGTCTTCAAGTTGCCCAGGTTAGCAGATGGACTTTCCTCAGATCTGCTCCCCCCTCCCCCAGCAACCCATGTGGCCTGGCTGCCCATGAAGAGGGTGGAGTATGCTGGACACTGGGTTTTCCCTGCGTCTACCAGTTGCCTCAACGCCAACTGGGGTCACGTGCACTGGCACATGTGCTGGCTCCAATCCTGCGTGATTACTGTCATCTAAGCTTGTTAAATGCCGAGCTTTGTGGGAGAGCAGAGCAGGCCAAGCTTGTGGGTGTGTGGCCCATGCATAGGTTGTCTATGGCTGTCACTCAAGGCATTACTTGACCCTGCTGCTGCTTCCTAGGAGGAGTCTGAGTCACCTCTAAACCCTGGGATTGGTGTATTTTTAGTAACCTGGGCTGCACTAACCTTTCTCTCTAGGAGTAAGTCTCTTTCAGTTTAGACAATCCCTCCAGCGATCTCATTTGTGTCTGTGTCACCCTCACCATTGTGTGGCACTTTCTGTGAGCCTGTGACAGTGACTCTCCCCCTGCTGCCACCCCAGCAGGTTATAGGGTCTCATTCCTTCCCTTGTTTCATACTTGATCTTTGATTCAGTGCAGTAATAAAGAGCAAAACCTCTTGGTGCAAATGGTATGTGTGTGCACTGTTGTGGGATGTTTTCCTGTCTTTGTTGGGGGTGACTTTCAACATGATGTCCCCCACATGGATAGGAACTCCCGAACAGTGCACATGGTGTGATAGTGTAACTGTGTGTGATGGTGTGACAGTGTATGAGACATTGTGATAATGTGAGTTTTGGTCTGTTGGTATGACATTGTGTATTTGATGATGTGACGGTGGATGTGATGGTGTGACAGTGTGTGATGCCTTGACAGTGTATGTAATGGCGTGACAGTGTGAGACTGCATGATGATGGCATGGGAGTGTGTGTGATAGTTTGAGTGTGTGATGGCGTGAGAACATGTGTGGTGGTGTGACAGCGTGAGAGCATGTGTGATGGTGTGGCAGTTAGATTACTCAATTATTAAAAAGCATTGATTAAAATTTTCCTTCTCAATTACTCGTCAATATGACGGAAGGTAGACGCCACATGCAAGATGAGGGCTCAAATAAAGAGCCAAAGCATCATTTGTGTGGAAGCGCTTCACATTAAAAGTGGATGATAATGCAGTTGTTTGTCATTATAACAAAGCAGAACTTGACTGCAAAGCAAATGCATCTTAAAAGAAGACATTCAGGTTTGACGGACTCATCCAGTAATACGAGGTTAGCCATAAATATGTCCCCTTTAGCCCTTTAAAGTAGACAGTCACTTCTTGCACCTCTCATTGCAGGGGAAGGAGCAGTCGATGATGGAGTCCCGACTGATGTTGTCGGGACTCCATGTCGTTCCAGAGCTGCAGCCGCCTCTCACAGTAGCTGGGAAATTGACTTATTACATAACTGTACATTAATTTGGCCCGAGCTTCTGTTCTGACCGATGCCCGCGAGACTGACAAAATGCGGAGGACTGCGAGTAACATCACTCCGCATACAATCACGCCCCACAGTTTGGACCCACCCCTGACCCTGATTGACAGTTTTCCGTGAAACACGTCAGAAATTCAAATGCAAAATGAATTGTGATTGCGTTTGAGTTTTGGCAGGCTACATACGCGACGCAGAAAAAATGAAAACGCAAATGTAGTAATTGATTTTGCTATTTAAATATGACAGGCTCGTAACTTGTAAGACATGAGAAATGCAACTGCAAGATGGACTTTGCTCCTTCATTTGAAATTTGGCAGTCAGTGTTTGTTTGCGAAAGCGAAAAGCAAACGGTAATGCAAAATTTGCAATTGCATTTGAATTATGTCACACTTTATGCGTCCACATATGGAAAACATAATTGCAAATGCAGTTCCTTTTGAGAAATGTCTGGGATCCTCCATACTTATCTACCAACAGAGTGTGCCAAATAAGTTATTGGTGATGCAGTGAGTTGTGCCAAAGGACACACAGCAGTGCTAAGAAATCACTTGCTTTTGCTCAATATTGTTACTATGGATTACAAAATATGTGTCAAACTCAAGGATCATTTCATATGTTATTGTTATTAATGGCCAGGCGATATGAAGCGCTGGTAACACAATAAACTACAGATCCCATAATGCAACGCTTCAGCTGCCTTGCCGAACACTTCCCGATAGGGCTGTATAATATGACATAAAATTCATATTGCGGTATAATTTGAACCATAGACGGTATGTATTGCGGTATATGATTTGATCTGTAAATTTCAATACACTATAACTTTTTGAAAGGGTAACATATGTCCATAGCAAACAGGAAGTTGTATAGTAAACTGGAGGACATACCCTTGCCTTTTAACCTTGCCCCTTCCCCTAACCTATTGGTCAATCTGCATTACTAATGAACCTGAGAATGTACATAGCTCTGACATAATCTTGCAATTTTATGTGGTCTTCTTAAAAAACTTGTTCATGTCTTTTGAAAATACCTCCTGCTAAGTATCTCAGTTGAGAATCGGTTCAGAGCTCCTTCGGGGACTTGTGGTTTCAGGGTTTCCAGCTCAACTGCTAAACCAATCCAGTTTAAGAGGTGGGGCAGCTTGCTTGGATCTGATGCATGCCTTTGTCACTGTGCTGCTCTCGGCTCTCATTCCATTCTTAATGGTAGGAAATTGGTCTGTTTTTTTTCACTTCTTCATGATCCCCAATCGCATGGAAGAGATCCTGCTGATCTCTGCCATGTGCTGATGAGGTACAAAATAACTTGTGGTGTGGCGTTGGTATTCAGCCCGTGTCATTGCCATGGACCTTGATTACACAGATGAATGTCATGGGTGACGTGTGGCATGCTGGGAACCTAAAGCATGCCCCTGTTTGTGTGTTTGTCGGCTTGAGTGCCAGAGCTGGTTTTATTATACTGTACTTTTAATTTTTGGTAACGCTTTACATTCACTGCACCTTCATAATGCTTTTATATTGCATTCATAAAACATTCAGTGCACCTTCATAATGTATTCATTAAGTATTCATAAAACATTCATAAACATCATGTACCATCATACCTTTACACCCTAACATCCCTTAACAGCTGTAATATACATTAATAACAAACATTATACAATAACAAACATTATAATTGTATAATCATGTAATGTTTGTTATTAATGTATATTAAAGCTGTTTATGGATGTTGGGATGTTAAGGTGTACTTGCATGCTGCTTATGAATGTTCTATGAATTCATTATGAAGGTGCACTTAATGTAAAGCGTTACCTAATTTTCTTAATGAAGCCGTTTTTCTGGACCACTTCTGGGCCCCACCTCCATGGCATTCTGGTAATCAGAGTGGAGGGGGATTCACATAAGGGATGATATAAAAGATCATTTATGAGGAATTTAGGCGGTCAGTGCTAGAGGAGTGCAGGCTGTAGCTTCACCCGGGTTGATCCAGGCCCATTGGTGATGTAATGGCCTCCCCAGGCATGAATGCCATCTGTTGGCAAGTCCTAGTCACAATGCATCAATGTCCTGCATCCTCATGCTGCCTGCTGGATGTCTGCCGAGGATCGTCTGGTTGAGAAGATTCTACATGAGCAGCAAGCCACTGCGGGTCACCCAAGGTCCCTTTACTACAGTGTCATTGAGCTTCATGGAATATGCAGCTCTGTGTGTGGGGAGTTCTGTGTGTGTGGGTGTGAGTGAGGGTCTGCAAGAGAATGTGCATGCAAGGATGCTTGAAGGTCTGTGTGTGAGGCTGTATAGGGGTATGCGCACAGAGCTGCTTGAGTCTGTGTGAGACTGGGTCCATAGGGTTGCTTCAGGGTCTGTGTGAGAGTGCATGTGCAGGGCTGCTTGAGGGTCTGCCTGGGGATCTGCATATATGCCTCTGGGGCCGTACGTGAGGGTACACGTACAATCCTCGTTAAAATTATTGGCTCCCATCAATTGTAAGTACACGATGTAGAATATCTTCTGAAATAAATGCAAATTAATCAATTTTGTTTAATCAGAATATTTAATAGAATTTCCAAAATTGGAAACAAAACAACAAAAAAGCTGCCCTGTAGTGAAATAAAAAATACAGACATAAAATGTATCTTGGACACAAATTTTGGCACCCTTCACTAATATTTGGTTGCAGAACATTTGGCAACAGTGACAGCTTCTAAGCATTTCTTGCAGTCATCTTCCTTATGGGCTTCATTACGTTGCTGATAAACAAACTGCTGTAATAGATTTTCATAGGGCTACACTTTAGTTTAATCTGTCTATAGAACATTATCCAGATAAACTGCGGCTTATATAAGAGTTTTTGCATGGAATTTACAATTCCTAGTAAATGGGCTGCATTTATATAGTGCTTTTCTACTTCTACAATGCATGCCTCACATTCACCCATGCTTACCACACATTCATATACTGGTGGCAGAGGCTGCCATCCTGCACACCGGGAGCTATTTGGGATAAATTGTGTCTTGCTCAAGGACACTTTGATGGGGTCAGGTGGAACCAGGGCTCGAACCTGCAACCCTCTGGCTGGCAAGCAATAGCACGACCTCCAGTGCCACCATCTTCCCTAGTGTTTCAACCACATAATTGTCTTTGGAGGGGGTTGTTTGTAAGTGATGTTGCCACCACGAGGACACATCATCAATGCACCTCAGCATCATTAGATGTTCCAGCCATTTATCACAAGATATCCTCCGCTGAGGCAGGCCCACCACAGGCTGATCAGATCTGTGTGTCTCATGCAGAGTCTTGCACCAGGTCGGGTACCCGTGGGTCCTTCTCGCCAGTCACCCTCTTCCAGAACGTTAGCAGGTGGGGAGCTATTTGAGTGTTTGTGGCATTGTAGAGTGTTACCAGCACGTACCAGTGGGGGTGCTGTATATTCTGTATGCAAAACTGCTCTTCGAGGCTTGTTGAGCGTGTCGTCGTGTTCTCTCTTTCACGCTCATCACAGTATGGATAGCTTAGATCTATCTGATTTGATTTTGTGTTAAATGCACTTTTTCTTTTCAATTCAAAATTTATGTAGGCCTAGCACTTGTCACGTTGAGAGGTGCATAGAAAAAATTGTGTAATTTATCACGGGTACAGGTGGGTAATGGGCGGAATGTTTAGTGGCCTGGGCGGGTGCAGATTTAACTTTGAAATAATCACGGGTGCACGGGCAGGTGTGGTACTGTACTGTGGGGGTGTGGGCGGGTGCAGATCTCCAAAAGTGGAGCCGTGCAGGACTCTGGTCTCATGGTCAGCTGGTTACCTTGGCAGTGAAAGCAGCATCTTTCCTTTTCAGCCACAGCCAGTGGCTGATCCTCTCAGCAGTGTTGGCCAGCTCTTTGATTACTGTCCTATACTTACCCTCTGACACCTACTTCCCTGAGGAACTTTGTTGTGGAACTTGCTACAAAACTCCTGCACTTCACTTCAACTGGGTGTACTTTCCCATTCCATCCTCTATCCTCTGCTTCAGCTGCTAGGTTGGTGTTAGCTGCTTATGTGCATGAGCTTCGTCAGCCATATCCTTCCACGGGGCTGTTAGCTCGATGACGTAGGCATGTTCGCAGGAATTGGACCAGAAGACCACAACTAGTCGCAGGGTGGTTGCTGCTATCTCTGATGGGAAAATGAGTCTCTGGCCTAGGTCCACTAACATTTCCCAGTCCCCTGTCGCATTCAGTCATTCTGACTGTGAAGGGTTAGTCATCGGTTTTTTACTCTTCTTGGATGAAGAATGGAGATTGTTGGGGCACTGCTTGCTTGTTGAGAGGTATGGCATTCTTCTCTCTCTCTCTACTTCAGCTGCCAAGCACTGTAACACTTGTGTTGTCAAGTATATCTGCCTTGTGTTAGGCTGGTCTTGCATCCGACTAAGACGTGCTTGATGGTTGCTAGAGCTGTACACAGAGGATGAGCTAGATCCACTCTCAGCCAGAGATTTAAGTTTGTGGGAGAAGGCAGGACACCATATATGGCCTTGATGATACAACTCAGCCTATTTGACTCCATACTCCACAGTTGTTCCATGACTTTCCTCTTCTGAACCCCCTCTCACCTCATCCAGCAGCCATGTCTTATCTGATCTACAGTTTTGGGCCACCTGGCTGCTTCTTCCTGTTGGTGCACCTCCTCTGTTACCATGGTCCAGCATTCATTTGGGGTTGCCTTCTGCCAGGTAGGTATTTTTGGTCCCAGGCTAAAGGCTTGTCTTGCTTGTTGGATGTGGCCTACTAAATCTCGGTGCTGGAGGGCAGATTTAGCATCCAGTACGGTTGCTGTTGGAGTCCTCTTTTTCTGTTGCTAGGGTAGGAGTGACTCCTTTTATAACCAGGTTCCAGTATTCTGTAAGGGACATGTCCAGCCTTGCCTTAGCACATTGGAATTCGTCCTCAGGGCTAGAGGTTGGCAATGAAAGGGCCGTGTTCCTGTAGATTCCGATGCCACTGAGGCACTTGGTAGCCTAAGCCATTTTCTCAAGTGTGAGTTCACCAGTCACTCCAGTTGCTTGGCTTGCAAAAGTGTGACCTCGTACATGTTTATTGGCTATTTGAGTCGGGGTAACAACCCAAACTTAAAGCACCACAGCTTCAACATCCCCGGTAAAGCTGTGTTGTTAAATTGCTTCAGGCCATTGACTATATTCTGCCTGAGTTGTTCCATTTGCTCAGTGTCTTTGAGGTCTGCATCATACTAACTTCTGATTGTTGGAATTGGTTTATTATTGATATGGAACCGTTAATCTGTGAGTTAGCCTTTGAAAATTGAAATATGGATTTCAGAGTTTGCTTTGTTTGATTGAGGGCTTGCTTGGTTTGATTTGCTTTGTTTTTCTAGAGTTTCTGTAGCAGGCGTCTGGTGCACAGCTTTGCTGTTGTTATGGTAGTCATGTTATCCATGTATGGCTTGGTTCTCGGTCCGTTACTCTATTCACTTTACATTTTCCCTCTGTTTGATCCTCAAGTCCTTCCAGGGCATCTCATACCACTTTTATGCAGATGATATTCAGCTCTATTTTTCATTTAAACCCAATCAATTGAACAAATTGTCTACTCTGGTTGACTGCTTGTCTCAGGTGAAGGACTGGTGCAGTAATAATTATCTACAACTGACTCTGGGGAAAAACCTAGATGTTAATTGTAGCCCCCCCCAGCCTCCACTCTGAGTTCAGCCTAAAGTTTTCTACTGTCATTCCTGCCTCTAAGTCGAGCCTTCGTAATCTTGGGGTTACATTGGATCAGTCTTTAAGTCTTGACTCCCATGTGAGATCGGTCAGCCGTTCATGCTTTTTTCATCTACAAAACTTAAGTGAGTTTAAATCTAAACTTTAAATCTAAATTAAGGTCTGTTGTATCAAAATCAGAATTGGTGATGCTGGTTCATTTGTTTATTTCATCACGACTCGACTACTGTAATGCCCTATACATGACCCTCCCTCTCACGCTTTCAGTAGGTTCAAAATGCAGCTTCTAGGCTTTTATCCCGTTGTAACAGAAAAGATCATATCACTCCCATCCTGTACTCACTGCATTGGCTTTCGGTGCAGTTTAGAGTTTGTTTTAAAGTCCTGATGCTCACTTATAGAGCCCTGCATGGTCAAGCACCCGAATACATTGCCCACCTGCTTCATTGCTATACAGCCTATCAGGAGCTTAGATCTAGACAGTAGGGGCTATTAGTGATTCCTCATACCCGATTGAAAACTTGTGGCGATTGTGCTTTTCAGGCAGGAGCACCTAAGCTTTGGAATAGGATCTATTTTAATTGGATTATAAAATTCTTTTTATTCAAGCTTTTACTCACAGTTGAGCATTCTCTGTTTTATGTTTATGTTTTGTTTTTTTATGGCATGTTTTATATATCTGTTTGTTTATGTAATGTTTTATACTGAGTCTTTTTACTTTGTCTCATTATTGTACAGCACTTTGTGACTTTTTGTCTGAGATAAGTGCTTTATAAATAAATTACTTACTTTTGTTCTGCCAGTGCTAATGATCTGTCAATTGCAGTGTTAGACATCTGGTTCATAGTCTTTCTGTTTCCTTGCTCTGTTCTTGTGTGGTCCATCCATAAGTGATCTTGCACCACTGTTCTCACAAACTCAGGGATATTTTTTGTTTTGAGGTTTTCATGGCAATGGTGGGTGCATCCAGGAACACTGGATCCTGCTAGCATGAGTCGCTAGCCCATGGCAGCCCCAGTGGGGTCTGTTCCCTCCTGTTAGCAGTCCCTGCAGGCCATCACCTGGTCTTACCCTAGTTGTCAGCTACCCTTTTGCAGTGGTCACTGGCTCATTCCATATTTTCATGTTTTAAACACAAGTCTTGCCCTTTTGTGCCATTCTCTCAGTAGTTGTGTCCTCCTTGGCCTTTGCCCATGGAGTCCTGATTGATTTAGTGTGCAGAGGGATGAGCAGAGATGGGCAGAAACCACCACTCTAGATTGCTCCAGGTCAGCCCAAAGCTCTTTAGATGTTATGCATACTGTTTTTTCCAGAAGCCGCACCAGCCTTTGCAGACTTCTCTCGTTGAGTTTCTTCTTAGCACTACATCCTGAAAGCGTCTTAACAGTCTTGGAACAGTCTTGGAACCAGGCATCCCTGAGTGTTCAGTGAAATACAAAGCCTGTTTCTTGTGACCTCAGTATCCACACAGTGCTCACACACCAAATGGCCCTGTCCACGGCATTCTTTTTTGTCATCAGGATCATTTCTACTCCTGAAGCACATTAGCTAGTAATTCACAAGGAATTTGGGGCTGTTAATGTAGGAATTTGCATGCACTTGCAGAGGGGCTCATCAACAGGACAGTCAGGGAGATCTTCAGATACAATCACAGAAAATGTGCACAAGAAAATATAGGCCATAGGTGTGCAGGGATACATGTGTGCAGAGTCACAGTAACTTGGAAGCGTATCCTGGAGGTAGTGTGCGAGTCTGTGCTGTGATTAGTGCTCAGGTACACTGGTACCTAATTTTCACCAGCACAGAGCTGATGCTGGTGTCAGTGCTGAGCTGGTTCTCCCTTACTGCCTTTTGAGAGACACATACATGCCTCGTTCTCACAAACATGGTGCCCGAACCAGTGCTTGATTGTTTCCCAATCCAAAATTAGTTCAGTGCGTTTCCACTGCAAAAAACTGGGCCTGGACCAGCAAAAATGTCTCCAACACAGCACCACAAAAGAGCTGGTCTCTGAATTTGAAACGTAACATCAATGAAAATAGCATGGCCTATCATGTCCAAAACCTTCTGTATTCCTGGAAAATTCAGTGCATATCCATTATAATTTTGTCTAATATTACTGATGCTGGCAGTGAAATAACAAACTGGCTTATTAGTGGAATAACTTTCAAATCTTAGACCTTTTTTTATTCTGTGGAACAAAACGAAAGATCAATCTGCTAGCCAAGTTTAATAATTGTAAACGTTGCTTGTCAAATAAATAAAATATTGGGGCATTCCAGTGGCGAAAAGATCATGAGCCAGACAGCAAAGTAAATTTAGTATATAGTGAGGATAATTCACTCACGCACACAAACTGGGAGTTTTTAAGGAGACAATAGCGGATACAGGCAATAAAGTGGTCATACTCTTAAAAATTTGTTTTTCTTGGTTCGGTGCCTTATAAAAACTCTCATCAAATTTTTTTGAAATCAGTGGAAATGTGGTTCTCAAAAGGTGTCAAGGGAGAATTAGCCCAGCAGCAGCTTGGTCTTGGTAAGAACAAGGCAACAGAGGGTGGGTGGGAAACATGCCTGTGTAAGTGGATGTGCATGGCTCTGCAGATCCAGTGGGAGTGTAAGCAGAAGGCCTACCCTGCACACCCAGCACCCAAATCACAGCCTGGGGGCAATCGGACAGGCACACTGTGTTCTTGCATTAGCCCCTTGCCCCCACTCTCATTGCTCACACATTTCCACTGGTTACAAAAAAGAACAGAATGGAATATGTTACGTAGTCAGAAGTGAGAGTAACATAAAGGTTCATATGTATTATTTTTTTTTAATTTTGATCTCTTATGGGGTTTTTATAAACCGAACCAAAAAAAATAGCTTTTAAGTCTCCGTTTTCAGAGTATGACTTCTTGAAGGCTGCAATTCTCCCTACTACGTGTGTGTAAGTGAATTTATTCTTACTTGCTGTTATCACCATTACTTTTAAGGATTGCACAGTAAAAGAGTCTGCAAAAAGTTGAATTTGCTGTCTGGCACCGTGATCTCTTTGCCATGTCAGCACCACAGTATTTTATTTATTCAACCTGTGACATGTTTATGATTTATTATTACATCTGGCTAGGAGATCAATTTTTTTGTGCTCCAAAGAATAAAAAAACTATATAAAATTAAGGTTATTTCACTATTAAGCCAGCATGTTCTTTCACTGCTGGCACCGGTGATACTAGACAAAACCATATCAGTTATGGATTGAATTTGCCTGGTATGTGCAAGATTTGGATGCGATAGTGTGTCTAGCATTCTATGATTTTATGGTTCCAAATTCAGCTTTTCTGTGGTGCAGTGTTGGAGGCGCTTTCTCTGGCCCAGGGTCAGTTTTTTGTGGTGGAAATGTGTGGAACCAGTTCCAGACTGGGAAAACGCCCAACACCAGCTCCAACACTGTGTTGATGGAACCGAGGCTTAGATACTTCTTATGCTGGTTCTTGTGTCCAGGCGACTGCACACTTCTGTGCATGTGTCAGTCAGCATGAGGCTGCCTTGCACTTAGACTGTCACTGTTAAATAATGTAGGGCCTGCGCATTTCATGCTTTTATCCATTGTCACTCCTTCCCCACTTCGGGGAACCCTCCTACCCCACAGTACAGGTGTTCTTCTTCAGGCAGTGCTTCCCTGTGGGGGGCAGTAACCTGCTACTTGACTACAGTTCCGGTCTCCGTAACCATATATCACTGCAGTGATAAGGCAGTGCTGAAACCCTCCACATCATGTGTGGTTTTTGCTGGGTCTTGGCACAGCTCACTTGGATCGTGTCAGCACCATATGGCTCCCAATTCCTGATTGGCCTTTTTTTCTGTTAACAGCCTCTGCGACACATGACTGACTGAATGGCAAGATGCCCCGCTCTCTGAGCCAATGGTGTCAGCTCTGAGGCAGGGGTGGGTGAGACCAGCGGCACTGTGGGCGGGCTGCCACTATGCCCTGCAATTGTGTGCAGATGACAGACTGATACAGCTGAATAAATAATGCAGTAAATAATAGTGCTACTTCATTTCTGGGAAGCAGAGCCTGAGGTGTATAGTTCAGAAACACGAGTGAGACTCACACACCAACATGTTTATGCACAAGTGCATAGCCAAGTGTTACTATGACTGTGGTGTAATTACTGTACTGATCAGTCATAGTCATGCAGGCTTGCAGAAACGTCAGCTATGTATTCTGTGTTACTTGTTTTTTTGGGTTTAAGTTTTTTTGGCTTTATGGCATTGCTGCTGCATCAGTGAGTGCAGAGTGCCGTGTCTGTGAGCTTGGAGGGTGGCATCTGTCAGCCCAGAGGGCAGCCCTGAGATTTTGTCAGCCCATCACTAGCTTGCTGAGAGTGGGTCTCTCTCTTTAATTGTGTTTTTAAAGACTTCTCCAGCCTCTGGTTCTGCACCTCCTCCTTACTGCTGGTGCTCCCACAATGTCCAAGGTTGAAAGTTTGCTTTCAAAATGGTTCTTAAATACAACAAGAAAATCCTGAAATTTCCTTCAATGGCAGGGACAGGGAGCAGAGAGGCAGCAAAGGGGATGTCGGGCTGCCATGGGAGGTGGTCTGAAAGCAGAATGTCAGTGCTTGAGTACTTGCACACAGCAGGCAGGAGCAGCTTTGATTATTTAGCTGCAGCCTGACTGGTGGGTGGGGCTGGGGGTGCTGTCCCCTCCTGCGAGTACCATGAAGCACGAGGTGTGGGGGAGATGGTGCCGCAGGAGGTAGTACTAGCGTTCGGCAATCGGAGGGTTGCAGGTTCGAGCCCTGATTCCTCTTGACCCCATCAATGTGCCCTTGAGCAAGACACTGAACCCCGAATTGCTCCCGGTGAGCAGGTTGGCGCCTTGCATGGCAGCCTTCGCCACCAGGGTGTGGATGGGTGAATGTGAGGCATGTGTTGTAAAGCGCTGTATAAATGCAGTCCATTTACCATTTTTACGAGGTGTTCATCCTAGGTGAGAAAGACGGCAAAGCTTTTTGGCTTTCTCAGGGAGAGGATGGTGTCTCCTAGAGGGTGGGTGGGTAAATGAGTCACCTAAGTGGCTCTGCAGATCCAGTGAGAGTCTAAGCAGAAGGCCTGTCCTGCATACCCAGCACCAAAATCCCAGGCTGGGGGGATCAGAGAGGCACACTGTGTTCTTGTGCGATGCAGTAGCCCTTGTGCTCTCTGTCATTTATCTGATTAGTTGACAGCATCAGTTCAATTCAATTTATTTTTATATAGTGCCTTTCACAACAGAGTTGCCCCATGGTGCTTTATATGGGTGTGTTATGAGAAGTGTAATATCATAAAGAGAACGATACATAAACAGAGAAATGGAAAAACAAAAAAAATAAAAGAAAGCCAGATGACAACAGTGGAGAGGAACCAAAAACTCCCAAGTAGGGAGAAAAAAAAACCTTTGGGTGTCCCAGGTGAGCTGGCTGCCCAACCCCATAGGCTCACATTATGGGAAAAAGAAAAGATTGGGCTTGCTTTCTAAAAGCAAGGTGTATACTGTAATTAAGTCAAGCTAATGTCCATCAATGACTTAATTCTCTACACTAGCCTGGGCAGGGTGCAGATTTAAGTCAGCACCCACAATGTCGCAGTTCGTCAGTCACATCACAGTGTCACCCTTCCATGGGACTGACCCAGGACTCCAGCTTAGATGGTGCCCACCCTGCGCACCATTCAGACATATGGAAAGAAAAGCAAAGAGCAACGTCAGAACGTGCATTAATAGCCAAGCATAAAAATGACACATACAGCAGTACCAGCAGCCATAGTTACAGTGTGTTATAATAGTGCTTAGCCATTTGGCATGCAGCACTAGAGAGATGGGGGGTCATTACAGAGTTCATTTTTCACTATTCTGACCAGATGGCACAGAGCTTTCTGGTAGGTGCCCTGTCTGATTTTGTATGTGCCTCCCTGTACCTCTCTCTGTCCCCATGTATAGCTTTCTATGTCACTGTGCCACCAGGTGTCCCTCTCTGTGTCCCCATGTGTGTGTCTGTGTCTCTCTGTGTCCCAATGCATGCGTCTCTGTTTCATGTTTCAGGAGAAGGTCCATAGTTCCCTAGCATTCCCAGCTGTAAACCCCATCTGTCCCATTTGCTGTGATTACATTTTAACAGCCTGCTGGGCTCTGTGCATCCTGCCGGCCGCCAGCTCGCCGTGCGTGTGGCTCTTCCTCTGGAGGGGAGAATGTGCCCAGTGCATGTTGGTTTTGGTTTGAGCCCCTCGTGTCACCATGGCAATCTGGCCCACAGTGAGCCACGTCAATGCCTCTGTGAGGGCCCTGCGGTGACCAAAAAAATGTTTCCACAAAGTCAAAATAACAGGCTTTTATCACATTGTGGGGGGGGGGGGGGGGACATTTGGTCCCCATAAAATAAATTCTTAAAAAAAGCTTTCTTATCTTAAAAAGGTTTTTGTTTGTTTCTGTCCTCAGATCATCAGAAATTGGAACGAGAGGCTCGCATCTGTCGCCTACTGAAACACCCCAACATTGGTGAGTGGGACGTTCTAGCATGCTCTGCTGCTGGGTGGTGATTCTCTGGTAAAAATAAGAGTGTCGGATACTCTGCAACTGCATCTCTTTGGGGCAGGGGTGATTAAACAAGATGGAGGATTCTGTCAGTTATTTCGCCATGCTGATGTTTACAGCTACTTTGTGATTATTCTGCACTGGGCTTGAAGCTGCACATTTACAATGCCAAGCGAGGGCTATTTTCTAATGCAGAGGTGGGCAATCTTATCCTGAAAGGGCTGTGTGTGCGGGTTTCCACTGCAACTCCCTAATCAGATTACTAATTAGAAGAGTGATTAACTAAAGAGTTCTCACACCTGGATTTGAACAGCTGACCTGAAGGTTACCCAAACACCTACATACACACTGGGCCTTTGTTGATAAGATCGCCCACCGATAAACTAGAGAGAGGTGGCTGAAAGCTCTGGCAATGGGAGAAGCAGAGGCAAAGCATTTGGATAGAATGATAGTGAGCTGTGTGAGCGTGTCGGAGGTGGGGTATGAACATGGGCTTGGTGCCCAGCCTGGAAGCTGCCTTCTTCGTGAGCTTCAGCGCTAGTTTCTTTCCTCATCTATGTCCATCTCCCCTTCTCTCTCTGTCCCCCACATCTCTTTTACTGTCTGTCTCCACCCTCCCTCCATTTCTCACTCCTCATCTCTCTCTTCCTCACTGCAACTATCTCTCTCTGTCTTTATCACTCCCCCCCCCCCTTTCCACTGTTCTTCCTACTTCAGCTGCACATCAGTTCCCATACTGGTCAGGGAGGGAAAGGAGTGTGGATGGAGCAGTCACATAGATCCCCTTGCCAGCAGGCAGGCAGGCCCCTTGCAGGCAGACATATCCATGGGGATCCAACCTGGAGCGGGTCCCAAGGGCCACAGAGACTCACCCTACCCTGCCCTGGACCCAGTCTTCTCCCTTTCCCTGCATTTTTGCTGCATTTAGCACCTCCCTTGAGGATGATGCCTGTCTGTCTGAGTTATTAATTGAAATACACGAAAAAGATACGCGGCATCGCCGACGATGCCTTCGACTCCAGAGGGTTGATGGTATTGACACAAATACATACAATAAACTGGTTAAATTTGCAGACGATATCAAGGTGGATGGTGTAGCAGATACCAAACTAGCAGTACAGAGACTACAATGGGATCCTGATTTAATTAGTGACTGGGCTGATACCTGGTAGATGAAATTTAACGCAGATATATGGAAGGTAATCCATGCAGGAAGCAGAAATATAAAGTACAGATTTTTTTTGTAGGTTCCACTGAAATAAAGGTAGCTAATTATGAGAAAGACCTGGGTGTGTATGTTGTTGCTTCTATGTCCCACTCTCACCAGTGTGGGGAAGCAATTAGAAAGGCCAATAGGATGTTAGGTTGCATCTCTACGTATGTGGAGTTTAAGTCAAGGGAGGTGATGGTAAGATTATACAATTTCTTTGTAAGACCCCAAATTGCTGCCTTGGAAAGGGTGCAACATAGGTCTACAAGAAGGATTCCTGGTCGTAGAGGAATGTCTTATATGGAGAGGTTAGCTGAACTGAATCTGTTTAGCCTTGAGCAAAGGAGACTAAGGGGGGGGACATGATCCAGATATATAAGATTCTAACAGATCTGGATGCTGTTCAGCTAAATGGCTACTTCAATATTAGTTTAAATACTATAACTCATGGCCATATTAGCGGGAGAACATTTTAAAATGAATTTGAGAAAGCATTTCTTTACATAGTGTGTAGTTAGACTATTGAATAGTCTCCCTGTTAGTGTAGTGCAAGCTAAAACCCTGGGTTCCTTTAAATCAGAGCTAGATAAGAGTTAACAACTCTGAGCTATTAGTTGAATTCTCCCCAAATGAGTTTCCTGGGTCAATTGGCCTCCTCTCATTCGTAAATATCTTATGTTCTTATTCCAGTTGCTCCCACATCTTTCTCTCTCCCCTTCAATCATATAAAACTTTGTTGTGAAAAACCAGTTTGTGGCACCATGGGGGGCTGGCTTCAGCCAGGCGTGTGATCATTGCTCTTCATGGACTTGAGGTGGGGTGGGGTGGGGTATGATGTACCTCATACTAGCTCCTCCCCAGGAGGAACTTAGATAATGGGATGAGACGTATGCTGAGCCAGGGCTGGCCTAAACCTGTCAGTTGGGCGATTAGCACCCTGATGCGGCAGGCTGACCTCACAGGCCAGCCCCTCACCCTGGTCTATATTGCTTTTTTCTTCTGTTCCTGCAGTTCGTCTCCATGACAGCATTGCTGAAGAAGGCTTCCATTACCTGGTCTTTGACCTGTGAGTATGGCCTGAACTTCATCATGCATGCGCTAAATAAAGTCTGACTTTGCCTTTGACATGCATGCTACAAATTATCAGTCACTCAGTGTCAAGTTAATCCTGGCAGACCCGCCCTCCCAGCATCGTTGGACCCTGTAATATGTTCTAGTCTGGGGTGCCTATGAGAGAGATGCTGGCAGGGTTCCAAGCCTTTGATTCACTGATACTTCCACAATGCTACACTGGTACTTGCATCCTGCCATGCTCATACTTTCATACCCATAGCGGTCAAACAGCTGATCCGGTGAGGTAAGGTGTTCTGTGTCTTCTCCTCCTCGGTGCTGACGGGCATCTCTGCCTCCTCCTGCAGTGTTACCGGCGGTGAGCTGTTTGAGGATATCGTCGCCAGGGAGTATTACAGCGAAGCTGACGCAAGGTGGGCCCCAGATGCTCCGTCACCATGGCTACTGGTGGGCAGGGCTGAGGGTGTGCCATCGCTCAGTGACCAATATGCAAATATTTAGCTGTACAGCATTTCACCTTATCAAACCACAGGCAGACACACCAAACACATAGCAAGACATTGGCAGGGTAACAGACAAATGCTGCAGCTGTGTGCTGAATGCATACTGAACAGCATGGACACCCAGAAACGAAAACGTTTGGCCAAGGAAATGCCACTGAACCAGGAACATTTGAGCAGGGAAATGCCACTGGGCTGGGAACATTTGACCAAGGAAACATCACTGGATCCGAGAAATGTCTCGGATAGCACAGAGGATCCCAAGTTCAGAATCCAAGATGGCTGCGGCCTTTATCAACAGAAGGGAAAGTTGTAGTTTTATCCTGCTTAAGCACTACTTCTCATTTGTGGCTCATTAAATTGGTCGCACACACTATACCGTCCAACTTATCTGTGGACATGTTGCTACGTAAAGCACCGTGCATAATGTGTTATCAACTGATATTGCTAACAATGGCTAACAATTAATCAGAATAGAATTGGATTTCATGATTAGTTGGACTAAAGGTAGTTTGGGCTAATTGTACGTGAACGAAGATAAAGGCCATTGAAACTGCGGTACCTTAAATCCAACAAGTTGTCCGGCTAAACAAGAAATCTTGCTTTTTCGAATGGGTCCATGGTAGCTACTTCTGTGGCAAATCGAATGCATCCGACTTGGTTTTCCCCAAGTTTTTAGCGGATGCAACGTAATCTCAGAATCCGAAAATTGGATCCTAAGGCAAATGGAATGCACCATTTGATCGTTGAAACACCACTGAACTGGGAACATTTCAGCAGGGAAACACCACTGGGCTGGGAAAATTTGACCAAGGAACACCACTAGACCCGTAACTTTTGATCAGTGAAGCACCACTGGACTGGGAACGTCTTTGCAGTTAAATGCCATCGGACCAGGAATGTTTGAGCCAGGAAATGCCACTGGACTGAGAAGGTTTGCGCAAGGAGGTGCCACTGGACTGGTCCCCAGCATCTGCATTAAATCACCAGGCATCATGACTGACTGCCTAGGGGGGGGCCTTCATTGGTGCAGTGAAGTGCTGTGATCTGGGTTTACATAACTTAAGAGGGCAAAGGCATGAAGAGACTGTCTGGGGCCAGCAGTCAGGAGATTATCGCCAGCTAACAGTACAGATGATGACCAAACCTATGCTTCAAAGGAAATTGAAGTCAAATGTCTTTAAATGTCAGTTTTATTCCTAAGATTATGGGGAAATACTGGAGATTTCAGATGTGTGTGACCACAAAAAAACGTACAGCAGAAATGGTGTGATACATGCAGTGAGGTTGTGTCACACACTCACACAGACAGACATGCACATGCAGAGTCCATGTATTCATATTTTTATGGAGACTTACCATTCATTTCTATGCACATAACCACAATGCGAACCAACTGTGACAACCTTAACCCAGCCCTAATATTAACCATAAGTAACCAAACTAAGTACAAGACCATCGGCTATTTTAGTTTTTTGAATGCATTTACAGATTTTTATAAAATTGAGGTTATCCTTGTGGAGGACTAAAAAAAGTATCTCCACATGGCAAAAGTGACAGGTTTTTGAAACTATTCTCCATAATGTAATAATTTCAAAACTGCCACACACACACAAACATAAACACACTAGGGCTGGATATTGGCAAGGACCTCACAATATGATACGTATCACGATACATGGGTCACGATACGATTAAATCACAATATATTGCAATACATTGGAATATTCTACAGTTCACTGAAAATGTAAAAATAGAGCTGAAATGCAAGTTGCTGTGTACAATCTGGGTGGTCTTACATTAATAATTCAGCCAAAACAACATAACTCAATTGAATTTTAGCTTTATTGTCTTTCACACTGAACTAGTGGACACCAAAAATGTTAAGATAAAGTGCATCAGATTGAACATAAAAAATTTAAGTGCCCAGTCAGTTATCTTAGGCTGGTGTGGCGCTTGTAGAGGACTGAGCATATTAACTGTTCTTACAATGAAAATGAAACAGGTCCCCCCTTCAGCAAAACATGGGAAATCAGTTGCCAATCCTCATTAATGTGGTGCGTGGTGATCGTAACGTAAGATTCAGTGGCTCGCAAAGTCCAGCAATCGCACCTAAGTGCAACTCTTGCTGCAGAAAGAAGAGATTTGCGTTACCTACCTCTGTAAAGTTTGCGGGTTGGGATCACATAGCACGGCTCCAGGGTGTTCCCAAAACGTCTGGTTGTATTTTGCATGATTATCCCCCTCAGAAATATCGATTTTTGGAGCTAGAGATTGATATAGTATATCATGAAAGGATATTTCGGGACATATTGATTGATCGATTTTTTTGCACAGCCCTAATACACACAATCATGGGCATTTTAAGTGCATATTATTAAAACACCAAAAACGTTAAAAATGCTAAGTAACAAAAAGTCAAACCGTCTTTAAAAAGCAGATGAACTTCTGAATCAGTAAAGTTCTTGTGAAAAGGTCATCGGGCTCTTCAGTTTTTGGGAAGCATGGCTGAGTGCTTTCCCCCATTCCATTATATATCTTAATAATGTAATTTTGGTAATTCAACTTCTCTACACAATGGATAAAAGGCATGACCTGCTGGCGACTACACCACAGTCTGGCAGTCTTTGTGCCCCCAGTCGTGAGTAACGTATGACATAGTCACTCATTTGTGTGTGTGTGTGTGTGTGTGTGTGAGGGTCCCTTTTCTGCACATGCCAGAGTCCAAGCGTGGGGCTTATGCAGAGGACATGTTCAGCTGGCTGCTGGCCCAAATACAGCACGGCATGAATGTGTAGAATGCAGCGACCGCCAGTCTGCCATGCACAGTGTAGCACAGACAGGTGTGCTACCGTGTTTCCCCGATGATAAGACACTGTCTTGTATTTTTTGAAATGCCAAAATATGCCCAGGTCTTATTTTCAG
>JAODKE010000068.1:19325517-19343460 GCA_026779605.1 Mormyrus hasselquistii
GTTGGAGAAGTGTGCTTCTACCTTCTCTTTGTAATGGTGTTTGGCTTTTTTAATGCTCCTCTTTAGCTTAGCCCTGGTTGTCTTGTAGGCCTGTGCATCTCCTGACCTGAAGGCGGTGTTGCGGGCTTACAGGAGGAAACGAACATCCTGGTTCATCCAGGGCTTCTGGTTGGGGCACATGGTGATCCGTTTCTAGGTGGTGACACTGTCTGTAGTTTTGGAGATGTAATCCAGTACAGATGAGGCATACTGGTCCAAGTCTGTGTGGGTGAATGTGTTCCAGCCTGTGTTTTTGAATCTGTCCTGGAGCACTGCATCTGTCCCCTCTGGCCACATTTTAATTGTCCTCACAGCGGTTTCACACGTTGGATGAGTGGTGAATACCGAGGTGTAAGGAACAGGGAGAGATGGTCTGATTGTCCAATGTGGGGGAGGGGTGTAGCTTTGTAGGCTCCAGCCAGGTTGGAATAAACATAGTCTAAAGTCTTGTCCCCTCTGGTATGGCAGGAGACCTGTTGGTGGAATCTGGGGAGGACTGTCTTTAAGTTGGTGTGGTTGAAATCGCCAGCAACAATAAAAGCAGCTTCGGGGTGTTTAGTCTGGAATTTGTTAATGGCTGCATGAAGTTCTTTCATGGCCAGCCTAGCATTGGCATCAGGGGGGATATGCACTGCAGTGAGTATGATAGAAGTGAGTTCTCTGGGAAGATAATAAGGTCTGCATTTGACCATTAAAAACTCTGCATTAGGTGAGCAGTGACTCTCAGTAGTAGTGGAGTTCATGCACCAAGCATTGTTAATAAAAATGCAGAAACCTCCACCTCTGGTCTTGTCGGAGTCATCTGCTAGCCTGTCGGCTCGGTGTATGTGACGTCCTGCTAACTCAATAGCATTGTCCGGGCAGCTGTTGTTCAACCATGTTTCCGTAAAAAACATATTTGATTCCATAATCCTTCTGTTGTTGGTGATGGAGAGTCGTATCTCATCCATTTTGTTTGCCAGAGAACGGACATTGGCGAGGAAAATGCTGGGTAAAGGAAGCCTGTGCAGTGTTAGCTTCAGCTTAGCTCGTAGCCCTCCACGCTTACCTCGCCTTTGTTTACGTTCTCGGCGCCGCCTGCATGCACTTCCGCCCAGCCGGGGAGATCATGCAGCCTCCGGTATTCTGGAGATCTCCGGGATGAGGGATAAAGCTGTTGGAGTTATGAGTCAAAATGTCCAGAAGCTCTTGTCTGCTGTAGGTCAGCAACGCACAGCAATTCTGGATAAATGATCCAGCTAAAAGTAGATAAAAAAAAACGCTAAATAGCTGATTCTAGGGAGACACTGAGCCTCGCGTTGTACACGCGCTGCCGCCATGTTGGAAAAGGGACCGAGAGGCACAGAGGGACCAGGGGCGGACACAGGGGGCACGAAGGCAAAGGGCGGAGGGGGCAAAAGGGAGCCTGAGGGAGCCCAGATGGGCAGTGGCCAGAGGGGCCGCAGGCAAGAGGGAGGCAGGAGCCTCACAGGGGCCAAGAGAACGGGACAAGGGAGAGACAGAGGGAGCAGGAGGGAACCCCAGCGAAGGCGGGCAGGAGGGGAAGCCGCGGCAGGCGACAGCGCAGCGGGAGCCGGCGAAGGTGCCATCCGACGCCCCGCCGAAGCAGGGGGGCCCGGAGGCGACCGACATGGAGCTGGAGACGATGCCGAGAACCGGCACCGAGGCACCGGGGGGGACCCGGAGGCAACCGCCGACCCCGAGCCAGAGGACCCGCAGGAGACCCCGGAGCCCCAGCCAATGCGAGCGAGGGCGAGCAAGGGGGCAGGGTGGATGGGACCCAGGCCGGATGCCTGTGGCCCCGTTCCTTACGGGACACTTACCGGCTAGGCGTTCCAGTGAAGGCGGCATCTTCCTGGCGAGGCTGGTCAGGGGTAGCGTCGTGCCGGCAGGCTCAGGGTCCTCCTGTGTGAGCTGGGAGAGCCCACGCTCACTGGCGAAAACAAAGGCGAGTCCCAGGAGAGCAGGCTTCGAGGAAGAGCGTGGTGGTCTCTTCCTGCTGCCCTCTGTTTTTTCACCTCTTCTGGCTGTTCACGGCGGTAGGCGGAACCGACTTGGCTACGTCGCCCAGACTCTGACACGTTCCGCTCTCCGCTGGGAGAGACGCTCTCCCAAGTGTCGGAGGCACTTGCGTACCTTTTGAAGGGGGTACTGCTACCCGGGCGGACGTTCCTCCATGAGGAGATCTGCGCCCCGGGTGGCCAGTTCCAGGGCTACGGGATCCTCTTGTACCTCTGGCTGGGAGCGCCAATATACAGCCTCTTGCAGCAGACTGAGCCGCTGGTGCTTGGCCTGCCGTGCTGCGTTTTCGCTGAATTCTGTCATTCTGTCACGGGTCGCTGGGAAGGACGAGGCAGGCACGAGGGAATCCACAGAGACTTGGTTTATTCTCCAGACAGGGCAGACTGCTACGCACATAGCGTTATTGACAGAACTGACGAGACTCGTCCAGATGCGGAATAAATACACAAGACAAGCTGGCAATAAAAAGAAACAGGTGATAACAATCAGGTAAGAACACGAGGTAATGAGGTGGGCGTGGCACACACGAGAATCAGACGGAGCTGTGACACAATGAGATCATCTGGAATAAAAAGAAATAAGTAAGGTATTAGAAGGAGGATGATTGAAACTATAAAATAAAATAAAAGAGGACATACCAAGTAAAAAAATGGACAAATATATAAATAAGTAGACAAATAATTAATAAAGGTCACATTTATAGGTAAGCAAACAAATAAAAAAATAAAGTGCGTAAATCAATAGAACTCAAACAAAAGCCAGATTAATGAGGTATGTCTTGAGTCTGTTTTTAAAAATATGAGTATTCTCTGATGCCCTCAGGTCTTCAGGAAGGCTGTTCCAGATACGTGGACCATAGTAGCAAAAGCATGCTTCATCATGGGTTTTTGCTCGTTTCGGGATAATTAAAAGGCCAATACCTGAAGACCTGAGTCTTCTAGAGGGCTCATAGGATAAAAGCAAATCTGATAAATGGGTAGGTCCAAGACCATTAAGAGCTTTGTAAAGCAATAAAAGAACCTTGAAATCAATTCTGAAGCAGACTGGCAGACAGTGCAGACACTTTAAAATTGGTGTAATGTGTGCTCTCTTTCTGGTTTTAGTTAATATGCGTGTGGCTGAGTTTTGACATAATTTTAGTTGAGATATATTCTTCGGAAGGAGACCATAAAGTAAAGCATTATAGTAGTCATCCCTGCAAGTAATAAAAGCATGTACTAGTGTCTCTGTGTTGGCTTGAGAAAGAAATAGATGCACTCTGGCAGTGTTCTTAAGATGATAGAATACACTCTTACTTATGCTTATAATGTGAGGCACAGATCTAAGTCAAAGATGGCGCCCAGGTTTTTTTTACTTGTTTGCAAAGGTTAAATGCCAGTGCTTGTAATTTCACAGTTTCACAGTTTCTCTCTCTGAGCTTCAGTGCCAGTCACCAACATCTGTTTTGTCCTGATTGAGCTGTAGAAAGTTCTTGGCCATCCATAACTATATCTACAATGCAGTTAAAAAAGGCATCTATTGGCCCTGGGTCATCATGGGACACAGCGATGTAAAGTTGTGTGTCATCAACATAACTATGGAAAATGTGTGATTCCGTGTCCCCTGATAACATCCTGAAGTGGCAGCATGTAGATATTAAAAAGTATGGAATGTAAAATTGATCCTTGAGGTAGACCACAGCTCATTTTCTAATTTTTAGATGAACATTCATCCAAGGTTACAAAGAAATCTCAGTAAGATGTGATTTGAACCAAAACAGTACCAAAGAGGCCAATCATATTAAGTCTAAAAGAATCAAGTGATCTATTGTATCAAAAGCTGCACGTAAATGTAAACTAGTACTGAGGTTATTCTCATATCCGTATTGGACCTGAAGTCATTTACAATTTTGACTAGCTCTGTCTTGGTACTATGGTTGGCCCCGAAAACCAGTATTTTTCATTTAACTGATTAAAAGCAAACTTCTCTAAAATTTTACTTAAAATGGCAGATTGGATACTGGTCTGTAGTTATTAAGATATGTGGCATCTAAATTGTTTCTCTTCAGAAGGTATTTAACCTTGGTGGTTTTACAGGCATTTGGGAAGACACCCATCTGAAGAGAATAATTAATAATGGTACGCAAATTTTCGGTAAGAAAAGCCATAAAATGTCTTCTAAACAGATGTGGGAATAGGCTCTAAAGAGCAGGTTGCTGATTTCAGTTGAGAGATGACTTTGCCAAGTATAATCAGCATCAACTAGGACAGATTTCTCTAGTGTTTCCTCATGTAAAGACAAAGGATAAGGGGTCTTAAAGTTCTTATGCTGACATGGAGCTAGATTCAACCTAATAGTGTCTATTTTACTTCTGAAGTGGACTGCAGAATCTTCACATTTGGAGTTGGTAGATATATTGTTAGACTTTATAAGAACAAGATTAATTAAGTGGTCAATGGTTCAGAAGAGGATTTTAGGATTGTTCTGGTGGTTTTGAGAAGTGTGCCTGTCTGGCATGTTTAATTGCCTTATTGTAAATATCCTGCTGTTCATGGTAAATTGACTGTAAATTTGATATTTTCTTTTCAACTGTTTAATTTCTTCACTTCTCCATGGAGGTGTCGTTTGACTAATTTTTTTGTTTAATGGGGCAACTTTGTCAAGGGTTGACCTTAGTCAACCATCATAGTTGGCATGAATAATTTAGATTAATTTAGAGAAATCTGAGAAAAAAAAGGTGCATCTTTTGGGTGGTCTGTGAATGATCATACACAGTTATAGGAGGGCTGCTAAAAATAAGAGTGATATTCAAAAGATGTGTAATCATTAACTGTAATGTCTTTAAGTGAGGCTGAGAGGATGGTTGGTGCCCTCCTGTTTTTCCTTTCCTGATGAAGTACAAGAAGTAGCAGCTGGTGGTTTATGTGTGTATATGAATCTGAAATTATTATAATTCATGCCATGAATTTGTTGAATAGTCTGGTAGTAATAACTGGAATTATTGAGTTCTTGGAAATATTGCAAGATGTAAGTAGTCAATCTCCTGGTGTAGTCAGAACGTTGTGCTGCATGTTAGCCGCTAGCATTTGGCATTACCCGACTAGTTTGGGTGAACGTTGTCAATCCAAAAGAGGGAGGTACAATTCCAGAAGAGATTAAAATTATCAATAAAACCTATATTCTGAGCTCTGCAGGTGGACATGGAACCAGGTTTGAGGCTGTGGATCCTGCTTGAGTTGCTTGGCACCATGATTTAATGTTGGGATGGGACTGCTGATATAAACAGATTTTCAAAAAAATTTTAAACCGCTAAAAAGATCAGTAAAATCCTTTTTATTCCAGTTTATAGTGGAAGGGAGTGAGTACAATAATTTGGGGAGCTTATGTACAATGACTGGGACTGTGGCTCCAGGAAAACAATGTATAGCTTTGTTCCTACTTATTGAATCTCCCACTATTAATGTGGTTGGAGAGAAGAGGGGGAGAGGTGCTAAAGGCTGTGGTTTTTGCAAGAGCTATGAAGAGGCAGCGGATGTAGGAGGGGGATTGCCTACCAACTCAGTGCGAGGAAAACCACTGGATTGCCGGAGCACAGCTTCTCTCAAGATCCTATTCCAGGGAGAGGAGCTTGAAGCTTGAGGATCTTTTACCTGGCTTCACAATAGAGTAGTCAGTCACTTGTGTACTGATCGTCAGTGGAGGGAAGGCTGCGGTGACAGCCAGCACAGTGTTTGCGTCCTGGCTCAGGTAAGATGGAACCGCTGGGGCAACAGCTGAGTGGAGCAGATTGTCATCAGCAAAGGGAGCACGAGGAGATGAAAACAATGGACATTTCTCCAGTTCTTCCAAAATGGAGAATCTAATTAGGTTAAGTCGGGGATGATGATGGCGGTCTGAGTGTCTAAACCTGCATAGGTAATGAGGTCTGGGCATCTGAACCCACATAGCTAATGAGCACAGGGACATGGAGGTAGGTTAATTTCAAGCATTTTCCCCCCAAGAAAATACCCAAAAAGCAAGGTGCTAAGGGAAGCACAGGCATGGAGAGCCTGGCCTGCTGTATGGAGAGAGGAGGCATGGTGTGGACAAATCCCAGTCTGTAGCTTGGAGGGGGGTTTGGTGTGGACAGAGCTCAGCCCATGGTGGGTAGAGGACGCAAGGAGTGGCCAAAGCTCAGTCCATAGCAGGCTTGGCTGCTAATGGACAACTTGAGAGTGATGGCAGTTAATTGGGGGCAGGAAGTCCCCCCCGGCAGCCCGCTCTGAGTCACAGTATTCAGCAGCTCCCCATTCCTGGGAAACATTAGCCAGAACTGTATTGATTCTGTTTCATTTCTTGCCGTAAATGTACCATGCAATTTAATTAGTGTTACTGCCCCCCCCCACCACCCAGCATATCTGACACTACTGCAACTGAACTGTGACATGCCCCCTCCCCCCACGGAATTGAAGTGATGCACGGGCCAGCCGTGGTGACAGTGCTCTGTAACACCCCCCACCCCCCCAGTATGTTCCAGCCAAAGAGCAGATTAAATTAATTTTTCCTGCAGAAGCCGTCTGTCACCATCTGAGCTGGCAGGCGGTGTGCGTGTTGTTTTGGCATGTATGTATGTATGTATGTGTGTGTGCGTGCGTGCGTGTGTGTGTGTGTGTGTGTGTGTGTGTGTTGTTGCAGGTGTGTCTACATGTGTCTATGGTTGTGCCCACAGTCTGAAGAGAGGGTGTGGTGTGGTCAGAGCCTGAGTGAGTGAGTGTGTGTGTGTGTGTATGCCTGCCTGTCTTTTTTTTGTTTTATTATTACATTGTGGGGACCAGAATCCCCCACCATATGATAAAAACTTCTAAGTTTTTACCTTTTAGTTCCTACATAGATAATCTGAAATCTGTGACTGTAATTAAAAAATTAAAAATGAAGGCTATCAAAGTTAACGCGATAATAGTGCATCAACAGGAATATATTATCCATCCATCCATTTTCCTAGCCACTTATCCTTCTGGGTCATGGGGGGTCCAGAGCCTATCCCGGAAGCTATGGGCACGAGACGGGGAACAGCCCATCACGGGGCACACTGACACACCATCCACTCACACATGCACACCTACGGGCAATTTTTGGTAACTCCAATCAGCCTCAGTATGTCTTTGGACTGTGGGGGGAAACCAGAGCACCTGAAGGAAACCCCACGACAGCATGGGGAGAACATGTAAACTCAATACACATGTAACTCGGGGCAGAGACTTAAACCCGGGTCCCAAAGCTATGAGGCAACATTGCCAACCACTGCACCACCATGCAAGCCCCGGAATGCTAACATGACTAATTTTGTTGATGCCATTAATGCATGTTGAGTCAGATGGCAGCTTAGGAAAAATAATGAACAAAGAAAAATTTTGAATGGCAGGTTCAGCTTCAAAACTCTGTCAGATGGGTCCATCGACAAAACCATTCTTATTCACAGTTAGTGTCAATGAGAAATAAGTTACCACTGAAGTACATCTAGTCTTAAGTACCATATCAGGCTGTGGCTGTTCTCAGAATGATAGACGCATTCGCATTTTCATGTCTTAACATATACAATACTTTCGTAATTATAAATAATTTATTTATGGGTTAATTTATTTTTAATATTTTTCATTTAGGTATTTCTGTTTTTGTGATTTATAATTAACTATGGACAATCACGATTAAATATTTTAATCTATTAACAGGCCATTTTCTTTATAAGTTATGGTTAAAGTTATGGCTGGGTAGGGGTTAAGGTCGTCTTTGATGGATCAAGGTTTTTCTCCACAAGAATGAATTGGTAATCCCCACAAAGATGAATATGTCACATGTATGTATGCATGTGTCTGAATATGAGTGTCTGTGTGTGTGTGTGCCTACCTGCATGCGTGCATGTACTTGTTAATACCCCCTTTCTAGTAACAGGTCCTTCCCAGCTTGTATGCACTGATCATTTGCAGATCTGAAATGCTCCATCTCTGGGTAGTTGGGGTAAAGACAGCGTCTCTGGACCAGGCCATCATGTAGGCATCTCAAAAGCATTTTCAAAGTCTGCTTGAGTATTCTAGAAAGGCTGCCTAAAATCACTTGCTTCTTTATCTCTTGGCTCGTCAGTTCCCATCTCCCGAGTGGGATACAGTCACCCCTGAGGCAAAGAACCTTATCAACCAGATGCTGACCATCAACCCGGCCAAGAGGATTACTGCAGACCAAGCCCTGAAGCACCCATGGGTCTGTGTGAGTATCCCTCAGAAATGCTTCTTCCTGGGGTCCTGGACAGCCATAATCTAGTCACCATCTTTCTAACACACTGTGTTCCTCTGCATTGAAGCAACGCTCCACAGTGGCCTCCATGATGCACCGCCAAGAGACCGTGGAATGCCTGCGGAAGTTCAATGCCCGGAGGAAGCTGAAGGTACTATGCTTTTGGAGGACTTGTGTCTGCCTCTCCCTTCATCTGAGAAAAGCATCTCATTCAATGAAAATGGGCCAGATGCCTATTGTCCTGCGTATTTTACCCTGGCCCTACCAATCACATTCACTGTGTATGTGTTTCATTGTCTGCCTGTGTGTGCATTTGTCCCCCTGCTATATATCTCAGCCATTTTTGCTGAAATTAGCTGCTCCTGGTTGATTTAAATGGTTGAGATCTTCCTTGTGAGTGTAACTGAGCTACACGGCATCCTCAGAGCACCCTGCTTGCCCAGCCCCCTCCTTCAAAGCACTCCTTCAGCTCCCCATCCTCAGAGCACCCTGCTTGCCCAGCTCCCTCCCTCAGAGCACTCAGCTGGCCCCCTGTCCCTCAGAGCACACTACTTGCCCCCGTCTCTTAGAGCACCTTGCCAGCCGTCCCTCTCTCCCTCAATGCACCCTGCCGGACCTCCCATCCCTCAGAGCACCCAGTCAGCCTCCCATCCCTCAGAGCACCCCGCCAGCCCGCCATCCCTCAGAGTACCCTGCTTGTCCAGCGCCCTCCTTCAAAGCACCCCACCGGCCCCCCGTCCCTCAGAGCATCCCACCAGCCCTTGTCCTTCTGGGCTACCTGTGGCCTTCCTCCTTCAGGGGCACCACCCCCGTCCCTCACAGGGTCCTGTCGGCCCCCATCCCTTAACATCCTGCAGGTGAAACACAAATACCTCTGTAATGGATGTGACATCAGATATTATTGATTTCTATCATGTTTCATTGTGACATTTTAGAGCAATTGATGGATGCATTCCCATAAATGTCACTATCGGGGAAATGGCAAAGGACTCTGTAAATATGCAGAGATGTCTGAATGGCAAGGGGTGCTCATGGCCAGATTATGGACTGGGTCAGTGCCTTGGGGCATCCTGCTGGAGGAGGGTCCTTGGAGCCCTAGTGTTTGCAAGTTGCAACATTAATAGCGCAACTAAACATTAGAAGTCTCTCATAAAGAGCAAGGGATGTCCACCAGGGTGCTAGGGCCCTTTGACGTATATAGTGCACATTAGCCATCAGCACAAGTTAAGCACCATCAGGCCACCCCAGCTCATGTCTAGGGTCCCAGGGCATCTTGACATGTACAGCTCAAGTTAACCACAAGGGTCTCGACATAAAGCACAAGCTGAACACCAGGGCCCTTGAGGCCCTTTTTACATACAATGAGAGTTAACTAATAGGCTCCCAAGTCATCCAGCATATATGTTACAAGTCTCCAGACCATTTACATGGTATGTCATGTCCTCCAGGTGCCCAGAGGCCTCACAGGACCATGTTTCAGTACTGGGGGCGGGGGGCTATACTCCGCACTGCTGATCTCACAATGCCCATGCTACATCCCAACCAGTGCCCCCCTCACCCCATCTTACCCTAACCCTTTCTGTCTATCTCTCTTTCTCTCTCTCTCTCTCTCTCACACTCTGTGACAGGGCGCCATCCTTACCACCATGCTGGTATCCAGGAACTTCTCAGGTGAGTGAGGGGTGCTGGGCTGATGTTTATGTGTCCCCTCAGAGCAGAGCAAGGCCACACTTTCCTGTTACGCTTCCCAGCCACACTTTCTGGTTCCTGATGGTGTGGTTTAATGAAAGGTACTTCTTAGAGTTTTAAGGCTTCTGGACCTGCACTTGTGCTCAGCAATCAAAAGGGGGTGCTGCCCTGCGCTAGTCCTTTTTCAAGATGCCATTTTTGCATATGAGTGAGTCAGGTGCTGATGGAGGTGAGTGTGGGAAAGACGTGTTTAGGGTGCGGTCCTGCCCCCTCGCCTGCCCCGACTTTGCCGACATGGCAGTGGTCGATGGGTATTTTAATTTTTTTTTTTTGCCCTCCCAACTGAACACCTGTCTGTCCAGGACTGGGCCGGCAGCAGACCAGCCCTGCCGCCACCACCAGCACTGCCACGCTGGCACAGGAAGGTATGTCAGTTGAGGGTCTGGAGGAGGGGCGTTGGGGCAATGCAGGCCGGGGCACCGCCCTCCTCCACCCTAGCTCCACCCAGCCCGCATGACCAGTGGCTTAGCATGCACCAGCATGGATGTGCTCTTCCTTCATCAGATTCTAACCCTCACCACCTTAGGTGCTTGTACCATTGATCTATAAGTGTAGCCCAGAGGCCTGGCAAGGGGGGGCCGCCTCTCATCAGGGCCACACCTTCTGCTTTACTTTGTGTGTAGCTGGCTGTAGGATGTCAGCAAGACCGGTGTCCCCACCTGAGTCTCTCGCTACACGATACATTACAATACAGGACAACCCCCACAGGATGCCGGTGGTGCACAGAGCAGGAAGCTGCACTCACTGCACTCACTGCTTTTTATTCTTATACCTTAAAAAGAATTTTAAAATTCTTAATGACTAATGAATGATTTCTAAAATTTTATTGGAAAAATCCAGAAACAGCATAATTTTTTTTTTTATAATGAACCTTATGGACAGTGCATCATTCATGGGACACCGAAAGCCCAGCATGCACAGTCAGCCTGCTTGATGGAGTAAATGTCGGGCTCTTATGTAGGGACTGAGCTCGTCTGCAGTGTCATCAGTGGCATGAGGAGGGTCCCCTAGGGTGCGCTCTTTGCAAGGCTGAAATGGGCCATCTAGGGTCTTGGTGTCAATGGTCTGGATTCGTAGAACATAAACTCCACATAAACTCTTGTGTGAAGCCACACACAGGAACATGGACACTCTTCAGATATTCAGCAGAGTTTCTCTTACCAGAGAAGGGCAGTAGAATCCTAACCTGCTCTCTGCAATTCATCATTCAGGCTTCATATCGGTGCCTCCTCCTTCCTCAGAGGCCCACATGTACACTTAATATTCCTGCTGGTCTCTCAATCAGCTCATTTTTGACAATCCCTACACATCTCTACATGTTGTGAAATCAGGCGAGCATTACAAGTAAGCTGTAGTGGTGCTGAGATGTGAAACGGTAGTTCCTGGATGCATGACACAATGACGCAGAGCTGCCTGTGCCAGGTGAGCACTGTGTCATTTTCCCATTCCTGCGCAAACGGCTCACAGACCCTGGACCGCTCTGACCAGAGTTGACTCTGCAGCCAGGGTAGGTAAGGCTCTTAGGCCACGAGGCTTGGAGTAAGGCGCTGTTTACGTATCGCATTATCCGGAACCTTGGGCGTCCTCCTGGGTGGGGCTGATGTTGAACTGTGGCTCAGTGTGGAACCTGCATGTGTGCCTATGGATCTGTACAGCAGGCACGCAATGCATGTCGCACTCTAGGGCTTGAGAAGCATTTTGGCCTGCCATATTTTTTCTGAAGTCAGTCGGCTTTTTTAATCCATGTTTTTTTTTTGTCATTCTTCCCTTTTAAATGTAAGGTAAGGAGCTTTGTGATGGAATTGGAATGTCGACAAATGTCTGTTCAACTGTGACTAGCAGTGTGTATGTTTGTATATCAGCTGTACGGCAGTAGTATGACCTGGATTGAGATAACATTGTTTGCTGCTGTTACATGTGGTTTGGGGCTCACATGGCTGTGTTTTCATGAAGAGTGAGCTACAGAGTATAATTCTCAGCCTCGTCTGAGCTCATGAGCAAGAGGTAGCTTTAAATGGGCTGAGTTATTCTGATTTCAGCCTGATGTTGGACCAAGGCAGAGAAGCTTTTGAGCTTACCAAAACCCACTGCAGGAGTTGCTGTAGATGAATGAGAGGCTGCTCTAGAGTAATCAATCCCCTATAGACTGTTTCCAACTTACAACTTATGCAAACACCTACAACTCAAGCAAATGACCAAAGTTTTTCCTATATTTTTTTTATAGGTAAACATATGTAAAATTAAATTTTGGGTGGCTATACACCCGGTGTGTGCTGCATGCAGTATAGGATTTGCCCAGGGAAGTGCAAACATCCCAGTTTCACACGTACCTCCCAACCTCCCAATTCTCGAACCTTGAAGTCAGTGCAATCATCCTATTCTGAAGTATGTCCATACGACTTGTCTGTTGGAACGAAACCCATACGCATGTCAGGGACAGTCTGTGTTTCTGGGAAATGGGAAGTGGCTTTTTGAAGGTGACCTATTGGAAGCCAGCTGAGCACATATCGGAATGACGTGTGTTTTTAAGTACCTTGGAAGCCAATGACCATCCTGACTGTTCTCTATGTCATCCTCTCTTGTAGCGTGCAAAAGTTTGCTAAACAAAAAAACAGACGGCGTAAAGGTAAGGATTTCACAAATGTCTCTTTCAGTCTCCGTCTTAGTTTCTGCCTGGTCTTTCATCCACTGAATGGCTTTGAACTTTTCTAGGATGTAGCCCATGCCTAAGCTTTTGCTGGGGAAGGCGGCTGGTCCAACCTAGAGAGGCTTTCCTGGCCCAGCTATGCAGAACAGCGAGAGAGACCCATTCTAGCAGAGTTAAACTCTTACATTTGTTCATGTTATGTCATTTCCCAGGTGTGATGTTCCTCACAGTCCATAGGGTATGACTGATCCATGCTGCTGCACAAACTTGTTCTTGAAATTAATTGATACACTGGAATGTTACTCTTTGCATGCACCCCCACCCCCAAACACACATACAAACACAGTTGAGATTGAACCTTGTGGTCCATGTGCAGGGTCAGGGTCATTTATCCACCACCCCTGGAGCATTTTTGGGGTGGGGGGGGGGTTAAAGCTGGGCTCAAACTAGCAACCTTCCAATCAGACTTCCTCACTGAGCCACACGCCACCCCCCTGGAACTGGAATTTCTGAGTGTAATGCTGCTTCCTGTTTTCCTATTTGTCTGGGAAAGCTACAGTTAGATCAGTGACATTAATTTGACTGTAGCTGGTGTTTCTGATATTTTTTTTATAATGAACCTGCGATATTTGTATTTTGATATGTGGAATGTGGCATAGAGGTCATATTTATGTGTTCCTGCTACATGGTCACCACATCTCCTTCAACCTCGATTGCTCCAGGTTTCTAGTTAAGTCTTTGATTTCTCAGGGTCACTCATTCATGAAATGGAACTGTTTGTGAATTGTCCTGGCCCTGACACCACCTGATCCCCCCCAGTTAACCGTTAAGCTTTAGGCCCCAGACTCTGCAGTAACAAATGGCTTTGACCAAGTTGATTTGAATTATTAACAATAGTTCTCTCGCTTTCAGTTAAGTGCTGAGAGAAGATAATCTCATTCGATATTTCAAACACAGATAAAACGACAAGGCTGATGCAGGCTGAAATACTGCCCATAATGTACCTCAGTGAGCTTTTCACTGTGAGTTAGGCATGGCTAAGGATTAACACCATGATGGATACTCAAGGATGGATACACTAGTAAGGTGTAGATGTCTGTATGGTGAGAACTTCAATGGTTAGGTAGGTGAGAGAGCTCAGTTGGCCAGGGGCGACGGTCACCTTATTGTATAGCTATTCTCTGTTTCCAAGGATGAGAAGATGGCTTGTTTGATATTCAGTGAACCACCCTGCACAGCTCTGTGCTCCCCGTGTGTCTCTCCTTGCTGCAGCTTTTGTTTCTCTCTCCTTGTTGGACCTTCTAACTGCCAGCTCTGTTCTCTCTGCTCTCTTCCTTGTCACTTTCTTTTGTTTCTCGTATGATTTCTGTTCCTTCTTCCTCTTCGTCTCAATCTGTTCAGAAAAGGAAATCCAGCTCCAGTGTTTATTTAATGGTGAGATCTGTTTGCTGTCACTCCCTTTTGGTGAGATGAAAAAGGTTGTGGGTCTGTCTTGTTTGGAATTTCATCAGCTTTCTCAAACCCGTCAAACACACATCCACTAGTGCTGTGTCTCACCGTCGTTGTATTCATCATCACCATCATCATCATCATCGTCGTCATCGTCATCATCACCACACTTAAGCACAGATACATAGCCCAGCCCTCCCATGTGCTGTCTCTGCCCGGTGTCTCAGTCTCTGTGCTTTGTGCACTTCTATGCGGCATCACATCAACAGCGACTGCTAGGCTGAGCCATCCCATGCGTGTGTCTGCTTATGCTGCTTCCCACGCCCCCACAGCAACCCCCCCACCCCAGACCCTGACTCTATGTCACTGCATAACCCCTACTTCATTGCCACTTCTATATCACTGCACAGTTCTCACCACAGAGCCTCATCATGTAGTCCTCACTACGTTACTGGGTAGCTCCCCTTGTGTAGCCCCTGCTACATGACTCTGTAGCCTGCTTGCCAGCCGCTTCAGTGTCAAGTCCATGTTTTTCATGGTCAGTCTGGATAGGCAGGGTCCAGAAAACACTGTATTCTGCTTTCCGTAATGACTCCCCCTGTAATTACTCTTCACGTATGGACTCTTCCTGACCTCACACTAATAGTACTGCATGTCACTAACAAGATGCAGAAATCTCTCCTTGAGTAATCCCCCCCCACCACCATCATTGTCCCCCACCCCTAGCGTGATGGGCCGCGGTTGTAGTCTGTGATCTCCCCCCTGGCTAAAAGCTCAGAGGGCTCCTCAGAGGAGTCAGTAAAGGTGCTGCAGTGGGATTTTCTTAAGGAGCTGTTCTGCAAGTTCCCTCGGCTAATTATCTGCACCCTTCCTGCAGTCAAAAGCGAGCTAAAGTGCTACAGGTGGTGCAGGAGGGCAAATGCTGTCTGCTAAGAACAAGTTAGCATCACTGGTATCCAAATTAAGATTCCTTCATCTCCATACTTGACCCTTGGCTTTGGCTTTTTTGAATTCTCCAGAAACTCAACCCTGGGAAAGTACCTGAGCTACAAACTGAAAGATTTAATCAAACAAATCCATGAGCCAAAGAGGAGGAGAGAAAAAGCCTCTTAGGAAAAAAAAAAACTGCCCTTCCTTCTATACAACTTCTATTCACTGCATGTACAGTCTGCTGAAAATGCTTGCTGTCAGTCTACCCGAGGAGCCTGCCCACATGACTTCTTCAGCCAATGAGAGGCAGCCATTGGATATTTGGCTGAAAGATTAACCTGAGCATATTCAGTTATTCTGCTGAGTTGTGGGCACCAGGTAGCACAGCCTGTGTGGTTCATGGCAGGCAGGTATTTCCTGTGCTTGTTCCAGTACCAGGGAGCATTTCAGTGATCCTGCTGTGTCTGTAGGATTTCCTGTTTCTGCATGTATTTTACCAGTGTGACTACTGTATTTGCAGTCAGTAAGAATATAGAAACTATTAAGACGAGACATGCAGGAGGACCTTAGGCAGACACGCTGACGCTCGCTTCACTCTCTCAGACGTGCTCAGGTGTGAATGAAGGAGAGCATGTCGCTTTTCCTTTCAGAAGCTGTGCTCTTTCATTGCCAAACGCTACTCTAGAAATAGAGTCTCCAGTCTGCACATGGGCTGAAGTGTAAACAGGGAGTGAGGTGTATAGATAAAATCGGAATCAGAGAAGCAGAGTGGCTGTTGGCTGCAGAAGAGGATCCCGTAAGGACCCAGGGCAGGGTGCTGGTCCTGGGGGGATGGGGGCGGGGGGATAGCTGCTGTATACTAACCAAAGAAATCACTGTGTGTTTTTGTTTTTATTCTTGCCTCAGTCGCAGACAAACAACAATAAAAACAGTGTAGTCAGCAGCAGCAGCAGCAGCAGCACCAAAGACAGCAGCATCTCATCCTCCACACTGATGGTATCTCATCTAAACTTGTTTTTTTTCTCATTGGCTTTTTGTTTTGATTGACATTGTCATAGTTGCTTTCTTTGTATTCAGTTTGTCGTTTGTCTCTGGATTACCCCCCTCCCCCCACCACTTGTTCTCAGCTGTCTACTCCACCACCATGTTGTAAATGTGATGTTGATAAGGTCACTGATGTGACAGATACTAACCAGTGAAACTAACCACTTGCTCTGTATCCTGGGACTTACTTATTTGGCTCCTGTGTTTACCGGGATGGCACACGCAGGGGCAGATAGGCAGGAGCAGACAGACTGGTAGCAGACTCAGATGCAAACTGGGCAGCAGGCAGCTGCGTACGGCGGGGCAGAACGAACATGACAGAGCTCTGAGTGATTGGAAGAAATAAACATGCAGATTATACCGAAGTATGAAGAGCATCCCAGAAGGGTCATGCATATCCCACTCTGGGATAAGCTTTGAAGCATTAGCCAGGTTTTGATTACGATTGCCCAGTGGTTCTGATTCTGACACGTGCTGGCAAATCCTCAGAGTGACACATCAAGTTATGGGGAGAAGTAAGATGAGTATGAGCTCACATTAACAACAATAGTGATGAAAAAAGGAGCCAAAATTATCCAGGAGCAGAACGTGTGGGCAGGATGCACCTCCCCCGAGTGTAGGGAGGCCACACACCCCTAGGACAGGGGAGACATGGTCTCTGATGGATCATTCGGGATTCCTGTCACCATTTTCTGTGGTCAGGTGACCTGGTCTAAATCCTGAGGGAGTTTCCTGTGGCGCCATCAGGGGGCTAAAATCATAGCTCATCATCATCCTCCATCCTGCAATGGCAGCGACCTCAGGACAGCCAGCAGATAAAATGTATTTGAAGCAAGGAGATGAGCCCAGAAGCCTGTCTATAACTTGCTCCTCCCTGGACAGTGCACTTAGCGTTAGTGTGGTTTCTCAGCTCTGGGCCAACCACAGGGCTCTCTGTAATCTTTAATGGGTCTACATGCTCAAAATATCCCGAATACCTGACACAAGCCCTGCAAGTAAAAAAAAAAAAATTAATAAAAAGATGAGATTGAGCTATTGGCCTTGAATCGTGGCTTTTAAATTGGAGTGCTACTTGGAAACTCTTCCGAAATGATCACAGGTGACTTTCCTGTGAGGGTGAGGGTGTGCATCTTTGTGTTTGTAATTGTCTTTTTGATGTTTTGTAGGAACGGCTTCCTGTTTGCATGTGTTTTTATGTGAGGCTGGGGAATGGTTGGGGTATCGTGGGTAACCGACTGCCATAGTGACATTCTAAGCTGAAGACCACCCCCACACACTGGCTGGGCACTTCCTTGTTTCTGTAGTGCAGGTTCTTAAGCTAATTAATCTGTCTGTGTTGGGAATGGGGGTGGGATTTTCTGTGTCTCCTCCCCCATGTCCTTCATATCACCTCCACTCCATGTCCCGCCCATCTGCTCCTGCATGTTAAACTCTCTCCTGCTTCCCATAGGAACCACAGACCACTGTTGTGCACAACCCAGCTGATGGCGTCAAGGTGAGCTCCCGCCCCCTCCCTGCTCGGCCCCCACCACTTCCTAAACATCCCCTCATCATGAGAAATTACACCAGCATTGGGGCGCTATTGCTGGTACCCTCTTAGCCAGCTGAGTTGCCCTCGCAGAGTGTGGTGTCTTACTGTCTTGCCCTGATCTCCAGAGCCCCACGCCATTTGATTGCTTGAGGGGTAGCTGTCAGCGCATGCTAGTGGGGTTTCAGAATACCCCCCCCCCCCCCCCCCCCCCCCCCCCCCACACAGGCTCGTCCCCTCGCACCGGGTCCGTGCGCAGTCGGCGCCCCGCCACCGGGGCGCCACCCCG
>JAODKE010000068.1:19364209-19381165 GCA_026779605.1 Mormyrus hasselquistii
TCCCGGGCGGGTAGTAAACCCCCGGGATTTCTGAGTTTCCTTTTAATAGAAAGAAAAATAATGCTCTCCCTCCTCCACCTTTTGTAACCCCCCCCCCCCCCCCAACTGTGCTGTGTAACACAATGTTAGCTCTGTGAGTTAAACACCTGACACTGTCTCCATGTTGCAGTGTACTAGATGATGTGATGTTCTCGTTTCAACGTGTGACTTGCGCTGTGAGAACTGGTTGCCTGGTAAAGTGTTTTCATTACATGCG
Organism: Mormyrus hasselquistii; assembly: GCA_026779605.1. Lineage (NCBI taxonomy): Eukaryota > Metazoa > Chordata > Actinopteri > Osteoglossiformes > Mormyridae > Mormyrus > Mormyrus hasselquistii. The sequence goes on from JAODKE010000068.1 coordinate 19,364,466, forward strand.
TGTGCGCGTGTGTGAGTGAGTGCGAATTTGGGGAAAGATCAAGCTAAAGTCCAGTTTACATTATTAAAAAAGGGAACACGGAGGACACTAAACTGAAACACAGTCACTGCTGCAGAGCCCTGACACACAATACTAAGGGAACCGTAAGCCACAGTGTAACAAAACCATATATGCAGTTTTACAAGAGAAGGAAATATGCATGTCTACTTTCTGGTAAAATGTTTTTCAGTTTGTGTTTACTTAAAAGTTAGTTGCATCTGAGGTAAATGCAAACTGTGCAGCCTCACATATGCGTGATGTGAGACACTTGAGAAGCTCACCTTAGCTTGGTATGTCCCCTTATTAGTAAACTCCTGCATTGTAATAGTACACTTAGGGGCTTCATATATTCAAGTTTCAAATTGGATGCTGGATTTTGCATGATCATATAAGAAAATAAACCATGAGTTAAGCAAACTTACCAGGTGTTTGAATGTTTGTAGGTCTTCTTCATAGCTTTGTTAATGAAACCTGATCTTGAAAGTATTTAATAAATAATATTTCAACTGTGGCTTGTTCGTCATCCTTTACAGGGCAGATTATGTAACATGAGAGAACTAATGCTGATGAGAAAATGAGTTGCAAAGTATGAATTATACATTCAACTCAATATACTGTTTGACCTTTGGCTGTGCTCATTATCAAAATGTCAGAGCAGTAAACTATTAGACTTGGGACTCCTCAGGGTGGGCAGTGGGGCAAAGGGTTACAATTAGAGAGCATGACCCTCAGTTCACAGAATACCATTGATTACTTCTGTCTGAACACTTAATGGATCTGAACGAGGCAGCAACACACCAAACAGACCTCAGTCGATGCAGTAGCCAAAATCAAGAAGTCCATTTACACCAGTGCCTTGGATAAGAATACAAAGACTGCATCCAACCAAGTGTCTTACTCTACTGTACTGTACTCACTGTCACTGCAGCTCCACACAGCAAGTAAGCAGCTGAACCCCCCCTTCCAGTGCTCTCTGTTCATTCTGCAAACTCGTTAGACAGGTATGACACAAAATTACTACCATCCAGGGGCTCCAAAGTGACACTGGAGGACACGCATCACTCTAAAAACCTGCACACTCCACTGAGTGAGCGATCGGGCAGAACCAGGTGAGCGGTCAGGCTGATGGCTATTCTAAGGAAAGGCCCATTAGACTTAAGACCTCTGGGGAATTAAATGCTTCAAAGGCATTGTAATGAAGGTCAAGTTACTTGTTAACTGTTGAATTCTAATTAGTCAACAAGATGCAGCTGGGAAGATGATTAAGGTACTGAACCATTTTGAGAGTCCACATATATAAAGCTGGCCTGTCAGCTTGGCTTCCATCCAGCGATTTATACCAACTGGCAGAGGCTGCACGAGAGACTTTCATGCAAGTGAAGGACATAGTAGGCAATTCTTGCTACCATACAGGCTTACAATCAAGTGACACAAGCATGAAACTACACAGCCTTCTGGCTGCAGTGCATCACATGTCCACCAAAATGAAGCAGACTGTCCAGCAGGGCATTTACGAAGGGGATTTTAATCACAAAACAAAGTACATCTGCACACTAGCAGACCAAGGAAATGAGGAAAAAACAGAAGAGTGATGCCGCCAATCTCTCTGCATTTATTGGAGATGATACTGCATTGGTACTTTTTTCATTTTAGAGACTTTTACAAAATACACAGAAAAATCCAAGACAGCAGCATGGACACTTGACCCCTGTCCCACCATCTATGCCAATGTTTCCCAACCCAGTCCTTGTGGAACTCCAGACAATCCGAGTTTTTGCTTCCTCCCAGCTCCCAGCCAATCAGGATCACTGAAGTGAGCGCTGGAAGCCGAGAGGAAGCTAAAATGTGGACTGTCCAGGGTTCCCCGAGGACTGGGTTGGGAAACACTGACCTATGGTACTGTCTAATAGGTCTGTCCTGGGGCTCTATGCCTACTCTCCCCTGCACAAAGCAGGCCCCTGAAGGCTTGTCTGATTGTCTGTAGAAGAGTGGCAGTGTGTGTGTATTAGTCATAGGCAGAGAACAGACCAAAGAAAGCATCTCTTATCCAGCAATCGACGGGACGGGTTCTGTCATGTCTGCTTTAAGACCTTGTGACCCACCCAACCCTAACCCAAAATATACAACCGCTTTAAAAAAAGAACATGTACAATATTTTACATTCTTCCAAAGGAAGACCATGACTGTATCCCAGTCACCATCTTGTGTCCATAGTGTTTCCTTCTCAGGCCTTAAGTTCTGTGACTGGTGGCTGGGAGGGCAAGAGTTCTCACATCTGTTTGCTTGCCAACAGTGCAACTGCCAGAGGCCAAAGTTCAACGGATGTCAGCACGGTGAGTCTGTGCTGAGCCTCCAGTCCTGTGGCCGCTGCCCCATCAAGCTAAAAATGGGGACTCTTTGCTATAAAGGAATACAAAACAGAGAAAGGATCCTGGCCAGAGGGTGATGGCAGAGGGAGCCTTCCCATCACCACATCCCCCCGCCTGAACCCCCATTCTCAGCTCCAGCTGGTGTTCTGGATCTCCTCCCTCAGCCAGGTGGGCAGTGCCTGGCCCAGCTGCTTCAGCAGCTTCAGCAGCTTCATGTTGTGTTCACGGTAATACTCAGACAGGAAGGATCTCGTCTGCAATACAGGGAGGCTAGTCAACAGGAGGTGCAGTCACACATAGACCAAACATGCAAGAACAGCATGCATGCACAGGCCTCAGAAATGGGACCCAGCATAGCCATGAGCTATCAATCCCTACTTATCCGGGAGCATTAAACACACTTAGTGACACAATGTCATAGACTGCATGTACACCAGTGTCCTATGGACTCCTGCTGCTTCCACTATATCCAGCCCTGCTGTCGGGGCAGCTACTGGTAATTCAAACAACACAATTTGGCAGGGGGGTACCTCTAGGGCCATTTCGGGGTACTTCCTGCCCTTGCTCTTGCCCAGACACTTGGGACGGCCTCCTTCTACTCTGTGACACCAGAAGCCTTTGTTTTCATCAAATCTGTAAAGAACAAGATAGTTATCAGGTCTGTTGGCAAGGAGCACAATATCAGAAGACAGCCAGAGCCAGCAATCAGGATTCAGGAAACCTTCACTCACACAAGGACCTGAGTGTAATTGAAGATAGGCGTGACTCCAAGGAACCTCTGGACACCTTCCATCACCTGCACAGGGTTTGACCGTAGCACTGCACCATCTACGACCAGCAGCTAAAGGGCAGAGGGCCAGAGGTCACAGGGGAAAAACATTGGGCACAGCAGGCAGTGCTGGGGGGTGGGGTTAGGGGTAAACACCTGGCTAGAAGGGTAGTGGCGCAGCCAATGGTCTAGGTGCATGGCGTAGGCCCCAGGTACCAGACAGCGACGCTGAAGGGTCAGGAGCTCAGGGGAAGAGTCAAGACCCACTGAGACCACCTGATGGAATGTATAATTTAGGGCAGCTGGGTCCTGGTGAGCCCTCTGGTGCTAGAGACAAAAGTAGAAGCCAGAAGTGTGAGACAATGCACCTAAAGTGACATGCCAGTCAGGTTACATAACATATACAATAAAAAGTCAAAAAGTCAAGCATTGCGCTCTTGGAATCCATTAAAACTTTTTTTTGGACTCACCTGGTACCAGGAGTATGCCCGGTCCACTGGATTGATGAGTACTACCAGGATTTTGGCCCGAGGCAGCAGGGCAGCAGCCCTCCTTGGGGTCACATCTGAGTCCAGGTAGTTGGCGCTCTTCTCAAACAGGAAGTCAGTGCTGGCATTGGAGGGGAAGGGAAAGAAATCCATGTACCTGCAGGAAGAGGGTGTCCCTGATCACATCCACAAACAGGGCTCATAGGCGCGCCCAGCCAGCCACAAAGAAAGCGGACAACATGGTTACCAGTCGATGCCATGTTGATAATTGGATCCACTGAAGAATTGGATCTCTTCAAAGGTGAACTGGCTGGGGAAGTTGCTGGTGATGGCCGGGTGCAGGGTTAGGAAAGAGTACAGCGCCGTGGTGCCTAAGAGGAGCAGTGAGTCATCAGCTGGTAACATCAGCCTCTTTCATTACACCTGTCCACATTTCATTACCCTGTCCACATTAATATGCCCCAGGTCAGTTTCTTCTTTAACAACCAAACAACCTCCCATGTAAGAGACTAGTCTATGCCCTTGTATCACACCTGTTTTCTGAGGACCAATCACCAGAAACTTGGGTAGCCGGTCACAAGTCTTCTCCTTGGACCAGATGTCCTTATGTCTCTTGTCATGACATGGGTTCTGCAGAGAGAAGCAGGAGTAAGATCCAAATGACAATGCTACTTATTTCCACTCTTTTTGCCAATGAACAATAAAAATTTCAAAATAGATACAAGTTACATGCAAAATACCTACAAGACTTGAAATATATACCTTCATAATTTATGATTAAACCGGTACTAAAACAATGAAGCTTACATTCTGAAAAGCTCTAATTGCATGATGGGGATTTAAAATTTTAAATATTTCATGTTCGAGGCCAAATCATACTTCACTTTTCTGTGTGCGCTTTTGGGCTGTGAATGCTTGTGTGCATGGCAGCTTGTGTTCATACTTAATTTGGCTATGGATGCAGATGGTCCTGGTCGCTGCATGCATATAGCAGTGATATTTCACCAGATCAGGAGAGGGCATTGGAGGGGGGGGGGGTTATTGCAACAAAACACAAATACAAGCAGGATAGTGAAATGGGTAAACTTTTATCAACATTTTTTAAGTTAATAGTTTAGGCTTTTGCGGTACTATGGTAATATGGAATAGCATGGCATATTGAAATCCTTACAACAAAATTAGTCGGGAACACCCCCCGACAAATTTTAGTTGCAAGGTTTCAAAATGCCACAATAGTACGGCTTTTTAAAATATCGCATACCTTGGTGTAGTGTGTAGACAGTACGAAAAGTTAGATACGTGCGTACCAACCCCCCTCTTCAGCTGCTCACTATTACTACATAAGCATGGATGTGCACAATTTCCACTACATATAAAAATCAAGACTACACGCACATTGCTATCCACAGCTAACCTCAGATGACAACATTTTTATAATTTCCACTTATCCACAACCAAAAGCGCACACAGAAAAGTAAAGTATGACCTGACTTTGACACAGCAATTACATTAAAGATGCCATTCTACATGCCTGCCACAAGGGGTCCCTCTCCTCAGGAAAGATGGTGAAGTACTTCTCAGCCAGCTGGACTGGAGGCAGTGTCTGGAGCCGCAGGTTGGTCCAGCACTGCACAAACTTGACCAGGGACTCAAAGGTATATAAACCCAGCCGGTCGTTCCCATAGTTGGACAAGTGGGTCATAAAGATGCTGATCTGAAGGCATGAGATGGAGGCAAGCAGATGGCAGGATCACTATAAAGGGTCATGCCCGATTACAGGTGTGCCAGGGAAAATTGAAGCAAGGCACACACAGCTGGAGGAGGACTTGACATGCACCAACGTGGAGCAGCAATCAGTAAGACAGAAGGCCATTCGCCTAGGTTCAATGCCCAAGTCTTGTGTTACATGTAGGCTGGATGCTAACACTCAGGGCTCATTAGCAGTCATTTATTTTAGTTTGGTCATTCAGGGCCCATTAGCATATAGCCTTCACAATTAGCATATAGCCTTCACAACTGGACAAAAGTGGGAGAAGACATCTATGTTAGGACCGACAGCCAGAAGCACCATGTTATGGTCTCACAGTTCATTATAGAATAACTAATAACACCCCACTCTTTACATAATGATAATTGTCTAAGCATGACCGTAATTACAATTTTTTTCTTCAGCTGGTATAAATTATATAAGCCATTGTGAAATCATCTCGGCAACACACTACCACTGTGGAATCTGACCACAGGAGCATTGTCCACACACACTGAGCCACACAACTTCAGTGAACTGGGACCTTTATGTTAAACAGTGAGTTAGCAGGCAAAATGATTTTGGCCTTATTTCTGGCTCCAGAGGGCTACACAAGACCCTTTCCCCATCATAGGAACTTTGTTCAGGAACCAGGACCTTTTTAGGTACATAGTCAAGCTGCAATGTTTTTACAAAAGGACAGATTTAATAATGAATTAGAAACATGTCATGGGCCATATAAAACTACATAGCTGGCTGGTTTGAGACCTCTCATAAGTAGTTGCCACCCATCCTGTATTTTAATGTGTGATACCAAAATTTAAAATAAAGTGCTGTGTCACATTTTGAACCAATTCAGGACATGATTTGTCAGGCATTTTTGGATCCCTTGACCCAAACTCCAGTAACTAACAACTAACAAAACGACTTGTTCATCCTCCATTGTGTTGTGTTGACAGTGTAGTTTCATATGAAATTATGTGTCAAGTTTAACCTACAAGCTTTTTGCATCTCCCATGCTTGTTTAACAAAGATACCAGTTCCTGTTGTGCGGTGGGAAAGCAACACACAAACTGGCCAGGTTGAGACAGCCTAGGAACTCGGAACCAGGGATCAGGTTCCTGAACTTCACTAGGAAAATAGCCGCTATACTGCAGGTAGTGAGGTTAGTGTCGATCAGGAAAGACTCGACTAGCACTCACCGGGTTGAGCAGGACCGTGAGGAACAGTTCCCCCCCTCGGATGCTCCTGTCTAGCTCACGGGAGCCCCCAGGATACTCGTTATAGAAGATGGTATGTGTGAATAGGCCACACGTCTGTCTGGGCAGCACCTGTGCAGCAGGGCAGGAGCAATAGGCACATGAAGTGGAGCATGGGGAAGAGAGAGACTGACGGCGAGGCGTTTTTTAAACTTAGGAAGAAAAGTAAGTTGGGGAGGAGGGGGTTCACCATGATGTCATTGTGGATGAAGCCCCGGCGATATCGGGCGGGGCGCAGGTGAGGGTATTCTTCTGTGCTGGTCACTTTAATGCCCCACACATTCTTCCAGGCCTCATAGAGCTGGCTGTGCACAGGATACACCCCTGAGTGGTGGGGGGCTACAGCATAGCCCATGTCTGTGGGAATCCCATGCTCCTGTAGAGGGTATGACCAGGGGTCAACTTCCAGAAACCCGCTGCACTGGAAAATGGCTTCAAGGCAAATAACACCATGTACAATCCACCAGACAAAATGAGTCATCAAGTGATGCACAAAGCTGATTTATAACAATGGTTCTATTTGTCCACTAGAGGGCATTGCTAACCTATTTCCTCAATTTATCGTGCCACACAATCACTAAAATGGTTGAGTAAAGGTGATAGTGGCATCTTCCTGCATGACACCAATTTCATCTGCTGAAAGCATGAGCTGCTATGCAGGGAGCCCCCTAGGTCTTTAGGTTGCCAGGTGGCCACTGAGGAAAGACACAGCTCAGCAGTGGCAGGGGGACCCAGCGCTGTTCCATTTGGTAGCTCGGTTGGTTAAGTGCTGGAACCCAACCAGCCTCCGTCTTTGAGACTCAATCTGCCGGCAGGCCTTCCCAAAACATCATGACTGTGTCCAATCACATTCTGGCTGTTTTCGAAAAAATTAATTTCGAAGATGAGCTGGGGCCAATAGCGGAGATGTCGGCAATGCCTGAGGGCTGACAAGGGGCCCTGCAGCCAAACCACAGACTGACTCTCACCTTGGCAAAGAGCATGTTGAGCCGCATCTGCTCAGCCAGCACAGTGACGTTGTGGAACAGGTGAGGCTGCATGTGACTCCACATATGAGGGAACCACCAGAACTCCTTCCTGTGGTGCAGCAGCATGTCATCACCCCGATCCTCCTCATCGGTGCCTGCAGGCATAGGGGACAGTAGAATAGGTGTGCTGTGGCAGTAGAATGTTGCTTTTGCTGAGCAGTGACCGCTAACGCATGTTGAGCTGGGGCCAAAAGTGACGGTCCCCAGAACCCCATGTCTGCTTAATACTAATGCAGCACAAGAAAAACATTATGCAGAGCTGATGGTGACAGGCGCCCCTGTCTGAGACAGCATGTAGTCCCTCCAGTCACTGTCAGCACAGAGCTGGACAGGAGGGGAGCGCCGTAACAGCAGGGTTAAGCCTCTGATAGACGAGTTGCGGCATGCACGCTTTTACCAGTGTGGTAGAACTTCCCAGAGAAGCCCAGGTTGAAGGTGAAATTGGGCACCAGGACGCGGAGCCTTTTTTGAGCACTGAGGAGAGCCTGAAAAACAAGAGGGAGCAGCATGACTCACTACTGTAGCTAAAGGTAAGCAGACAGGGCATAAAACTGGCAGAGTGTCCTATATAACACTCCTTGATTGACAGAGGGACTAAAGAGTGGAACATGGAAGCCTAACCCTGAACAATCTGTAGGTGGCTCTACAGTGAGGCTGAAGGGAAGGTGGGACTATCACACATGCAATGGTAAACAGGACCGGGTGTGTGTGTGTGTGTGTGTGTGTGTGTGTGGGGGGGGGAGAGACAGAGGAGCTGTCAGGGTCCATTTGTGATTTCACTAAAATGAGCTTGTGTATATGCCTAATCTTTGAAGTCCATGCATATAATTCAGGAGTTGTCGCAGGAGCCAACACAGTACAGGTCCTGCACAGGAATGCAAAACCCTGAAAGCTGCTACAGCTCCTACAGGTCATGCCAAGGTTGCAGAACCATCAAGGAGTGTGGATCAGATGGCAGTTTCCAGCTCCCTGGTCTGTAGCCCTGTCATCAGCAACTGATTGAAAAAGGAAGCTATAAAAGTAGCCAGGTGGTTCAGCCCCCCTGGGGGTAATAGCACTGGTTTCATAAGTCATGGCATTAATGCATACGGGAGGTCCAAAACCACATTACCCCTGTGGGTCAGAGGGAATGGTACCCTCCGGATGGGGGCTGTTTGTCTACTGGGGTTATGGTAGGCAAAAGCCACCTTGTGCTGATGCCAGGCCCTGTTCTTATGCTCAGTACGCAGCCAGGGAAGACCACAGCAGTCAGACGAGCAGGCCAAACCACACCAAAGGAGCTGACTGCTGGAAAAGTAAACAGGTGGGTTTGGGTGGGGGGGATGGGGGGGTGTGACTGAAAATGCAGGTTTACTGTCATGGTTCCAGCAACTAATCATCCTGACTGCTTCCTACAACATCAGGTGTTCCAAATGACAGGGGGACGGGCTCACTACATATGGCACCTTTCAACTGCCACCAAGAGCTAAGCCATACCTGAGCCGAAGCACAAAAAGACAGCTTTCTAATGCAAAATATGCAAACTGCACCATACACGCGCTAACATGACCCTGCTTACTAGCAGGGCTGAAAGCTTGACTAAACCAAGCTAGTTGTGTCACTACCATCTGATTCGTCAAAATGCAGAGATATACCAAAGATTTACATTCATAGGCGTGGATTATTTGAAGGGAAAATGGCATTTTCCATTTACTGTTCATTATATAGTAGTATTGCACAAGTATCGATGCATTCCGGATGACTCAGAAATTGAAAATTTCAACATCTGACAAAGTACTGAAGAAAATGCTGAATGGAATTGGATTCGTATTACAATTTATGGAAGCTAATGCTAATACCACTAGTGTTTGATGTGAACATAATACAGCAATTTTCAGACGTGGGAATTAGCACATAGGGTCATTCCATGTCAAATCATCACACTTTTGGACCTCATCGTCACAGATGTTAACGAAACTTGGCTGATTTGGTCACATGAGTAACTCATGAAACTGAAACTGGATGTGTCTTGGATCAATATTGAGAGAGATTTAAGTGAAAAAACTTTTTAGGAGGGGGACTATGACTTTGACCCCATAGTAAATCATGATGTACACAATGTGAACAGTCAATAAGTGTCTCTGGTTTTTTTGTCACTATTTTTATCTAAACGTGGAAATGCCTTTACTGAGCTTAACCTTCTGCAGTGGAAAACCTGAACGAGGTGGAACCATGCTGTAACTAGTGTTTCATTGTTGTACGGGTCAGATATGGCCTAGTCCCTGTTATCAGTGGAAAAGTGAGTGCAGACGGTTCTTGAAGTATCCGGCTGAAGCCTACATTAAATTAAGAACAAGCTAATTAATTGCCTGACTGCCTCCTGTGAGTCTACTCTCAGCTCCAGAGCCCTACGCATCCAAAATCTGATTTCCTCATGCCTCCAATTGCATATCACACTGCACTTTGTCTAAGCTAATGCCCAATTAATCCTTCCATTATTCTTCTATTAATTTCACTTGACACTTCTTGCAGGAGAAGCTGGTAAGGGAACAATGGGCTGAGTTTGAGCGTGTGCCGAAGTTTTAGCCACTTCAAATTATGCCGAGGAGGCAGGGCAGTCATTGCAGGGACTGCAGTGTCAGCCTGATGGGCACATGTAGTAATAATAATAATAATAATAATAGATACTTTATTGATCCCTGTGGGGAAACTGTCTTTACGCCTCCCTCAACTTGCTCTTTATTATAGAGTAAGCTGTCTGCAAAAGGCAGCCACCTGTAGCGGTGCCCAGGGAAGTAAGGGCCTTGCTCAAAGACCCGCAGACATGTTGAGGCTGAGTTTGAACCAGCGACCTGATTACAAGCACACAGGCTTAGCCCACTGAGCCACACTCACGAGTGTAGCACATGACAGGTTCTACATGCCCAGCTAACGACCACACGCTTACAGCTCAATACAGAGACCTGCTGAGGCAACAGCATGTGTGGAGCCGTTTTAAATGTTTAAACAGACACATCAATGTTCTTGTACAACTTAAGTTAAATATTTTTTCAGACATTCTTCCCCCTTCCAGTGGCAGTCATTAATCTCCACCACAGGTCAACAACTTCCAGGTATAGCTGGTTTATCAGTATCCCAGCAACCTCCCCAGGAAGGCCATGTACTCACCTCAACGTCAGATACCTTCATGCGTGTGCCCTCCTTGCCTACGAAGATGTCGTCCACATCGACCAAAAGGTAGCGATCCAGAGACAGGCACAACCGCTTGCCAGTTAGGTAGGCAATGGAATCCACAAAGATTAGTTTGTGCAGCCAAAAGGACAGGTTGTTGCCAAAGAACACCCTCTGGATGCCATCATGGAGGCCCAGGTCCTGTACCACGGTAGCATGAACCACCTGACTGGAACCTGAGTGGAGCAGAGCCTCTGGAAAATGGGTGTTGGCCAGAAGAACAGGTTCATAGGTGCTATGGTTGGACTGGAAAACCGTCCAGTCATTCCCGGGTAATGGGCCTTGGTCCACCTCATTGGCTTGAGTGATGTAAAGTAGTGGGGCAGCGGGGTTGATGCGGTAGTCACGTAGGCCCAGGTTCGAGTGCAGGAACAAAGGGAAGCCCTTGAGCTGGGCACTGAGAAGTGAGTTCTCATTGGCCTTGAAGAAGCTGATGACCCCCACACCAAACTCCACACAGTACTTGTCTAGCAGCTCACGGTTCCAGGCGTCCAGGTTGACATACTTGAGAACATTCTCGTAGATAACAAGGGCGTAGCGGCCCCGGTCACCTTCGGTCAATGTGGGCATGTCACCCTTCCCAGGAGCAATCTCTGTCTGGTACTTGAAGCGGCTGGACTCCAGGATGGCCACAATCTCTTGGCCTAGTTGAGAGTAGACGCTCTCCACAAACACTAGCACCACAGGATCTGTGCGCGAATTGTCCACCGGTTTATGAAACTGCCGGTTGACCTGTGGGGGCAGAAACAGGGGCACGCGCTGACCCCCTGTTGATGTGGCTACTGCCCCACAATCACTAATGGGGAGGGGGGGGCCCTCTTTGATTTTTGGGCTGTTGCTGACATAGTAAGCCAGGAAGGCCATGGACAGCAGGCAGAAGACTATAAGCGCCAAGATGAGGCGATGTAGCTCCATCTGCCTCATGCCCCGCACCAGCTTCCAGACGCCCATCATGGCGTTGCTGGGGGGGGACAGGCAGAGTTGGGGTCAAGCAGGACTCAAGGACGGCAAAAGAGTGGTAGTGGCGGCAACCTGAGGCAGCGGAGAAGGAAGAGGAGTGGGGCTGACCAACGGATACTAGCACTGAGTTCTGCTCGTAGAAAGCCATTTAAGCTAGGTCACCATGGCCCGCATAACCCATGACTCAGCATGTATTTCTTCAGTCTAGCCTTTTCCAGATGGTACCGGAATCCCGCCTTTATAGATCGATCAAACCAATGTCCAACTTCCTTTGTTCACACCACCCCTCCACACAGGTTAGCTTTCTTTCCCTCTTCAGGTGACTGTACACTGTAGTCCTCAGTCACTTGCACAGAGTAAGCTCACAGCCATCATGGGTGTTATCAGCAGTGCCGTCGCACTCCATCCATTCTAGAAGCCATCGTTGTGGCAGCAGCAGCTGCTAGCACTGAGCACTGCTTTTGGTGTCCCAGTCTGCTCATTCCCAGCATGCATGAGGTAGGTCACAGACCTGTGGAGACAGAGAGGGAAAGAGAAATTATCACATGGCTAGCAGAGGTCACAACACAGTCATCCACAGATTCCTGCTCCCTGCCTATTCCCCTGTACGCCAAGAAAGCAGCCAAAGGTCTTGTATCAGGACGAATTTCCGGACAACTACGTTGCCTAGAATTAATCATTATCCTGTTACTGTCATACATATGAGGTGATTGAAGTATTGATTCATTTTGATTGTGTATGGACTAATAATCCTGAGATTTAAATACGTCGTCCATGATTCACCTATAATATTATTTGTGTCAAGGTCAGACTGCAAAAGCATGTTCTTTTTCCTCTCTGAGCACGTATATAACTTGTTTTACCCAAAAGACTGGTTTCAGAGTATCCTTATCTCATGGGAAAGAATCCTTGTTCTGGGATGCTTACCCTACTCAAGGACGCATGGTGCTGGGTTTTAGAGGGGCTTGCCGAGGAAAAGGTGTTGCTCAATATGTTTTGCACTGGTCTGTGAATGAGACACCTGCCTTGTCTTCTCTTTTGAAGAGTCATCAAAGGGAAAGAGAAAGCACTGTTCATTCCTATGTTTATGCCCAAGGATACTTGTCTAATTATCTTTGACTGAAACCGCACCTAGTGGTCAGCCTGTTTAGGAAGCTTACCTCATCCTTAGAAGGGGAGGGGGCACATTGATTATAGAAACTTGTCTTATCACTTCTGATTGAAGCTGCAAAGCTGCTTACTCTGACAAAATTGGGAATTGGACAACACCTTGCATGAGGGGAGGGGTGAGCCTGGCCAGCTTGTCCCCTGCCCGCACGCAGCACCCAAAAACTAGTATAAAGAAAGTACTGACTGGAGCTCAGCTGTGGGATAGAGCGCTCATCGCCTGGCACATCCGAGTGTGAATAGCTTTGCAGTGTCAATGTTGTTGATTCAATCATTTATGGTATTACTTATAATCACAATATCAATAATATCAATTTGCACTTTCAATGTATGCATGTTTCAATCACTTTTTATATATGCCTATAATCTCTGGTATTGGCAGTTTTAGTATTGTTAATGACATTATTGGATATCACCTGTGATACAGGATTATTTTGCATTGCCTTTGATCTAATATTTTGGTATTGATTTTAATGCAAGGTTATTTTGTATTACTTCTAATAAAGCATTATTAGAAGCGAACCGAAGTGTGCCTGTTTGTTCCTTCGAGAGCCCTATATCCCCTCACATCTTAAAACAGGCCTCAAGACCAAAACAAGTATCAGTGAGTTAACAGCATTGTATGAGTACCCACCTATCACCACAAAGGAGAAATGATGCCAAACACTTTTTAAACAGGCTGAGTCTGACTCTCAGATAGCCGACTCAACTGGGAAAGCCAGTGGAGCCAACAATCACTAAATTACATGGCTTTTAAAGATCCAGTGTACCCCACCAAGGCAACTTTTAGAGGTCAAGAAAAGGAGGGGTGAATCTTCATCACACTTCAGGTTATACATCAAAAATTCTCACATTTTCAAAAACCTCTATTGCATATGGCTTTTGAGACATCTAAGATGAGCCTATTTTTCGTACAAACCTGAGAGAAGGCTGATACAGACATCATGTTGATTGCTTTGCTCCCCTGCATTTAATCATCTGGTTGTGATGCTGATTTATATTATGATGCTGCATAAAACCTGCATATATAAGAGGAAAATCAACTTCAACTGTTGAGAGGCTTCAAAACGTCAACCCAAAAAGGGTCCCATTAGATCCTACAGCACTCGCTTGGAGGACTGAGCACAAGCCAGAATATGGTTATTAGGGGTGAATCCAACATTAATGTGGAAAGATGGAACTTCACAGACTGCCTGCCAGGCACCACCTGATATTTCTGTCTGGAACACTGGCAATAAACTTTCTACACAGGACACATACATGACATAAGGAAACGAGCCTCACAGAGATTCAGGCACTCATGCAGCATAGGGACAGCATAGGGTAGTCTGCATGACAATGTGGCATGCAGTTAAGCCGATTTATATTACTCCATTCCCAAAGCTTGATCTGCAGGAAGTCCCTACAAGCATGGTGCAGGTAAATATTAGCCTGACTGAGAGCAAAAAACCTGCCAAACCAACAAGCAAAAGAGTACAACTTCAGTGAAGCAGAACTGGCCTCATCCGGCCTGATATGGCCTGAATGCCACTCGTACACTGTGGTGCTCCCATCAGCCCTATCCACCCCATTACCCAGAGAAAAGCAGAGAACCTATTGATGACAAGTGAACTCAAAGTATGGCCAAGTTGCAGTTGGTGTTGGAGCAGGCTGAAGTAGTTCATGATGATTGGGGGGGGGGGGAAGAATTATAATAGAAGGCACATAGAGAGGTATCTGCCATTTGGGTCACTATAAAGACAGTCAAATATGAAGACAGTATTCGAGATGTGATCATGGCTCTGATGCGATGTATGAAGGTGGTGGTCTGCGTAAGATGCTATCTAGTTACCAGAGGGAGCCAGGAATGCAGTGCTCTGCCCAGCCCACCCAGAAGACTCCGCATTCACAGTATTTACCCCTTATTAACTTATTAACATGACACTAATAAGGTTTATAGTTCCTTAAGCTTAAACAAAAACAACCTGTCTCTTTCTAAGCAAAAAAGAGACTTCACCCTTGTGTACATGGGACTTTCAGGAAACACTATCACATACTTATATAAAAATCAAGACAATTTTTTTGCATAGTGCATTTTCACAACATTACATTGTCTCAAAGCGCTTTTTCACGTTTGTGGTAAGCAGAACCAGCACCAGTACAAATTTAAACAGCAACACAGGTGAGCTACATCTCAGGAGCAAGGACTGTACCGAGGTCCAGTTATCATGAGCTGAGCTGCACAAAAACCCTGGGGTACTGTGGTATCTACCCCTGATGGATATTCTCACTCAGGATGCCCACAGAATGAAGGCCAGTGGTAATCTGGACCATATGTACACCTGCTCTCTGGAGGGTATTTGGATAGGGGTGGTACATCTCTAGAATATTTCATATGTCTCCATAGTACCGGGGAGAGGAAACCTAATGTGAGACCGCAGCAGTGAGAATGTGCCTAGTCACAGCATCCAGCCTCCATCCACATAGGCAGTGCTGGGCTCCACATGCGGCAACATGGTCACAGTGAGGGGGCAGCACTGTGCTCTGACGCCGCTCAAGGCCTCAGCTGTCACATGGCAGCCAATCGGATGAGTGAACTTAAGAACCACGCTGCTTAGGATAGACAGAAAGAGTGGCATGCTAACCCTTAACACTGCTCTACTTGGGAGCCCACAGTCCGCATGCCTCCTGAACAGCAGCAGCACACACACACACACACACACACACAGACAAGGACTGGCTGAAGCGCCGACTCTCAATGCGTCCACCTGCCAGAACGGGAGCAGATTACGCAATAGCCTGAATCAGAATTTACTAAAAAAAGAACAGCCAGAGCAAATACTGACCAAAACCCACCACACCACAGAACATACAGCTGAGAGAAGCTCCTCGTTACCCAGTACACTGGACCATGTAAACCACACTTACACCTAACTAGTGCTGTCCCAAACGATATATTTTTTAATATATTGATCGGCTAATCTAACAATTCATTATTCGATTCATCTAATGATAAATTTATTGAAGCAATTATTTACAAGTTATTCATTTAACACATTTCACTCCCTCCACCCACATACAAATCTGAAGTTCCCTTTCAATTTATTAAAACATTACTTAAACAACATTACAGCATTATTAACAAAAAAGGCAAATCTTAAGAGATTCAATAGGATTTCTATGTTGTGGATTGAAGTTAATAATCACTACAATAGTTTTTACTTAATTATTTCAGTACACCCATCTGACTTTCATATTGAAACAGATGCTAAAACATGGAGTGATTTCATGACTAAAGAAACGTGTTTTTAACAAACACTAGTAAAGGTAGCTTATAGTTAACCTTACTTCAGTGAGCAAGGATCAATGTAGGCCATAATGTGTAAGAGTAGTCAAACGATAATTTGTCTCACTCTTACATGACAGAAGTAAACACAAAATATAAAATAGCTGAAACAGTCATTAACGTCAGATACAGTAGAGGTGCAGAAAAGGTGTCATGACTGAAGTTTTCCCAAACTTTGGAAGACTGATTGCGAGCCTTTTTTGCCCCGTGTTCCTCCAGAGGCTCAAACTCTGCTGGTAGACGCAGCCATGTTGGGGGGGGGGGGCCCATGATGGTTAGGAAACCACAATTTAGCATGCTTTAGTAGCATTTTTCCTACTTTCCATCAGCCGGCTGTTT
>JAODKE010000068.1:19394322-19407256 GCA_026779605.1 Mormyrus hasselquistii
TATTCTATTCTATTCTATTCTATTCTATTCTATTCTATTCTATTCTGTATTGTATTATGTGAAAATGATGCGGCTAAATGACGGGACAGATTATTTTGACAAACAGAAATTATATTGCTTATTATGATTTAAGTCAAAGTGATGACAAAGATAGGCTACGCTACTTTGAGATTCTAAAATGCCACATATGTATGGCTAACCTCTCTTTATTGGGTGATTCCATCAAATTGAATGTCTTCTTTTAAGATGTATTTGCACTGTAGTTATGCTATGGTGATGTGTAATTTCTGCTTTGCAGTACTAACCAACAACTGCATCCTCATCCCACACAATTAATACTTATGCTCATTATTTAGACCCTAGCCCTGCATATACAATCTTCCATCTGCCATAGTGCTGAGTAATCAAGGAAAAAAAATTAAGTGTTTTAAAAACTTTGAGTTTAAATCAAGTGATCATGACAGCTCTAATCAAAATGATACACAATCAACATGACCTAAGAAGATCTTATGAAGCTGAATATGACCTTCGGGTAAAAATAACAGCAGATTGTTGTCTTGATGTTGAAGTGTTTAACCAACAATAAAAAAATGCTTTAACACATATCGTATGTTTATTGCAACCACAACAAGGTCATACAGGTTAATATTTCATTAATTCAGTAATGAGATATCTATCTCTCGAAACAATTTGAATTGCATCACATGTCGGTTGATTAAATTTTAAGCTAAAGTCGTGATGTTGGCCCTCTTTGTGAGTATTGTGCACAATTTGCATACAGGCTTGTCCTGTGTGTTTACCTTCTTCATTTGGTACAAAGCCAAAGTATTTCTAGACGCCACTCTTGCTATACTCTATATTGATTAAGCACAGATGATATAGCTCTGATGATTCTGAACTAGTTCTTAGTAACATCCAATGGGTGACACTGCACTCAGGTCTAGGCATGTGCATTGGTAGCCTAAGGGTCTCGAGGCCAGTTCATGCTTCACTTCTGCGCATGTGGTTGTGGAGGAGGGGATGTGATGTAAATTTCTTCATCAGGGGTTAGCTACAGATAGCTATGGTCGGTGCACGTGTAGCGCAGATATTTGTGTAGCAGAAATCATGCATGTCCTTGTGCATCAACTGTGCATATGCAGGATAATTGATTAGATATCTCCAGTAGGTGGCAGCACAGACTTTCACAGATAAATGGAGAACGATGAAAAAGTAGAGGGAAAATTGTTGTTCTTGTAATAGTAGTAGTTATGGTGACTTACTGTACGAGGAGGGTCGGACGCAACCCCATATCTAATTTTTCATGCTGTCGAAAGATACCGTGCTATTTTTAAAAAAACCACACCATACAGGCATTTTGAAAACTGCCTGATAAAATTCACAGGGGGAGGGGGTGAGGATGGTTAAGGGTCAAAAGCATTTCAATATACTGTGGTATGCCATATTATGGTAGTACCCCCCAAGCCTTGATTATTAACTTTAAAACTGCTGATAAATGTTTACCTGTGTCTGTACAATGTTTCGATTTTGTATCTGCCCTTTCTTGGTCTGGTGGAATATCACTGCTGTACGCATGCACTGACTGTGACCATCTGCACCTGCATTCAAACGTAGTATGAAGCTCTCGCGTGCACAACCGTCCTCGACCCGATAACATACAGAAATAAGTTAATTATGAATTGGCCTTCAGTGGTGGGAGCGAACCAGAAGTTCAGGCTATAAACTCAACACCATAAAAAATTAGTAGTTAAATGATTTACACGACAGAATAGATACTTTCAGTACATTAGATACTTTTGACAACACTACAGCAGATGGTATACAGTGGATTTAAAACGTGTACACACCCCTGTTAAAATGTCAGGTTTAGTTTAAAAAAATTTTTTTAAAATAATGAGAGACCATGATAAGTTATTTCAAAACTTCTCACCTTTAATGTGATCTTTAACCGGTGCAATTGAATTGGGGGGGGAAAAAAAAAAAAAAAAAAACATACAATATGCTGTGTGCACACCCTTAAACTAATACTTTGTTGAAGCACCTTTTGATTTTATTTCAGCATTCAGCCTTTTTGGGTTGGAGTCTATCAGCATGCCGCATCTCAACTTGGCAGTATTTCTCCATTCTTCCTTGTAGAAGCGATCCAAATCTCTCCGATTGTGAGGGGATCTCTTGTGCACAGCACTCCTCAGGTCACCCGACAAATTTACATGGATTTAGGTCTGGATTCTGGCCGGGTCATTCTAAAAAAAATTGTTTCCCCTGGCGAATCCATTCTTTTGTTGATTTGGATATATGCTTGGGGTCATTGGCGAAATTCCTTTTCATCTTCAGCTTTCTAGCAACACCTGAAGGTGTGAATTGACTGGTATTTGGAACTGTTCATAATTCTCTACCCTGATTAAAGCCCCAGCTCCAGCTGAAGAAAAATAACCCCCTATCACCATACTTTTGATTATGCACAGTGTTGTTTGACCCAAACATACCATTCGGAATTGTGCCCAATAACTTCAACCTTGGTTTCATCAGACCACAATACATTTTCCCGCATGCTTTTGGAAGAATTGTTGAATTTCATGCAAAACTTAGCCAGGCTTGGATGTTTTTATTTGTAAGAAAAGGCTTCTGTCTTGCACCCCTACCCCATAGTCCAGACATTTGGAGAATACAGGACATTGTTGTCACATGTAGTACACAACCAGTGCTACTTGCAATGTTGTTGTAGACCTCTAGACATCCTCCCTGATGAGTCTTCATCAATTTTCATCAACAAAGTATTAATTTAAGGGTGTGCACACTTATGCAACCAGCTTACTGTACATTTTTTGGTTTTTATATTTTTTTCCTCCTAACAGATTTGTTTGCAATTGAGTTGTAAAACTCAAATGTTAAGACTGAGACGGTGTGAACTGGGAATTTGTCATCTTATTCATTTGACTTCCTCTGCTGTCCCCTGGAGGATAGGCTCCCCCTTTGAGTCTGGTCCCCCCAAAGGTTATTTCTTTGCCACTGTCCAGCTTGCCCACGGGAATTGAATCAACTTGTTGAACTCAATTGAATTGATTTATTGTGATCTCATTTTTTGCATCACAAAGCCTGGCATTTTACCATTGTAGAGTTTTTATGGGCCATTCAGAGGAGGAAGTTCACACAAACATCAAGTTGCAGGATGCCTTTGCCAACAGCCAAACCTCATCCTGCAGCACGTAGTGCAGCGTGAGAACTGGAAAGAGAAGCCCATGCGTCAGATGCAGAAGGGCAGCAGCCTCCACATCTGTAAAGAGGACCATGGGGAGCTGCACTAAGTAGGATGGGCATAATGGGCAAGTGAACAGACTGGAAAGCAGAAGGTTAGGCATGGACTAACCTTCCCATGTGGACTCACAGCTTATAAATGTAGTGATGAAATAACGATGATTAAAATGACAGATGCAGCAAGGAAATCATGACCTGCCCATCACACCAACCAACCCAGAACCCTCAATATGGGACCAGAGCAGTGCTGGACATGGAAGGCTCCAAAAGGAGGATAAGTGCGCGGCACGATGGATCACGCCAAAGCTTTGGCGGATGCCAGGGGGGGATACTAGCATGTGCTGAGCAGATAAAGCTATAAAAGGGCCTGGTTCTCCTCATTTGAAACTGTTCAGTCACAGTGCTAAACTTAACAGCATAAAACATCTGCCCGGAAACAGCTTTCCATTTTCAGTGATGGAGGAGTTGCAGTGGCATAGGGACATCACACCAGCTGCCTGTTCGCGAATAGTGCTGTAGGTATCTGCATCCGTGTCCACCCCCGCAACAGGCTACCTGACAGAAAGCATAGCCGTGACAATGAGCCAGCCAGTGCTTCCACGGGGCACTGCAGCAACCCCTCCCTATGCACAGACCCTCTGCCAGCTAGTACCTTTGCAAACTATGGAATTTAATGAGTCTGGACAGCAGGCCTACTATCAGCACTTCGACAATGTCTCCAAGCCCATAAGCAGAAAGCACTTAGGACATTTACATGCACAGCTAAGTTGAGCTATGGTTATAGCTCGACTACACCATTTATTCACACTGCTTTGTCCCAGTATACATGCATGGGAGGGGCATCAATTTATTGACCAAAGTATGTCCGACTCCGCTACAATAGGTGGCGATATGGCTTCGTCCAGCTTGTTAGTATTGGGCTTTTTCTGGTTGACCTATTATGTCACAGATGTAAAAATTAATAAATTTATTAATAAAAGATGCGTGAACACATTAAGCGACAATCTTTAATTGAGACCTGGTCAGAAGAACAGATACTACAAGATCAGGATAGCATAACAAGAAATAATGCATTTTGTATAATATGCTATAAATAGCATTGTATTCGGGGGGAGCATGCGCAGAGCACCTAGGCCAGTTCAAGTCTGATTGAACATATGCATGCAGGACTAAATTGACTCCCAATTGCATTATCTGGGTGTCTTAGACTTTGAGAAATTCAATTTAGTACGATTTCAGTTGGACTAACAAGTTTACATGTACTTTAGAAGTCCAATTTTAGACGTACTAACAATAAATAGATTTTCTTAGTGTGCACTAATGATGCTCAGATTGGGTCGAGCTGGACGGGGCTGGAGGTATCAAAACAGCTTTTGTCCACTGAAGCCTTGGACATCTCATACCAGGACAGGACTTTCAGATCCAGTCCATGCTTTCTCACAGTCTCACAGTGATTAATTTACCATTCCTTGCCACATAAACCAGAGGGTAACAGGCAGAAAAATTAATGCACAGACAGAAAATTCTAACTCACAGAATAAGAACACCAGACCAGTCGCTAATGCTATGCATCTGAACATTAGAGACTGCGGGAGTTATTTTAACTGATGCAAAATGCAATGATATCCCCAGCAATTTAAAGCTTAATTTGCACCTACCAACTCACATTTCAGTCTTCAAATATGGAGCTGTTTCCCGGCGTTCATTTGTGCGAAGTTGCTCGGCACTCAATGAAGACTGCAGCGTCCTGATTATAATCAATTTCCTACAGATGAGCAAAAATGGGACAATATTTAGTTTTTTTTAGGCATTGTGTTTCAGAGTTAACAGCCCCACATCCATGTTGCTACCATCACATCCTTACAAAAGTAACGAGTCAACAGGTTTTATTTTAAGGCTTTGTATAGAGTATTTATATACGTCCATTCAGAGGAAGGAAAAATTCGCTTTGACAGTATGAGCTATACAGATTACAAATTAGGAAAAGCAAATCTTCTCCCCCCCAAGAAAAACATTTCAAACTGCCTTATTGATTTAAGGTGTCCAGCTAATTTCAAACATGCTGCATTTAAAATGAAGACTCCGGTCTTAATACGATGCAACAAAGCCACAATGATTCCAGCATGCTGAATCAACACAGCAGCATCCTGTTAAACCAGAAGAGCCGAGTTGGGACCACCAGACCAGCCCTGCATGAGCCACACACCCACCCTGCACCCGCTCATCCAAAACAAATTCAGTTTTAATGCCCTATGTACTCCACATGCTGGCTCCAAGATGAGCCCCCAGACCCATAAAAACCACAATGAGGAGCTCCCATGAAAGGCTCAGGCTTTCTGCACTTAAGACAGGATCCTGTGCCTCCAAAGAGCTCTGCACACAGTGCAAATATTTGCTGGGTGAGACACTTCAAGGGCAAGAGAAAACTTCTGGACTGACATCTGAAGGTAGGAGGCAAACTCGCCCAAGCTTGTAGAGAGAAGGGTCAGCCATTCTCAAGAACTCAATTTCACACATATACTGAGATGTCTCAATCATGGAGCTAATTTTAGCTGCAGATGGCCCATGGGGACAAAGCAAGCACACTAGCTACCAGTATAGCAATGCTACAGTAATAAATACATATGGATACTTAAAAAGCCATCAATGGGAAACATTATCACCAGTTATGAGAAAGCCCGCGCTCTGGATGCGCTTTTGAACAGTGGATGTTTCTTCACTTAAAAACCAAGTTCTGTTCCTGCGACTGACTAGGTCGTTAAGCGAATTGATCAAGATTAAGGGAGGAGAAGCGCCTTACCAATATTTCGGGCAGATTGTACTGGTAGTGGGTTTCTGTCAACCATGTTTAGATATTGTTTTAATGTCACCTTTGCACCAGTTATAACATACATAACATTTAGTATATTAATAATTGGTTATACAACAGTGTACTGTATACTGTAATACAGTGTACTGTTCCCGCTATGTGTTTTCCCCGTATGTCACAGGTGAAAATCTATTAGGGAAACAAAAAAAAAAAACAGAAAAGCCTTAGGAGATCTCATATCTATCATAGCAAAGATACAACAAGCCGGCTGATAAGGGCTAATGGTAATCATCACTGGAATTACAAATAAACGATACACTAACATATATAGGCATGTATTGCAAATTAGCATCACTGCAATCCAGTGTATCATTGTTAGCGATCCTTTTACACATTACTGAACTATAACAGTACATAGAAAATAAATAAGTCGCTTGAATATATTAACTAAGATATGAAACAAGTAAAAAAAACTTGCAGCCATTACTTTTGAAGACGTAAGAAAGGTATAAGACACAGGAAACCTGTCTGTGCCTTACGTGCAACTGGAGGTTCCCTGTCCCACAAAACAAAGCATATGCATTGAACTAAATGCAACATATCAAAATAAAAGTCAATCTCAAGTTCAGTGTAAACTGACATGGCATAACAAAATAACGGTTAATTGCTGCAAACAATATACAACCTTCCTTTGCCGACCCAAATAAATCAATCAGAGACCAGAACAAACAGAAATACAAAAATGCCATGCTGCCATTTCCATGGCCAAAGTTTTCGTACAGCATACAATACCTACTGGTCAGAGAGCTGGTCTTAAGTCCAGGTGGTTGCTAAACAGGTTGATTGTTAAGTGAGGAGTGTGTGTTCATATAAGACACCATGGGAGCAGTAGGGTATGGAGACAGCACCATTGTTCCAGGCTGTAACGACTCGTTATGACAAGCATTGTTTTGTCCAACTCTTGGTTTTTAACAAGGGTGAATGCTAAAACCTCTCATTTTCAGCATAACTCTCCGCAGGGCACTACCTTACATTAATGGCTAATTGTGCTGGAACATCTTCAGCTGCAGGCTCAAATATGACAGTGAATAAGACTGGTGACAAAGTTGTCTAAACAGTGGTGTAAGTTACACACTACCGAGGAGGGGTAGGTTTTTGTTTCTCCCTGGATGAGAAACAATACAAACTTCCCAAGTGCCTTGCCAGGGTGCTGGATTAAGCGCCTCCAAAGGCTGCTCTCCCCTGCCTCATCTCTCCTCTCTATCAACCTGACCTTCGATTCTGCCTTGCAGGCATTCTTCAGATCCCATCCCACCCCCGCCTCATCACCCTGCGCCACACCCAACTTTGCATGGCAGCCTGCCAGGATGCAGGCAAAGACGGGCGAGGGTAACAAGACACCCCTCAGTACTAGAAGGACCCAGGTGGCTAAGGGAGATGATTCTGACAGACAGAGCACAATCAAAGTCATTAGAGATCATGCACTGGTGGGTCCCTAGCATGTAGCAGGTGGGTCACATGCATCATCCTCAGTGACCAGATCACCATACAGGCATTTAGCGCTCCATGTGCATTGTTCTCCTCTCAGAACCTGCCTCCAGCACCCCAACACTGCTCAGACATCAGACAGCTGCCACCACAACAAAACCAGGACCCCCATCCTCCGATCTGGCTCTGCCATGCTTAACCTTGCCACAAAACGCTGCCTTATCTTTCATGCTTGCATGATGAAAACGGATGGCCACCACAATTGCCACCACACTACTACTACACTACTGACAACTTCAGCAAACCTGAAAAAAAAGGGGGAGGAGGGTGGGGGTGGAATTCCGAGCCCCCTCCCTGACAGAGGCATAGGTACTCATGCCCATCCGCAGCATGGAGGCTACAGTCATGTCCATATGCCTGTCCTCACTGGCTGGCCCTTCACCGCGGAAAGCTTCAACACCATCTGGATTTTGCCAAACTGACACTGTGCCACTGCTGTCACCGCCTTCCACCACCACCCTTCATGTTCACCCACACAGCCCATCCTCAATATGCCAAGACAGGTGTCCAACTTGGTGTCAGGCCCATTGGCAATAGCCACGCTGAGCTAGATCAACCCAAAGGCATTCGATTACAATGCAGTTCACGGGCTAGCGGGTGCTTATCGGGTACAAGGTGGACTCACCAAGTTAATGCATGCTACTCAAATTTTGTGAAATAACTGGCTACTTGCCGGGGTCAAGAATAGATGTGTGCCAGAGCTGAAACTTGCTTAGGTTGATTAGCAGAATGATACTAGCACTAATTCATGAAATTCCTTATTTGTTCAGGTTGAAAGTGGCAGCCCTAACAAGTGGTGAATGAGCCGACTCAATTCCTCATCCACCTCATCCTTAAGTAGTTATGTCATTATCTCTGGTGCCATTAACTTTTAATACTGATAAAGTTTAAATATCAGACAACAAAATTGCCCTGGACTGACACATTGGACCAATACTAATATGTCGCTTATGTCCGATACCAATATGTTTGGACATCTCCAACAGAGACCATTTGGTAAGTCCTGTAATTTTCGTTTTGTTTAGAAGGGGATAAAGGGCACTTGTTACATCCAAGAAACAGGGAGGCAGCTTCCGCCTTTTGACTACCACCTGGAAGTGGAGATTGTTTCACTCCTGTCTGTCCTTAATCCACTGACCCTTTGCTGAGCTTCCCTAACTCTTTGTCAGTCCCTCAGTCCGGAACTTTTGCAGCACCACAAAACAGGAACTGGGAACTTTATGCTAAATAAGCACAGAAAACACAAAAAGTTTGCAGGTTAAAACTTCATACATAATTTCATACAGAACTACACCACCACAACAAAACAATGCAGGATAAGTTGTTCTGTTAGTTATTGGGGAATTGATCATGAATAGGACACGGCTTATTATTATTTTTTTTTTTTTTAAATCATCCATTCTTCAGAACTGGCCAAAAAAAAAAAAACAGAAAAATATTACATATCGATGTATTAATTCTTTTTTTGGTAAAATTTTATATTTAAAATATTTATATGCATGAAATCAATAACATTTACAATATTTTTAACTTGTCCCAGACAAGAATTCACAACTTCTGTAATAAAGAAGGCCTTCAAATTCTAAAACTAACAATACCTACTAGTAATAGAGGTGTAAAATTTTACGACTATAATTATACCTGTTTTAAAATGCATTTTTCTCAGTGCCCCTTTGACGTTGTGTCCCAGATTTCTGTCAACTACCTCAGATTTCTACAAAAACATAATTTAATCAGGGAGAAAAAATGATCAGTTATATCCTAAGGACACCTGCCTCACTTCCTAGTTATGGGCCGATAAAGCCTCATGAAGCTTTCGGGTGTAGTGGGGTTCACAGCCCCTCCGACAATCTGAGAAGAGAACCTATATGCGTTTGCATCAAAATAATAATGTGGTTGGTATAACGATGGGGTTCGATTGCGATATGATAAATGTAATCTTAAAAAAAAGATACTCGTTTCTTCCGGTTTTCTTGGATGAATTTTCAGTCATTACACATAATATTGTTATGAAACTGTAACAAACTCAAATTGTTGTTAACCTGTTGCCAATTAGGTGCTGAGGGGAACTGAGGGTAAAAAACGAGGTGCAGCTTGAGTGTCTCACGGGGGCAACTGCACACTAGCATGTGACTTAGTAGGTCAGGACGCTGTGTCTGTGATCAGAAGGTCACTGGTTCAATTCCCAGGGTTGATAGAGTGATTTGACCACTGGGCCCCTGAGTGAGGCCCTTAACCCCAACTCCTCCAGAGACTGTCTGTTTGGGTCACTGTGTGGCTCAGTGGGCTAAGCCTGTGTGCTTGTAATCCCAAGGTCACCAGTTCAAACCCAGCCTCAGCATGTCAGTCCTAACCGTATACTACAAAAAAAACTGTGTGCTACAAAAACAGCAAGCTGAGGGAGGCGTAAAAATAATTTCCCCACGGGGATCAATAAAGTTCCATTACAATTAAGGTATTTATTGAGGATATGTTATTGCAGCAATGAACCTGACCAGTACAATAATGATATGACAAGAATATAATCATTTACATGTATTCATTTGACAGATGATTTACAACAAGGGAATGGAAACCCAGCCTCCCCCATGGCAGGTGAGAACTGGCCCATTGAACAAGCAAAGGAACTACTACTACTACTACTAATAACAAAAATAATAATAATCATAACTAATTTCATATTTTGCTATTTCAATATTCATTCACCTTACTGTGAGATATCAACTCAAACCATTTCGAAACATTTGAGGATCGCCTCTTACCATTTCCAGACCCACTTTCCATAATGAATAACTTATTTTCAGTTAACGGTTTGGCTTTTTAAATGTAATTTTAAATTATTATTTTAATTTATTTTTATTGTGATTTTAATAAAATTGAAGGAAAACTTTGAAAACACATTGTATCTCAATGGAAAAAAATCTTGCTGGATATCTATACTGAAATAGACTAGGTAATGTGCTAGGAAAAAAAAGATGCCACAACGTTTCATGAAAATGGAAATGATCAACCTACAGAGGGCTGAATTCAAACACACCCCAAAAATGAAAGTGAAAAAATGATGCGGCAGGCTAGTCCATTTTGCCGAAATTTCATTGCAGTAACTCAAAATTATACTCAGTAGCTTGTATGGCCCCCACGTGCTTGTATGCATACCTGACAACATCGGGGCTAATGCTCCTAATGATGGTGTCCTGGTGGATCTCCTCGCAATGCATCACTGAGCTCCTGGTCAGTTTGAAGTTCAACCCAGAGGTGTTCTATTGGATTTAGGTCAGGTGAGCATGGGGGCCAGTCAATGGTATCAATTCCTTCATCCTCCAGGAACTGCCTGCATACTCTCACCAAATGAGGCCGGGCATTGTCATGCACCAGGAGAACCCACTGAAACTGCATAAGGTCTGACCTAATGGCTAAGTGCTGTTGTCTAGCTTGTGGAGGTCTGTGCATCCCTCCATGGATATGCCTCCCCAGACCATCACTAACCCACCACCAAGCTGGTAATGCTGAACAATGTTACAGGCAGCATAACATTCTCCATGGCTTTTCCAGACCCTTTCACATCTGCTTACGGTAAACCTGCCCTCATCTGTGAAAAGCACAGGCTGCCAGTGGCAGACCTGTCAATTCTGGTATTCTATGGCAAATGCCAATCGAGTTTGAAAGTGCCGGGCAGTGAACAAGGGGCTCACTAGAGGATGTCGGCCCTTAGGCCACCATCATGAAGTTTTTCTGATTGTTTGGTCAGAGACATTCCCACCAGTGGCCTGCTGGAGGTCATTTTGTAGGGCTCTGGCAGTGCTCATCCTGTTCCCCCTTGCACAAAGAAGCAGATACCAGTCCTGCTGATGGGTTAAAGACCTTCTACGGCCCTGTCCAGCTCTCCCAGAGTAACTGTCTGTTTCCTGGAATCTATTCCACGCCCTTCAGACTGTGCTGGGAGACACAGCAAACCTTCTGGCAATGGCACCTATTGATGCGCCATCCTGGAAGAGTTGGACTACCCGAGCAAACACTGTAGGATCCAGGTATCACTTCATGCTACTAGTAGTGACACTGACCATAGCCAAATGCAAAATTATTGATGAGAACGGAAAGATGTCAGTGGCCTCCACCTGTTAAACCATTCCTGTCTTTTGTGTCGTCTCATTGTTGCCCCTTTAGGGCACCGGTTGTTAATTTCATTAATACCAAAGCAGCTGAAACTGATGAACCCCCTCTGTTACTTAACTGACCAGATCAATACCCCAGAAGTTTAATTGCCTGATTAAACGGTGTTCCTTACATTTTTTTGAACAGTGTATACAGCAGGAATAAATCAAAGTGAATGATAGTGGAATACACAGGGTTTGATTTATTATGATACTGTTTTATTTATTTATTTGTTTAAAATGCTCGTCATTGTTTTATTGGCTGCATTATTATGTTGTCTGTAGGATTTTTTTATATTTATTGACGGTATGAACAGAATGATTTACAAAAATCAGTTAATGTCGATAAAAATTTCTATTCTACACCTACTGTGTGTTATTTGT
This sequence comes from Mormyrus hasselquistii, assembly GCA_026779605.1. Taxonomy (NCBI): domain Eukaryota; kingdom Metazoa; phylum Chordata; class Actinopteri; order Osteoglossiformes; family Mormyridae; genus Mormyrus; species Mormyrus hasselquistii. Next base: position 19,406,470 of record JAODKE010000068.1, read on the forward strand.
GTTATGGGTTTTACAGTGTAATATGAGTTGTTGTTTGCTTGATGGAGTTGACAAAAAGTATGAAATCACTGGGTGGTTGGCCCATTACAAAGTTTAATGTAATGTAATGTTATCCTTTCAATAAGCGCTAGCAAGTTCCACCGCAGTCACTGGTGATAGTAGACAAAAGAATATTGGTTAGTGATCGAATTATTCACTGCAGACATATGGAGAAGTAGTGTAATTGGGATACAAAAATAATTCCATCTGGTCAATTTTTGCTCCTCTACACATCTTTTTCTGCACTTCTGCGTAACATAACTTACAAGTGCCGATGCTTGTGGTCAACCAACCAACAAGTGTATCGCTGTAGGCACCTCCCCCCAGTAGTTCGTTTTCCAACAAAAAGTGCGGTTCTGGAACTGCCTCCAACAACCTACAAATCGGGCTGAGTTCCAGAGGTGTGAACATGTCAAAAGTCCCTGGATCTGGAAAAAGCTGCTGGTTCCAGAAAAAAAGTTCTGACAGTGTGAAAGCGCCTGCTTAGAGAGCTTTACCACTGCACCGGGCATCATACTTTTGGTACTTGTGCCTTTTCCAAAACAATCAATCATTTTCATCCTTGCAGTTTAAATCACTCCTAAATGGGTTTGTGAGAAATTTATTTCTCCTTTTACCGTTTCATAAATACCGCACTATTTATTACAACAAAATCATATTAAAGAATGCCATACCCGTCTCACCAAGAAAGCTCTCTGCATAGCAGCCGATCCCACCCACCCAATGCAAAGCTTCTTCAGCCTGCTGC
>JAODKE010000068.1:19432275-19470544 GCA_026779605.1 Mormyrus hasselquistii
ATATGTTTTAAAATTACTACACACTGAATATTGAACTGAAGCTTGACATAAAAAAATTAAATCGCAAATCAAATCGTTATCGCAATTTGTCAGAAAAATCGCGATTCGATATTTTCCCCAAATCGTGCAGCCCTACTTGGCTGCCTCCACAGCAAGTTGCTAATTCTGTAATACTGCTGCAGCATTCTCTATATTCTACCCACTCCTCCACTTCATTTTGGTACATCGCTCTGCCACATACCACATTACTAAAGGGCCAAGTGTATTGCTCACAGTCAGTCTGTGTTTGCACAAGCTACAATCATCACTCAAGGCCACAAGCAGCCAAATGAACAGCCAGGGGTCTCGGCTTACACAATCCCAGCCTTTTAAGAGCTGCTACACCAATCAGCCAAAGGGTTTGCACAATGGCAAGTGAATAACAGCTGCAAATTATAAGTCTACACTGCCTACGTTGCCCATGTAAAAACCACATCTGCCATTAAACCATTAAAATTAAGATACAATTACAGAGCAAACAGTTTGAAATGCCCACTGGCTGAAATACAGGGTGCGGCTTTGTACGCATGGGCATCCTCCACCACCCATATGCTGCTAATGGAGTATAGTGATGCCTCCACCAGTCTCATCACAGCTGGGTGTCCTTTGAATTAATATCCATATACACTGTTTGTTTTGCCCACACAAGGCTGCTGGAGTGTGTCCAGGAAATGACTTCTATTGCATTTTGCAAACGGCACCTATTTCTGGTTACCATGCTGGGGAGGGGGGGGGGGGTAATAATTGGAGTTTTGATTGTTGTGCAAACAACTGAGGGAAAGAAACAAACCCCAGCCAGTGTTTTTGTCAAAACCATTTAGGCTCAGCACACACAGGCATGGGTGTTCCAGGGGCTGAGGTGTGCTAAGTGGCGTTGCACATCTCCAGCAGAAGATGCAACAAAATGAATGTCAGGACAAACGGGCAGGTTTAACAATCACCACTCAGCCAGAAGACGATACAAAAATCAAGACATGATCAACCACCCTAGCCTGCACACCTTTACAGCATTCATTAGACACCATTCTTCTACTTTCGGGGTAGAAACAGGGCAGATAAGGGTATTTTGTAGGCCTGGGGATTGGCACTGAAGCCCCAATTCGTTTCAATTGCAATTCACAAACAAATAATGATCTCATTTGTTTCCAATTCATTATCAATCCTATAAGAAATGAGGCAGGAAATACTATATAGTAGAGCTGGGATGATTATTTGACATAAATCGATGATGTCAACTATAAAAATGTGTCTATGGCAGGGAAATTCAACTCAAAATTTAAAGATGTCCAGTTAGAGAAAATTTCTTGAAGCAAAGGTCCGGAAGAACATAATGCTTATGTAATCAGTATCTGACTGTCAAATTGGGATGCAGGGATTCACCGATTTGACTATTAACCACGGTGTGATACATTGCGGTTAATCCACCATTAAGATTTCCTCAACACCGCCAAAACCAAAAAAAAAAAAGAATAATTCCACCAAAACAAGTTCTTTTCAGACAACATTTCATTGTTTAGTACTCGGTCGTGAGATATTTTAGACCACGTTTTATGACCATGAAAATGCACATATGCATTTTTTCCCCCATCGGCAATACATTGCCAACAAGCCTGCCCGCTTTTGTTAGCTGCAGTGGTATTAGACTTTGATTTTTTTATTTTAACTCCTCATAACCCTGCGTAATTAGCATGCAGTCTTCCTCCATGAAACATGGAGATCGCGTCATAAGTCAAACGTTGCCTTGCGCTGCTGAACGTGATCCATTTATGTGAACACACAAACTACAAAGCAGTTAATACTGATTTAACAAATCAACTTAACTGCCTGCGTAGTACTGATTAGTGTTGATTGAGGAAACCCGATTTTGTCAACCCTGCATTCGCAAATTACCTCCAGGTTAAGTCTGATTTGATTAAACCCCCTTCGTAGTACAGGCCACTGGCTTACACAGAAACCTCAACTTAACCAAGAACTTTATCTTTAAAAAGCAGAAATTTTAACTGCATTTTTGAGTTACAGTGCAATTTATGTTCAAATCATCAGGTAGGTCTGAGTTAATTTCTCTTGCTAAAAGACATACAAACTGAAAATATAAAAAATGTGTAGTTCATCAAAAGAGCTGGATTCAAGTTTACTTGAATTTAAATACAAATTCTCTGTTCCATGAGTATGTTTAAATACAGCTTTAAATATTTGTCTGCCCAAAGATTACTTCAATTTTTTTAACTAACTTTTTTGACTGTGGTGTATTCAAAAGGTAGCAATAACCTCTGTCTGTGCAGCTTACAGATTTTTTTCAGCCTTACAGATGCTTACAGAGATTACTTTTATTTTAGGGATTCATTTTTTTTAAACTATTCAGTATCTCAAAGCAGCAATAAATAGCTTCTGAAGTTCAAAACCATTAAGGAATATGCTTGTGTGATTTATATACGTTAATACAGTTGCAACATCAATTCACGTAAAATGACCGTGATAATCGTGAAACCGTGATTATTTCTCAGACTATAATCGTACCACAAAAAATTCTGATCGTTGCAAGCCTTCTGTTAAGTCAAGCTAATTCAGTACAATTCAATTTGAAATGTCTGCATACATATGTAGCAGTTTTTACCTTGTAAATAGTCTCCTTTTGTATTTAACCATGCAAATACACTTCTGATTTAGCTTATTTTAGGTTTAAAAATGGAATATAGATTTGCCGCAAGATTTCCTGCACGAGTCTGAAATCATGAGAGGCATGCCAGATGCTTAAAACGTACATTTTTTGTTTCACCTGAGTTGATTTGTATTACATTACTTTATATACTTGTTAAAAAGCGGAAACTTCCACGAACATAAAATCAAACAAACAAACTGTCCAACATGTTATACAACACATACTGTGTTTGAAAACTTTACAGCTAGCTATATGATTTCAGGACAGATCAGCCACTCTTTTAGGAACATTACGGCTTTTTGGTCACTTCGATGCTGCTATTAAAACTAATGGCACATAAGGCAAAGGACTGCATAAGCCGAACTATGCTTTGTGGTTAAAGGCGTTTGACATTCATTGAAGTGGGAAGGGATGGTTCTAGTGCTAAACCACTACCGGAAAGAATACAAAAGCTATCGGCCCGGGTCCGTATGGGACAGCTCCTGGGTCCGGACCACGACTGGGGTCCGCCTGTTAGTGACCGCTGCTCTATTGGTATAATTAATCATTCTAGAAAGATTGAGCTTATTTTGCCCAAATATAAATGGTAATGATGACTTAATCAGTACTAAACAGTGCATGAGCATTAAATTAAGGAAGCTTATTGCATATGGAGTTAAGTTGAGAGACAAAATAGCACTGGGTTAAATGGTTAGTTCTGGGATCGAGAATGTTTGTGATTGGTAGTTCATTCTGTGATCAACACGGATCGGCTGCCGTTGCAAAGCTGCGTCGGCCTTGTATCCAAAAACCTTTAAAAATAAACCTAAATTATATGACAGACTTTTGTGGATTGTTTAAGAATAAAAACAGCGTTAAGCGCTGTCCATGCCGCTTAATTTAATTTTACTTAACATTGCACGTCCAGCGGCGAGTACTGCACGTGCGTACATTGCGATGATGAAACCATACATCATGTAGCCCTAGCTCTGAGCCACTTGTTATTTTCTACATCATTCTTTATTCGAACTTTTGCCTGTTGTCCTGCCAGACACAAAGATTGGCCAGAATAGATTTAAGACAAAATAGAAGACAAACACACACTGACGCTCTTTTTTTGGACAACATAATGCTGATGATATAATAAAAGGTCAACACTGCAATATACAACTATGAAGTCAACTATAAAATAGCACAAATAAGGTCCATTGCTGTAACACCTGTATGCCATTTGAGTATATGCCAGGGCCATTCAGAAGTGACTTGAAGTGCCCTATGAAATCCATCTTGTTTTTTTCTAAATTCCATATTTTCCATTTTTATTCTTCTGAGTTCCATGTTTTATATTATAATTTATATATTTATTCACCTAAAAAGTGTCTAATTATGGATTGGATGGGGAAAAAAGAGCAATGCAATACGAAAAAATCTCACATTTAATGACTATTATTCAACAAAGTGCTGGATTCAGCAGAACGTTTACTGCTTTGGTAAAACATTTACCTGTAAACAAAAAAACAAATTTTTCATGCAAAAGGAAAAACTTATGTATTTCACATTAGAATAAAGAAACAAAGTCTTCCTTTTGTAAAATAAGGGCTTCACATTTGAAAGAAACATTAAAAAATGGAATACACTTGCATAATGAACTGGAACCATGCTCATTTCTAATTCTTCCATCTTTCACAGACATCACCATTGAAATGCATGATTATCAGCCTCTTTGTGTTCATCTCTGCAAGTGCTTCCCGCTTGTCTGTGTGCAGAGACTTGCACTTATTAAAACTCCTCTCACAATCCACTGAACTGACAGGAAAGTAGATGTAAGGGACAGCCACTTCTGCAACCTCTGGGAATCTCACACTCGGGCCTCTCCAGTATTCTGCAAGATCCAAACGTGTGTAGGACTACCTGGACACAATGTTGATAAGCAGTCCGCTGTTCATAAAACTCTGCCGATAGGTATATCAGTGGCTTCAGCTGTGCACAAGCTTGAATCTGCTGGTACCTGCCTGAGATCAAAGACCCTCACCAGCTTGAAGACCTCTTTGGCAGGCTGTGTCCCAATGCTTTGAAAGTTTTGTGAATGCCAGATGTGCATCATGAATCTGATCCAGTACATTTCTTCTCTCTGCCATACACTCAGTAGCATATCTGTTTCAGCACCAAGTGAGGGCCTGCACCTTTTCTTCTGTTTGAAGTAGACTGAGGATGTTTGTAATTGCCTGGGATGATGAATTTTTGCCAAAAACAACTCTCTATACAGATGAACATGCTTTGCATAGAACTTCACTACCTCCAACCAGGTATTCCACCTGGTACTCACTGCTTCCGGAGGAACCTTGGTCTGCTACCTCTTTCAAAATGAGCAAATTCACCCATATTTTCTTCTTGGCTGGTTTTTGGAAGAAGGCTGATAGCATCCAAGTAACAAGAGATGACAGGTCTGAGAAGTAGCTATAGTGCTGCCATGTTTCACCCACTAAATTGATGTCATAGCAAAGATATGTCACAAGCATGCTGGTTGGCATCACACCTCTCAGAACGCCCTTGTATGCTTTAAGGCAGCAGGCTTCAAATGTCTGTGATCACTGCTCAGACATCATTGAGATAGTTTGTTGTTGTGGAAACTCACGTCTTGTTTCATCTGATTTGTTTGCATGACCAAGACTTTGCTGAAGTAAGCAGCATGCGCTAGTTCGCTTATCTCCGTTTCTGATGCTAGTATTTGACTAAAAGTGGTCGTCACATGTGTTCTTGCGGGTCCAGTCTATCGTGTGCTGGCAAGACTTACAATAGAGTTGTCTTGATTTATAAAAATCGTCTGGATATTGCTCTGCTCTAAACTTAGGACTAAGTCAAATTCCATACTTGTTTTGGGGACTTAGGTGTTTCAGTGAGCCTCTTTGCCATAGCTGACCGTTGACTGTTTTCCTTTGTGTCTGTGCGTTTGTGTGTGAGGAAAGCAGCGTCCCGCTGCAACAGGTAATGTAAAGGGAGCTGCGGCAGCGAAAATTTATTAGAAACCATTGCTTTGCCCTGCCCACACACTGATATCAGTGAATTATGACATTCGGCATTTTACAACGGATTCCATTTTATTTGTTGACTGCCATGATTCTGTCCGTGTTTCCCGCATCACAGACATCATAAAACTTGAGAATGACTTTGAAAATCAAAATCAATTCATAGATTGGTTAAGGGCACGGTGCAGAAATCACAATTCAACGTTGAACTGTGATTCCACACCATGCCCTTAACCATTCAACGTTGAATATGAGAAAGTAGAATGAAAATGGAATTGATTTCACTTAAATTCATATACATAGTGCAAGTGCAGCTTTAACAATATGACTTCATATTTCAATATGATTTACCTAGCATGTTAACATAAACAGCATACATTGAGTCCTGCATATACCCCCCACCATGCGATCACGAATATTTACGACAGCAAAAAGTACCTGTTGGCCATGCCTCCCTGTTCGAGCACCTGCCTGAAGAGTCTGCGCATGTCACCATCATTCTTAAATGAATGCAACACATGAAGTGTGGCCTATAGAATAAATAATTTAACTGCCATTTTGTGTACCATGGTGAAGGAACATTTCAGTCATAAATGTGACCCTATCACAACTATAGCCATCTGAGAACCCACAGGAAAAGCTACTGCATGAAGACTCCTCACAAATGGTAGTTAACACACAAACAGTTAAACAAATGCAAAAACAAATGAATGTACAAGGACTTAAATGGCTAAAAAAAAATAAAAAAATCAAATGCATACTATTAGAAGATGCTAAAACAACTGCACAATTCTTACAATTATACAAAGTTCACTCACTAGTAAGGTCAATATAAACATCTACCATGTTGGAAGTAAATCTTATGTAATTCAATGCTAGATTCAATGACATTCATGTGTTGTATGACTGAATTGGGTATGGCCAAGCCAATTCAATATCCAATTCACAATTCTAAACAACCCTAGTAAGCTTCATAATAAGCTAACCAAACTTGCTGTGTGTTCTGTCACATCTTTTGAATTAGGAAGTTGAATCGCCCCTCGCAAGCAGCAATGGCAGAGAATTTTGCAAATCAATGGAAGACAGCGTTTCAGACAGTATCCATCCAGGAAGCCAAGCTGCTTTTGCTGGTGATAATGAACCCCTTGGACTATCTCAGTAATGAACAATTCATAGAGAAATACCAGTTGACCGGCAGTGAAATAATGAGCCTCGGTCTGGTGCATTACAAATTGAAAAGAGAAACACACTGGAATTTTGTCCTCAGTGCACCATGCATTTTCTAGCAGCACTCACCTTCTATGCCACAGGTGGATTCTTGCTCAACATTAAAATTAGTTTATATACCATTGTAGGCATACCTGTCATTGTAGGTGCAGTGGATGGACCCCTCAACCCTATTCATATCTGCAGCCACTTGAATCCCTTTTGCACCTGTCAAAGAGTTCCTGGCAGTAGGCCTCAATATCCGAGTAATATGCAACCATTAAGGACACTTCACGGACACAAAATGCTTATATCTGGTTGAGTTTTAGAATGTGTCAGATAACAAAAGGATGGTGTATTTGCTGGTGGCTAATTAAGGCGAGAAAGCAGGTATTGTCTTGTGAATACTTGCTGACTCTAAAGCCATGGCTGAGGAGAGGTCCCGCACAGCAAAGAACACACACTGTTGTAGAGGGCATGTAAAAGATGTGATTCTGATGCCTCAAACCTTTGCTTGTCACTGGGGCTGTACACTCAAGGATCTGCAAATTGTACCCTTAGCTGTAAGTAATTGTGCATTTTAAGGTACAGAAATGTGTTCATTTTATTTTAACATGCACTTTATGTGATATGATTTTGACCCCTCAAGTTTTGGGGTATTTTTAAAACAAAAAAAGGAGTTCACAAGATTCTCAAAAACACATCAAGTGATTTAAATCGCAAGGATGAAAGTGATTATGATAGTCTCAGAGAAAGCATGCAACACTCATGCAAAAGCAACAGAGGCAATTTTAAACTGCTTTATGATTCTTACTTATACCTGTGGTGCAACTAAGAAACACATCAGTGATGAATCCTAGGGTTATTGGGTGTTTAGGGTCTCACAACATCATACACCATCACTCAGGCGACCCAGGCAGGGTTGATTAGGCCCTGGCTTGTGTCTAAACAGCCTGTATAGTCTACGCATCACCCTGTTTGATCCACAGACATTTTAACAGCGTCTGTGATGTTCTTGGCGGCTTTCCTCATGTGCAGTCCCTTCACCACGAGCATTTTAAGGGCCCTTATGAGTGACTGGCCAATGAATCCTCTACACCCAACCTCAATGGGATAACAACCAGGTCCGCCACCCCCTGCTTCAGCATTCGCCTGCCAGCTCCCCATACTTGACCCTCTTCCTTTCAAAGGCCTCCTCTATCCGGTCTTCCCAGAGCACAGTCAGTTCCAGCAGGACTACTTGCCTAGTTGATTCTAATACCAGGACAATATCTATGAGAGTGGTCACTGCAATGTTTTCTGAGAATTTGAGCTCTCCCCCTAGGTCGGCTTTCAACTGCCATTTCTGTGCTGATGCAAGCAACCCTACTGGCTGATTCAGGTACCGGTGGGGCTTCTCCTTGGCTTTCACGAAGGTGATGCTCTGCCTTGTTAGTTGCTAGTGTTTACTGCGGGTGATCCCATTACTCGTGACCTCTGCAATGACCCTCAACACTTAGTTGTGGAGCCAACAGCAGCGCCTTTCCCCCAGTGCTCTTGGACAGCAGCTCAAGATGTGCTCCAATAAACCTTCTCTCTGGCAGAATGGGCATAGTGGAGTATCCACCAGGCCCCAGCAGAAGAGGTTGGCTGGACTGGGGAAGACATCATAGACTGGACCAGGTACTTGATCCGGTGTGGCTCAGACTTCCACAGCTCTGTCCACGAGATCTTCTGGTCTGCTGCCTGCTCCCATCAGGTCCACGTCCCCTGCTGCCGCATCCCAACTATCCTGCTACAGTAAGCTTCTTCCATCCCTGCACGGACCTCTTCCTGGATGAGCTGGCACCTTTCCTTGCCCTTAGCCTTCTTAAAGTGAAGTCTCCCAAGTCCTGCCCATCCCGATGCTACTGCCCCCACTAGCTCACCAGGTGACAGCCGTGATTCAGCCTGGTCAACTGCCTCTTGGGCCTTCCACTTCGTTGATGTCACTGGAGTCTCTGTACAGCAGCCCCTCTTGTTTGGGTTACCGTAAACTCCTTCAGAATACTGAAGGGTAGTTTTAGCTTGTTTTTCCTCCCGTATAAGGCCTAGCTACTTCCACATGGCACAGCTGATTTTCTTCTCAAAAGCACTCCACAGTAGTAATGAGTACATTATAGACCAGCAATGGCCAGAGCAGTTGGGGCAGGATGTCATGTTGATAAAGCCATGCTTTAAACTTGCCAGGGAGACCTGACTTGTACACCGCTGTCAGCCAGGTCCCCAATTGGTTAGCGGTTTCCTGAAGTGCTGCGGTGTCCTTCAGGGTACAGTCATAGATCTTATTCAGACTCTTGACTGGCTTCTCTCCAATGGTTGGAATCCGAGTGCCCCATAATGTGAAGGAGAACTGGTCTGTAACCTTCTCTTTTTTTATTATTTTAAAACCACTAGAAACCTGGACTTAGCTGGCTTAAAGTCCATCTGGGCCCAGTTGATAAGATGCTCGAGTCCTTGGAGGATCCATCTGCACCCCAGAACCGACATTATAGTCGCTGTCAGATCATCCATGAATGCTCGGATGGGAGGCTCCTGCGTGCCTGATATTTCCTTTCCAAACGTGACTCTCAAACTGAAACAGTTATAATAGTCCAGTATGAAGTCCTTGTTTTTTTTTTCTAGAACATGGTGGCGAGTAAGTGCCATTTCTACCAGCTTGTGCGGGATGGACCCATAGGCGTTGGCGAGGTCAAGCCAAAGAACGGCCAGGTTTCCTTTGCCTTCCTGCGCCTCTCGTATCAGCTAGGTGAGATGTGTTTGATGCATCCTGGCACCTTCAGGACTCACATTGACACCTTTGTGCAAAAGGAAGACTTCTTCAGGAGGAACTCGGTCAGCCGTCGGGCAAGAATACTGAATAATACTTTCAACTCTACACTGAGGAGCGAGATGACTCTGAACTGCTCGATGGTACTCAAGGTCTCTTTTGGAACGCAAATACCCTCTGTGTGTCGGCACTGCTGTGCCACCTTCCCCCTCCTCCAGATAACCTTTATGAGTTTCCATAACCTCTTCAAGAGTCTGGGGCACCTCTTGTAGGCAACGTATGGTACTCCACTCGGGCCGGGTGTTGAGCTGGTTCTAGCCACCTTTACAATATTCAATGGACGATGACAACAAGGCGGTAGCATGCAGCGTCCACTCCGAATCCAAAATAGCGCTGTTTTTTTGTGCTATATTGTTCTATACTGCTTCCCAACACAACTTCTATGCCTAGATGGATACTAAAACAAGCAGCATTCATGTCTAACAAAGAAACACACTGCTAAACTACAAGGATCACCAAAAAACCAACGTCTAACATGATCTGCTAGAGACGCTGCACATCCTCGGGTTGCTACGGAGACCAGGCCTGCAATCCTCAGAGTCGCCTGATGCCAGTGGCCGAAGACGGAGTTGCCGTAAGCGTTGTGCGAAAAAGCAGAAGTGCAACAAATGCGCCAGGGTCCACATCAAAGAATGTCAATGCTAACATGTCAACATTCAACTATGAGTGTGCACGCATCTGTAAGGCTATTGCCTGTAAATATTACATGGTGCATGCATAAAATGGACCGGTTCAGTATCAGAAATACATGAGACTGACCAGCTGGTTGCTGGTGTGAGCGGAGCACACTGAAAATCAGCCAGTTCCATAATCCTGGCCTATCAATCAGTGCATCTCTAGTTACAGGGGAAGAAAGAGGAGGGGAAAAAAAACTTTGCAAAGCTTGCTATTTTAATGACTACTCCATCTCAATCAAGTATATGTTCAACATTAGTTTACTTTTGTATGAGCTCTGCGTGTTCTTTCCATGTCAATACTAATCATATTTTTCCATGCGGTTTAAAATCACATTTGTGAGAAACATTTATTTAGAACTAATTTTCTCTTTTTAAAAATGCAATATTTATGGCAAAATTGATTTTTCATCATACAGCCATAATACCAAGTAAATAACACTAACCTCGAGACATCTAACAACATATAATGTAACATTCAAGATGACGTAGTAAAGTGATATGTGGCACAGAGCCATGCCAATACAACGTGGAGCAGCAGTAGGTCGAATATAGAGAATGCTCCAGCAGTATTACAAGATTAGCAACACAATGTGGTGGGAGCGAGTGTGCAACATTACATGATGTAACTTCATACTAACAAGTAAGATCCAAAAACAATAGGGCTGACCAAGATTGTTTTCTCACAAACATTTAATCGCCCAGATTACTTGCACGAGTAGTTTACGTCAAAGTCAGTACACTGTCTGCATAGCAGCAGCATCTGCAAGCACACACATTGGGTAGCGTTAATTATGTCATGGCCCTTAATTGTATAAGTCCTTGATCTGAAACTGCAACTCAATTTCAGAACAACATATGATGCTCTGACCATTTCAGAGCGAATTTATGAATACACCCATAACAATCAGCTAGGAAATGGTTACTTTTAATCATAAATTCAAATTTGTATAACTTAGTAAAGTGTGTGTGTGTTCCAGGCTGCTAAGCATACATAACATACATGGGGAACAACAGAAAATACAAACCAGGCCGCCAAAAACTGTAATTCTCCATATGCATGTAATAGACTTTCACTTGATGTTATTTCAGCAGATTGCTTGTGTTTCAGCCCTTACATGCAAAAGACTTGTTGCACTTGCGGCAACAAGCATGGTCAGGATCAGTTACAGTGATGAGCTACCACACGTTTAGCTCTCTCCATCATGACTAACAGCAGGGTGTCTGTATGCTACACATTACTATGTATAAGAGAGAGCAAGAGCAAGTGAGCCACCCTGTGCCCATAACCTCACACACAGGCTCCAAAAGAGGTCTCACTGGATTAAGAATAGCAAAAATGCAAATCAGAAACAGAGCTCATGAGATGAAATGTGAAAGAATTTAGGTAGCAACAGTAAATAGGAAATCTATTTTCTTAATTGTTTCCATACCGAAAACAGAAGCCAGCCTTCCTCTGACAGACTAACAAGACTTCTTCCAAAAAGACCTAGTGAATGCCAGAAGCTGCTGAAGAAAACCAGAGCCAAAAACACCAACAAATCTAAAATATGCAAGCATTCAAGAAGCAGCCCCTATAGAGAGGAAAAATCATCCTGACGTTCTCTCATGAGTAGAAGTCATTCCCTGAACAATTAATAGGCACAGGGAAGAAATGGGAATCCAAGTCATACAAACACTTCCCAAGTCAATGGCAAGGCCACACTGTCACTTCATACTAAACTGTGTTGTGTAACCAGTCACACTGGAGAGCTTTGGAGCATTTATGGGACACAGGATCCCATAAATTTTGAATCCTGTAACCGCAAACATTCTAGCTGAGATCTTGAGGGGGTGGGATGAGACTCCACCCACTCCAATCGCTCCACACTTCACTCCAATTTAAAGACAGGGACAAATAATCTGCCTAACAGCTGTCACCTTAAACTGAAGTCTTATATCATAAAGAAATATGAGCAACGGCAACATTGTCACTCAGAACAGATATTTCTATAATAATAAATAAATATTTAAACAACATTTACGCAACAGATGTCACGCCCACAGGGGCGGGATCGGACAAGTGCAACCCATCCTCTCACGATTAGCCGCACATAAAAGCCAAACCCACTCGATACTTCTCGCAAAGTATTGTGCTGATGTTTCATAGCCATACCGAGTGTTCTTCCAGTCTTCTGTCTGCCCACTTCTCCCCACCCTACCTGTCAGCCCCGTGTGTGATCCTTAACGTCTTGCTTTGCGTCCTTGAATCACCTGCCCTGCCGCATCCAGCCTCTTCAGCTCCCCCTCCTTTTGTACTGTGTTCGCGTGTGACTTCCCCCATCGGCCCCGCTCAGGTCTTGACCGCCCGGACAAAGGAACCGGCGGGTTACCACCCTGCCAAACTACGCCCCTCTGTTTTGACCTCCAACCCAAAACAATTAAACCTTTGTAACTCTGCATCTCTGGATCTCTGCTCTCCTTCTTACACGATCGTAACAACAGAAAGGTATGGCAATGGTATTCCACACAAAAATAAAGGAATCAGTGGGCTTAATAGCCTAAAGAATATACAGGCTAAGCACCCACGTTATAAATTCCTCAATTTTTTTTCTGTTGATGCTGCGTCTCTCTGTAAAATAAATTTTCACTGACAGTGTTACATGAAAACAATTCTTTCAATTCCTACTTTGAGTGACAAAACTAATTATTTCGATTAATCTAATCGAGTAATTTATCGATTAGTCTATTTCTTGTAGAAAAAAAAACATTTAAACATCAATTTTATTTAAATTGAATTTATTTTAACAATTGCACGGTGCACAGTATCAAAAAAAAAAAAAAAAAACAACAAAAACTTCTTTCACAGTATTGTGCAGGTTAAGAGTTTCTGTAAAAGCCCTTAAAAATAATTTTTGAAAAAGTCTTCAGCTCTGTATTAAGCTTATTTTGAACATCAATAACAGCAAACAAAGAGGGCTCGTTTCAGCATGGAGTGCATCTCTAACTGGAAAAAGATGTTTCTTTTATATCCCTTTTCAAAGTATAACTGCTGGGTTTTCACATTAAACAGGGCAGCATGTTTAGAGTATACTGTCGTCAAGTACTGGATTTTAAGTTCTCCAAGAAAAACAGACAGACAACTGTTTGTGTTAGTGTCCTTTCTGCCTTTAAAGTGCAATTTTGCTCGAAACCGAACACGACTCTGCCCCTGATACAGCCGCCATTTTGAATTGATCACGAGGTTGCCAGATCTGTAATTGGTACAGTCCTAATTATCCCAAAATATGTCAAAACTGTTTTGTAGCACCCACCGGCGGGGCGCATGTCCCAGCATGCAGTTGTAAATATCTCTTGTGTTGTTATTGCTAATAGTAGTAATATATTTCCTTATTGTTGCGCATGGGTTTACATGCGTCTTGTGTGTACCCTTTCTGGTCCTTGTGCATAATTGGTTTGGTGCTCATTGGGTGCATGAGGTAGTGCTTTTCAGGACTACCAATCAAGAGTGTGTATTCCCGGTAAGCGAGTGTCTGCCTCAATTCACTGGACACAACACTATTAAACTGTTGTGGCTACTTACTGTGGCATACATAAATGAGAAATGGCTTCCTAGATAAATATTATCCATGGGTAGATTTGGGCATGCCTCAGTAGTAGTGTGAGCGGTATCAGAGCGAAATTTGAGCGAGAGAGCAACCACTCCAGCCTTAAATTAAAAAGGACCAAATTCCAGCCGCTCTGCTCCTTGCTCCCTTACTTCTCAGTGTAAGAAACACAAGGTGCAGTGTGTGAACTGGCTGAAATGCATGTGTCTCACAGTCAATGTGTGAGACTTGAGAGCCCTGATTTTATTTATACAACCCACAACATAACATAATTTATAAATAAAAATCGAAACTGCAGATAGATCTTTCATTTTCCACATCAGCTTGGTGCACTAGCACGTTTCACCAACAGCATCGGGTAGAGATGCAGGCAAAAGGCATTGAATCTTATTGAGGTACAAACATAATTCGATCTACTGTGTCCCTTGTTCTGCACATCAGCATAACTTCCATGTTAAAGCCGGTGCTTGTGGTCAAGCAATGAGCTAGTTTCTCTCTCAAAGCACCTCCTTAGTCAAGGAACTGCAATCGGACAGAGTTCAAAGTTCCGATGAATTCACTCACACACACATGCCTACACATGCACACCAATATTCACTCTCTCCAGGTGTTTCACATGATATACGATGATGTGGTCAGCCACTATGTGAGGGGCATATTCGGGCATAAATGAGCAACATATTCGCAAATTGCACCTAGTTATAAAACTTTAGTCACACTGCCTCCAAAAACAGCCACAAAATGGGACTAAATGTTCACAGCCTGGAAGCCAGAGGAGCTACACTTCTGATTTGAGGCATTTTACACCACAGGACACAGAAAAAAATGTGCATTTGCCTGAAGTTCAGCGAGTAGTCAATCTCTTAGGAGATGATTTGGTTTTCATGTTTACATGGAGATTGGCTATGCTATTTTAAGGTTTATGCAAATTGCTGCTAATTGTATTTATGGTATTCAATGTAGAACTTGATTGCATTTATGATTATAAGTTGTATCAGTAGTTTAAGGTTTTCAGCACCTTTTATTAATACAGCAATAATATTGATAACTGAATTTTGGTCATTACAATTGTGAAATTAAATTCCACCGATAAATACCATTTCATCTCAGGTCCTTAAAAAAAAAAAAAAAAAAAAAAAGCAAAAACAGGCCTCTGCTCAATTATTTTTTATAGACGAATTAAAAATTTCAAGTTAAAGATGGGTATTTTTTTGTTGTGTCATTTCTCTCGTAAACGCCCCTTGGGGGAAGACCACATAGCCATTGGCCCCCCGGTAATTTGAGTTTGAGGTCCCTGCTCTAGACATCATACATCAGAGGGAAAGCATCATGTGCGTGTAAGCACTTCACATTAATAGTGAATGAAATACAGTCTGCCAGTTCTACAAAACAGAACCTTAATATCAGCACAGCTGGACAACAATACAATATTAAAAAGACAACATTCGGATTTGACGGACTTGCCCAATAATCAGTGGCTTAGCCTGTCTATCATCACTAAGGTTATTTAAATTATAGAAATTTTCCTGTTAATTCACATATATTCATAATTCCCCTGGAAAGTTTGTAACTTGCAATATTTTCAAAATTCCTTGTCATAACTTCCCTTGAAATAGAAAGTTTCTGGAAATTTTCCACCCCTTTGTAACCCGAGTCATCATAATTATGTTGCGTAATTTACTTTCTATGATTCCTGTAAGTCAAAATAATTGCTGCTAAAACAAAGGTTAGCCCTGTCACAGGTGCATCATTGTACCCAATACGGAACATACAGTATGTTTGTAGAAAATGAATTGTATGTTAAGGTTGAACGATACTGAAATAAGTTCACACTGTAATTTGAAGTTTTTGTGATTATTTAGGAGCTGAAAATTAATATACCCAAACAGAACTTATCTAACAACATAGACTGGCAAAGTTAGTTGTACTTTGCCTTGTGCCAACAGACACAAAGCAGAGCTGCCAAATCACTTGCTTCTGTTCAATATCTTCTCAATGGAATACAAAATATTTCCACAGTTAAAGACTAAATGTCTTTTGGTGACCAGTTTTTATTTGCTTTCCCCCCTCTTTGCTTATTTGTGAGACATTAAACAAAAATGTCACAAGATCTATGACTGAGTACAGCGGCAAAGACATGAAGGATTATGACTTTTTTTAAACATATACTAGATAATGCTGAAAAGGAACCATCATGAAAATTGCAAATCTCGCAAAGTTTGACTTCCCATTTTAGCTCAACATTGATGGTTAGAATGCAACAGACTGTCGCAATCCTTGAGATATGTAATAGAGACATGAAATACCATGGTGCTATTAAAAATTGCAGATTGTACAAGCCTTCTCACTGCACTACTGTCTATATACTGACAGTAGTGCAGTGAGAAACACTGCCGCTGGATTCTGGTGCTTTAAGTTTGCGTGTTCACCCTGTGTGTATGTGCTTTCTCCAGCAGATCCTCAGCTTTCCTTCTACTGTCCAAAAACATGCAACTTAAGTCAAATGAAGTGCCTAAATTTTCTGTATGTGTGACTGTAAACCAATTGCACTGCATATTATTAACAATGACTCAAATCACCAGATTAATGAGTAGATTATATGATTACTAGTACAGATGCTCCCCTACTTACGAACTTTCAACTTACAAACTTTCAGACATACAAATGAAGAGGACTAAGTCCAAATCGTGTTTGTTGGGTTCCCGTTTTCTGTCTGCAACATAATTTTTTTTTCTGCACACCAAGTCCGCCAATTAAGACTTCTGGCTACTACTCCCACCGCGCAGCAGTGTAGCGTGCGTACTCCCAGCATCCTACTCCTTTGTATTAGCATATACCCTTAAAATGATGCTGAATAACGACCGACGAACATTTCAAGTTACAAACAGCCGTTCGGAGTGCATCTCATTTGTAAGTAGAGGAGAGTCTGTATAACTGATAGTGACAGCCCTAGTCCAATCTAAGACTCCCATGCCACTAACCCTCAACTCCATCAACTGAGGTGCTAGAAACACTATGGGTCATATTTATCCACATTACTCCCAGACATACAGATTGTTTGTTGATGTATCAGATACAAGGACCCTAGACTAAACTGTGACAATACTAATGACCTAACATCTATTACTAATAACCAATATTCAATCAATGACAAAGCATCTATCAGTCAATCCTCCATGTTGAGAAAAGAACAAAACGAAAACAAACGGCAATAGTTCAGGGTGTGTTTTAAGTGCTCTGGGGGTAAGGAAGTAGTGTCCTCACAAGCTAAAGCAAAGCAATTCCTCTTTCAAAGATGCAGATTAACACCCTCCTCAGAAGCACTACTCCCCAGGCTTTAGCCATAATTATTAAGCAGTTATTATAGGCATCACTAAATAGCAATTAATATTAATTATTATATGAATATATTCTCCAAATTGAAATCTTTGTTAGCACACAGCCTGCCAGAGGCTCAACTTTCCTCTCAAGCTGGAGGATTTACTTGAGTCACTTCGCAGACGCGTTCGAACAGAACCGACAGGTACAAACTCAGGGTGGATGTGTTTGGAGATAAAGTCCCAAACACACGTCATCTATCATTTCACACGTCAACCCTTAAGGCCAAAATTTCATACTGGCAACTAGACACTATCTCCTGATGTTTCTTCAGCAGGGCTTGTTACAAACATACCTCTGCACCACCTTGAACTGGTTAACTGAATGCAGATAGCCAAACGGCAATGTGAACTGTAGACGGCGTGCTCTAAAACACTGACAGATCCTGACAACCACCCGGCAGTGTTTGCATAGTACGATCAAACGGTGTTTAAAAAAACAAGGACGATGTTACATAGCAGATTCATGACAAATATGCAGCACTGTTTGATAGCAAGGTCGTCGATACTGAACACCAAACATAAAATCAACCACTGGGTGTTTTTTTGCGGGGAGCCACAGGGGGTTAAGGGATCAGGCCGTAAATGCACTTTTTTTTTTTTACAAATGCGAACACATACGTTTTACCAGAGAAATAAGTATAGTCAACTTCTCTTATTCAAGGTGCCGTTAAACGGCGAGCTGAGACGTAGATAACAGTCCGTGAAAATCAGCAGCCAACCTCAGAAAAAAGACAAACACAACTCAGATTATCAGACCTTAAAAGCGACATTTACGTGGCGTTAAAGTTCATCACAGAATTGCAACTGGTTTCTACAGCCGTACAGAAAGACAGATCCTCCAGAAATGCCAGTCTCTATGCTCCCTTTCCAACTTGCCCACATTTTCCCACTTTTAACAATCCTACATCAGGTCTAAATCTTTTGTGAAAAGCAGATATAGGAGCCGACAGCAGGCAAATCACAGTTCTGTTACTAACCAGTCAATAACCGCAGAGCGATCACCCGGCGAAACAATGAGTTAACGAAGGATAGGAAGATACATTCGTAGGAAATGCAGTATGACCGCAGTCTGTAATAAACGCAGCTGGGGCTACCTTATATCAAACGCGAATATTTTTCTGATTCCCTTAATGATGAAAAACCTGACGTGATCCGCCATATGATTTCCATACTGGAAAACAAGACCCCGATGCATCATGAGCAAGTTGCTAGTCGGTTAGCTAGTCCACCACACCTTAGCCCCCATCAGCGCCGTTTTATAAAAGCTTTTTCCCCCAAACTTAATAAGTGATAAAAATCAATTCAATGACAAACAAGCCGAGGTGCGGCCAAGTACGCTGTTAGCTCGCTGGCTATTGATAGCAATGTTGCACACCAGTTCACGGTAACTGAAATAACCAGACATTCAGACGGAAAATCACTCACCGTCGAACGTCTGCGTCAACCGACTTGCCAAACGGTCCAAAATATTTTTATATTCTTGTTTCTTGTTATGGGAGTTTAAAGCCGTCCCGACCACATCTCGGGCGATTCCGCCATCTTCGTTTAACGATCGACGGATTGTGCCGAAACTCTGGGGCAAACCAAAAATGCAGTGCCGGGGGGGAGGCGATTAGCCGGCAATGTTACGCGATCACCTCAACCCCACCCCCACTGACAGGGAGACCGGAAAGAAGTTAAAGGAAAGTGTATGATACACCGTATGTGGTTTACCACAGCAGTTGCAGTCGTTTAAGTAATGGGCATTAGTTTTAAATGTGGCGGCTTGACCCTCCGAACGCTAAGTTACACAATCGATAGGATATTTACGGTATTGGCCTTCGTTACAAAACAAATCTAGCTCGTCACGTTAGAAGCTTTACTTGGGTGAAACGAGCATTCACGCTCCGGCATCCTTCCTCCCACTTAAAACCTAATTAAAGAAAAGTCTGTCAGCACCGGTAGTCCAAACGGCTATCAAACTGACCAGAAAAAAAAACAAATCAGAAAATAACATACAATGCAATATATTTAATAAATAACACGTAAGATTGTGGGTGTGTTAAATTACAGAAATCATATGCTGCCGCCTGCTGGACAAAACAGTCTTTCACTTGGATGTTACGCTTTTCTAATATTTGTTACATATGAACCGAAAGTATTGTTTTACCATTGGTTTACAAATCCCTAGTTATTTGGAATACACATGAGTCTGGCTATTAAAATACACAACAGACGTTTTTTATTTCCCAAACGAAAACCAATAACAACAATAACCGGTTTAGCTTAATCAACTTTAATCAGAGATCATTAAGTTTCACGTGAAAAATAAATGCCCTGCGTCATTGAACTGTTGAGATTTTCCCAATATGGCCTCTATTGAGTTCACTGAGAATTTAGCCGTTTGTTGGTGTATTTCTTCATTACGAAAAAGGGGGCAAATATACTTTGAAAGACGATTCCCATTCAAACACCGAAATTTTCCCCTTTATTGGTATGTCTACTGGGACCGTTGTATTGCTACGATACTGGTTTTATACGGGACATTCTAATACGCATTACGTGAAAAAGTTTAATATGGCTAAATGTTCCAAAACGGCGACCAATTATCACCAACTTTCTTTTCAGACATATCCGGTCATTAACACGTTGTACCTTGCAAAAATAGAAACCGAAATGCTCTGAATATGACTTTATCTCACGTTAAGCGGTTTCCTCCCCTTTGACATTCATTATAAGGAAAAAGCTTAATGCGGATAAATGTATTAAAACAGCAACTGATAATCCCCTTATCAAAAAGTAGTATCCGTGAAGTTCGTATTAAGTATGCTTGAGTATACTCTAAGTATAGCAAGTATACTACGGACCATGTACTTGTACTAGAAAGTATACCAATTTAATACTTCGATCTTCAGACTAAACTGGAACATAAGTTTATAAAAGTATACTTTATAAGGTTTTTAATTTTAATTTTACAAAGTATACTTTAAAGTATACAAGTACAGTCATCTATATACTACTAATGTACTAGGTATATACTTCTAGTCCACATTTTAGTTTATTGAAGTAAACTTGAAGTATACTTTTATGAACTTAAACTTACTAAAATTAAAAAAATACTTTTTCAACCTCAAATACTTTTATACCTCAATTTTGGTATAAAATAAGTATACTCGTAGTACACTTGAATAAACTACTTTTTGCTAAGGGTCACCAAATTTCTATCAGACATATCAGGTCATAAACACTTCTACATGGCAAAAAAATCTAAACTGAAATGCTAGGAATATTGACACACGTTAAGTGTTTTCCTCTCCATTGAACCCCATCATAAGGAAAAGGTTTAACGTGAGTTATAATGTTCCTAAACTGCGATCAACAAATTTCTCTTTTATGACGTGTCATGAATAATTTAACCATAAAAATTCTAATTAAAATGCATTTGGCTTTCATATATCTTCTAACAAAGAAAAACTGTTTAATTTGGGATGAAGTAAGGAAATGGCATTCCAAAAAATTAAACATATTAACGTGTAAATGAAATGAAGTGTTGTAATTTGAAATCAACATAACGAACTCTAAGAACTTTTTAAGACTTTGCCTCTAGCAAAAACCAACGGTCGTCCTGTTCACAGCATCCAGGAGTTATCTACAAATTAGCAGTGCAAATTAAACTTTAATCCATCAGCCTTTTTCAAGGCTGTCGGGGGAGCTTTGTAAACTCTGCATTTCGGTGGTAGCACTCTCTGAGTTACGCAGACCGGGGAGTGGTCAGATCTCTGTAGATGGCTGCCACACTCAGGGAATAGCTGTTGCTGTAGCGGATCGGCTCCCAATGGTGTCTGATGTCACCCCTCTCAACGAGCGTATTATGAGACTCAGGCTAAGGCACTCCTTGGGTGTCTTATCTGTTGTCTCAATGTATGCTCTGACCGCATTAAATGAAGTCTCATTGAGGGAGACATTTTACTCGCAACTACACTCAGTGACACTCCTCTGGTCATGGGGGGCTTCAATGCGACCCCTGGCACTGACAGAGCTGGCTATGAGGATTGTGTTGGTCCCCATGGGTCTGGAGACCAGGGTGAGAGTGGCTTCATGTTCAGGGGCTGCGGGTCACTGGATCCTAGTTCCAGTGCCCTGAGCCGCATCATAGGACTTGGTACTCCAATACTGGTGGTATGGCAAAGGAGATTGATCACATCATCGTGGACAGACACTGTAGGCTCCTGCAGAACTGCATGGTCTACAGAATTGCCCAGTTTGTGAATTCTGACCACACAGTTAATGTTGCTACTCTGAAGACTCATCTTACATATACCTTCAAGGAGAATGAGGCTAGACTTGACCAGGCTTCAGGATCAAGCTATTTCTGATGAGTTTGCATGCAGTTTGTATGAGAAAATTGCAGACTTGGGTGTGACTGCTGAATCTAATGTGATGTGGGAGACCTTCCGTGATATGACCCTGAAGGTTGCTGAGGGTTGTGTTGGTGTTGCTAGTGTTCCCAGAAGGAAGTGTTTTATCTCGCAGGGCACCCTGGATATTATCAAGAGGAGTCACAGTGCATGACTTGGTGGAAACTCCAGGCTGTACTGGGAACTGAGAAGGACGGCTATGAGGGCTCTTAGGGCAAATAAGGAAGTGTTTGTTACACAAATTTGTGAACAGGTGACACACCATCTGTGGTCTGGTGACCCAAGTCCTGCTTACAGAGGAATCGAAGCAGTACGCAAATCTGAATGTGTTCCTCGGAGACTTGCAGTCAGAACCTGTGATGGGACAGTCCTAATGGATGACACTGCAGTTGTGACCCGCTGGTCCAGCTACTTTGAGCAGTTGTTTAAAGCTGATCCTCCAGCTAGGGTATTGGACATCTCTGGGTCAGCGGTTGACAAAGCTGATGTGAACCACCCAATCTCATTGAGATTGCACAGGTGGTGAATCAGCTGGGGGTAGGGAACGCCACAGGGATCTGTGGTATCCGGGTTGAACTTCTCCAGGCTGGTGGTAATGCTGTCCTCCTGGCATTGCAGGCAATCTTTGCTTCCATTTGGGAGTCAGGCGTCATCCCAACTGACTGCATAATGGGAATTGTAGACCCTATCTGGACACGGAAGGGTGATCGCCTGGATTGTGGCAACTACAGAGGTATAACACTACTTTCATACTGGGTAAGGTCCTTACTAGGGTCATCCTTAACAGGATTCGTGATCACTTGCTTGCCTGTCAGAGATCGGAGCAGTCTGGTTTTACACTCAAGAAATCTACCATTGACTATATCCTTGCACTGAGGGTTCTCATCCATTGCAAACATGAATATGGGCAGAGGTTCTTTGCAACCTTTGTCGATTTTGGTAAAGCGTACCACTCAGTTGATCAAGTTGTCCTGTGGAGCATTCTGAGACTTTGCGGGATCCCCCTGAAGTTACTGGATGTCATAGCCGGCCTGTACACTGGTACTGTGAGTGGAGGGAGAATCTCTGCGTTGATACTGGGGTTCGCCAGGGGTGTGTTCTTGCTCCTACTCTGTTCAATGCTTGTATGCACTGGGTGTTGGACAGGGTCGTGTGGTCCAGCGGCTGTGGGGCACCTGTTGGTGAAGAAAGATTTACTGATCTTGACTTGCCGACGATGCCGTGATCCTAGCGGAGTCAATGGAGGCTCTGATCGGGGCTCTCAAGAGATTGAATGAGGAATCTGAGTGTCTGAGATTGCGTGAGTCCTGGATTAAGACCATGATTCAGGCATTTAATGACTTCTTAGGCACAGCCATCAGTAGTGTGTCTGTCTGTGGGGAGAATGTCGACCTTGTCGAGAGATTCACCTACCTCGGCGCAACATTCATATCTCTGGTGACTTTTCCTATGAAGTCCACAGATGTATTGGAAAAGCATGGGGGGTCATGAGGCTGCTGGAAAGGGGTGTGTGGCGCTCCTGATATCCATGCAAGAGGATGAAGGTCCAAGTCTTCAGAATCCTGGTGCTCCTTCTATTGCTGTATGGCTGTGAGACATGGACACTATCCAGTGAGCTGAGATGAAGACTGGACTCCTTTGGTATTGTGTCTCTTCTGAAAATGCTTGGGTACCACTGGGTTGACTTTGCCTTGCTACAAATTTGTACTGGATTTACAAATAATTTATATAAATAAATGAGTAGTTATTTATATGGTAATGTCTACAAAGTCTGAAAATTTGAAATGGAACTTTTGAAACGGAAAATATGTAGCAAAGACACAGTCTTAGCAAAGACTGTGGTTGAGATGGGCCTGGTGAGTCTGAATTCATCTTTGTGAGTGTCTCTAGTTAAAAGTCCATCAAACGAATCAGTCCATGTAGTGCAAAATACCTCAAGTGGCACAACATGCTTGTGCCTTAGTACAGAGAAGTGTTTCCACATTCTGGCAGTGGAAATGGCTACTCAGCTACATTTCCTCACAAAATTGACTTACAGCCTTTCATTAATGCAGAAAAGGGTTAAAGAAATTGAGAGTAAATCCGGAAGAAAAACGAACACATACAAAAGATTAGAATTACTCAGTGGAGCCGGGTCCAGATTCATCTATCCATCACTGTAACCGCTCAATCCCAACTGGGGTCGCAGGAGGGACTGGACAATGGCCTCAGGCAGGAACCAACCCAGGGCAATCGCCAACACACTGCAGGGCACACACACTTGTTTTTCATTGGCTGACGATAATCTGCCTGCCTACATGGGGGATTCCTTGTAGATTACTCTTGGTAATGAAGGTGTAAAGGAGCTGAAGAGTAAGTAAAAACAAATAAGAAGACAGAGAGCAGTCTTGGTGAACACAACTTGATAACTGAAAACATAGTGATGTGCTTTATCAAATGATTTCCATTTTGGTGAAGAGTTTGAATGTATTTACAAAAGAATTTCCCAAAACCAAATTTGCGTGATGAATTAAAGATAAACCTACAGTCCTACATAGTCAAAGGCCTTATACAAATCAAAAAAAAGAATAAAGCTGTCACCATCTATAAGCTCTGGGTAGTCTAATAAATCTAACCCCAATCTAATATTGTTTGCAATATGTCTACTACATAGAAAAGCTGATTGTGTTTCATCAGTTATAGAATTCAAGACTTTATTTGCTTGGCTAATATTACAGCAAGAACTATATAGTCATTATTCAATAAACATATAGGTCGCCAGTTCTCTATACAGCTCAGATCTTTTTTAGGTTTTGGGATAAGACTTATAAGCCATGACATAACCTATGATGCTTGCAAAGTTGAGTGATTCTCTCAGTGTGCACTTACACTGGATCAATTTGCACACCTCACTCACTTCTGACGAATGCAGGGCATTTATTAGCCATATTTACTATCCATGTGGGCATTTTCAATAGTATGGCAAGTACAGGTGTCTGCAATGACATTAATGAAGCTTGTATTAAATTTGGAGGTAGGTCTGCTGTTTTCTGTTCCTCCATATTTCCCCTCAACTTCTGGCAAGTGATGCACTGGCTTATAATTGAGCTTTATTAGCCATATTTACAAAAGAATTCCGCGAAATCCGCGATGTTCGCAAAGAATCAGAGTCCACGGCGTAGTAGAATTCCGGATCAATGTGCACTGGGTCGAAGCGGGCTGGTGGCAGCCGGACGGAACACGAGTCGCCAGTGGTGTTGGCGCTGCCGGTCACATCAAAGACACCTTGAGGCTGAGGTTCGTAGAGCCAGGCCGGAAGGAGTGGAGCATCCCCGCATGGACAAGGGGGAGCCCGCAGGTACATGGCAGATTTTGCCTGGGAAGACAGAATACTAGAACAACATCTAGACAGCAATATGATTAGTAGCATCACTACAAGCAAAAGCAAAATACTAAAGACTAATGGTTTGAACACCCCGGATAAACCCAGAATCAGTGAGGAGAACCAATTGTCCCAGCTGTACCCAAACAGGCCATGCTCTTCATGGATCACAGACATTTGCTTGTGCACCACGTCCTCCAGATCCTGCACAGCCTGAGAGGAATCAGGGATGTACGATGCAACACTCTCTCTCCACTATAGCACAAACACCACCTTTCTCAGCTAATAGTATATCCAATGCCATACGGTTGTTCAGAGTTACCTGCTTAACCGCGGATAACTCACCATAAACGGCCTCTACAGTATCAAGTGTCTGATTGGCCACTCTCACTACCGCAGTCTGCAAGGCAGCAACTTCAGTCTGAAGGTCTGCCACACCGAGGGATGGAATAAACACCCCAAACCATTGCTCAGTTTGACTAAGTGACCATCTACTGAGTGAATATGCACGCACAGCCTAGAACATCTGCTCCTTGGGCACCACAAGAATAGGAGGAACAAGATAAGCTAGAAAACAGTACCAATCAACCTTCGCCGTTGAAAGAGACAAAAGAGTATAACCCTTAAGAGAGTCTTTGCGGCCGCAGATAAACGCAGAACGTGGCGGCGCCACTAGCAAGACATCAGCAAAGACAGAGAAGTTAACATAAGCCTTACAGTGTACGGGTGGGGAGGAAAGGGTCAGAGACTGAGATGAATTAAACAAACGGAAACACACAGTCCCATTCACAGGGATGACAGTCAAGCCATGCACAGTAGGGTGACCACCTAGTCCATGTCAGGAGGGACACTATGAGCTACTTCAGGTTTTACAAACTACTTTGAAACTGAAAGGCCCCTGTGTTTGGCTAATTAGTTCAGTTCTTTGTACTTTTACTGGTTTGTTTCCTTGACCTAAAGACTCATCCAGCTGTTTCACATTAACATTAGTGACACATGCATGATTATTGGAGACTGACCAATCAGCACTAAGTAAGACATCAGTGCTTAAGTGAAATCTGGGTCCTTTTAATTGAATAATGTCCCTCCTGACATGGAATAGGTGGTCACCCTAATGCACAGGTATGTGACCCTTTCAGGGGCCAGTCTCGAGAGAACCACCAGGGTCGGACACACGTCTGCAGTACACCCGATGGACCCAGGCGTCGATTCCCTCCAGTTTTACTGCGTGAGGGGTCACTAACAAGACCTGGTGTCGTCCCCTCCATCTCATCGTGTTCCATCTCTTCCTATTCAGGTCACGAACCAACACCCAGTTCCCTGGTTCAAGCGGTGTCACAGCTCGTAGTGGTTCTCCTTCTGGACTCCTCCAATTGGCACGAACCTGATCCCAGGCTGCACCTATCACTTGCAGCAATCCTGTAAGATAAGTCAGCAAATCCCCATCCACGGTCTCCAGTGTAACATATCGTGACGGAGACAAAACACACATCGGCCTTCCTGTCAACACTTCAAAAGGAGCCAACCCTGTCTGGTGATGTGTCCTGGCTCGCATGAATAACAAAGCCAGGGGGAGGGCATCAACCCAGGGCAGGCCAGTCGTCTCTGAAATTTTTGCCAATTTCAGTTTCAGTGTTTGATTTGCCCTCTCCACCATCCTCCCACTCGAGGGGTGATAGGGGCAATAATGCTTCAAATCAATTTGCATCCAATGGGACAAATTAGCCAGGGCCTTGGCGACAAACGCAGGACCATTGTCTGTGGTGATTTTAGATGGAATGCCCTGTCGAGGAATCACGTCTTTTAGCAGGCATTTAGCCACACTCAGAGCATCAGGGCAACGGCAAAGGAACGCCTCCACCCATCTGGAAAACAGATCAACAATCACCAAATGATACTTGTATCCCCTGCAAGGCGTTAGCTCAATGAAATCCATCTGCAGGTAACTGAATGGACTTTGGGCACTCAGGGTCACTGCGGGGTTGGTTGGAATGCACTTCCCCACATTGAATTTCATGCACACCATACACTTCCCTCAGAATTGGAGAGCAGCTGCGGCAAACCTAGGGGCATGCCACACCTGAGTCACAGCTGCCACCATCACATCACGGGATGCATGATCCAGGCCATGAACGGCTTTAGCTATCCCTGCATACGCGAATCTAGGGAGATACGGTTGGTTAGTCCCAGAATGTTGCCACACGCCTTCCCCATCACACCATGCTCCGTTTCCATCCATTGAGCTCACCCTCTGTTACACCTGTCTGAATCAAAACAAAGTCATTTTCAGCACATAATTTATCAACATTCTTTGTCAACATAACCTTATTCCCAAACCCAGTGGAGTCCAGCTTCAAAGAACTCCCATCGACAAACAAGATGTTGCCTCCTTCCAATGGGACGTTGGTCAGATTTGGCCTGGGTCGGCACGCACAGTCAATGACCTACAAACAATCATGCGGTTCCCCGTCCACCCTCGTGGGAAGGAGGGTCGCTGGACTCAAAGCAGAACACCTCTCCACAGTCACATTTGCTAGTGTTAGCAAAAGATTCTGATAATGCATTGATCGCGCAGGCGTCAAATGAGATGTCCTGACCTGTGTCAGGATCGCGTGTACCACATGGGGAACTTAAAGTTTCAGTGGATGCAATTGGAAGAAAAGGGGGTAATGCTCGAGCCACCAAGTCAAAACACTTTGAGTATGCAAAACACTTTCAGTATGCAACTGATTTGCACCTTCCCCCATGATCCTGAGTCAGAACTGAAGTCATGAACCCTTTTTTCTTATTCACATACTGCATAAATGGCTTTCTATAATCACGCACCCCCAAAGCTGGGGCTGACATTAACGCCTGTGTCAAATCAATCAGGGCGTCTTCAGCTTCAGGCGTCCACGTCAGTCTGTCTGTCAGTCCTATCCCAATTGTCAAATCAACTAAGGGCTGTGACCTCTGTGCATAGCCCTGAATCCAAGGCCTGCAATAGCTAATCATGCCTAGAACTGAAAGCAATTGCTGTTTAGTCTCTGGTTTTGGCATTTCTTGTATGGAGGCCACTCGATCCGGTCCTAAGGACCTTCCCTCGCTTGTCAAAACATGTCCAAGGTATTTAACCCTTTGTGACACCAGCTGCAGCTTTTCTTTGAAGGCTTTGTGCCCATTTTTCGCTAGGAAGTCTAACATAGCTATGGTGTCCTGTTTACAGGACTCATGAATGTGAGAGCAAAGCAGCAAATCATCCACATACTGTACCAGTATGCTGCCCCCAGGCACTGTAAACCCCTCTGAATTTTTTGCCAGCTCCTGCCCATACACGCTAGGTGACTCTGTGTAGCCCTGGGGTATCACTGTCCAGGTCCACCTCTTCCCCTGAAAGGTGAAGGCGAACCAGTACTGGGAATCTGGATCTACTGGAATAGAAAAGAAAGCATTAACCAGGTCAATGACAGAGAACCATTTAGCCTCTGCTGGTATGGAAGCTAAAATCGTAATTGGATTGGGTACAATAGGAGCTCTGGGGTGTATGGCTGCATTTACACCCCTCAAATCTTGTACGAACCTCCAAGTACCATTTGCCTTTTTCACAGGTAAAATAGGCGAATTGACTGGAGAATAGGCTATTTCCTTAATAGCCCCCTTTTCACCAGATCTGCATGTACTTCTCTCACTCCCTCCTCCACTTCTCTAGATAAGGGATACTGGTGCAGAAGAGAGTCTTCTTTGTGTCTGTGTTTTCTGTACTTTCTGAAGCAGTAGCTGTTGTAGTCTCTGGAGATGGACCTGGGTGCACTGCTGTGGTGTGCAATTCACTGTCACATTCTTTACACTTTATTGCAGAGTGCACACTTTATTGCAGAGTGCACACTTTATTGCAGAGTGCACACTTTATTGCATTGGCACAGTGGGAAGAGGCACAGCACTTGAAACATAAACGATTTTCCTCGGCACTAAAACCTCTACATTTAGCAAGCAGGTGCGGTCTATTATGGATGGGACACTGTTTGCTGGGGTCTGTCTGCATTTACAACTGGGTTCAGTGCATGTTCAGTTTCTATATCTGTTTTGTTCACAGGCTTTGGGTAAAACTGCTTGGGTCCAGACTTCTCTATCTTATTCGGATTGTCATAACCACCTGATAAGAAGGAACTGGGATCATTTCTACCCTTTGTCTCTGAGCAGACAAATTCCACAAAAAAGGAGAAAGGAGGAAAACACATATTATGATCAGCTTTGAACTTTGCACCTCATGAGATCTATTTTTCTTGCAGGCTATGATGTAATTTTTCCACTACTGGATTAATGCCCCATGCAGTGTCAAGGTAAGATACAGTAACCCAGGAGGTATCCATTGGCTTTAGCTGCATTTACCTGCATTAGTACATCTCCTAGCTCTCTGAGTTTGAGGTTATCTCATGCTGCTATTTTGAGGAAGTTGTCCAGCTTTTGGAAGAGTGCCTGTTCAATTACCTCTATGGCACCATAACACTTATTGAGCCTATCGCAAGTCATTTGAAGTGCTGCTTATGGATCATTAATGTGGACTGCACAAATTTGCTAATCTGCACTGCTGATCTTTCACCAAGGCATTTTAAGAGTAGATCCAATTCCTCACTAGCAAATATGTGTAGACAACTGATAGCATTAATAAAGGATGATTGCCACACCCTAAATGACTCGGCCCTCAAAAGTCCAAGAGTTACGAGCTCACAACGAGCTAAAACTGTGCAAAGTCAAACATATTTGGAGCCGGGGATGAATTTAGATATTACCGGTCGCCCTGGGGGGAGGTCTCTTGCTGAGGAGTTTGACTAGATGATTTGGCAGGCGAAGGTGATTTTCTCCTAATACTAGAACTGTAGATATTAGGCTGGTCACAGTTAGGCTGTGAGGCATGTTGCTGAGACAGTTCTATGACTTCGCTTCTGGTGACCAACTTGGCCATGCACGGGGCATGATGCACCCTCCCGGTGGCCCCGTAACTGGCCGCGTCGCTCACGTAGCATAAAATTCAAGCAATGTGTGGAGTGTCCTCCTGTCACTGTAATGATTTGGGAAGTTGTAATTGTTCGACACCACTATTCACAGTTTGGTGGCATCCCTCCAATTCCTCATAGCAGATATACATATGAGGTGATTGAGGTGTGGATTAATTCTGATCGTGTGTGGACTAATCATCCTGAGATTCAAATACGTCGTCCATGATTCACCTATAATATTATTGTGTCAAGGTTAGACTGCAAAAACATGTTTTTTTCCTCTCTGATCACTTATATAACTTGTTTTTCACAAATGACTGGTTTCAGAGTATCCTTATCTCATGGGAAAGAACCCTTGTTCTGGGATGCTTACCCTACTCAAGGACGCATGGTGCTGGGTTTTAGAGGGGCTTGCCGAGGACAGGAAAAGGTGTTGCTCAATATGTTTTGCGCACCACTGGTTGGTATATGAGACACCTGACTTGTCTCCTCTTTTGTAGAGTCATCAAAGGGAAAGAGAAAGCACTGTTCATTCCTATGTTGATTGAAGCCGTGCCCTACGGCAGAAAGAAGGGAGAGCATTGCCCAAGGATACTTGTCTAATTATCTTTGACTGAAACTGCACCTAGTGGTCAGCCTGTTTAGGACGCTTATCTCATCCTTAGGAGGGGAGGGGGTGCATTGATTATAGAAACTTGTCTTATCACTTCTGATTGAAACTGAAAAGCTGCTTACTCAGACAAAATTGGGAATTGGACAACACCTTGCCTGAGGGGAGGGGTGAGCCTGGCCAGCTCATCCCCTGCCCGCACGCAGCATCGAAAAAACTGGTATAAAGGAAGGGGGAGCTCAGCCGTGAGATAGAGAGCTCATCGCCTGGCACTTTCTTGGGACGTGTTGGTCTCCTGCCAGGACTGAAAGGGGCTCCCCAGTCTAAGAGTGAGGGTAAGTGATGATGGCATAGCAATAGCTTTGCAGTGTCTGTGTATTGATTCAATCATTGATGGTATTACTTATAATCACAATAACAATAATATCAATTTGTACTTTCTGTCACGATCCGCTCCGTTCCATCCTCCCGTGTGCCACGCCCACCTCATTACCCTGTGTTCCGGCCCGATTGTGTTCACCTGTGTCTTGTTAACCCCTGCTTGTCAGGGTATATGAGTCCACGTCTCCCCTAGTCTGATGTCGGTTATTGTGAATGTGATGTTCCTTGTACTCCGATGTTCGTGCCTGTCAACTGTGTGTTGAGATTAAACCCAGTTTTCCCCGTCCGTCTGGCTCCGCTCGCTTCCTTGCCTGCTCACCTGCCTGCGAACGTCACACTTTCTATGTATGCATGTTTTTCCATCACTTTTTATACATGCCTATAATCTCTGGTTTTGGCAGTTTTATTATTGTTAATGATATATAATATTATTGAATATCACTTGTGAGTATTGATTTTAATGCAAGGTTATTTTGTATTACTTGTAATAAAGCGTTATTAGAAGTGAACCTAAGTGTGCCTGTTTCTTCCTTTGAGAGCCCTATATCCCCCTCACATCATATTAAGGCAGTACATTTAGCTATAAATTGAGCAGACAACCGGCTAGGATTGTCTGTCTTCTTGCTCAGCTGCTGCTTTAAGTACTTTGGTTTGTGTAATGACTGCTGCTGCCTCCTTTTCCTTAGATGGAGAACTTCTAAAGTAGTTTCTAATGTTAGTTTTTCAGCTTCTAATCATGCCTTTTCCTTGTTTACTGCTAGTTCCTCTTTTGGCATACGCATGCACACGGCTTCTGCTTTCGTTTGCGCATAGGCAGCGTGTGTTGACTGGCTTGATAAAACTTACAACTCGCTATCCCTGCGACTTTCGCGATCCATGTATAGACCTTTACATCTTTTGTAGTCTCCATACACATGAAGATGATAATGTGCCATCTGTTGCACACGCTGAGGTGCTGGATTTTTACTGCACTGCCCTCTCTGTGTGTGACGATACAAAGATTAGCAGCAAACTAAACCCTTGGTCAAAAAGGACATTGGAAACGGGAATGCCGTCGCTTTCCAGACTTTATTCTTAACACAATAGGTGAAACAATGAAGCCACAATACAAAACATCAATCAGCATTTCATATTACTTAGACAGAATTACTATACAGTCTGCGACTAACAATAGAGCAAAGTAAGCCATAGATCAATCAACTTACATTGAAACATTTCCACTGAATTACTTTTAAAAGAGACAAGTGAAGATATGGCGACGTGGACTCTGATTATCTGTGAACACTGCAGGTCTCGCATTTTCAAAAGTTGGAAAGAAAATTTGACATGGTAGGCCCAGGAGAGGAGGCATATTGGGTCTGTTATGTCTTAGGCAAGAAGAGATTGTTTTGAATACTGAGTGTCCTCGTTTCATGATAGCTTGCATGCGGTTAGCTTCCTGGAGGGAGACCAGACTGTTGGGGTTTCGACCACCCTGATGCCAGTGTGTGATATGACTGACCGCTGGAGGGCTCCGGTCAGAGAGCACTGAGTCGCCAGACAGAATTAAGAACTTTACTGAGTAGCAGATTACAGTCCCATATACAAGATGGAGCACTGGAAGAACAGGATTGCGAGATGGGCGTAGCTGAAGACAGAATTATATCGGCAGTGACTTCTGCTTCAGCTCGGCACTGTAAGGAAAGAGAGAGAAAAAAATGGCAATCTCCACTTTATCCGGCAACCCCCGGTTTACCCGGCAACTTCTAAATCGACATATGCTGCAATAAAAGCCCCATACAGAAACAATACATTTAACAAACAAGTGTCCCAAATCGAAAGAATTCACAACACAGACCTTGGAGAGACGGGCAACGGAGAAGGAAGGGGGGAATCACCTGCAGGAAGGAATACAAAGCTACCCGAACTGGTGCACAAAGAGTTATAATTATAAAGTAGTTGCAGTTGGCCATACACAGTATGCTATGTGGTAATGCAAATTAATAAGTAATTAACGTGTTAATCATATGTTAACTATGTATTTACAGTGAATCAATATCTATATCCATATCTCAAGTAGGAGTCTAGTAGTCGAGACATGTTTTGGAAAATTGAGTAAAATGGGTGCATTTACCTTGGTACTAAGGTGAACCAATAGAGCAGGAGAATTGTGCTTGTTATATGTTTGAGCTTGGTTTGTTGGTGTTTTGTGAACAATGAGGACTTCGAAGTCCTTATCTGGAATTGACAGCCGGTCGCTCTTTGTGCTTGGGGTACTTGGTACCTGGTGCCAGAGTGTGATGGGAGTGCAGAGTGTGTGGGAGCGCAGAGTGTGCTGGATTGCTCAAATAAAACAGATAACTTTGCTCACCAACGGAGAGGTCCGGAATTCTATTCTAAGTGACTTAACAAGAGTTATTAAAGAGATAGATTTACAATTTTTTATATTTATGTGACATGAGTTATGTGATTTGTACCTCGATCCTGATTTGAGAAATAGACTTTGTTACAGCTATCCCATGTTACAATCATCCCTGGTTACCCGTATCTGAAATGGGACTTTTTCCTATAAATATTTGATGAACATTCTGGATATCTAAAATGCAAATGTGGATATCTAAAATTGAAAACGCAAAAGACATGAATGGCAAAGGTGACATAATTTGTGCTGGGAAAAATGGCAGAGAGAAGAATGTGGATATCTGAAATAACAATTGTGGATATGAAAAATTTCATTATTGGTAGCCTATCTGAAATGCTGTATTAATAATTAGATATCTTTATTGCCATTTGCACAGGTACAGGTCAGTACAAGCACATTGGAATTCTTGTGCGTATCTTCTAGATTCATTTTTATAGAGAGACAGAGGAAAAGAGTTTTAAACATAAAATAACATAAAAATATATAATTAATGAAAGCAGCAAACACACTAATTGCAGGACAGAGGAAGTAGATACAAACTGTGTACAGATGCAGATACGGGATACAGATTGCATGGCCTGGGTGGATGAGTGATTCATTTCACAGAAATAATATTAAGACAGTATATTGTACACATAAGTGGAATATTGCACATCTTTGTTAGGCTATTGCACTGAAAGAATTATTTGACTACCTAGGAGGAAAGACACAATGAGCGTGAGGTTGTAGTGGTCTGATGTGTCTGATTGCCTCTTTGGAGTGCTAAGTGTCCAGGTAATGTCCATGGGGGAGGTGGGGGGGTGCTGTATTTCTTACCCACTTTAATATCCTTAGCTATCAGTCTAACTGTGGCTGGGAAAAAGCTATTGTAGAATCGTGCTTTGTAGGTGGTGATGCTCTCTGGCCTGTGGTGTCTTAGATTGTATCATAAGTTCTTCCTCCTAAACAGGCAGAATGCTGGTTGATGTTGATCACTGAGCATACCCTGAGCTTTCCTCCTACAGTGCTGTGTATACAATGTGTCCAAATAGGGGAGGTTGGAGCCTATGACCCTCTCTGCAGTTTTTACAACTTGGTGAAGACATTTCCTCTCAGCCTGTGTGGTATTTCCAAACCATACAGTGATGCCGTTGGAAAGAATACTTTCAGCAAATCCTCTATAGACCTGTGTGAGGGACTATGCCTTCTTCACAGTTGCCCCAGTGTTTTTAGCCCAGCTTAGGTTTTCAGAGATGTGAAGACCTAGAAACTTGTATTTGTCAGTCTGCTGTACATTAATCCCCTTGAAGGTAAGAGGATGCAGGGGAGGTGCCCTCCTCCTGAAGTCCAGAATCAGGTCTTTGGTTTTATCTATGTTAAGCATAAGGTCGTTGTCCTCACCATAGACAATGATTCTGTTCACCAATTCCCTGTAAGACGATTTGTCGCCATTCTTGATGAGGCCAAGAATGATTGTCTCATATTTGATTATTATATTGTTGTCCTAATTTGAGACACAATCATATGTGTATTGTGAAAAGAGTTTTGGGCTGAGGCAGCAGCCTTGAAGGGTTCCTGTGTTGACTGTGAGCTCAGCCGAGACCTTATGTCCCATCCTCACCACCTGTGGTCTGTCTGTAAGGAAGTTCAATATCCAGTTACAGGTGGGTGTTGGTACTCCCAGGTCTGCCAGCTTAGCAATCAGCTTCATTGGCCTGATTGTATTAAAGGCGGGACTGTAATCTAAGAAGAGCATGAGCGCATATGTTTGTTTTGTGTTCATTAAATTACTAGGAAATATTGCCCTAGGAGCACAGACAGGAGGCCAAACTGGAAAGGACGGGGGAAAAAGGGGAGCCCGAGGGAGCCACAGTGGGAGACGGGCGGCAGCCGAAGCTGGAGGGGACCCTGAAGGGGCTAAGGAGACAGGTCGAGGGACCGGTGAAGGGAACAAGAAGAGAGTTGGAGGGGGCACCAGGGAAGGTGACGAGGAAGTCGGAGGGGACACCGGCAAAGGCAAGAAGGGAGGGAAAGCCACAGCAGGCGACAGTGCCATCCACCGACACGCCCCCAGCCAGGGGGGACCCGCAGGCGACCAAGGAGGCATTGGAGGCACCAAGGCCAGGTGAAGAGGCATTGCAGGGGGACCCGCAGGCGCCCCCGAGCCCCAGCCAAGGCAAGCGAGGGTGAGCCCCAGCCAAGGCAAGCGAGGGTGAGCCCCAGCCAAGGCAAGCGAGGGTGAGCCCCAGCCAAGGCGCAGTGGTTAAGAGGTCCAAAACCTCCTCGGGAACATGGACTGGGGTCATGGGCACCGGGGCAGGAGTCACAGGGGCAGGCGCGGGAAGAGCTTTAGCTGGAGCAGCTGGAGGCGCTGGAACCTCAGCCGGAGGGGGGCCAACGCAGGAGCCCCGGGTGTAGCTGCAGGCAGAGGCGGAACCACAGCAGGAGCCTTGGGTGCAGCAGCAGGCGTAAGCTCGGGCAGTGCAGCAGGCAGAGCAACAGGCGGAGGTGGTGCCGGGACCTCGGGCATAGCTGCTGGCGGAGCGTCAACCATTGAGACAGGCAGGACAAGTGGAGCCAGCAAGACAGGGAGGATGGGCAGTGGGTGCAGCCGCAGCAGGAGCCGCCTCAGGCAGAACCATAGCAGGGGTCGCAGGCATAGCAGTGGGCAGTGCCATAGCTGGGGCCGTGGGCATAGCCAGGACCTCTGGTGAGGGCGGAGCTGCAGGCACAGCAGGAAGTTTGGGTGGTGCATTTGCTGGCAGAGCAGGGAGCCCGGGCGGAGCATCTGCAGCGGGTGGCGCAGCAGGAGCCTCCAACACAGGGCCAGCAGAGGGCGCCGCAGGAACCACCGACACTGGGTCGGCAGGGGGCACTGCAGTAACCGTCAAAGTCTCGCTGGGTGGTGCGGCAGCCATCAGGACAGGCAGATCAGGAACCACGGGCAGGACAGGAACGTCAGATGCCGTGAAAGCGGGCGCCGCCCCTTTAAGAGCCTTGGGGATCTGGGGAATAGCGTTCCAGACTGTCCTGGCCCCTATCAGAGCCGGGAGTGTTCCCCAAAAGCTGCTGGCAAAGGCAACTTGGAGGAAGCAGGGACGTCCGGGGTGATCGTAGATTCTCCCAGATGGCTGGGAAGAGAACATGCCCCCAAGACGATCGTCGGGGCTTTAGCTGGCTTCTCTTTCACCTTTCTCTGGCTTGCGGCAGTGGCAGGAGGCTGAGCCATCTCCGTAGGGATGGGAGGCGGCGCAGCAACTCAAGCGCAGCACAGTGCGATTGTTTGGGCTCTGCACTCCGTTATCCGCTGCAGCAGCTGCCAGAGATTTTCCAGATGAGGGTGCCTCACTCAGGAGGTCCCCACTCCAGCTGGCCAAGTCCCGGGCTACAGGGTCCTCCTGGACCTCAGGTTGGGACAGCCAGTACACTACCTCTTGCAGCAGACTGAGACGCTGGTCCTCGGTACCCTCCGGTATGTCCTCATGCTGGTCTGTCATTCTGTCACACGTCTGTTCATGGCTAACAAATAGGCAGGCCAGATGACGGGTAACAAGGGTTTATTAGGGGAGACAGGGCAGACAGCGACGTACATTACATCAATGACGGACACCCAACTGAGGAAGACATGGACTGATATACATGAAACAAGCCGAATTAACAGGGAACAGCTGCGCACAATCGGGGAAGCACACGTCGATGTTGAGGGTCCGTTGCATACACGAGGACTGGACGCTCAGGTCATGACAGATAGTATCCCATATTATCTCTAAAAGTTTAGCATTTTTGCAACCCTGAATGGGACATATGCTGAAAACCTGAATAGGGCAGGTATATTATCAACCGAATTAAAGTTAGTTTATGTGCTTGCAGATGGAGTCTCTGGAAGTTTGTTGGAGGTGATAAAGAGATGGAGCTTGGAGGGGCATGAGGTATGGAGTAGCTCTCTACGTTTTTGTTCTGTCTTGCAGCTTTGAGTAAAATATTGAATGATTCAGGAATAAAGCCTGAACCAAGAACTGATGTCGATGACTGGACTGGAAAAAACATACCTAACACAGACTTAAATACAAAAGACTAATGACTACAATCAAGAAAGAGCTAATCACACGGAGATTCCACACGGGGTTAACAAAGGGGCGTGGCACACGGAAGGAGCGGACGATTGGGGCATGACAGTGTTGTTGCTGCATGCATTTGCAACAGTTTCTATAAAACCTTTATTGTTTAAAAGACACTACACTAGAGCTTGCGGCCTTTCTGCCATGTTTAGACTTCTGACATCCCAGTGACACTCCCCCTCATCGCGTGTCTTTTAGTGGAAGACCAGTGCCTATCTGTAATTTCACGTTCATTGTATATATATCATACTTTTCATTCAATATCATATTAGCTTTTAGCGTACGAACAGCAGTTTTTCAAAATATAAATTATACAGACATTCTGTGTAAAGATAGAAATTGTTTCATTGTATATATATCGGCATTCATTCCATATATTCCAAGTTTCATTGTATACTGTATATATATCGGGTTTCATTCCATATATTCCGAATTTCATTGTATATATATCAGGTTTCGTTCCATATATTCCAGTTTTCATTGTATATATATCGGTATTCATTCCTATAATATTCAGAGTTTCATTGTATATATATCAGCTTTCATTCCATGTATATCAAACATGAATAAATATTTCCTGCTATGAATTAGTAACATCACACAAATAAAATATCTGAATATCAACTTTGTCTCATGTCTTCCTTTATG
>JAODKE010000068.1:19552948-19570111 GCA_026779605.1 Mormyrus hasselquistii
CGCCGCGCCCCCCCCCCCCCGCCCCTCCCCCTTGATCGCCCCCCCCCCCCCCCCCACGCCTGCACACGTGCACCATTCAACCATTGGCTTAGTGTAATTATTTAGGGACTGAAGGGGGAAAGCTGTGATTTTGAGAAAGGAAAAGCAGGAAGGTATAAGAGGCAGCCGAGTGTGAGGGAATGAGATTGGCCTGGCACTCAGGGGTCTAATGGCGCGTGAATGGGTGGCGGGCGAGCCGAATGAAACAAAGAGCCAGCCGGGGATTATTCCTGCCGGATCCACATGGGCAGCTGGGTGCTCTGACATCACACTGTGGAAAAGGTGCCGACAATGCGCCTGGCGCCTTTATTTCCCCGTTTTCTGCTGAAATTACTGAATGGGGAAAAGACAGGAAGAGGAAGATGTGGAGAGGGAAAGAGAGAGAGAGAATAATTTGAAACAAGGATCTGCTAAAAC
Organism: Mormyrus hasselquistii; assembly: GCA_026779605.1. Taxonomy (NCBI): domain Eukaryota; kingdom Metazoa; phylum Chordata; class Actinopteri; order Osteoglossiformes; family Mormyridae; genus Mormyrus; species Mormyrus hasselquistii. The sequence goes on from JAODKE010000068.1 coordinate 19,553,405, forward strand.
TCAATGCCTCTGCCAGCTGAAACCTCATATTGCATAAGCTGGCTGCAGGGCGACACCAAACATGCAACATTGTGTGGGTATAGGCTACAGGTCCAACAGGATCTACCCACTGGTATGGGTCTCACACAGCCTGCAGCACTGGCATTCCCCCCATCAGCAGCTTCTCACTGGAAGCCCTTCAGCTCCATCATGGCTTGGCATGTCTTGCTTTTGTGAATTTGAATAACGACTTGGGAGTCAGGAGTACAATTAGTGTATCAGGTTTTCCCTCTCTGTTTACTCCAAGGAAATGCAGTGGAACATTACACTTATGATGTAATTACACAAGTGGGTGAATACCCAATCAGTAAATACACTACAGTGCTTGAGATTTCAGCCATAAACTGAAGGTGTCAAATTAAGTTCAGGACCTACAGAACATCAGTCGTTTTAAGATTTGCGATGCCAGCATTGCATACAATGCATCCATACTGTAGGCCCAATGTATCAAATGACATCACTTTCTCTAAACTAGAATTCAGAATATTCTGACATGGACTGGTACATAACGCATCTGCGCAAGATGCACCAGATTAACAAATAGAAATAATAACAGAAAAATGTAACCCTGACTAAAATAACATAAAGTGTCACAATCTCCTTCTTAAAACATGTGCTTCAATCCCGCACTGCAAGCCCAGGCCTGTATTCACACTTTGAGGAACTGAGTAAATGATTACTGTAAATTTCATCCACCCATGAAAAATTACATAATGTTTAGAATAGAAGATAAGATTTTTATACGCTTTAATATGAGCTGGGATGAGTTTGTTTATGCCTGACCTTCATCTTCTCCACACTTTTCTCAGTGAACCAAAAGCAAAGTAAAACAAGCTGTAAAACATGTGAACATTGGCCATGCTCACGCTTATAAATGACAACACGGCACGATAGGGAAATGTAAATTATGGATCATACTTTCACACATGGGTCTTTTTGTTGGAGAAACAAATTGTGAAATCCGTTTATTTTTTCCTCCTTTCTTGTTTTAAATTTGAGGTATTTTTTTATTGGAACTGTATAAAAATGGCCATATTGCAAAATAGTAAAACTGTCATATGACTCTTTTAAATCTCTCAATCTATCTCTTACTTTCTCTTGCTCTCTCTCTCTCTTTTCCCCATATTTAGATGTAATGTGGCTGGGGTCTGACATCTAGGTAATTAGCAGAGACAGCATGAGGCACAGTTTGAAGGGTCCTGTGTCTCCACTCCAGGGTGACAGGGTGCAGCGCAGCCCAGAGGCTCAGAGTCTGAGAATCAGGACATCAGGAGGACTGAGAACAGGGACAGGCACCTTCTCAGGGGCGATAATCATCCAGACATCCAGGTAGAACAAGTGAGGAGGGGGAGCCAGCCGCAGGGTGCCGAGAGCACCTTGTTCCTGGTCTTGTTGATTTTCATACATCACTGAATTAATTAGGAGATCCACAGAAGCACGATCTCAGGAGATCGATCTACACCCTAAATAGTGTGTCTTTAATTTGAATTAGAAGCCTCCATCAAGCTATCCATCCATCCATCTGCCAACCATTTACAATGGACATGGGGCGGGGGGCTGGATCCTATCCCAGGCAGTATAGGGCACCCCGATTGGCATGTTGTCAGATATGACGTGGTAGATGCTGGGAGCTGCAATTCTAGATGATTCTGGGTACTGTGGATCATTTTGTGTCTAGCTGGTGCTTAGCAGGGCAGTCTGGCATGGTTTTAGGGGCTGATAATGTCCTGCAGATGCTCAGGGCCTGAGCCTTTTGCTGCTCATTAGGCCATAAGTGTGGTCTTGAATTCTCTGGTTGTCACAGGAAGTTGAGAATTCAGATAGAACCTCAGAAGACTGAAAACCAGATGGACTGCTGTGCTTAAATCAGTCAAAGGGGTCTAGTAGCACATGTAGTAAAGACAGGGAGGATAATCCAGACAGCATCTGATGGGTTACTGGACGATGTGGTGAATGGAACAGGTTGCTATGGATACGTGGTGGCAAAAGGGTGAGGCAACTGTCAAGGCTAACATCCAGGTTCTTAGCAGACTTTGAATTAGAGGAGGTTGTACCCCAAATGCAGATGGAGAAGGAGTAATGGGGAAAGGGTTTGGCTAGAAAGCTGATGAGCTCATCCCAGCTCACAGCTGATCCTATGCTATGAGCCATAAGCTTGCTTTCTCCTATATTTGTGTTTCGTGGAGAACCTCCTGGGTTTGGGATACAAGTGCTGCCCCGCATAAAGTATGCATGTTCTGCTCATGTTGTTCCTCCTCCAGTCTATGGAGTAAGGTTAATGTGTTAATGACCAGAAGTGGACATTTTCTACCAACCAGTTGAGTACTTTGTGACTGTGACTCTTTCTGCTCAACTGGTTGGTTGAAACAAATTCTTGGTCTCGATTTTTACTTTCTGGACCTGAAATGTCCAGCCCTGCACTGGGCATTAGGGGCATATATGCCCATGTGTCACGCACAAGCGCAGGGAGCTGTGTGCATGTCAGCCTGCAGGAAAGGCTGGCCGGTTTTGAGATTCTGTTCGCTCACCATACTTTTGGCTCTTTCCAGGTGAAGGAGCTCTGCTCTGGTGGTGTTTGCTCTCCTATTAGACACTCCTTCAGATGTGGGGGTGCCAGCGGGCCTCAAGCTTCCCACAGGAAGGCTTCTCACCACGGCCCATTACACAGAGAGAGGCAAATAAACACCACTAAGAAAGGGTGAGCGAGAACGGGGCTGAGATTAATAAAAAAATATCTCTTAAATACTTTGCAGTGTCTTGGGGGAAAAGAACTCTTTCACTTATAAATAGCATTTATGCTAGGTGACCCTTGAATAATCCATGTTTATGTTCAACATATAGTTAGTATGGAATAGTCTTCCTGTTAGTGTAGTGCAAGCTAAAACCTTGGGTTCCTTTAAATCAGAGCTAGATAAAGATTTTAACTCTTAGTTGAGCTATTAGTTGAGTTTTCCCCAAACGAGCTTGTTGGGCCAAATAGCCTCCTTTTATTTGTAAATGTCTTATGTTATTATGTGACATTCATATAAAACAAAAAATATAATGTTTATGGAACTGTCATTCACAATTTGGCTACTGACAAAGTGAGGGATTAGCTTTTTGCAAACGTGAGCAAGCACAATCCCAAGCACCGATCCAGCATCATAAAAAAGGCCCCTGTTCAATCAGGGGCACATTTCAGCCATGTGTTTATTTTGAATAATTCCGAGGGCGAGACTTTTTCAACTGATTTGCCCTTGAGTCGACAGGCTTTGACACACCGGCAGTGTGCTCCTGTCAGGCGTCGCAGTGCACGTTGCCTGTCATCGCAGATGCCAAAGAAGAGAAACAATGTAGAGATGAACGCTTGGCCTTCCAGAAACAACAGGCCCGGGGATCTATTGCAGAGCTTCCCCATTGCGAAAAAATGGGCTGTTTTAGTACTCTTATACAACAAGTGACAGCACATCAGTGGAAGCCTTGTTCTGGACAAAATGCATCCTTTCTGCTTGGACACATCCAGAATGCTGCCCCACTGAAGAAAATGAAAAATAAACATTTTTACAGCGCGGCTAATTCAGTGCTTCACACACCCACACACATACATATTAGTAATGGACCCAGTAAACAAAGAGAATGCATGTCTCTCTCTCTCTGTATAGTGGTTACTGTGCGCCAGTTAAAGCAATTTGTCTGACAGGATTGATTGACTTCAAGCGTGTTGCTGTGGAAACTGTTGCCTTTAATTATTAAAGCTAACATTTGCACTGCAAACATACAAGACGTTAATCCACAGGTCGTCTCTTGTGAGCTCCGTTTTGTTTAGCCAAAATTGATACTTATTCGGGTTTACAAAGAAAATATTTAGATTGTGGTATTTGTACAAAATGTAACCATTAAAAGTGCAGTAGTATTTAAAAAAAAATCAGTCCAGTACATCTGTTTACTCAAAGCAGAGCCTTGTCCTTTTCATTAAGGGCCGCGTTCACCGTGGTCAGCGCCTCAGACTGCATTTTCAGGACTCTTATAAAATGAAAATGGCACTTGACAGGAAGGAGACCTTGGATTGACTGTATTATCCATCGACAGAAAACATATTACAAATTAAAATAAAGAAATTAATGCTCAGAAGATACTTGTTTTGCAAATAAAAAAAAATTGCCAGAATCTCTGCCTAGTAAAATTATTTGCGTATTTTACAAACTGAAATGGAAAACTTGAAAAGTATATAATGCATATACAGTATGTATATGTTGATTTATTAGATACATGGAACAGAAAAACACATCCATTTCATTAATGAGATTTAGAAAATCATGGTAATTTCAGTAATGATGACAGTATATGATCCTCATGACTGACTATTTCTCGCTGCCAAACAAGTTAATTAAGGCTGAATCATAATAGCCCCATTGAGCTGAGTGAAAACAATCAGGAGTAAGTGTTACTTTTCAGAAGGTGGAACATCACTGGCAGTGTCATGTTGCAGTGTGGGGAGGGACAGAGACCTAACGCACAGGTCTCTATTGCCTCCTATACCGTATGACTCCTTTCTAGTGATACCTGTAAGTATTTGGTACATGCGACAAAACACGCACCGCATTGGACCTACGGCTTTGCAGCTTTGCGGAACAGCTTATTCTGCCAAAGGTCATAGCATGAATATATGCTAAAACAAATTCATTTGAGGCATGAGCATAATTATGCCACTCAGCACAGGACATATGTTGACCTGTGACGGCTTTCCATGGAGCCACGGCTAACAGAGAAATACAGAAATGTAAGGCCAGTCATCCAGATTAATTGATGATGTTTCTTTCACTTCTCAGTGATTGTCAGACGAACTGCAAGTGGGTGGGCGGGTATTCATCTTGCCCCCACCCAAGAATCCACTGTCCTCTACACAACAAAGATATGAAAAGAAAATGACACAAGAGGGAATCCAGGCCATAATGTATTAACTACAAACGCAAAACACACAGTTCACAACCAGAATGACACATCTGTTTACGGTCTGCTTTAGTAAGTATTTATTTAACACAAATTTTCTTTTTACCATGGAAGTTGTATATAGTATAATGGCTCTGCTTTATAATATACCTGGTATCCCACATGCATTATAAATTAAAATTTGCTGAAAAAAATTAAATTGCTGAAAATTAAGTATTATTCCAAGCTACTAGATATAAACCCTGTCTGTATTTCTGTTTGCATGCTTTAAAGTACATAGAAAAATGTATTTCAGTGTTTCATTCTACAGTCCTTTGTGTTGTTTGAAACTGAAAAAAAAACTAAGCACGTATCTTTGCACAGCGAAGTGGAGTGGCTTTGTATTTAATTCCAACAGACATTATTACTTTCCAAGGTATCTGTCCCTGATGGTCAGTTCCTGCAGAACTGGGCAATTTTCAGGCTGCCCCTGCTCCAGTCATCAATCACACCTGGTAGGGCCTGAGTTGCCACGACGATTGCGACTAAAGGGACTGATGGTTTGACAGGGCTTGGCCGTCTCCGAATTCCAGCCTCCTCCTTCTGAAAGGATCACTTACATAGCCTGGTATCCTGTGGCACAAGACTGCATTCATCCCGCTCCTGGAAGGATTTATTGAATTTTAGGTTTTATTTATTTACGTGTTAAGTTTTTTTTTTTTTTTTTTTTACTTCTGCTGGCAAAATTTTACATTTTGACATTTTGTCTAAGCATATCATGCTTTCTTTTAATTTATTTCTTATTGGAATTTGGCAATGCTCATAGCTTTCAACAGATGAAGTTTCCTCGGTGATTGAGAGGAATAAGTGCATTCAAATCTGCTCTGCCTCAGTGTGTAGGAAGAATTTTTATTACTTACTATTATTTACAATTTTTCAAATGTATTGTGCAATCAGTATCAAACTGTTACAGTTCCATTAAAAGTCAGGGATTGCAAAAAAACATAACAAGCACCATAAAAACAGGCAGTAGTCAAAATGTACTACCATATCAGCCTTTGTCTTAAGAATGTCATTGATAATCCTCTTGACAGATCAATCATGAATCCCTTTTTTGGGGAAAATATGTAGGTTGCATAATTAACCCCATTCTTGGTTTTACTGGAATTCTTGAAAAGCCTCTACGGGCATCCATGGTTTTCAGCTCTTTGCTCTTACGGGATGTGGGAAGTACAATAGCTGCACTTGTTTAAAAGGTGCCCCAAACACTGATAGGAATGCTTGGCTGCTGTCGCTCCCATAAAAAAGGGAGAGAAAAGCAAAAAAGGAATAAAGGAGGAAATGACAGAGAGGTATAGCGTCAAATTAATCCTTTGACTTCCAGCCCACATTTTGTTACAGTTCTCATGAGATGAGGGTCATTTTCTGAACTCTCGGCAACTTCAAACAAAAATCACATCAATCTTATTGTCAAACGTGTCACTGAGAAAGAACAAACGTTGACAATATCTCTGTCAATACAAAGATGAGATTTTGGAGGTGATTTATTCAAGAAGAATTAGGGACAAATGGATTAAATAATAGCATTTTTTTCAGTGACATGGTGTATTTGTGTGATGTTAGGCTCACATTTGCTTTCCAGCTGTAAACCGGACCCAGATTTTGAACAGGTATTAGCAGTTAACTAAAACAGACCTGTCTCTTAGCAACCCCACTGATCCAAAAATACAAAAATACATCATCACCTGACCTTTTGCTGAATTAACTCATATCTGTGTATTGAAGATAATAAGCCAAATGACACCTTTTTGATAGTCACTTCCTTGCTTTTTCAGTAGAATTCCTCCTGAACAAACATTTATCTTTATAAGTTTATTTTACAGATGTTAAGTGAAATATGACACTTTCTTAAGAAAACAATATTACGCACGTTCCCCTTGTTGCTCAGATAATATCATTGACAGATGCTTCTTTTTAAAAGAAATTAAGTAATCATTATGCCGGTGCCCCTCAATATTAGAAACACATTTTGGCATCCATTTATTATTATGTCTCTTAAAATAAGCAAAAACACAGCATATCTGCCTCCATTCTGCTTCTTGGCCGGGTGACAACATCTCTGACGGGTGCAAGTTGTCACGCGACATTCCCATGGCGTTCATGCCCTATCTGCCCCGCAAACGGGCAACTGTGGTACAGCCATACTGTGATATCCAGCTGCAGGGCTGTACCACTGTAGGCAGGTGGAGGGGACAGCACATTTTGAAGCAGCCTCTAGAGCACTAGTTTATATAGCTCAGATGCATTTTAAAGGCATAGTGATTTTTTTCCCCCTGCTATTTGCGAAGAACTGATAGGACTTCGCCGGGGTGGTGGCTTTAACTGCAAGCCGAATCTCAGATTAGTCAGAATGTTATGAGTTGCATGTCCTCTGGCCAGGATCTCTGCGGTGAATGTGGGAGAGATGCTATCAAAGCACCAACAGTAGAATCCTTCCTGTTCAATGTATGTGGATATGGCATATTTATTATCTTTCGTGCAGGCAGGATATCTTGCTTACCCCTCTGGTACAGTTCCTTCTAGCAAGCTATCTATCCTTCTTTACACTTGATTACCTGCAGAGCTTCCAAACGTGACTGATATGGCTCTTTAATCTATGACTGCTAAGTGCTGACCTCATTCGCACTGTGCTCATGACAATAGCCAGTGACAGAAGGACAGTTACCAGTGTCGACCCTTAACCTTTCACACATTTCGTACTTTTAGGTTCAAGGCAATGAAAGCACCCACACGATAACTCCTCGTGCGCCAACAAAACCGGGGTCAGTCAGCGTTCACAAGTCAACCGCAGAAAACGTTTTCACAAAATTAACCGCTCTCACTGATAAGCTAAAAAGCTGCTCCTTCATTTTTGAATCCCTCATGCTTTCTATGCAAAGTTCTCATATGTGTTGCCCTTAATTGGAATAAAAGAGATTTCTCTGTACTTTTTCTGAAATATTAACTAACCGGTTAACCAAGAAAAAAGCAACTCAAGTATATGTATAAGGTCAGAAAACATAAATTCTGGATTTGTTTAGCTGATGACTAATTCTTTGAATTACAGTATATAGGCTTTGAATTAGAATTTATTTGGTTTTCATTCCTACACATTTGTATTCCTATTGCGTGCAGGTACCCAGCTATGCTAAATGCTGTAGCAGCTGTGCACAAGCCTTTTCACTAATGTCACTGAAAGTGATCCCAACCCCTCCCATATTCCCTGTGCTCAGAAGACTCTTATCTGTCATTGGGGCAAGGCCACTTGCACAAGACTAATTTCCTTGCGGTTAGAGCAGTGGTTAATTGCGGTTAGAACCGCACCTCAAAGAACCGCCTGCTGCTGGGGGAGGGGGGGGGGTCAATTAATCCTGCAGGGTAGAAGTATCTCCAGGAGAGCTGCACAGCCGTGCACAGACACACGCATACATACACCCCGATACGTCTGCAGTTGCAACCTGGGTGGCTGAGGAGAGTTAGTAAGAAAGAGGGAAAGATGAATGCCCTTATGTGGGCATCTCTTCGCTTTTGAACTGTTCCTATCCTTCGCCTGGCTGCGCTGCCGTGAAGGCTCACACAACCAGAGTTTACATTTCCAGCCTAGTTTCATTCCTAGGAAAAGTTGCAGCGGTCGGTCTCCTCGGCCTGCCGTAACAATGCACTTTCCGCCGTTCCAGCTCCTCTTTTACGTAACGTCTCTAAAACCGAATCTTCACCTACGTGACGTCAGCACCACAACAGCTAAAGGGATAAATGTATACAGATCCCCAAAGTAAGAGGACTTCTACATGTCAAACAGCTCTACGCTTCATTTCAATAGTTAAATTACCCCCACTCTTGTACAGAAAACCATGCTGCTTGAGATGTCGGGTTAACACCGTTTAAACTTTTAGAAACATTCCTTTGAGACATATCCATGTTGGCAGGAGATCTCTGAGTTTTGAGGAAAAGTTACATAAAGGTACATAAAACATTTTTCTATGTAAAATAAATGTTTTAATATGAAATGAGGCAGTTAAATTACAAAAAAAAATCAGCTACTGAACGGTTAGAGAAGCTTTGAAAGGGTTGATCTGTCGCTGTACTGGGCAAACTGGTCAGAGACAGAAATCTTGGCGGGATCCTGTGAGGTGACAGGAGGTTATGGTCGCCTCAGCACACAGAAGCGCCGCTCAGCAGGCCCTTCTCGCCTGTGACAGCACAGACATCCCTTGTAAGACGCCGTTCCCAGCTGCTCAGTGTCTATCGCGGCTTTTCAAGCTCCCTCTCCATGAGCGACTGTTTGTTTTGTCTCTCGTTTTATTTTCATCGCTTGGCTTCGGGTGCGGGGGCAGAGGTCCCGGCGCTCACCCGCGTTAGCCATCGCCCGTCTGCTATCAGCGCCTGTATCAGATCCTGTTTAGCTCCTGACGCCTTCAATAAATCAATTCATACATTACGATCTGGGACCTCATGCTAATTTAAAGAGCCAGATGAGTGTGCTTATTGAAAGGCCAACACTTCAGCCATCCCTGATGAACTAACAGCTTACAGTCGCCTATTGCAAACCCGGCACCAAAAGCCTTATTCAATGTGAGGGTTCCTACAGAAACTCACTTAACCTTCAGGAGGTTGTCAGCTGCTTTGGAACAGCAGATTACCTCACAATGTTACCGACTCATTCCAGTAATTCTACTGTTTACCCACGACTGAGCCACAGGGAACACGCAGAAAAGAGTGCGAGTGCCTGCATGTGTGGTGACATGGATCTCGACCTGTGACGCTGGACTGACAGGGACCCAAGCTGGAACTGATCGGAGTCCAACTGAGACCTGGCACGCTCAGGTGAGCCGCATGAATGACGTAATGCCAACTGCAGAGGAGTTATTGGAGAGAAGAGGGAGGAAGCCATGCACAGAAAGATCAGTGAGGCCCCGGACTCGATCCTGCATAGGTGACGATGGAGACAGCCTGCTTTGGTAATGGCTGCCTGCCTGCTGTTTACTTTGTGCCCTGTTGGGACTAAATTCCAGGGCACTAAACTCAGATTCGCTGGCAAGGAACAGCTGTGAAATATCACCACTCGGGTTCCAGCATTTTTTTTGCTGTTGTTGTTTTTCGATCAGGCTTACAGAATTTTCTTTCCTTTTCTCCGAAGCAGGCCTTCGTATAGCGAGGTTAGTGAGGTATTTATGGAAGATCACGAGCCAGTCCTGAGTTATACATGTTGATGAGGTGAGTCTGATTTTGCAAGTGGAAAAATGTGTCATGGAACACGAGGTCACTCTTCGCACATATGTATACCTGCACAATGACTTCTAACTACAGGGTAGTCTTTGGTCTGGCGAGCCAGCATGTATGAAGTGAGCCCAAACATCACTGAACTGATTTCCTAAGTACCTCCTTTCTGCTCATTGTTCCCTGGAAAGAGGACTGCGTCCGCTCACTTATTGTGACTAACCCTCGTGACGTTCCTTTGCTTTTGTTAGAAGAGCTCCTTTATTTCAACTGTTTATGGTTCTGCTGAGGTGCAGTTCTGTGTGGTCTTCTGTTTACCAAAACACACGCAAACACCTCTCATTGTGCGGATCTCTATACCCGCCTCATCCTTCTGGAATCTAGTTCACTGCCCCGTCGCCGATTCCACTCATATCAGTTCCCGACCACAAACACTGCTCTTTTGTGACAACACAGGCGACGTGGGCAGAATAGAGTACCACACCTGAATTTTACAACAGCACATAAATCAAAGTTCAGTAAGGATAGATTTACATTTTAATGGTATTTTCATTGCTGAGATTAAACAGGAGATGATTTAATAGAAACATTTTGGTAGGATCTTGTCCCATCTAAGAATTTAACCGACATTCCTGGAGTCCATCATTCTAACTGCTTATTATTATTATTATCTTTTTATTGCCTGCTTTTAATTGGTCCTCTGATGTTTTTCCAATCCAAGCCCGTTTTCTTACCCTCAAAGTTTACGAAATCTTCCTCACTAAAGGAATTCCTGCTAATAAGGTTCAAAAGTACAACAGTACAGCCGTGCCAAGAGTATGAAACTTCACAGAGCCAATCACCTTCACCACTACACCACCAACTGTCCATTTTCTCAAGAGGGAACACTCAGGACACCATCAGACCTGGGTGAGAAGGCTTCTGGCTTTGGCTCTGCTGAATGTGATACCCCCAGCAGTGCATCCCCATGAGTGACCCCGTCCGAAACGGGCCAGGCCACCCCGCTGAGGACTTGGTCCCTGTGGGCCCGCCGAGGAATCCGCAGCCAATGACAGCTGTGTTTGTCTTGTCATCTAAATGCTTTTCACTCGGCTACCTTGGGCCTCGGTGAATTTGCAGCTCCTCTCAGTGAAAAAGGGGATCTCATTGGTTATTAGCAGTTGATCGTCATTTCATTTGCTGTTTATCATTTGCCCCTGTTTGGAATGAGCACAAGAAGAATGACCTGATTGTACTGATGATTTTAAAGTTTTGTTGTTTGTCTTCATCTACATATATCTATACTTTAAGAAGCGGAATAATAAGAACAGTACGTATACTTTTTAATATTCTTTAAATTCATTGTTGACTTAATATTCCATATCTTAGAAATATAAACAATCATGTAGTGGTTAAAAATTTAATACACTTAAAAGGGACTGAGTAGGTTTTATTTTAACCAATTAAAGTTGTATTATACAACCACAAAGTTGATTACAGTGGCCGTACTATACATTGGAACGCAAGAAACTCCACAAGACATTCCTGCGAGGTTTAATTTTAATAAATGGTTTGGGATTTTCCTCCATTCAGGGAGGTAAGAACAAGAGTAGAATGATGATGCGTATGTGTTCATGCTTCTGTAGCTCAAGATCAGGATCACAGATTTTCTGTGACAGCCATTTTATCATACAGGGGGTCACGTGTCCAGACAGAGGGTCATTGTCATGGGGACTGGATCAGAAGCCGGGACCCCTTACTCAGTTCCTGCTTCCAGCTTTAGAGATGGCACAGTCCCTTGGGTTTATGGAGGGTCTCTGCGTCTATGATCCTGGTTGGGTTCCTCACCTGTAGCAGATATTTTTGACCCATTGCCTCACCCCAGTTTGACGAATGTCATCCTGGCATGGACCACTGGCATTTAATGGTTCTCAGCTAAAGTAGAAGTCTTTGCAGGTGTTCAAGACCGACAAGTAAGTTTGAAAACAGGGCGTCATATTAATTTCCCACACCTGTTTCAGCTCCTTTCGTTTATCTTCATCTCTATCTTCCTTTTATCTCCACTGGATGGAAATGAGGAGTGACATAATAAAAGTCCTCATGGACAGATCCAGTTTGTCTTAGATTATCTTATTTATCCTTGTCTTGCCCTTCAGTTTCTTGTCAACGGTGTGCAAGAAGTGTTATGTCAATTTTTCAGTCTGTTGAGTGAAACTAAGCAGCGTGCTCTGCCTTCAAGCACCTGATTTAAATTACTCCACTGAACAGTAACAGAGGCAATTTGTTGGCATAACACTTAAATCCTTGGCTCTATTTTTTTTATCTTGTCATTGAAGCTTGAGATAGACCATATTCCCGTTTGGTGTACATACTGATCTCACATGTGGGATGTAAGTTGAGTCACTTATCTTAAAGACATTCTTATGTGTATGTGTTTATATCTGGGTGGTTGTGTGTGCGTTTACATTTGACCATGTGACCACTATGAAGCAGACTTTGGAAGCAAACTCATTCGGGTCAGAAGAAATCTCCGTGTCAAGTTCAAAGCTGCCCCCCATCAACCTAACCCCACAATAATTTAGGCACAAAAACAAAATAGTCATAGCTAGAACAGACTGACTGAAACATGTACAGTTCAGGTTTACTCCACCCAAGATGAGGATAGTATGGTATGTGAGCCCCAAAATGTCACATGTTACCGCTCAAATCCATGTGATATTTATCAAGTGCAAACTCCTGTCACAGAATATTTACTCTTTCAACTTCTCCTCTCTGCTGGTGATACTCGGGAGACTTGTGTTTGGAAGACATGGAAATATTTATTGCGTGGATAATCTGTCTTTGGTTTTTTCCCTCGTATTTCATCAATAAATATTTTAAAATCCAACCAGCGCTGTCTCACCAATGCTGAACCTCTTTTACCAGACCAGAAATGCCTGACCTTTTTGAAAAGCAATAAAGTGTCCAGTATTTCTCAGTGAGCTGCCACACTTTGTATGGCTGACAATGCAATATCACAGCTTCATTTTACACATAACGACTTTGTTGTTTTTGGATGTAAGTGGTCTTTTACTGACGCAGAATCCTGCAGATTTGTTTACTTTCCATGGTTCTGAAAACTGAGATCCTAAAATACCATTTAAGCATGTTCTGGAAGCTGTGCTGTACGATTCCCACTGGCAGTCATTCAGCCTGAGCATTGGATCGCAGCACGTTTAAGGGTAGCGACCAAAAACCAGGGCAGTGTTTCACTGGTACACAAAGCCTGCTAGTGACGCTTAACACAAATGATGCTCATTTCATTCTCTTCTGTAGCCCATCACCAAGGGATTGAACTGGCTATTGCTATTTGTGCATAGAACCAGCATAACATAGTCCTTTGTAATGGATGCTACCCTGACAGCTATGGATGACTCAAATTCCACTGTTCCCTGTACAATTACAAGATATAAGTTGAGACTGCATATAAATTAAAAACAGCTAAGGCTTTCTAAATACACTACAACCAATGTCCATAGCTGTATATTTTACTGCACTAGTTCAAATCAAGTGTCCTTTTAATGGTATAGGAGTCAGGCGTATACAGCAAATGGACTGAACCAGCAATGTTCAAGACTCAATGACTTTGCCTTATCACCACAGTACCCAGTCTTACTGGGGAATACCAATGCTCTTCTAAGTGACTCCCAGTGCCTAAACTTCCCTTTCCACCATTATTAAATAGTTTGCGATGGTTTTTACATTTGACCCTTTCTGATAAAACACTAATTACAAGCATAGCCTTAGCAAGCCATCAGCAAAACTTGCGGAATCTGTGGTCACGTTGTAACTACAAGTGAGGATAAAGTTGAACTTGCGCTCACCGTGCGGAGTTTTCCTGTGGCCCCACGCAGCACCTATGTTGGGTCGCCGATTTACAGCTTGCAAGTTATAGCTAACAAACGGGCTCGTCTTCTGCAGGAAGGGAAAAGCCGCAATGTTTCTGCGGCCTGCCACCATTTTCAACGTTTTTGCTCTTTTTTTTTCTTGAGAAAAGATGCGGGCTGCAGGAGGCGCCGTGCGATAAGTTAGGCCAGTATGTAGCCTGACAGCTTTATGTTGCCATTGGATTTGGCCTCGTTCTGAGGTAAAAGGTGCCATTCAGGCACTGGTGCCACTGCACTCCTTATTTTTAGGGCTTCTTCTCAATTTTAATGAAACAGTAAAGTGTTAAGCAGAATATAAATACCATTAATAGGATCACTAACGTCTCACTCATGAAGAGTATTCTTGGCTCCCTATTGGGTTTTTTTTTTTTTTAATAAAATTATGTCTTTATTTGTTAGAAGATATATATTTACAGTGTCTGTGTGTGTGGGGGGGTTATGAAGAGAGGACCAAATGACCCCCACGATGTGATAAAAACCTGTTATTTTAATCATCAAAAACCTAAAAATGCCAAAAGGCTCGTATTTTGTTTGGTTACTCGGTTAAGGTTAGGGCTGGGTAGGAGTTAAGGTGGTGATTGCTGGGATTAGGGCTTTTCCCATAGAAATTAATGGACAATCCCCACAAAGATAGTGTGCGTGTATGTGTATGTAAACTGGCAAGAAACCTCCAGATTAGGACCAGTCCAAAATATTCCCATCCATCCTCTGTCAATTGATTCACTTTAACATCTACTTTTCTCAGAAATCTTTTATCTTTATTAGAGAAAGTAATCAGTGGACAGAGAGCAACCTGTCACACACTAAAAATACCCTCATTGTTGTGATTAGCTCTGCATAACTAATAAATAACATCTCCCACTCTAACTGGACGTAATTATGACAATGGAAAACTATTATACATCTGTCAATATAAACATACGCCGCATTATAACAGGCATGACATATAACATGGGGGGGGGGGGGGGGGGGAGAACAAGGCTGCTTTTTATCTAAGAAATCCCACACCTTTGTTTTTTTTTCCACCAACAAGGGGTCAAAACCACCCCACCCCAGGGGAATCCCCCCCCATTTGGGAAGGGTTCGGCCCCCGCCTGCGGGCCCCCCGGGGTTTCTTGGGCGGGGGGGGGGGGGGGGGGGGGGTGGCATAGGGCACTCCCCAAACCATCCTGGACCACTGGGGACAGATGGACAGGGGAACAGAACTGTGACAGACAGAAAATGACTGGACGATAACAATTTGGAAAAAGTCCAAAGGCACAGAGGAGATGAACAAAGTGCAGAATGACTGGCCAGTTCCGAGCGGGTCTGCAAATCAGGCAAAGCAGTTTAAAACCTCTTGTTTACCTGGATCCATCAGGCACGGTCTAGTCCAACTTCTCCATTCAGCCAGGGGTGCAGCTAAAAATTCTGGATCGCCTGTTAAAATATCACCTTGTCACCTCCTCCCTCCCCCCCAAGTGGAAGGGGTGGTTCATTTCAGTATCAGTAGATTCTGCAGAATAGGCCCAGTGTTAGTGCTGAGCCCCCCTGGATCTGCCACGGTATCCGTGCTCCTCCAACGTGGCCATGCTCAGCTGACGTCACCAGGCGGGGGGACCGAGCAGAGCGTGTGGTCTGTACGGGGGGGGGGGAGCACGGAAAATTGGCTTCTCGGCCAAACGGCTACCCACAAGGGGATTGTCAATGTATGGAAAACATTGCAAATGTATTCACAGGAGGTCAGCGTGGGTGTGAGGAGAGGCATTGCAGCCTTGAAGGGCTCCAAGTTCAGGAGTGGAGTCATTTGTGTGACTCAGGTGAGCTGGGGGTGTGTAATTATACCCCCTGGGTCACCCCCGGGCAACACGGAGGAACATCCCTGGGAGGAATCTGGCAAGAAATACTACAATGATTGAAAGTCAGACCTGGAGGTACGTGCAACAGTGTGTGTGTGTGTGTGTGTGTGTGTGTGTGTGCGAGCAGGTATATTTATCCTTATAGGGACACTGTTTTTTCCGGTTTCCTGGTCGCCATAAGGGAAAACTTTATTTTATAAAAATAGAAATGAAATGAAAAGACTAAAAATGCAAAAACTCTTGTACTTTGTTTGGTTACTTATGGTTATGGTTAGGGCTGGGTGCGGGTTAAGGTCCTATAGTTAGCGTTAGCATTTTTCCCGTAGTAATGAATGAGTAGTCCTCATAAGGATGTGTTTACCCAACATGTGTGTGTATGTGTGTGTATTTACATTCAGGTGCCCAGGTATCCAAATTAACCCTTTGATTGCATGGGCCGGGGCAGTGATTAGCTCTGTTGCCTCACACCTCTGGGACCAGGGTTCGAGTCTCTGCATGTCCCCCACGTGTCCTCTCTGGGTGCTCTGGTTTCCCCCCACAGTCAAAAAACATGCCATGGCTGATTGGAGTTACCAATTTGCTCATAGGTGGGCATGTGTGAGGATGCCCTGTGATGATGGGTTCACATTCCATCCTGTGTGGTTCCCTGCCTGGTGCCTATAGGCTGAAGACCCCCCCCCCCCATGACCCTGAATAGGACAAGTGGTTCCAGGAAAAACATGGACGGGGTATAGGGTGCCCCTGTCTACCTGTGTGTATCT
>JAODKE010000068.1:19578786-19598102 GCA_026779605.1 Mormyrus hasselquistii
TCTGTCATTCCCAAGACGAATTGATGCTGTATTGGCCACTAAAGGAGACTCTAGTCTAAACCATACTAATAAATTATCATGGTTTAAAACCAGGTGCTTCAGGTTCATTCACACAGGGTGGAGGCGGGATGTGAACGCACAACCCTTTAGGAGTAAATTGTTCAAGTTCTGTAATGTAGTTTTATTCACACAATATATATGTATACTAACATCACTATAATAAATCTATGTCTTAGATTTCTTGCGAAGTCATATTTATAAGTGCTGTGTATTAATTGATGAACAGAACAGAATGAATACAATGTCTGATGTTGGTAATACGTGGTGTCTTGTCTGTCTTGTCTCTCAAACATGTACATTTTTCCTCCCATTGTCTGGGGCCAAGAAACCATGCATTTCACTGCACATTGTATTTAGTATAACTGTGTATTTAACGAATAAAACTTTGAAACAAACTGAAACTATAAAGCGACTAATTGCAACAAATCATACTTAATGGTGACGTTAAAATTCTGTCTATTCCAGTCTATTCTGGTGTCTGTTTTACAAAGTTTTCCCGAGGCAAGTTGCAGTTTGTCACCATTGACATACAATGACGATAAACAGAAAATTCACGCATTCATCCCAGTTCAAGGGCGACTCCTTCTGTTAAATGGCATCCATTACAAAACAAACAGACCAGGCACGCATTCAACTGTGCTTTTCACATCTTCCCTGTATATTGATATCAATTTTTAGATATAGTATGCTCAGGGAATGCGATAACACCTGCGAAATTGTTCTGTTATTAAATCTCTTAGTACGGCCTTCTGTAAATGCATCTACTTGGGGTGACAAACGTAGATCTTTTATTTTTTTCCTTGGATAAATCCAGATATGTACTGATAGAAAAACGTGAGAGTCTGCTGTTTTGGAATTTTATTAGCCACCATGTTTTGTTTCACACGACATACAACAGAGTGAACAACCTGGGGAAAAATTTTGCTGCAGAATTTATTTGAACCATGTTATTTAGTAACTTTCGATTATTCGTGTATTTTAAGGCAAATCCAGGACAGGACTCACAGGAGTGAGCCTTTTGATGAACATACCAGGAAAACTTTTCCAATTTTCCCATCTCTAAAGCACACCAATACAGCAGGAGTCTCGGGAACTTGGGCGCATTCCAAAGACTGAAACTTTAAATTTTAATCTACAGTCGGAACTGGAATAGTCGGATTATTTTGCGATTTTATCTTTACCAGTAGGTCGGTGAACTTTAGCCAGATGCAGCGCATGCACGAGTCATTGTGCGCTCAGATCCCCAGCCAATGGCGCTCAGGGTCCCTAATGAAAAGGGGCATGTCAGGATGGTGTAGTACCCTGGGCGGGGCTCACGGTACCCAAGCAGGTAACGCCGACTCCAGAGAAGGGAGGTCTCGGGTGGCATCGCAGTCTGCCGGTTGTTTGCAGGGAGGATCCGAGCACAACCTTGTTTTTAACGACTGCACGTCTGGACGGAGTTTTGTACGTGCAAAAGGCGACCGTTCTCACCCTATAGGGGTTTCTAATTTTATTTTTTTCCGGATGTCTCTGCGCCCGTCTTTAATATGCTGAGCAGAAAATCCGGTCCGGGGCTGCTCAGCGCGGCGGGCAGTATCGATCGCGGCAGGGTTGGGGAAAGGCTGCAGGCAGCTCTAGCGGGTCTGCAGGAGCTGCATTTGCTGAAGGAAAAGCAGGGCGACATGGTGCACTGGGCTCTCCGGATGAACCATGAGGATCCATTGTCCTCCGTTCAACAAGATGCTGATGGACCGGTGTTCGGGACTGAAGAACAGCGTCTGGAGGCGACGCTGGCAGCTCTAAAACAGCAACTGGTAAGTTTCCATTTGGCAGTCAGTGACTAAGAATTACCTGAAATGTTTACTTTGCCTCGACACATTTGCTGTGAATTAATATTTCAGAGTCCGTCAATCAGACATGGGTTATCAATAGGATCAGCCAAGTCTGGGCATGTCACACTGTTGGCAACGCCTGCGTAATTGCAATATGGATTCATTAAGACTCCATTCGGGAAGGATATCACTCAGTTCTCGTGTTTCTACTATCTGCAATCCGATCGCGTTGTAAGTATGTTACCGGTATTATGGCCCTAGTTATAAACTTGTATTTGTAGGTGATAACGATCCAGTGGCCTGACCTTTCAGGAAGGGCTTGTTTTTTTTGCGCCAGCGCCGCAGGGGGTAGCGGGGAGTCATAAATCAAGGGTCATTCCGGGACCCGAAGAGGGACCTTCGTGTGCGCTGGTGGGGGTCGTTACATCTCTGATCATTAACTCACTTTCATTAGAGTTAAAGAAAAAAATGAAATTTCACCGTGCGGTGTTGTTTAAATGTCAAGAACTCGTTAATGTCAAGAAGCGTTATCTGTAGGAATAATTTATCTCTAGGAGTTACAAGAGAACCAGAATCTAAAAACCTACAGTTTATTTATGGATAGCATAGACAATGCTGTTGACACTAAATCAGCCTCCCAAATGTAATTAATTCATATCAGAACGTATCTCTCTACAGATAAAAAGATTACACTACATTGCAGAGATTTGGTAAAGTTTATTCACTACAGTTTTACTCTGTATATAATACAATCTGAAATTTGAGTATGGGCTTGTTCATTTTACTGATTCCCAGCTAGTCGAACTGTAGTTCAGACATGAGCAGCTGTGTAAAGTTGCCATTTACAAATATTTATCAGACTGGGGTTAAAATCTTTGTCTCCAGAGGTGCAAAGCCAAAACACAGTCATTTCCCCCTCCCCCACTGAGCTTTAAGAACAGGGCCGAGTGATAACATTGGGATTCGAGTAATGGTCTGTCCCCTGTGGCCAGGGGCATTACTGAGCTTAGCTGCTTAAACAAACACAAGTTTCTGTTGTCCTCTCTGCCCCTCTAAGGTTGCACAATGGGCCGGTCATTCGCTGTGGGGGGGGAAGTGAATTATCCACCTAGAGCTGCTCTCCCCAGCTCCTTGTCCTTGTTTTGTTAATCAACAGCCAGACGTCTCCCTTGTTTTTCCAGTGTCGTATGACCTCAGGAATCGCGTTGGGTGCACAGCAGCGAGGATGTCGCTCTTGGTCGAAGGGTTTTTTTCCGTCATGGTTGGCTGGTGTGTGACTAGCATGAGGAGTGAGTGGGTCTTAGCGTCGTGTGTGGTTTGTTCATATAACCACCTTTTCTGCGACAAGAGTGAGACCCGGTACAGTGTTGAAATCTGTGACCTTTGACTTAAAGAAAAGATTTAAGCACATCTCGGCCACGAATTCCTACTTCCAGTTTAGGCTTATCTCATTTCGGGACCCTTAATTGACCCCGTTTTCAGTATGCTGCAAATGCACCATTTGTTCACATCTTACCGAAGTACCTGTGGTTGCCTCACAGATGCGGCTGCGCAGACAGGATGTGGGGCTGAAGAGCCATCTGCAGCAGCTGGACCAGCAGATCAGTGAGCTCAAGCTGGATGTGAGCAAGGCCTCCAGTGAACATTTGGAGAGCGACAGCAGACCCAGCTCCGGTGAGAAGTGACACACAAACACAAACCCTTGCTGACAGGGTGGTGTTAGTTCTTCCAGTGCTCATATGCTCATGGTCACTTTCTTTGTGCTGGCAAGTTGAATCTCAGACAAATGACTCAAACCCAGTGGGCTGTCTTACATTTTACATTACAGATGTAACTCTTTAGGAAGAGGTCTGCAGGTATACCTCAGGATGTTTAAGAATAAGTAGCTTGCATTTGTTGCTAATCATAGCCATCTTGGATTGTGTATTTGCCTCCTGAACGGAACGCCGATAATGACTTGTGTCATGTTCCTCAAGGTTTCTACGAGCTCAGCGACGGCGGCTCAGGATCGCTGTCCAACTCCTGCACCTCTGTGTACAGTGAGTGCCTGTCCTCCTCGCAGAGCAGCCTGTTTCCTACTCCATGCAGTCCTGGCCTGCTCACCCAGCCAGCAGGAAGGCCAGCAGAGGCTGCCCGCCCCCGCTCTGCCGACGAGAGCACCTCACAGGGCGAGCCCCCCAGGGTCAGCGGGGTACGGCAGCCCGGCTCCCGGATCCGCACCGGGGTCGCGGATCGGGCCAGACCCAGGCCAGTGTCCACAGGTAGCCCACGTCGTCGCCTCCTCTTGCGTTTCATACCCTCCTCCCCTGACCCAATTCATAAGCATCTCTGTTAACAACGTTTAACAATTTTTCTGCATGGACTGGGTTTGTTTTATAGTTTGATGTGATTAGAAATAAATAACTTGTAAAATTTAGCTTGCTTGTCTAAAATTTTTGTGATGTTTTTCTCAACTGGGCTGTGGTTCCCCCACAGGTGACTTGGAGAGACTTGTGACCCCCAGTCTGGGACTTTACAGGTCCATAGAGTTGAAGAAGACTTCCCTGTGTGTCAATCTACAACAGACTGCAGTACATCCCAAGTACCGAAGTGACCTGCTCTCACGCAGTGGTGCTGAGGTGTACCGTTACCCCAGCCCTCTTCATGCTGTGGCCCTCCAGAGTCCCATGTTCTCCCTGAATGGAAATGAGGTCAACATCTCTGCAGAGACCCTGGAGTCCCAGGACGGAGCCACCCCAAGTGCTGAGAGTCCTGAAGGGGATGAAAGGTCAGAGAGCAAGCCTGTGGGGTACATCAACAAGATCCTCCAGTGCAGTTTGAGTAAGAGCAACCTCATAGTGCCCCAGCTACCAGTGAAGAGCCAGAATGAGGCTCCTGTTGTGGGAAATGTAGCATCAGCTGTCAAGGACCAGAATTCATGGATGCCTTATATGGGCCCTCAGGAGCTCCCTCTGGAGGCTGAGAAGACTGCCCAACGCAACCAACTGTCAGGTGACGATTCTTCCTCTGGCTTGAATCAGGCTGAGAACATGTCCACGTCATATTGCCAGCTGTACCCAGCAGATGTACATGAACCAAAGACCAGGGAGGTCGCAACCCTCTCTGGCATGCCAAGGGAGGGCAAGGAAGGGTCTGGAGAGCACCCCCGCCAGGAGATTAGCAGCAAGGATGGAGAGGTGCCATGGTCTGTGAAAACACCCACTGTGACCAGGACTTCCAGTGTCAAGGAAAGGCGTGATCCTGAGGGAACCATCCACACCACTCAACCAGAGTTTGTTCACGCCCAGTTTGTGCCAGCTGGCTCAAGGCGTGTGAAAGTCAGGCAGGCAGATAGGAAGACGAAGGCTGTGAAGCTGAGAAGGAGGAGCTCAGAGAGGCCCCGTTTGGCAAAGCAGCAGCAGCAACCGCAAGTGTACTGTGATCGGGAAAAGGAGCCCAATGGCAGGGGAGCCCGACACACAGACAGGGCTCCTAAACAAGCAGGAGAGGGCCGAGTGTACAGAGATCCGCCCACCCGCATGGGGGATGGAGGTGCCCGGTTATACTCTGAGTCTAACTTCATGCCCCATTTTACTCGCCTCCAGCCCCAACTGGAACCAAACGCCAGAGTGAAAAAAAATCTGCGGGTACAGCACCCTAATTTGGAGCGCATGTCTGCCGATCCTAGCAGGAAGAAGCAGGTGGCCCGGAAGTGGCAGTCTGCTGCAGAGACCGGTCCCTGGCCTGCTTCTAATAGTGTGGCTCAGGGTCAAAGGTCAAGGGAGGTTCCAGGGACATCACGTAAGACAGGGCTTGTACGCAATGTGAGACCCCGCTCGGGGCCATGGGTGGGTCCCCCACGCTCTCTCCACCCTTCTTCATATTTCGGTAGCCATGCCTTTCGCTACCCGGCAACCTCGCACTACCCACCGGTGAGCGAGTCAGGACAGTCCGAGTACTCTGCCGATGGGGCGTCCCTCTTCCACTCCACCATCGCCGAGAGCAGCGAGGGCGAGCTCAGCGACTTCACCACTAATCGCTTTGGCGACAGTGAATCCAGCCAGGGTTCCCAGTCGCCGGGCGACTCCGACAGCAGCATCTCTCTGGAATATGATGAGGAGGAGGATGAGGAGGGGGGTCTGGTGTGGGCGGAGGCAGCAGTTGGACCAACTACAGCCGGTGCATCCATGCGCCGGTCCTGTTCTGAGCCCCCAGCCTTTCGGATCAAGGCCTCTAGAGCCCTAAAGAAGAAGATCCGGAGATTTCAGCCAGCTTCCTTAAAGGTGATGACACTGGTATAGCTCTGTCTGTCCAGTCGTTGCCACAGGAAAAAGAGCTGTTATGCATGTTGCTGGACTGCCAGTTGACTAGTGGGACAGTTCTATTGACTTTATATTACTAAAATATCTGGAACAAGTCAAGTGAAGCCAAAGATCTTCGCCCCTGATTATTATCTGAGTGTTTCTTCCTATAAGCATAATCAAAAAAAGTATGAGTACACAATCCATATTCTTGCTAGTACCAGTAAATAATCAACAGCCTAGATATCGTAATTGTAATCATGTTTCTCTTTAGTGTTTTTACACAGCAACTTTTCGCATGTATGTGTGCAATGTGTTTTCAAAATAAAACACTTTAATTTGAAATGTGTTCAGTATATCAGTCCCCTCTCCCATTAAACCGTTCTGTGGAGATCTACTCATTGGGTTGCTTTCATCCTTGGTATATTAACTCTGCCCTTGAAAGGATTCTTTAATGATCCGTTTATGCGGGATGGGGGAAGGAAATCTTGCAGCACTTTGTGATGGTGGTCTAGCCAGAGTTTATGGCTGGGAGTTAATTTCACAGGCTGTTAACCCTGCATAAGAGCAAGCCTTGGATTTCAGTAAGAAGCCAAAATCCTTTTACAGCCTTGAATTTCTGTAGATGGTTCTTGGGCCCTGGAAAGAAAGGGAGCCAGAGAAGACCAATGTCACAATGAGCGGTTTATGTAGTTACTCCAGAATCTGTAGCCCAAGATGAATAGACAGGAGACGAGTGACATGGGATAATGCGGAAAGGGCCAGGGATGAGACGGTCCTTGTTTGGAAAGCTGCCTTAGGAGATTAAACACCTGGGAACTGCAGGGAATGCTAAGCCTTCCTCTAAATCTGCTCCGATACTCCTCATTAACAAGGCCTTTGGGCTGAGTTTGAGGAAACGGGGGAAGGTTCCAGGCTGTTAAGCTGCGCCCACCCCCCGTGAAGCCCCCTCAGAGCCAGTCTGTGACATCATTTCCACAAGACTGCAGGTGGGTACACAGCTCCAGTGGCCCTGCATCCGAACGCTCGGTAGATGAGCCAGTCTGCCTTGTTGTGCCAGACCACAACCCAGATTCCTGTAATTAGGACTAATTATCAGCTATGTGTAAATTTTATAATTAAGTTCTCGTGTGAGAAAAATAGTCCGGCTGCTTGCAGGTTTTCTTTGATTCTTGGTGTTTCTGCTCATGAGAACGCAAGTACATCACGTTCTTTGAGTGTATCATACATTAGATCGCTTTCAATTCTAGAGCCTCAGTTCCTCTGGTCAGGCTCTATTATAGAAGATAACCAAACCCACCAAAGTACTGAAATGATTAGTGCATAAGAACCTGTTCGGGAGCAGTTTGCTATTTAACAATAAAGACTGTAGTTACAAATGTAAATTACAGGAATGTTTCACAGTGTATTAAGGAAGGCTGGCTGGTGTATATGATTTACTGTGGTCTTATTAGTCCGATGAGGAACAAAGTGCATGTTTATTTGACAATGACGGGATTAGAATTAGCAACCCCCTGACCTTGAATTGAGTCATTCCACCCCAACATACACAGAGTTACACAGGAGACCACAATGGTTCTAGTTATGTTACCCGTGAGACCTGTCCGAATCCGGTGACCTTTGGGACTCTCTGTTGAAAAGTAGGTCAGAGTGTCATTGTCCTCACGCAGACACGAGGAGAGCCTGGTTTCATCTATCTGGGTTAAACTTGCTGAGATTGACCTTGACCCTTCCCCTCCCTGGCTGAGCTGGTTTTCAGGAATGGGGCATTTCCCCTGCCATTGTGTATCAGCCTTTTTCACAAGCAAATATGTCTTAAAGTTAATCCTGTTTGAAAATGACACTTTTGCTACGATATGAAAATGTGGCTGGTAATTTAAAAAAATTGTACAGCGTATTATAATTCCGTTATTACTGGATGCCTCCCACTGTTTTCTGTGTGAATGTTTTGTCTGCATATATATCAGTATCTAAAATGTATATATTATCACGGTAAATAAGTCAAATGCCAAAGTAAATATTTTCAAATTGATTTTATATGGGAACTCAGATTGCCTACATAACACAAAAAAATTCTGGACAAAATATACTCCTCTATGTAAACAAAGACTCGGTTTGATTCTATGTTGTTCTTATGAAAATATGTGGATCAGAATAACTGAGCAGTGCCAAACACAGACTTTTCGAGGAGCAGATGCTCAAATGGGTTGGGGGTGTGGCTTAGGGGACATTTTTATGAGGGTGTCCCTGTTGGAAATTTTTGCAGCCTCAAAAGGGGGTCACATTTAATCATTCAGGCAAAAGTTACAGCCGCTCAGGCATCCATACCTTCCACATACTTGTTTCTGAGTAGCCTAAAGTTTACAGCAATTCTCTTGTAAGTTATCTGGGGAGAAGGAAGAGAATGTGTTTTCTGACTGTAAAGCATGACTTCTGGCTTGTGTTGTATAGCCCCCTAGCCCCCAATGAGGACAGTCACCATTCAGACCACGGGCCCGGTTTGTTTAAGGCATCAATACTCAGTCCGTTCCTCAGGCTAAAGACTCTTAGCAAGGCCGTAAATGTGACTGCAGTATGTAGGGTGCGCGGGTGCTGTGAACCCAAAGGGGATAGTTAATAGTAAGAGGGTGCCGAAGGCTGAACACACCTGTTAGAAAGATCCAGGCAAGGGGGCTTTGGCTGTAATACTACAAAGAGCTCCGTGAGGGGGGGACGGACGCTCACAGCATGCGAAAGGATTACCGGTGTCACGTGGGATCTCGTTACATTGATTATTGTTCCAGGGATTGTGGTTGAGAAATACAGGCGCCAAGGGTCTTGTGTGCCCCGGCAAAGCTGAGCTGCTGGGACCCCAGTGCGTCCCATTCCTCCCATCCAGCTATAAGGGCTTTCTGATGCCCTCTGTTCTTTAGCAGTCTGTCACTCTCTCAGGTGAGCAGGCTTCTATTCAGTTGAGGGGCATAAACATGTGCACCAGGCTGAGAAGAAACACCCAGGGTTTCAGGCCCAGAGTCAGCAGGACAGACTATGCTGCCCTCAGAGTCAGAGTCATTAAAGATCCCATCATCCATCACAGCTAAGCTCCACCCACCTTTTCCCACGGTGGGGTCCTGCTGGAGAACGTTACTGGCTCACTTTCCCCGTCTGTCTACTCAAATACGTGTCGTTACTCTATACAGCGTGGAACAGATCGCTTTACTATGAAACGTGGTTCAGCCAAATTTATCGCAATTTTACGATGCCTCTATGAGAATTTTATGAGGGCTTAAGGATGTAGCCACCGTAAAAGCTACAGAAATTCATTTTAGTTATGATCAGCATGGTATCGTAGGGCTGTTTTGATAAAGTATGCAAGTATGTATTTCACTGGGAATGTAAAGTCAGGCCAGATGTAGCATCCATCCATCATCCAGTGGCTTAGCCTCCTCAGCAGGGGGTCATGCATTTAGGAGAAAGGGCATCTGTACTGTGTGTGTGTGGGGGGGGGGTATGTATGTGTTACATTGTGGGGACCAAAAATCCCCTCAATGTGATAAAAACCTGTTTTTTTGACATTGTGAGGACCATTTTTTCCCCACTATGGGAAACTCAATTTAATAAAAATCTGTGACTGCAATCAAAAAACTAAAAATTATTTATTTATTTTGTTTGGTTACTTATGTATGATTACAGTCAGAGCTGGGTAGATATAAACGTGTACATCTGCAAATCAGTTATAAACGTCCAGGTTAAGACCAGTCCAAAATTTTCCCATCCAACCTCCTGTTTGGGAAGTTTTTTTGGTGTTCAAAGTAAAATAACGGGTGTGTTTGCGTGAGTGTATGACCAAATACTGTTCATGTGAATGCTTTGTGGTGGGACTGGATGTATCCGCTTATCCCATGAGGTCTTTTAAAGCTTAAACAGAGATGACTGTTCATGAAACCACAATTTTATAAACTGCCCATCGTCTACGTGACACAGTGGGTGTGTTTGCATGTATTTTTTTTTTTCCTTTGCGGAAAATGATCCCACAATATTAAACATTGAAAAAAAGAACTAGTATGGATGTCCCAAACACATAAAAACACAACTTTATAAAAGTTATAATTTTTAATATTAAAATTAAGCTTTTAACGTTGAAAATCGGATCATAGATTGCATTAAAGTGACATTGAAGAAGTAAGTGTGTGTGAAAAGTAGAACTGACCTAACAAGGATCTCAGATGGCTGAACGGGGTTTTCACCACGACCCTGACCAGGATAAGCAGTTAGAAGATGGCAGGAAGGAAGGAAGGATGGATGGATGGATGGACAGTTGGTGATATTGATGCACCAGATAGTAACAAAGTGATAAATTTAAAGCTCACTGCTGACAGTAGTCTCTTTCGGATGAAATATTTGTGTAAAGAGCCCGTGTAGATTTTTTTTCTTGGATGAGGTTCACTTTTGTGAGTGGATTGTTTTTATAGTAGTTCAAAACCCTTCAGAACTTTTATCAAGCTATCTTTCGACTGATATTGGTTTACATTTTCTTTTGAATTTTTTTCATCTTTGCTGGCGGGTTTTTGGAGAAGTGTCCATCCTTTGTCCTTTTTACGAAAAACAGCGTAATAAGTATTTGATGATTTATTCATCATTTCATGCCTCCTGAACAGAAGGACTGGATGATTAGGCTGCAAGCTGATGTGTTTGAAGTGTGAACTGTACCAAATCAGATTAAGGTGAAATGTTTAATAATTAATCAGTACGTCTACACTTGCATTTTATACGGTGGCCTGTTCACAAAGTATGTTTCTATTGTACTGAAAACTGGTCATTATTGAAAATAATATCAAAATACAGTACTGTGCAAAAGTCTTAGACAGTTTAACATTAGAACATATGAAAATAACACAACAAAAACTAACTGATACACATAGTATCATAGTTTTACACCAACATAAAGATCATTTGAGCATCTTTTTTTTAGACTGACAAAATTTTTTGCACAGTACTGTACGTAGAATCAAAGCCACAGAAGGCAAAAATTCCGAACAGAATAGTGGAGAAAAAGTTGCCCCTTATATTCTTGCTCTGTCATCTCTCCGTTCACAAATCCCACGACAGCTTTGTGCCACTTGTACTCTCTTTGGCATTTTTACTTAAGGAGTTCGGGTCCAGGCAGCTCATGGAACTTGGGCGACATCCTGGTTAGGAATACTGATCTCACCTTCGGGTCTGCAGTCCTGCTGGGCATCACTGCAAAACAAAAAATACACCTGGAAAATAAATACCGTTGTACTACAAATGGACAGCTATTGCCCGTTTGTAGTACTGTTAGTTGCATTCTTATTTGTTATTGGAAACCTTCCTTGAAACATGATTCTACACATCATATGCAATCATATGCAAAGTGAAGGGTGCAGAAATGGCAAGTATAGTTTTGGGGAGATGTGAAGAAATCGTGAAGATGATTTACTGACCAAGACCCAGGGCTAAATACAACATGGCGGCAAGTCAAAGCTTGAGAAGTCTTTACAGTGTGGGCAAGGAAGTTCTGCAAGGCTGTTGGTTACCCCACCCTTGACAGGAGCAAGAACGTGGCCCCCACAGGACTAATTAAACTGCCTTTTTAATTACTGCTCTGCATAATTACATGAGGGAGATTACGGAATGTGACTCCAGCCTCAAATGCGTTTTCCTTATGGGAAAGTACCCTGAGCATCAGTGCTTAGCCTTAAATGGCTTGGGAGATGCTGAATACTGTTAATCACCCAGTTTATTAATTATCCATTTATAATAACAAGATTCCCGGATACTATATACAGTGCTGTGTAACAGCAATTGGGCACAGTCAGGGGCTGTGTCCTTCTAAAGCTGCATTTGAAGACCAACAATGTTGTCCTGTTTCAATGGCTCCTTCAAATGCAGCCTAGAAAAGTGTTATTCACAGAGAACCCAAGATTCATTTAATACTCTATATAGCAATATGCGTGCAATTCTGAAATAGGGTATAATTAAGTTTTGGACAAGATTTAGACATTTTGAGTCCATGATTCAGGTTTGATGGTCAGCAATAAATAGCATTAGTGATGTCTGTAATACTGTAATTACTACCAGGATGAAAGAAATGTAATTCCAAAACGTTTCCGAGCTATTCCAAATAGCTTTCAAAAAATGTGGTATCACGGTAACTTTTCAGCAACAGTATCAGCACAGTAACAGTCTACACAGGGTCTGAGATAATAGGTAAAATGTGGATCTATCTTGTTATTGGTACAGCACAAATAAATATAAATCACTGCTTTGCATTCTTGATAAGTCTGTGCGTGTCATCATGCCCAAAACAACTCCAAATAAGTCACAAAATAACATTAATCATGAATTCTATTCTGCTATGCAAAATTGCTTCCCTTCCTATGTTTTCTTCAAACACAAAAAGGTTGCATGGTGATGACAGAAGCAAGCTTGGACCAGGATTGTTAAGTACAATGTTAGCGTCGACCAGCGGGGGAGTGAGGAGGGGGCAATCATGCTCGGGCATGATACAGGGCAACCGGGCCAAGTGTCAGTACACCCTAAAAGCCAGTGGGTGTCATCAAGGAATAACCAGATAGCTCTTTCCACAGTCCATGTGAAAGTGCACAGGTCAACCATAAGAAAGAGACTGCACAAATTTAGCGTGGAAGTGTTTTGGTTTGGGACTGTGTCGCTGCCTCAAGGGCCTGGCCAACATGGCATCGCAGTACTTACAATAAATTTAACATCATACCAGAGAGTGTTTGAGGAGAATGAAAGGCCATTTGGTAGCAAGTCAAACTGTGAAACTTTGTGGTCTTTTCAAAAGATAATGACCCCAAACATACAAGCAAATCTGCAAAAGAGTGGCTCAAAACAGACGTGGAGGGTTATGGGATGGGATGGGATGGGAAGTCAAACTAATACCATCAGATGTTGTGGGGCCCATGCATGCAAGAACCCCCCCTTCCCGCCCAACATCACACAGTTAAAAAGTCAATGCATGGTGAATGGACAGAGTGTCACACGGGGAAAGTGAAGGAGACACGGATCCAGAAATGCAAGGGAAATGGAGCTTTAATGTGACTTACGGAAGACGGGCGTAGGCAAAGGGGAATCCCCGCACCAGCCCTAAAGGAAGGCGCAGCCGCTTGGGGCAGCGGAGCGGCGGGGAGAAGCCGAGGCTCCTTAGGAAAGGCAATCAGGCAGACAGAGTTTGGATCGGCAGGCGAGGGTCGTTGTCGGTGAACGGAAAGGTAGGTCGATAGCCAGAAGATCAGTCCCACGGAGAGGCACAGGACGGACGGACAGGAGGGAAGGAGGACGGAGGACGCTGAACTCAGCGGGGCAGGTGAGTGAGGGACGGGAGCTGGACTGAGGGAGGGAGGCACAGAAGGTAAGGATCCGACAACGGGCAGGAAGGTAAGGCACGGGAGATCGGGAAGACGGAAGACAGAAAAACGCTCGGTATGGCTTCTATACATCGGCTCAAAACTTCGTGTCTGCCTGGTGTTAGACTCTCCTTCTTAAGGAGGTCTAATCAGGGCTGGGGGACTCACACCTGTCCTCCCCCGCCCCCGTAGGCGTAACACAGAGATTTCTCCACATCAACGTCAAAAACTTCAACAGGTATAAGAAATGACTGCCAGAGATTCTTTCTGAAAAAAGAACTACTAAATGTAATGATGTCTTTACTTTTTTCCTACAGAGAAAACTTTCTGCATTCCTGTTGCATTTTGTTGCATAAATGATTCTGAAGTTGAAATTAGTTTTTTTCATCACTATCGTGATGAAACATTTGTCTGTCCAAATATTTTTAAAAAGGTGAAAGATTTTTCAAGGGGTGTCCTTACTTTTTCATGGCACTGTACATTTACTAGTGAGGAAAAGGAGGAAAATTGTGTTGTTTTAGAAAGAGTAAGCATTTGGGGCATGCCTGGTTCATTTGCAGTGCCTCTCTCAGAACCACACTGGCTGTACAGCAGGTGACGACAGCACCGCTGTTCCCTCAGAAGACTGACCAGCCGTGAAGCTAAGCTAAGCCCCTCCCCCTGCAGCCCAGGACCCCAGCTGTCCAATGCTACAGGCCATTGTTTCCACTACTGTACATATGAATGAGCAGGAATTCCTGGCCTCATGAATGTGAATCGTGGCCCTCTGTGTTTAAAGGCCAGGCTGGCAGTGAGGGGATGAACGAGAAGCTGAGAGGGGAGCATGGGGGAAGGAGAAGGTGGGGCAGGCCGGCTCGTTCAATTTCCAGGCTTCAGAATACGTGTTTGAACCCTGGTTTCACACCCTGGGGGATATATCACCCCCCTTCCCCCTTGGTTCAGTCCCAAAGTAGGCAAACCCCTCAAAGGGAAAGTGACTCTTCCACGACCCCTGCCTGATTGCATCCTTCACTGAAAGAACTACCCCCCGCCCCAACCAATACTTTGCAATCAAATGTTTGACCTGCATTTTCCACAAGCAATGCCATGCTGTGGTCAACAAGTGGTCAAAAGTTCGTGGTTTGTTTCTTAGTCAGAACACACACAGACACACACACACACACACATACCTATCTAATTAGGGACCCTCCATTAATTTCTATTCGAAAACCCTAATCCCAATCACAGCCCCTACCCATTCCTTAAGCAAAAGCAACCAAACAAAATACAAGACTTTCGGCATTTTAATTTTTTTGATTGCAGTCACAGCTTTTCATAAAATCGAGGTTAGACAAATGGCGACCTGGAAAAGTACCTAACAGGTTTTACCACACTTCTGGGACTTTTTGGTCACCAAATGTGATCTGTGTAAACCCATACACACAGCTCTGTCGGGGAGCATTCTGTCCAAAGGCTTATGAAGATTTTGTTCCAGTTGTTACAAATGGGAACAAAACTCTTTACCAGTTTGGCCTTTTAATCTGTTAACAGGGATTGTTTGTGCATGGAGACTGTCCTCTATCTGAATGTGTCTAAAATGTATTTGTGAGAGACCAAAAAATGTTTTCCTTAGATATTTCCTGGCAAGTTCTATATGGGTATTTTGTGTGTGTGTGTGTGTGTGTGTGTGTGTGTGTTTGTGTTTGCAATTACATTGTGGGGCCACAATGTGATTAAAAACCTATTTTTTACTTGTCAGTGACATTTTTCAGGTCCCCATAAGGAAAACCTCAATTTTATACAAATCTATGAATGTGATAAAAGTACTAAAAATATCAACCGTTTTATTTTAGGCCATAGGTAGGGGTTAGGGTGGTCATAGTTGAGATTAGATTTATGCCCATAGAGATGAGTGGAGAGTGCCCATTAAGGTATGAATACATGGCCTGTGTGTGTGTGTGTGTGTGTGTGTGTGTGTGTGTGTGTGTGTGTGTGTGTGTGTGTGTGTGTGTGTGTCTGTAAAAGAGCTGGAAGGCGCCATGCAGGTTGAGCTCGCCTGTTGCTGCAGGCCAAATGGCAGCACATTTCCTGCTGGACGGGGCAGGGGGTCACAGATACAGTCAGGTGTTGCTCTGACGTCCTGCTGACAGTGGGGTGGGAGGGGTTGTGCAGGAGGAAGTGAAGAGTGGGACAGCCAGTAGCACACCTTCGTCACCCAGCGACAAATTAATAACGACCCCCCTCCCCAGTCTTCAGTCCATGAGAACCTGGTAGAGTAATTCCTATGCTTACACAGAACTGTGCAAGTCTTGAAATCAACGAAAATCTTTAAGGTTGTTTTCATGGGTAGGATGCATTTTTTTAAGAAAAAAAAACACAATCTAACATTAGAACACATGTGAAATAAGAGTAACAGAATAGCAACTTAAAGGAATTTCTTTTTCCAAAAACTGATATCTTGTTGGATGATTAGATGAGCACCGCTTCAGTTACCAAACCTCTCCTCAGGGGCACCTCAGCCATGCTACTGTATACATCACCATCAGCTCAAACAATTAATTAAACTGATTTGAGGTATTCCTTAGTCAAGTGGTGCTGTACTGGTATATATATGTATGTAAACCTTTGGTGGATATAACTGAAATATACTTAACTATTAAGATTCATAGTAGCCATTGAGATTTTGGGACATTTTCACACCTAGTTTTCAATAATGTAAATTCAGAATTACTTTCACTGTAATGTGCAATTAAAAGATTGATTAGTTGGTTTAGGGTGGTATGGTGGCACAGTGGTTAGCATTGTCACATTACACCTCTGGGACCTGGTTTCAAGTCACTGTCATGTCTCCAAGTGTATTGAGTTTGCATGTTCTCCCTGTGTTGCGGGATTTCCTTTGGGTACTCAGGTTCCCTGCCCCCACCAGTCCAAAAACATGCTGAGGTTAATTGGAGTTACCAAATTGCTGGTAGGCGTTAGAGTGCCCTGTAATGGGTTGGTGCCCCCTCCTGGGTTGTTCCCCCTTCCTGGGTTCTGCATTGTCCATTGATGCAGTAATTTCAACTTCCACGTCTCTAGTATTGAAATTACGGTTAAATTCATTTTTGCTTTACAGTGTCTTATGTTGTACTAAATTTACGCATTGAGCCTTAAGTTAGCCCATCACATTCATACACACACCTGTACATGTTTTTAGGTATATTTCCAGCAAACTTTCCATTGACTGTAATTTTACTGTAATTACAGACTCTACTTACTCTATTACTCTTCTTACGAACTTTCAACTTACAGACTTTCAGACATACAAACGAAGAGGACTAAGTCCAAATTGTGTTCCTTGGGCACCCGTTTCCTGCTCGCAACATCAATTTTTTTTTCTGCGTGCCAATTCCGCCTAGTACGACTTCTGGCCTTGACTCCCGCCACACAGCAGCGTAGCGTGCGTACTCCCAGCATCCTAGTTCTTTGTATTTGCGTATACCCTTTAAGTGATGTTGAATAATGACTTACGAACATTTCGAGTTACGAACAGCCGTTCTGAACTCGTTCGTAAGTAGAGGCGCGTTTGTATGCCAAACTAAGCTGCAGCTCATAATGGATGGATATTTATAACAAGAAAAAAGGTTTTCCACAGCTTTATATCTGAAGTGGGGACGCATTGGAGACACGTTGGCAGCACTCGTCTTTGCAGGCCTGGCTCTCTCACGGGGCACGTTATGCTGGCACGCACCCCCTTTGACTGACCTACACCAGGTCCATTCATAGCCAGACACAGAGAAGATGTAGCTGCAGGCTCAGGCTCACAAACAAGCAGTTGGTCTGTGCCCTGTAGCCTCCCACAGCAGATAGGAGATAAACGCTTCCACTGCTGGAAGGGCTGTTACAGGAGCAGTTAGCTAAAGAATGGACATCAAAGAGCACCTCTGAGCAGTTGGTCCCCCACTCCATCAGTCTCCATCAGGCAGCTCAGATAAGATCACAGCAGTGAGTATCACCAGGATGAGGCTGGCCCTTTGATAACACCCCCCCCACCACCAGCACCCAAACATACACACACACACACACACACACACTCCCACATGGGACTGAGGTCATCATCTTAGCATCCCTAGTGCCCCCACCTCACCAAGCTTTCTCCCTTGATGGACGTGGGTGTCCCCATTCTGTCACAACATCAGGGAACATCTGCTCATCTGGTCCATTGTTTTTGACCTTATCTTAGATTAATAAGATAGCTGGGTTTGTTTATTTGTTTTTGGTTGACATACTTCACAAAACTTCACAATGTTACAAGTTCTCCAAGCCTATACTGATTGTTAAAAGAAAAGCAGTTTAATTAGTCCATTTTCTGCTTGCTGTCATTGATTCCTCAAAATTAGCTTTGCTTTTCCTCGTTCCATGCTTTTCTACAGCTGCCCACGTGCGGACTGCAGGTTCAGATCAAGAGGCAAGCTCTTGTCTTAATTCTTTAATGACACTCTGCACCAACTGGTCCACACCCACTTGTAAGCTAGCCAAGTCTGCCCCTGCTCTGCTTCAGTCCAGGGCCATAAATCCATTTGGAACAGGAACACAATGACCGCTTGAAAGGCCTGGATTCCTGAGTTTGGGCCTAATGGACTCTGGAGCCTATGATCTGTAAAACATCTTGAACTTTTGAGGAGGCCTCCCCCTTTGTCTCTGCAGCCCATAGAGTCCAGTAAAAAACACCCAGCTTGGGGTCCCAAAGAGTTAATTGTATTCTTTTTTAACAGGAAGCCGGTTAGTGAGATCATTGATTTATTAATGTTTCTACAGGATTTGCTTCTATCCAACTCATTTTCCCCCTTTTTATACTATTGTCTTAATACTTTAATCCAATGGTCAACCCTATTTAAAATGGTGTATTTTTTTGTAAATTAGATCAAATAAAGAGACATAAATGCAAGCACTTAATATTTTAGATAAACCAGTATAAATGTGCATAATTATCCACATTTAAATGATTACACATCCTCGTGGCACTTCTCTGTTTCTGTGAGTCAAGTTCCACGCTAGTACCCCCTCATCAAACTTCAATCTGTTGTTTATGACAACAGAAACCAAATCAAACTTTAAACCACTAAACCGCAGCTTTCATGTTCAGCCATCCTGGTGCCTTTTGGTCTTGTCCTCTACCTCCTGCACACACATGGTCTTGAAGCCCTTGAGATATCTAAACACTCATGAGATGAAAGGCTAACCTATGTAAACATGTGTCAACGTGGCATGGAACTTCTTGCACTGCGTCTGGACGCTGCCTTTTGCATAACTCTGTTTACGGTCTCTGAAGCGATAGTCTGCAGAATTTTCTTTAAGGCAGCATGCCGGGTAAAATCTAACCAAATGGTCTCATAATATTCCAAAGTCAGGTCATCCCAAATCTTTAATTCAACCCCGAATTGTCTGGTGACTTTGGAGAAACGACATTTCATGGTAGCCGTGTGGAGCTTGGTATAAAAATGTTTGCCCTTATGTATCCTTATATGATGAGATTACAGTAAAGAATGTTGAATCTTGAAGATAATCTGGGTTGGTGCTAGATTGTGATGATCCGGGGATCTTGGAGGAGCCTTCATATATTCCTTGGAAAAACAGAAACAAATTTGAAAGGAGGCGCACACTTCCGTGCTTCTGGGTATTACCAATTAAATTTGTTTAACCCTCAAGGTGGCGAGGTGCTTGTTATGGGGTGCGGGGGGGGGGGGGGGGGGGGGGGGGGTTTGGTCTTCGGGGGGGGTTTCCCGCCCCGGGGCGCCCGGGGGGGGGGCCCTTCACCCCCCCTCCAGGGCGGG
>JAODKE010000068.1:19603632-19615351 GCA_026779605.1 Mormyrus hasselquistii
CCCCCCCCCCCCCGTCCTCACTACACCTGTCAAAGAAAACCCCCGCCGACCCCTCCCCCCCCCCCCCCCCCCCCACATGCCCCGCCCTGTTCTGCCAGGGCTCCCCGGAACGCCCGCATGTTAATGCAGGGGTGTCATGATGCCGTTAAGTTCCCATCACCCCAGTGCTCCCAGCACCCATTCAAATGGAATGCTGGGTAATAAGACAGGAATCAACTAGAGAAAGCATGAATGTCATTAATGAGGTGCCTGTTACACCAGAAAAAAACAACCCCACCCCGTCCACCACTCCTCTCATCTCTCTCTCTCCCTCCCTCTCTCTGTCCCTCTCTCTCTTTCCCTCTCTGTTTCATCTCTGTCCAGTTAATCTACAGAAAAATGAAATAAGAATATACATGAAACTGTCTCTTATTCATCTACCTACCTAATGCAAGTAATCTATAAATAATCGACACATCAATGCCACCATAATTAATACAGCCCTATTCCTTTTCTATGTGTTTTAATGGTCTTCTTCATAAAAGTCCAGCCCCCCCCTGACACCTTGGACCCATCAAACGCACAAACACCCGCCATGGTGGACCTGTGGTGCATGCAAGGTGGCGAGATGTGGGGGTTGCCTTCGTTGTCTGCCAAAGTGACGTTCAAGTGACAACGAGGCGAGCCCGGCTGTAAATGACGCTACTGCATTGGGTGGGGAGTTTACCCCAAGCCCCCTGCCGCCCCCCATTCAGTATGGCTAGTAGGCAAGAATTTGGGGAGAGGCGTGAAGGGGCTTTTAAAAGCTGAGCTTAACAGATCCACGCAGTGGTGTGAGCGTGGACAGGCCCCTTCCTGGCTCTGGTGGTAACTGTGACAGCAGGGGCCTCTGATCCAGCCGGCTGATGCAGCCAAAAGGTTGACTGGTCAATGAGCCCCCCCCCACCCAAGAATGCTCCAATCGTAAACCTCGGCTCCGCCATGACACGTTTCCTGGCTTCCACTCCCCTTCCCTCTCCCACCGTGTCAGGGAGAAGCTACCTGGGTCTTTGGGTCCATGTTCCTGTAAAAGAATTGTGCTCCATATTGGTTCAGGACGCCAAAGGGATGTGACATGATGCTGTGCCAGGGGTTTGAGGGGGGCGTCATGGAACCCAGCGGACCAGCTGCCATCGTGCACATTTCCCAGAAGATCGAAGGAAAAGACTCTTAATTTATGAGGACTTAATAAAGTGATAGTATTTAGATTGATAATTCGCATACTGAATGCGATGAAAGATTAAGAACTGCCGCCTAAAAATTAAGTTTTTTTAAACACGTTTTTTTCCCTCTTGAGTGGTTAATTTTTTTGTATGTAAATATTTCTGCGACATAATAAATCGACAAAAGCTTCAGCTCTGCAAACTGACATTTATATGTTGTTATGTGCACCCACATGGCACAAAGGCAGTGTTTTTCACTTTCTTTTATATTATTAATTGAAACGTGAGACTACTTTTAACAAGATGACATTGGTTAAATGTGATGAACACTATTGGCAAACTATTTTCCTATGTGGTCAGCATATTAACTTTATAACAGTTTTATTGATGTTCCATCCATCTTCTGACATTTACTGCACCTGACTTGATGAGTTGATCTACAATAGCGTTTCTGAAGCCGGTCCACAGGGACTTACAGACAACCCATGTTTTTATTCCCTCCCAGCTCCCTGCCAGACAGTCCAAAAATGTGAACTGTCTGCGGTTCCCCCAAAGACCAGATCTGGAAACACCGGTCTACAAATCAATTGTGTTTGATGTCCGTACCAGACCTAGTGGCTATGTTAAAAAATGGCCCTTAGAGTTATTGCTTTGTGGATCCTGTTTATTTAAGGCCGTTACATCCGACGGTATCTGTCTTCACCCCTTTTACAGTACAGCAGTACCTATAATGTAGCAATGTTTTTAATGAAACCAAAATTGATGCAATGGATTCCCGATTCAGGATGTGCAGTGCGGTACTGAAATGAGTTAAAACCCAGAAGGGCCATAAAATATTTAACCCAAATGTGAACCAAAGAAGCCCCCGCATCAGCAGGTTTGGATCTCAATCTGCCAGCTCCTCTGATCCCAACCTGTGGAAAAATAACAGCCACACGATCATCTGCCGGGTCTGATTCGGCCTGAAATCTCTCAAGTTAACCTGCCTTTGGCAAACATGGCTCCTAGCGCCCAGCGCAAATACCTGAATTCTCCCTCCTGGGCTCTGGTGTCGGCCTGGGGGGGGCCCTGTCCCTAGGGCCTGCTCTGGGGCTTCTGTTCTTCTGCTTCATTCAGTCAATCTGCACATTGTTTTTGGAAGTCCGCTGGGGGTCATTTCGCCCCCCCCATCCCCCCCCTTCCATAGCGTAGGTCTTCAAAGAGCCGCTCCTCCCTCAGCCTGATCGAGCCGGAGAGTAGCCTGGCCCCCAGCGGGCTAATTCTGAGCCAGGCTCCCTTTATTTGCAGGCCTTTCCTGCACGGAGCCAGCTTGACATTAATTAAAGACAGGCTGGTTAACAGCTCACCTGGCCCGGCGCAGCGTGGGGTATCGATCGCCGTCTGACACGCACAGACACACAGAGGCGCACACACACACACACACACACTCACACAGACACACACGCAGACCTAGGTCCAAACCCGCTGTGTGCTTTCCTGTCTGTCTCTGTTAAATGAGGTCTGTCTTTATGGGCTGAGGCAATAAGGAAAGGAAGCGTTCGCCCACAGCCGTGGCCCAGGGGCCAAAGCTTCTTGCTCTTAGCTTAATGAATGTTGACACATGATTCCCTCCTGTTTTAATTTGGATTATTTAAGAGGTTGTGCAATTTCTGCAAATATATATCGAAAGGGTAGCAAATGGCATCTGCACAGGGGTTTGTGGCAGGTTTGGTAACCATAGGTGACCGTAGGTGATCGGATGGTGTTTTGGGCAGGCTGGCGCAGTGGCGGTGTGGAATAGCCCGTCTCCAGGTCAAGCGGAGAAGAATGGAGGGAGGAAAGAGCTATTAGAGACAGACAAAGGATGCTTGTAATCCTGGCTGCATATTGAGTATTTGCGGGTGTGCCTGTGTGTGTGTCTGTGTTTATACAGCTGCGAGGGTCGGAGGACATTCCATAGTGACAAGGGAAAGTAAAACAGGGGCCCTCTTAACCCTCCCAAGTAAATATCTAAATATCGCATTTAATGTTGCAAACCAGAGCTGCCCAACCAGTCAATCATGGTGTGGCTCCAACTCGATTGTGAGACGATCAGTAATAATAACAATAATCGATACTTTATTGATCCCCACGGGGACATTCTTTTTATGCCCCCCCCCAGCACGTAGGTGAGAGCAAGCTGGCCGTGACGAGCGCACGCCGATGTATAATGCTAACCCAGCGTTGGCAAAATAGGAAATAGAAAGCCATTGTCATGCCAGTAGAATCATGGGAAGTAGTCTAACCCCCACCACCCGAATACACACGGTCTGGATATGCCCCCGGAGTGAAGACCTGCCCATTTTCTCTCTCCGGTCTCTCTCTGTGTCTCTTGGTCTTTCTTCCTCTTTTTATGATTCTTTAAGTCATGCACCATTTCACTGCTTGCAGTTCTGTGTATCACATGGAAGTCACTTGTAACTATCGCTGTAAACTGCTCAATGTCACCCTCGTAAAAGACAAGCTGCCAGTGTCAAGTTTACTTTATTGTTTAGGGATTAGTGTTTGTTTGTCAGCCTAAATACTAGAAATCCATTGCAGGAAGAACATTTTTGAGATTACAGGTTAACTTATTATGGCACCGACTGATGTTCACAGTTGGGATGTTACTCTGGAATGAGGAATGTGTGTGTGTGTGTGTGTGTGTGTGTGTGTGTGTGTGTGTGTGTGTATGTGTGATAGAAATCTGTTATTTTGATCTTGAGGGGACATTTTCCGGTCCTCACAAGGGAAAACTCAATTTTATAAAAAACTGCAATTGCAATCAAAAAAACTAAAAATTCCAAAAGTTGGTTAATTATGGTAAAGGTTAGGAGGGGAGGAGTTAAGGTTGTCATGGGGATTAGGGTTATGCCTATAGAAATTAATCGAAGATATGGATACCTATAGTAACGTGTGTTTGTGTGTGTGTGAGTGTGTGTGTTTAGGCAATTATTACATTATAGGGACCAGATTTCCCCACAATGCGATAAAATCTTGTGAATTTTTACTATGTAGGGACATTTTTCCAATCCCCACAAGGGGAAACTTTTTATTAAAACCTGTGACTGCAATCAAAAAGCTAAAAATGCCAAAAGTCTTGTATTTCATTTGGTTACTTATGGTTAAGGTTAGGGCTGGGTAGGGGTTAAGGTCATCATGTTGGGCGAACGGATGGTCCTCAAAAAGATATGAGTGCTGGTCTGTGAGTGTGTGTGTGTGTGTGTGTGTGTGTGTGCGTGCGTATCTTTTGTAGTGGATGTGTGATGATTAATATGTATTATTTGATTAATATTTTATTAATACTTATTAATATTTCTTATATATGTTAATTATTATTGACATTATTATTATTTTTTATAATGATGATCATGATAAAAGCACAGGTTTTGAAATCTGATTGTATTATTACTTTAATCCAATACTTTAATACTTTACATATTATACATATTAATTTCAGTACTCCTTGATTTCAGTTGTCGTGGGATTATATAATATTGTTTTTCTGAAATTAAAAAACACATCAGTCACAATCAATGACATTGTTAGAATGGTTTATGCATTACACTATAAAAATAAAGTCACATTAATACAAAGATCCAAATCCAATCCAAAACCCAAGGGTTGGTTAAAGTTGTTCCACACAGGGCCTGAACTCATGACTGGACCTTCGGTTCCATGCTTCTCCCAGTCAAAATAGGCAAAATGTAATTTTTGTAATGTTTCACAAAAAAACGACATCCCATCACAGGCAATGCCTCTCTTTTCCTTAATTTTTTCTTTCCCCTTTTCTTACTCCTTCCCCCTTCATCCCCTTCTTTCCACATTCTTCATGGATTTCTGGCTTTTAGTTGTTCTTTGGAAGGGTGTTTGTTAATTTATATGAGAATTATATTAAACCTTCAGATTATAGTACTTTATAGTTTGCCAATTGTTTGATACATGTCGTATCGGTGTATTGCTTCATTTAAACAGGGAAAGAAACTGAACTAATAAAAATGCTGGGAATTTATGACAGTACAAAAGTTTATCTGGTCCAGGTCCAGCCCTGGGTGTTCTGGCACTAAATAACGAATGTCAAGTAATGGAACCACAGGAATTTCTTCTGATTTTTTTTCAGTCGCTGTTTTGCGCCCCCTGGCGTCCTATGTGATTGCTTAAGTCACCTATAGTGTGCACTGGCGCCAGCATCAGTCACCCCACCCCCAGTTGGTTGCAAAACAGGGGACAAAAAGCAGTGAAGTCATGCATTCTTTGATGGGGGGGGGGGTAGCTTGAGAAGAGTCAAGCAATCACAAAATATTATCAGCTACGAGTCAGGCAATCGCAATATAATCAGTTACATCAGGCTGTACTTCCTGAGCATGAACAGAGATGGAACAGGGAACTCCTCTCCTGAAAGAGCTGCACCAGAAAGCTCTCAGTTCCTGAAAAGACACGGTCAGCGAATGCAATAACTGGGAAAGGGGCAGAATCATACAGATCAAGTGAATGTTTTACATCTGTCACCATGTAAGAGGAAAGATGTGGATAAGGGGAAATGGTAGATGGAGAAATTTCTGAATTGCTGAAGCATCAGTAGAAAGACAGCTTGCAAATCTAAACTCAGGACCTATATTTTATGTATGATTTGTTCTAATTTGTTATCCATGTAAGCCATGACCTCTGGTTATGGATATATTTCCATGGGCGACTAGCTGGTGTTCTGGTGCTCACGCTCATGAAAACATGTCCCGCCGATTATTGCCTCACCCTGTTGAGCATTCAGCAAGTCGAATCCAGTTTAATGTGTTTGGGTAGATTATGTTTAATCCCCACCTGAGCGGTAATTGTGGAGCTCACGTTTATGGGATGTCCAACCTTCTATATGCCTTGTAATCAGGGAAATTAAGTGTACTTACGGTTTCCTGTAATATCAGCATTAATCACTTTCCGTCTGAAGAACATACGTTCTGCGTTTGTAAAAAGTATGATTATGTTTGTAATTCTGCTAAAATGTGTTTTGCAGTCCTGGTGAAGATAGGACAGCAAAATGACGATTCTGTTCATGTTGACTATATTTGCAGCTGTGAAGTCTGATGTTAAAGACAACCTTTGGTGACTCACGCACCATCCATCCATTTCCTGAAGCTGCTTGTCCTATTCAGGGTCACAGGGGGTCCAGAGCCTATGGGCACAACGCGGAGAACAACCCAGGAGGGAGCAGCAACCCACCACACGCACAATTCAGTAACTCCAATTAACCTCAGCATGTTTTGGACTGGGGGGGGGAACCAGAGTGCCCAGAGGAAACACCACGGGGAGAACATGGAATCACACACACGGGATCCCAACGGAGACTCAACCCCAGGTCCCAGAGGTGTAAGGCCACCGTGCCACCAACTCGCACATACATGTGTGACACATTAAAAGCTATTTGCATGAAAGATTTATGAATAAAAGACAAACTATTGTTCTCTGCCCTACTAATGTCCTCATTCACTGCTGAAGTGGCATGCTGGAGTATCAGGACAGTATGTGTGTCTGTAATACTGGCTGGCTGTCGTTGTGCTGAGGTTCATTGCATTTTCTATGCCGATTACTGCCAACTGTTTGTAGGCCCTCTTGGCAGGTACAGTAGGGAGAGGAGGGCCTATAGCAGTAATACAGCAGGAATTTGAGGTGTTACCATCATGAAGATGGGCAGGGTTAGGAGTTGTGAGAGAAACTGTATGAGGGGCAGAAAATGTAGGATGATGCAAATGATAACCTTGGTCATGCTAAATGAGGAGTGTTTGTGCATGGAGCTACAGTCCTCCTTCTATCCACTGCCTGTCTTGCAGTGCATGCGTGCAAGTGGCACTGATGCTGGGGGCCGGAATATGGCAGAGGTACAGTAGGATGCACTACAGAAGGCCACAGAAGCACAGAAATGAATCATGTCACTTTGCTGAAGCTGCCAATACCTTTGCATTACATCCACAGCAGCATGGTTGTTGTGCCCCAAACAGGGTTGTTTGTCCTCTGATCTCTATTGTTCTGCTTCATTATTTAATTCAAGAAAGGCACATGTAAAATAATAGAGAAAATATGAAGTACTCTCTATTAGCCAAGGCATTCAATGTTCTTTACAGAAATAGTTCAAAAGAAAGAATATACATAAATCAAATGAATATACATAAGTAACAAATAAAAACATAAATTAAAGCATAAGCTCAAATTAAATTACATTTAATTCAGTTACATTTGCAGTATAACACTTTTACAAAAGATTTTGAAACAATATTTTTCAACGTTATTTAAGTTAATAAGATGTTCAGACAATATTGTTATCATACCTTTGTTAAAATATAAAATGTGGAAATAACATTCTATTAATGTTACAGTAAGAACATTCTCTGCCAACTTTGCAAAGACCTTTACATGATGATGGCTCCAGTTTGGGAACATTCCCTGTTAGCTGGGAAGTATCTGAACGGCTTAGCTGCCAAAGTTGTCTTCGAGGTAGATGAACAAATACGGCCTTATTCTCCCTTCGGGCCTCACACTCAGCCATTACTTATAGCACTTTATCATTATGCATGGTGCTTTATTAGTGTAAAGTTAGCTACATGTTGCACTGATCTTGCACTAATATCACAAGCAGGTACTGCACAATATTTACTTTGCATATCTGTTGTGCTCTACTTGTCCGTTGAGGTGTTCTTTTTGTCAGTTGTGTCGTACTTTTACATTGAGTTGAACTAAATGTGACTGCATGCATTTCGTGACAGGTACAATATATGCGGCTGTCTGCCCATCCTCCTATCCCTCTATCCATCCATCCACCTATCCCTCCATCCATCCCTCCATCCATCCATCCAACCATCCATTTTCCATAACCACAGCTTATTCCAAAGATCTACCCATGCCTAACTGCAGATACAGTATAGTAACATACTTGGAAAATTGATTGTGGTTCTGAACATGTTCAGTCCATGGCTGTTGAGGAGGTGGCTCCACACAGGGTTTGCTGCATAGAAAATAAGACAATTAACTTCAGGTTGTTCCCAAAGCTCAGACAAGCTTCGACAATGCTCTGAGTTCCCTTTGCTCAGAGCAAAGGAATTGTGGTTTTGGAGAACACAAAGGGACATTTTATGTAACGTTCACCTTTTGGCTGCACCTGTGTTTATGCAAGAGGCTGATTTCTGTGCATGTAAGTGCTTGTGCCCCTGCCCACCATGCATGGCCTCTGCGTATTTCAGGGTCCCTGACCTCTCCTTAGTCCTATACCATCAAAACTCCTCCTCTTTCTCTTCAGTTACCCATTACCCTGCAGACAGACTCCTCAGCCCTAACTTCATGTGGTTTTCATTTCACAGTACATATGTTTAAGCATGTTTTTTTAAAAAAAAAAAAAACGTTTTTAATAATTTCCTGTATTTCCAAGAATCCCACTACTGCTTGTTT
The DNA here is from genome assembly GCA_026779605.1 of Mormyrus hasselquistii. Classification (NCBI taxonomy): domain Eukaryota; kingdom Metazoa; phylum Chordata; class Actinopteri; order Osteoglossiformes; family Mormyridae; genus Mormyrus; species Mormyrus hasselquistii. Next base: position 19,612,242 of record JAODKE010000068.1, read on the forward strand.
GGTTTGGCTTGGAGGTAGGATATACACAGCATGCACACCTGTGCACTGACATGACTGACTGTTCCATTTCAGTGATTACATATACATTCACTGATTCAAAGGTTACAGTGACATCTCAGAAAAGTAAAAACACCAACAGATGTCAATCTTTTTTATGCTTTACCATTTGGAAAATGAAACCCTTTGGAATTAAACTAACTTAAGCTAAATGCATCCATTTTCTATTAATGCATTCAGCCAGGGCCGGATTAAGAGTATTAAGTGCCTCTGGGCAACAGCAGACATGACGTCATGACAGACGGAAACACAGGTGATTGGTGGCTCATGAGATTCAGAAATGAATCTAACATGGAGAAAACATAGGCTTTTCAGTAAGTTCCATGTCAAACAAATAGTTTTATCTTTATTAATTAGTGAATGGAACCAGGGGTGGGGGGGGGGATCTATGGGAGGTTGACCTGCTTGGTGCCCCCCAAGATGTGGTGCCCCTGGGCACATGTCCAAATGCTATATGGTTAATCTGGGCCAGCATTCAGCGCTGGGGTGGGGTGAGTCCACCACACAAAGCCCAGGAAAAATATACCCTGGGCAGGATGTCAGTCCATCACAGGGCACATACTCACACATTACGAGTGAATTAGAGACACCATTTCATAGAGGAGGGATGGGACGAGAACACACAACACCACCAAAAAAAATCTGAAAATCACCAGTGTAATCAGATTCTCTCTCTCCATCTCCCAGTGAACCTGGAGCCTAGGTCAGGATGCTCAGGACTCATGGAACATGGCTAGGAAGACCCCAGTTGGGGATGCCAGTATCGATAGGGCCTAGTAGATTTTCAGCTGGGGGGCATTGATGGACCTAATCAACGCTGATGAGCGAGAAGGAGGAACCTGAACACATGCTGAGGCTTACATTGCCTCCCTTCATGTCTGCAATCTGCATCTATCAGAGTGATCTGTGTTCCTTAGAAACAAAAAGCGTAACTGAAGGTCAGGCTGTACGAAGACTAGTGCGAGAAGGACACAGGTTAGTTCAGAAGCACTGGGGGTCTCAGAAGGAATATATAAATTTGACCGTTTGGAAAACACAAATGTACATTTACACTTTGATGAGTAAATGACAAAGTCATTTAAAGAACATAGATAGTAGGATGAGTTACACAGCATAGTGGTATATTTACATATTTAGCTTCAGTTGTATGTGTTTGTTTATAAATTGTGCATTTTCATGGAGCGCCTGTGGGTGTGTTGACTTCTGCCCATGGTACAAACAAAGTTTAGATATATTGCTAACTCTAAAATGCCTTTATTGCGTGACTGAGTCATATTGCGCGTCTGGCCTGTAGCAGACTGGCGCCTTTTCCAGGGAATGCTCTGTTCTACAACCTGGCTGTCTCACCATACATCACATACTGCTCTGAGTATGACAGCACAAGATTAATTACTATATGATGGCTGACTATTTTTGGTCTATTTTAGCCAACGGGCAAAATACAACTAATTTTCTTGAGTAGATCAGTTTCAGACACTGAAAATTTGTGAAAATGACCAAAGCAAAGAATTTCACTTAATAAGGGTTGACTTTACTTCATTGTAATGATTATTAAATTAACTTTTCCCATTGATGCATAAAGAGGCATACCGGTAAATATTTGAAGAAACTATTTGTTTGTGTGGGGTGGTGGCTCAAGGTAGCCTCTGTGATTGTGGGTTCAAATCCCACCTCAGTTCCGTGTGGGTGGGTTATGTTTTCTCCCTGTGTATAGCAGAGTGTTTTTGTGACTCTGTACGGGGTATGTGGTTGGAAAATGGATGGATGTCTTATTTTTTAAGCGAGCACCATACCTGGTTTTGAACATTGCCGGAATGTTTTCCCTTTCAACACATTGCCATCTTGTGGTCACAAAGGAGTACTGCAAATTGTTCCTTTTTTAACAACCAAGATGAGAATCGGGTGTAGATCTATATGACGGTGGCCGGGAGAGCCCAGAGCATGTCAACATTAACACAATGCAAAAACAATAGGAAGTCACAAAAACATAGATGACACAAAAACATTTAGACAAAAAAAAATGAAGCAATGTTTAATGTTTTCTTAATAATAGATCCCCATGGAGAACTTGTTGTTATGTTCCCCCCTCAACTTGCTCCTTGTAGAGTAAGCTGTCCACAAAGGGCAGCCACCTGTTGGGGCGCCCAGGAAGCTGGGGGTTAAGGGCCTTGGTCAAAGGCCTGCAGATATGCAGAGGCTGGGGTTGAACCGGTGACTTTTGGATTACAGGTACAGCCCAGTGAGCCACACACTGCCCCCGTGTTCTATTCACTAAATGTGTAGAGTTTTCTTAATGTGTTTTCAAAACGGAAGTGCTCTGTTCCACAGGGGACAGTATTCAACTCTCGATATTGTACCGCTGACACTGCTATCTACGGTAGCACATTATTGTCAACGGGTTACAAATTCAGGAAACACCCACGTGTTAAATAGGTTTCAGATTTAGGTTATGAAAAGAAAAACCTTCGCCATATGTTTTGAGAGCAGTGTCATTAACAGACAAAAAAGTCTGTTGGTGGACATCGCATTGTGAATCGCATTTATGTTGTGGCTGCTATATTTAACCCATGCAATAGAAATAGGCATGCATTGATTTTGTCTTTATTTTGAGACTTGTATATAGTTGTATACTTGCAAACAAGGTAAGTAGCCCGCACATTGTTTCAATAAAACCTGTAATCTGTAATCAGGTCATTAAAAAATAATCATTGAGTAAATGAAGTCAAATAAACAAACGAAAATTAAGGATGTAGGGTCAGGCCAGTTGGGGATCGGGGCTGGTGTGGTGCTGGGGCATCATCCACTGCATCGTGGCACTTGGGTCCCTGTTTGAGGCAGCCCATCCAGGTAAGCGTGTGGAACGTCTTGTCACTCTAACAAGATGACTATCTTGCTCTGCTGTCGGGGTAGATTCGTGAACTCTACATTTCAGTGACGGCATTCTCTGAGGTACATAGACCAGGCCAGGCGGGTACATACAGTCAGGTCCATAAATATTGGGACATCGACACAATGCTAACATTTTTGGCTCTATACACCACCACAATGGATAT
>JAODKE010000068.1:19616292-19653809 GCA_026779605.1 Mormyrus hasselquistii
TGAATCCTTAGGTTCCTTTAAATCAGAGCTAGATAAGATTTTAACAACTCTGAGCTATTAGTTAAGTTTTCCCCAAGCCAGCTTGATGGGCCGAATGGCCTCCTCTCGTTTGTAAATTTCTTATGTTCTTATTTCCGGAGGGTGAGACTGGGCCGTGTGTCTACTTGGGGGGTCGCCAGCCGGGATCCAGAGGAGTTTTGCTGTGTGGTGGGTGCGGCAATGTGGGTGCGCTGTACCAGTCATGCTCCCCAACCTGACCTGACCTGTCCACATGTGAAGTATGACAATAATCCCTCGACTTTCCTCAAATTGCCCTTAAGTTGCTAACTGAACAGGGGTGTTTCCCAAAAGCATAGCTGCTAACCAAATTATCAAGATATATATAGATATAAACAGTATTATGTCATCCTATAGCTCATTTTGAAAGTATATTGATATTGACCCCAGCCTAATGGTATTTCTTGACTTTCTCTGAATTCTGTAGGTTATAGAACCTTGATCAGCAGGCTGAATACTGCCCCCTGTGGCTCGGAGCACTTCCGTTTTGAAAACCGCAACACAACACATTTTTATAAAGAAATGTGTGTATTTTTTTGTTTTGATGTTTTTGCATCATCCTCATGTTTTTGAGTGATATTAATGTTGACATGCTGTGGGATTTCAGGACCACTGCACTATACCGTGTGAGAGATAATGAATTTCTAAATTTAATGTATAATAATATACATAATAATCATAAGCATAATAATATACATACATGTCCAAAGGATTATACTATTGACATGTATCCAATTGATAATTTTACCAAATATGGAGAGATGTCCTGAGAGGGATAACAAGGACCGACGACATACACCTACCTTAAAGGGGCGAAGTCTTCTCAGCTTCCTGGGGAGACGGAGGTCCTAATTGGTCAGTGCAGGTCACCCCAACAGTCTGTTCTTGCCAGTGCAGACCATTCTGCAGAGATGTGCTGGGGCAATGGCATCAGTGCAGGTGATGCCAATAAAAAGCTCAAAAAACTGACCCAGAAACCCATCTCATTCTAGGAACCAGTCCTGACTCTCCTGTGACTGTAGTGTCACAGAGGATATTCAGAGCACTGCCTAACTGCTGCCTGTACTGGACAGTAACTTTTACCCTCTGCATGCTGTCTCAGACAAACAGAGGAGCATTTTCAGCAACAGACAGACAGCTGTGAACATTCATAACACATCCATTCATTCATTGTACCATCTACTGCATGAAACAGTGCAGTACAACCAGTGCACTTAAGGACTATGCAATACTATGCATTTAGTTATTTATCACTACATAATTTTATGTAAAACTTTGTATTTCTAAATGTTTATTACAGTGTGTGGTGTGGTGCTATTGTAAACCCGTAAACACCTTTATTAGATTAACAAAATATCTTTCTATACCGGCAAAACGTTATTTTCATAAATTTGCAGTACACTACTTTGGACACAAGGTGGAAGCACGGTAAGAGAATTTTTTTCGATTCATCGGTGACAAGTTTGAAAAATTCAATTTAACTTTTTTTTTGTCTTTTTTGACAACTAAAAGTTGTATATAAAACTGAAATCATAAGGTCAAGAATTTGAACATATATCGGGTTTTATTTACATCTTAATTGTGTATGTTTTTGGAAGAATAATAATAGTAGAAAATATGGAAACTATATCATTCATAAAGATGTTCCAGTCACCCACAAGATGGAGCTGGAGCATGATACTTCAAAAACTGCAGCTGAAGTATTTAATCCAACATTTTTTATTTAAAGTGTTATTTTGTAGATTGGTATGTGATGTGTGTGGGTGTTGAAGGGTTTTTTGGGGGTGGGGGTGTTTCATTGTGTGATAAAATTGTGTGCCACATTCTCCCGAGTCCTGAAATAAGATGAATTGTTTCCCAGGGTGTCAAAAAACCAAACCGGCATCTTGCGGCGAGGAACCTCCCGCAAACAGCTGATCACTGGAATGCCACGCTGCCATGGAAACCCAGCGGGCCCGACACAAACAGCTCACTGAACCCCACCCCCACACCCCCTACCTTTTGCCTCCAATCACCCCATTGAAAGAAGAGCTGCATTGTGGGATGATGTCATGTGTGCCCAAACACAGGGTGGACACTGAACCGTGTGAGGACAGAGAAGCGGGGGAGGGTGGGGTCAAAGGGCAAGAGGTAAAAGAGAGAGGCAGTGCGGGGCTCATCTTTTTGCAGGCCAGAAACTGGAGACAATGGCCTGCTATACTTATCTGGCTGTTAAGGGGAGTCGAGTGGCAAGACGAGGAGCGCCAGGTGGGAGCGCAGCATGGAGGAGAACTGTCTGACCAGTGCAGACAAACCCCGCCGGCGCCTCCCCCCTCCATCAGAGCTGACAGAGGCCGTTCCACTACCCATGCATTCTTCAGCCCTGGGTTCTTTCATTTTAATTTTGATTGCGGTGAAAAAACTTTTGCCATGTGAATCAGGTGTAAATTAGGTGTGGGCTAAATTAAGAAATAATTGCAATTAATAGTGATGCTCACTTACTAGGGTGGCAGTGTTCAATCGTCGCTTTAGGCTGAGCTGAACCATACAATCACGTAAGCCCTTATCTCAAAAAAGATACCACTCAACCCAGTGGAAATATGTCATTTAGATAAATACCTCCCATAGGAAAGATTTTGCCCTTTCTGATTTATATCTTTAAAACAAAGTCCAAAAAAGATGAAAGTGGTAGTTACATGTTGACAGATCATTTCTCCAAAGAAAATATTTTTGAAAGGCTTAGCTGGATCTAAACGTCTGCTGATTTACAGTCATCTCTGGATATTTTGAAATCCGATCACTGAGATCTTAACTTTGTCTGACTTAAATTAATCTCCAGGTAAAATTTCATTCTTCCCATTAATCTATTAACCATCTCTTTTTTTATTTTTTCCCCAATTTTTTAAAAAGACCTCAAATACTTCAAGCAGTTATAACATTTTTAAAAAAGTTTATCACTTTATAAAATTTTGCTCCCACAGTGAAACTTCTGCTGCATGACTTGTAATATGCACACCATTTATTTAGGTGGCTCCATGAGTAGGATTGTTGCTTCACCGCTGGGGTCTGAATTCTGGTCCCACTCTGTTTGAGGAGCTTTCGTGTTGTGTGCATTTCGTCTGGGTACTTGGGCTTCTCCCAAGGTGCACCCAGCTTCCTAACCTTCTGCTGTCAAAGATAAACTCCAGGCTCCATGTTACCCTGACCATAAATGGATGGATGGATGGAAGGATGGATGGATGGATGGATGGGTGGGTGAATTGGCTACAGAGTGTGACTGTGTATTAATATGGGCTGTGATGGACTGGCATCATATCCAGGTTTTCCCCAGCCTTGTGCTCTGTGGTGGCTGGGATAGGCTACAGGGCTCATGTGACCCTGTGCTGGATTACTGGTTGAATAAAAATAATTTATGTGAAGGACCAGCAAAAATGCTAGTTGTATATGATTCTCATTTAAATGGTGTAATTTAAATAATAATGGATGTATTGAACTGTTACTTCATGCCTATCACACCTGTATGGGGAAACAGGTGTTAGAGTCTTAAGTTCATATCCCAGCATTCATTTACAACTAATTAATGAAAGAGACCAGAGGAATGATGTAATTACTTGGGCAACAGCCAAACAAAGCTAACAGACACAGTCCTTTTGAAGTAAGCGCCCCTGTCTTTCCCAGTTAGGCTGGTTTTAAGGTGTCAATCTCATACGGATGGGGCAGGACGCATTTACAGCAGTGAAAGCATGGAGACAAACTGCTTAACTAGTCTAAGAGGACTGTTAAGTAGAAAATACCAGTCTGTATGCAGCATAGATATTTCCTTCAAGAAAGTTTAATCATTTTATTGTTATTAGGGTATTGTAATGATACTGACTCAGTCGGATACTTAAAGGCCTCTGGTATTGTCGTTTTATTACTAACATTTCTCATGCATTAAACCAATGAATGGGAATAAAAAAAAAAAACAGGTTTCACTGAAGGAACAGGAAACAAATCAACAACTGTACTGTCAGGGAAATGGAGTCGGATGACTGATGTGTGGGACATATCATGTTGACTCAATGTTATTAAACCGAGTTTACACAATCGTGTTAAACTGTGGGACGCGGCTCTCCTATCTCAGGAATGTCTAAGTCCTGCTCTGTGGCATTTTCAGATAAGAGGGAAACGGGTAGTGAGCACGCGTTAAACACACTACCATCTGTATGTCCTCCTCCAACCCATACAAACCCAGGACCTATGTTCTCCTGTCCATACCGACTGTACACACCCAGCATCGTTATGGGGCGGGAACGCTTATATTGAGTCATGTGTGCTTTCTGTTGGCTGTGGATAAAGGGAATCAGGACATGCTCTATGGGAATGGGGTGATCGGCGGCCAGAACAGCAAGTGCGTTGGTTTTGTGTTCTCCTCAATCCTTGGTTTACCTGAAAATGCGTTCAGATTTTGATATTCCAACTTTCTGATGGTAATTTTGACTCCTGATGCTGATAATTGCATTTATGCAAAAATAGCAACTGTAAAGTATTAACTCAATCACTATTGATTTAACAAGAAGAAAACACCGCTAGACGGTCGACGAAACACCTACACAGCACTTTAAAAACCGCAGCAGGCGATAGACAATGGAGGGGAACGAAATATTTTAAGTTTTGTTTTGTTTCTGTTTTCAACTTAGTTTGTGAATGTTCAAGATATAAATGAAATATAACATATTATTTGTAATATATTATGACAACCTTGGATTAAAAAAAATATTCTCAAAACGATAATAAAAGGGATTACACTAAGGCTCTCTGGAAGAGGGAGCTCCCCCCCCCCCCCCGAGACCTTAGTGGTACACGCCAGACGGCACAGTAGTTCTGCAGACTGAGGAATTGTTAGTTGCTGGTTAGGTGAGGGCGTGAGAGGTGGCGTGTTTCTACGGCTTTGGAGGCGCTCATTGAGACGATTGCTAAATTTATATAGCTCATCTAGACACTCCTTGCAGATTAGTCTTCGGTGAGTACTCACGATCGTTCCTGATACTTCCAGAGTCCAGACTGTGCATGTCATGTGTGCTGATTTCATTATTGCATTTCTTTCAAGTAAAGCAACAATTCAATAGTTTTATGGTGTGAGTCCCCGAGGAGAGACTGTGGTCTTTCATGTTGTGGTGGGGATGAACCGTTTAGTCTGAGACAGGTGGGCTCTCAGCCGGCTATGCGATGCTCTGTCTGCTTTTAAACCCTAATGTCTGATCCACTGTAGCAAAAGAAGTTCTTTTCTGCTGGGGTTATCGTGTGCCTATATAGGGGATGTCTCTCAAGATTTGGGATTACTTCCAGATTTCCTTAATATTTTAGGTGTGTGTTTTCCTATCTTTTGCTTGTATTTTGTTCGTCGCATATGCATCAATTCCACCTGTATTCCACCTGAGTTCAAAGCTCTCGTCGAAAGCGTTTGATCAGTCCCATCACTTCAGATGAAAAACATTATATCTGCCTGACGTGTTTGTCGAATGTTTACACATATACCCGTTATGGATAAATTACTGTCATTGCTCCAGCGCTGTGGCATAACTGACTTTTCGGTTTGTTGCTTTACCAAAGGAATTCCTTTGTGCTTCTCTCTAAGTAAATACCGCGTAAGGAAGACGTTTTCCTCCTAATTTCGGTAGTTCTGGCGGAGCAACTCATTGCATGGGTGAGTGGCATCACATAACCCAGTAAGACCAGTTATACCCCTGAAATAAAAACGATCATTTTCGGCTGATGGTAGTCTGTACTAATTTGTTATCCTAGATCATGCGTCAATGGAGTTGCTAAAATATTTTGGTATGTAAGGGGGACTGGATTGCCCATCTGACATACTGTACCGGGCATTTTTCTGGTGGCTTGATGGGTCTCTGGGGCAGCAAAAATTATCGCGGGGAAACCGAAAGTCCAAAGGGTTGTTGTTGTTGTTGTTATTGTTGTTGTTATTATTATTATTATTATTATTATTAATAATAATAATAATGTATATGAGTGTTTACTTATTTAATCCTAGTCCAGCCCGATCCCAAACACAGACAGTAGAGGTAGTAGTACATACAGCAGTCATAATTTTCATTATTTTAAATACTTTCTCACTGAAGAAACTTCGTCAGTGAGGTAAAGGACATATTTGGATCTCACCACCTAAAACTGGATAGCAGGTGGGTCTGCAGGTGGTTACATGGCTAAACAATCTGGCTACTCACCAGAAGATTACTGGTCTGTGGCCCGCGAAGGGCAGTGCCCTGATAGCCTTGAGAAATGCGCTATGCTGCTGAGGGTGGAACTATGTGATTCTGTAAGTATGCTACTCTGCCGGGATAAGGGAGCCTGCGAGTGTGACGATGACGGCCAAAGCCCCCTCCTCGTCTTCACAAATTTGTGGGCAGACATGCTGTTTACAGAAGGGGTTTCTGAAAAGCCCCCCCCCCTCCTCCCCGTTATGCTCCAGTAGTTAAAAACAAAGGCAAACATGACCCCAAGCTTTCAGCAGAGATTTGCCACCCCCTCCCTCCGTAAAGCCTCTTTTAAATCCTTTAAGTCTTCCTCACTTGGCCGCTTGAATTTACCTTGAATTTATCTTTCACACCAGTACAATAAATCTTGATCCAGCAAGGTGGTGATTGGTGTGTGTGTGTGAGATTGCTGCTTTTTTATTTTTTGTGATTTCCATCTTTATAGCTCTGTAATTATAGCCGCAGGCCTTATGGACCTTATAGCGGGTAATTAGTGCCAGTCTGCTGGTCCCGGTTTTGGAATCTCCTGCGCGATCCCGCTGGAATGCCCGCAATCTGGAGGTGTTAGATGTGCCGCTAGAGTTTCCGGTTCCTCCCAGGTCACACAGGTGGCCTTTTCCTGCAAATTCCTGGAGGTTTTGGAGTGGTTCTGTTCACACGATAGGGCATTTGCAGCATGGTCTGAGTGGTGGTAGTTGTGAAGAATAAAGTCATGATGATTTAGTAGTTTTATCACCACTAAGACTGTCTTTATAACCACTTTATGAAACGGCAACTCAGGTGGATCAATAGTAGGGGCCGCAGTAGTTAAGAAACTTAGATTCTCATCTCATGTGTCCGATGCAGGTGCATCTTGAGAGTCCAAAATCTGTTAATGCTCTGATAAAATGTCTCGCTATAAACACTCGCTAAAAGTAATTTAAAATAAAACCTTCTGTTGAGCAACCACAAAATAATGCCATACATTTGTCACCATCCTTTTGCTAAATAATTAATGTGGAAACCTGGATGTGCTGTTGTTATCTCCCTGGCAACCTTTCACACAGCTGCTGTATTTTCATGTGGTGACACGTTGCTTGTTTTGGGTAAGTGTGCATTAACTAGCTGTAAAGTAAATGGTACATGCAGGTCTGTGAAAGGCCTCTGCTTTGCAAATGCAGGCCTTGCACGTGCAGTTAACTGTACCGTCCTCTCTGTTCAACACACATGTGACTAATTTGACACGGTAGTCAGTCAGGTTTAGTTTTAAAGTCATCAAAAAAAATGTGTGTGTGTGTGTATGGGTGGGTGGGTGGAGGGGGTAAACAGTAAAAGTCATGCATAAAACGCAGGGGGCCCAAAGTCCATTTGTCACAGTGCTGCAGCCACCCATGACCAACTGCAATTGGCCTCTGAATCGGCCTGCCTGACAAAGTGGTCTGTGCATGCCTCCCCATTCCCTGGATTTTCTGTGTAAAATTCCTCCACCTTTGTTCTGCAGTAGGCGTAGCTGAAGGTACTCTACAGCACGATCAGCTCCCACAGCCTCGTTTTTCAGGTTCTTGCCCTCCTCCTGGCCTCCTGACTTGGGTGTTAATCTATTCTGCTATATCTCTCTCTCTCTCTCTCTCTCTCTCTCTCTCTCTCTTTGCTCCCGCCCTCTTGGCACATGGAGCTACACCTTGCGCACCTTGGCTGTAGGGTGCCCCTGTCAGTGCCCTGAGGGTGGATTGTGACTTCTTTCTGTGACCATCTGTGACCCGTGACCCAATAGTTCATGGTACATCTGTAATCTCTTGGTTTTATATTGTTGCAGATCATCTTAAAATGTAAAATTTTCTATCAATTTATATTTTAATTAACTATTTAGAGGTAGGTATCTTTATTAAGAGGATTCATGCTGTTCATACAGTTCAATTCTGGATACTTTGGTGACATTTCTAGGGTCGTTATCTTCTCTGCTCTTCTTTTGTGCCCAACTGTGATTTTTGCATAAATTAGGATGGTCTTTGCTTCAAGAGGGTGAGATCTGTAATTTACATTAAGCTTATGAGTGGTAGAGGCTGTAGCTCTAGAGTTCCTGCCAGCAACGTAATTACAGGCTGGACCATCTCAATCACCGTGATCACTGAGGTGTAACTATAGTGTGGGATAAATAGTCTGTAGCATCTCGCTGAGAGGAAATTCTTGAAATTAGTCCTTTAATGAGCTTGGCATCCCTACGGCAGTTTCAAGGGAGCACATTCAGTCACACACAAGCGGGCTTCTCATTTCTGGTGACAGGGTGGAGAAAGAAAATAGCAGGAAAACATCGTTTTGTCAGAGCAACTGCCGTGTGTGTCTCAGCTTACTGTGAGGCCGCACAAGTCCGTGCAGGTCCAAGTGAGGCGGGAGATTCCCCACACTTTCAGCTTGTTTTGGGCATGCTATGTGCTTCCTGCCATAAAGTGTCCCCCGCTTGTCGTCGGGCCACTTTTGCCATTCTGCAACTGCGGTCATACTCATGGGGAATGTTGGCAATGCACTATTCTTGCAGAGTGGCCTCGCTTGCCAAGTAGGGGCTGGCGTACTGAGATGGGTGATTCTCATTCTCTCTCTCTCTCTCTCTCTCTCTCTCTCACTCACTCACTCAGAGGATAGCTGTGTGCTAGGGTGCTCGCCCTGCCTAGCCTGACTCCTAACTGTCACTTCCTTAGACATGTCCCCAGAGCCATGGCCGAAAGCACCTGTGGATTGTTTGTGAATCTTGAGCATTTCCAAGAAGCTGCGTCAGCTTGCTTGCCTCCATGATCGCTTCTTTCCTTTCAGAGGGCATCAATATTTCATAAGAGTTGTGTCACTTCTCTGCAATTTAACAGTGTACCATCGGTGCCCTGCCTCTACATTTACCCCTCATTGCTGTATCTGTACGATACGAAGAGATGTAAATTAGTGTGCTTTCATGGACCTGTTAGTTTGTATTTGTGGTGCGTTGTGGTCTCAGGACTGTCAGGTTTTGATATTGGGGAAGAACTTGAATCCCGCAGAATGCGGGATGATGGCCACTGGGTCATACTATTAACGGAACACTTTGCAGGAACCTTCCTAAGGAGCACGCCTTTTACTCAGAGCCCTCCCAGGTCTGTCATGCTGATTCTGTTTAAATCCCAGTGAACCTAGTAGCCTTAGGTCACCTGCCTGTCCTCAGAACACAGACTGATTTCGCATTCAGTTTAGGGTGTCAGGATGCATGAATCAATTATAAAGGTGCAACAATCTGTCAGAATCGATTTTTGAGGTTCATATGCAGTAGACTTGCAAAGCAGCGGTGTTGACGCGTAAATTTCCAAAACAAGCCCCATTAATATTTATAACGGAAGCTTTACTTGATAAACTTTGAGCTACAAAGCTTTTGGGAAACTGGCACCTGTTTTGTAGTGCAGAGTACTTTCTGTAATGATTAAGATCATCTTGGTGCTACAATGCTTTTGGGAAACGCCTCTTTTGCAGCACAAAAAAAGTCATTCTTTTTGCAAGCTAAGGTAGCAGGTAGCAGGTAGCATTGATCAAGACCTTGAAGTAGCTAAATAGCTTGGCTAAGTAAGAAGTAGTTTTAGAGATGCACAACATAATGGTTAACATGTTAGCATTGGGGCTTGCCCCCCCATCCTTGGTTGCTCCCAGGATGGCCTCCGGACCCCCCACGACCCAGAAGGATGAGAGGGTTGGACAGTGGGTGGATATCATTGGCTGATATTCTTCAAAGATCAAGATATCGCCATCTGTCCAATATCTTGGCTGATATTGCCGGATGATATTTAAACTTAATTATTATTCAAAGTTAATTCCACCAGAGCTAAAGAGATAAATACAAAAGTAACAGATGATTCCATTATGTGATCAGCCGTTTTATGTAGTGGAGGACGAGGGATGTTGTCAGCTCATTCATGATTTAGAAGAGGTCTCAAAGTACCGGCTCATGACATGTTTATATTTCAGCTTTCAATATGGCTCATGGATTGATGTTTCCTTTATCACAGAATTAAAAAATTGATGTAACGTCATTCCGTTAATCTGTTTTGGCTGCCAGTCAGGGAGCACTTTCTTTAATGTGTTTGACAGTTTTACACTGGTGTGTTTGCTCTGTTTAATAATAACAATAAAAAGGAATGTACAGTTATTGTGCTATATTTGTGTTCTATTAATAGTGTGTAAATTTGTTCCCATGGTTACATTTGTCATTTTTTTTTTTCTTCAATGAAGTTCTAACTAATTTAGGTTATCAAAGTAATCTAATAATTGACTAACTGAATCAAATTATGAAAGAAATCAAAGATTTCCAATGTATCGAATCATTGCTTCAGTTATTGCAATTGAATTGCCAGAAATTTATACCTCTAGCATTCCTTGTGTAAAAAATTAAATTTGTTCCGCTTGAAATGCAAAATAAAGCTATTAAAGACACCAGTAAGACAACACTGGAAAATATATTTTAGTTATAAATTGTTATATCTATTATAATAAATTAATAAATTATAGCTGTGACTGTCTGCTACTATTTTTTTTGGGGCAAATTTCTCCTATTGTGAAGTATTTTTGTATGAGGGAGGGATGAGCTGGGGGAGGCGCGAGAGCCAAAATTCTCTCTGCTCCTTATAGTGTGAGCGCCAACCTCTACTGTATTTATAATGTCTTTGCATTTCACATCCTTTTAACAGCAGTAATAAAAAGAGCGATGTTCTCCAGACACTAACTGACCTTCGCTTTCTTTGATTAACAAGGTATTAAATCCATGGCATAATGTTGATTCACGCCAGCCTGTGTTTTTGTGTGAATGTTGGGGGTCCCCCCCCCCCCAGGATGGTTTTTCTGGAGTGTCGGTGTCTGTGGAAGCAAAAGTCTCCCCCCCCCCCCCCCCCCCCAATAAATCCCTGTCTAATTAGTCTCAAGGCCATGGATTTTAAGAGATTTGCCACCATGTCGCCCCTTAAGGAATTTGCATGTCACTGGCAAGTGTTAATGAACACTAATTAGGTTCATTATAAACCCTAATTTGTGCAGTTTGCAGCCTTGCATTTTGGCTCAGGCTAAGGGTGTGATGTTATGAGAACCGTATGATTTTAAGCTCTGTGCAGAGGGCTGCTTTCACTGGGCATAGGAAGGTGATGAATTGGCAACATGATGCCTGTTGTTACTGTCATTGATATATCGCTTAATTTACTTTGTAAATAGTGGCTTCACCTCATGGACAAAACAGTCCTGTCTTTCTTTTAATACTGCAAGTTGGGTCCTTGCTTGGTCTTCCTCTAGAAGGCAGGGGACTGGATATCTTTGCTTGGGAGGAGCAGTGGAGAGGACATGGGGCAAAATCAGGACTGTTAGATGCAGGATGTTGGTATGGACAGGTGACAGTCTGCTTTAGGAAGCTTGTGTTTGTTCTGCTGTGGGGTGAAACAGTCAGAAGAGACCTGTACACCTGAAGATGGCTGGGATGGAGTCGGGCACATGGACGATGGGTCATGTGACACACGAGGTCCAGCAGAGCCCCCTTGTGTGGCTGTGTTGCATATAAACAGTCTTTGCTCCATGTTTATTGTATGAAAACACTTCTGAGGTGTAATTGTGATGTTTCAGTGAGAGCTTAGCCGATTTGATCTCAAGGGACAGCTATGCGTAGGGGCTGTCAAACGGCGTGAGGAATGTGCTCTCGTCTGCTGTTTGTTCATGCCTGGATGGACGTCCCCCCCACCCCCGCTTCTCACAGCTTAGTGTTTAGGCCAAATGGAATCCTGTCAATGTTTAACCTCGGCAGCGAAAGTTAGACTTGAACCAGTTATCGTCTCCTGGCTCCTTTCCCCAGCCAGGGAACATGAAGGAGATTCAGCCGCCAATCGACTGCCGTGGTGGGCGTGGTCAGGTTGACGTTAATCAGGGATGGAGTAAAGAGCACATCGTACCATAGTTTACCAACAGCTAAGCAAAATGTGTATCACCTGTGCTGCATACCTGCACGATGACGATGCGATAAGGTCTACGCTAGCATTTTTATTCTGCCTACAGTATGTCCCTTTTCTTTCTTTTCAGACAGGAGATGAAAGGAGGCACACTTCTGAGTGTGACCGAGGAGTGAAGAAGCAGGAGTGTCAGCGAGACAACCGACTGAGTGTTGGACCCCGACACGTGAAAGATGTCCATCCCGGCCAAGCCGGAGAGGACTGTGTGCGTCCTGCTGCCCAACAAGGAGCAGCTGGAGGTCACCGTGGGGGTGAGTGACTCGCACTCATTCTCAGTACGTTTCACAACTGACTACTTTTGTTTATCAAAAAATTATTCATATTAAAATGGTGATGAAATTTAACATAAACATGGTTTGACTGGGGTGCCCCTGAGTTGGGGTTTTAGGCAACAAAGTGGTGTTCATCAAACCATCCAACAAGATATCAGTAACTTTTTGAAGAAAAGAAATTCCTGTTAGTTTTTATGCAAATGAACATTAACACAGTATCTTGTAATGTTAAATGTGTTTTTTTTTCTGAGCAAATACACACTTACTCCTTACACTTACTAATAGCTTTTAACATTTCCTTTGACTGCTGAAGACCTTTGCACGGTACTGTACAAATATATTAAATAGGAAATACAGCATTGAGAGGTTGTCCATCCTGTCAGGTGATCTTCGGGGCGGTCCAGAGATGGGAGTGTATTGTAAAATCTCAGCAAAGGTGATTCATTTAGGTTATTATTAGCAAAAGTAACGTTAAGGAGAGTTTCAAAGGGGAGTGTGCATTCTGAATCGGGAGGAATTCCTTATTGCAGTCATTAACTGGAAATATCTGTTCCTTGTGTCATGGAAGATGACTGCGTATTCGCCGTTCCTGGAGGCGTAAACGTAAGACTGAGCCGGGTGGCCTGCGGTCCTCGTAATGGCAGTATAGTGTTTTACGATGAAACGCAGTCACATTTATGCTCCTTTCTGTGGGAACGTTCTGAGAAGTGGACGTCAAAGGAGTCTATTAGCCACAGTTTCCGGTGCTGAGACCTTTCCAAGTTATTTTTTACTTTTGTGGGTGTGCTAATGCCCTAATTCACTCAGGGCCTGCCTGTCTGGTTTATGAATGTTTGGGCATGCCTGTCTCTATTTAGATGGTTCTTTATGTGGCCAAACCCAGATATGCTTTGATCTCTGCTGACGTGGATCATTGTAGAAGATGTCCATCAGCTGAGGGCATTTCGCCTTGTCCCGCGTTTATGAATGTCTGTGCATTTTCTCCCCCGGTACAGGTAAAAACAACAGGCCAGGAAGTTTTGAGCCATGTTTCTGAGCTGCTCGGAGTGAAGGAGCTGCATTTTTTCGGCCTGACTGTGGTGAGGGGTGAGTACCCTCCCCTGGCCTCTACATTGACAATCTCCTCATTAACTTGAGTTGTAAGGGACACCTTACAACAAAGACCACATGGGTTTGTAGGGTTAAGGCCAAAAGAGGTAAATGATAATACACTTGCATACCTTAACAGGCTTCTAGTGACCTGGTCTTATTTGAAGGTATTTAGTTACACCTGCTACCTCTGGCAACAACATCAAAAGGAAACCACACGGTCACATTATCATTGTTCAAACCCTATAACTGATTCTGTAACGTTTGTCATGGAGCTGAACTCCATGGCCCTGTTTCATGCTGGAAACCATGTCGCTCTGCAAACCTATATCCTCCCTGAAAGAAATGTCTTGTCCATCCATCTACCAGCCACCTATCCTAATTAGGGTTGCAGGGTAAAACTACCCTTGAACCTTGTCACTGAACTTTAACCTAATTATTTAATCTTGGGCATCGTTCCAGTTCTAACCAAAAACGAAAATCATCATCACCTGCCAATAAATGAATTCTTTTTTCTTTTCTTACTATGAGAGGTTTGTCAGTTGAGGTGTGTAGGCTGACGTCAAATGCAGTCGTTCAGACACTTAATCAGACTTGCGCTCCATGTCCATTCACTCACGTGAACAAAAAGAAAACTCAGTCTTAAAGTCCTCCTTTTATCCAGAAAATATCAGCCTCACACGACTGCCAAAGTTCGTGTTGTGAAAATGGGATGATTGCTCAAGAATGTGCTGAACACAAAAAAAGTAAATGCTTCTGGCGTAATCTTTTGCTACGTTTTCCCCTTTTTCACATTTCTTGCTCTACCTCTGCGGTCATTTCTCTTTTCTCCGACTCCCTCATGTCACCGGCATCGGAATCTCGCTAAGCTCATCTCTTTAAACAACGCTGCTCTTGTTTTTGCTGTTTGCTTGCCAGTACTCACTCTGGCCCAGATTCCAGCAATATTAACTTAATTAAGACTGGAATGCACTCTTGCATTCCTCCACCTTTGGAAGACATTGAAGGGCAGAGAGAAAGATGGGGGGGGGGGGTGTAGGAGAAGGTGTAGGAGAGGGTGGGTGATGGAGAGACGGGGATACAACAAAATGAGGAGGCAGGGTCCATGGGTGGGAGGGAGGCGGAAAATGGATGATGATAGGGATTGATGGATGAAGGAGGAAGAGAGGAGTGAGAGGAGAACAGCCAAAGAGTGTTGAGGCAATCAGTGCTGAATGGGGGTGTTAGTGATCTGCAAAGGGTCTGTCACACAGGTCCTGGCACACAGCCTTTGGCTAAGTGCTGACGGGGGCTTGGCGTGTGTCATCCCTCGCTTTTATTTATCCTTTCCTCGGCACGTTCATCCAGAGCGGCCATATTTGTTCTTTTCACTTGATCTGCATAAAACTCCGCACACCTGACAGTCAACAGAGTGCAGAGAAAGCGCTCTGATGTGTAACGCACTGTTGACAGGGTTTTTCGTGTTGGGACCTGCACCGAAGAGCAACCCAGCAAAGCTAGGGTGGGGGTGGGTGGGTGGAGTTTGTCTTTCCACAAATTAATCCCATTGTATGTGTTCATGCATGACTACGTTACTCTGACTGTTCCGGTTTCCATCTGAATGAGTTTTTTTGAGTCCTTTTTTGTGGTTTTGTTTTTGTTTTGCGCAGACAATGAGCATATATTTGTGGACTTGGATGAAAAAGTGACCAAGTACTTCCCCAAAGAATGGAGGCAAGACTCTGCGAAGGTGAGGGGGTCTGGACTCCACCCCAACCCATGGGTGAAGCTACATTTGATAGATACTAAGGCTACCAAGTACTAAAGAACTACTCTTCCCTGCTGCCTGCTACATTGCCATCTTTTCCTGAGACATTTCAGCCTATACTTGTTTTGTTGCCATTTGAAAGACATAGTAAACATGATTTATTGGTGGATGTCTAGGTCTAACAGCTACAGATGCTAAAATCGACATCCACACTAACGTTCTTTACACATGTGGATAGTTACCTCGTAAAAATGGAGGGGGGAGAGGACCCAGCCTTCAAAACCAAAGACCGCTCCCCTCCTGGGGCGGTACCCTGCTATTTTGGACTTTTAATAGTTAAGACGCTCTTTAACTGCAAGGAAAACACCATGTTAAGTCATACTGTGGGTCTGGCAGTGTAAACTGTGGACTGAAACACTGAGGTTCCAAAGCCCTCATATAAACAGCATCAAAGAAGGCGTGCGTCAGCACTGTGCTCTCCCTGCAGGGGGCGCCGAGACGAGCCCTGCCCCTGGTGCTCTGCCTCAAGGTGCAGTACTACGTGGAGAATGGCCGGCTCATCTGGTGAGTGTGGTAACCCCCCCCCCCCCCTCGCAAAAGTAACTGAGACCAGCAATTATCTTTGTGGTCGCTGAGCGGGCACTTTTATTAAAGGGGAATTTCACAGCTTAAAATTCAGCATTTTGTTCCGTTTCTTTTGGCTAAAGCCAGTCGGGTTAAGCGTGTCAAGTTCATTAAATAACTGCAAGGTGCCATTTTTGATTAAACTGCAAACCTTTGGTAACAAATCAAAGATTTTGGGTCTTATTTTTCCTGCAAAGTCCAGCTATTCACATCCAGCATTGCCCTCCCTCAGTGACCGCAAGGCACGATGCTTGTACTATTCGGACATCCGTGAGCGGGTGCTGCGCTCTGAGTGCCGCCAGCAGGAGGCGTTGTATTTCGAGCTGGCGGGCTACGCCCTGCAGGCCGACCTGCCGGACCACCTGCAGCACAACAGGCCCCGGGATGGAGCAGCCTACTTCCAACCTAAGGACTACTTCCCTCCCTGGGTAATGGCAAGAGTGGGGGGGTTGTGTAACCTAGCTGTAACCTAAATCATGTAGCTGGAATGTGTGCGTTGACCGACTTTACCATTTCTCAAGTCCAGCATGACGCACATTTTCATGCAATCCTGACTCGCTGACCTTCCCCCGCGCTGCCACAGATCCTGGCGAAGCGCGGTGTCGATTACCTCCTCCGGCACGGGCCCAAGCTGCACCGCGAGCTGCGGGGCATGTCGTCCCGTGACGCCACTCTGCTCTTCATCCGCGAGTCCTGCCGCCTCGAGGACGTTCCCGTCACTTTCTACAGGCTGCAGAAGGTGAGGGGTCACAGTGAGACAGGGCTGGTGGGGCCCGGGGTGACAGGCTAGCGTGACCCCTCTGATAGCGGAGTGCGTAATTAGCCGTAATCTTGGGGGAGGCTTGATGGGTGTCAGGCACCCGTCTGGACTGCAGTGCCTGCTGATCCTTATCAAGCATCAAGCCACCTGATTCAGGATAGTCACCTTCATCCCCGTGGATTTATAACCTCCCCCCTCTGCTTTGTTTTCTAAAATCAAAGGCTGTAATGCACCTTGTTCTGGTAGAGCCTCTTTAATCTCTTGCATGGTGCCTTATCAGTGCAGCACATTAAATGATTCTAGGCCTTTCAGGTTCATCAGAAGCCATCAGCCCTTTGAGCTCTGAATATCCCTGATGTTTAGCAGATCGGGCTCAGAAATGTGAAACATTTAAAGCCCCTTCTATTAAGGGAGGTTTTAATGTTTACCTCCCTGCTTTATTCTACAGGACAAGAAGGAGGAGAGGGGTTCGGCTCTGCTAGGCCTGACCCTGCGAGGAATGCAGATTTATCAGGTAAGCCAACACGCTCCTGTTTTCTCTCAGGGAGGCGGGCGTCACCAGCTTTCCAATGGCAGGGAGGCACGGAATGCGGTGGCCATTAAGATCGGAGCTCCCTGTTTTTAAACTGTCAGTCAGTAGCCATCAGCATGGATTAGTGGTGGTGGTTGGGGGGGGGGAGGGGTCACAGCTTTGGCCGTGCAGAACCAAAAACCCCACTGGCTTGTGGGATTGCTCATTCCTCTTGGCGACCCCGGAGTCAAGCCTCTGACTCTGTCCCTCGGTTATATATTTGCTTGATAAACATACTTAGACTTCCCAGCCCGGGGAGCCTGTCAGCACATCCCTCTCTGAACTTCTGTGCTCTTGACTTGAACTGTGACTCCCGCATTCTCCTTCGAATGGGTCACTACAAGTTTTGAGAACATCTAAGATAAAAATAAAATGGCTCTCTTCTGGATTTCCTGTAACTTCTTGTCTTACTATACACCCTGGTAACCGTCACGCTTAATTTGTGCCCTTTTATTTAGTCTGAACTTATGATCTCACTGCTTTGTAAGAACAGAACAGTTTTCATTCATTCCAGAACAGCTGTAACGATGTGGTAATTAATTATAGTTATGATGTAATGGTCCACACCCCACCCCTTAACCACTGCTTGCCTCTGGTCCTCTGGTCCTCTGGTCCTCTGGTTAGATACATGGAAACAGCTTTCCAGTTCTCATTTTTTTGTTTTTTTAGTACATATGAAGATGTAATGGACATGTAACGTGCGTGAAGGGCCTGCCAGCGGTGACTCTCCTCATGGCTCCTTTAACGGCTGACCTTGTGCTCAGTCACACACGCTGTGCTAACCCACCCTATCCTTCCCCTCTTTACACCCTCAGGAGGCGAACAACGTGCGGCAGCTTATCTACGACTTCCCCTGGTTCAACGTGGGACGACTCACCTTCCTGGTGAGTTCTTCCAAAAATTCCGGAGCCTTTTGTCCATGGAGATGCATTGTTCAGCCATTTTTGCCTTAACTGTGACTCTGAGCATAATACAGATCTGTCATGAAATCAGAAGGGGTTTCAAAAGATGGTTTACTGTCTGATGCCTCATTGTGTCGTACTTATCTTATTAATCCGGCCAAGTAGCATGAGAGAAGGCTGGAAAGAGGTAGCTGTGTTACATACTGGGTAGCCATGGTCCTTGTGCTAAGCTTGAGGGCTATGAGCGTGTTGCTCTCATCCCGTCTGCAGGGGAAGAAGTTTGAAATCCAGCCGGACGGGCTGCCCTCTGCCAGGAAGCTGGTGTACTACACCGGCTCACCTTTCCGCTCGCGCCACCTGCTGCAGCACCTGAGCAACAGCCACCGGCTCTACATGAACCTGCAGCCGGTGCTGAGGCAACTGCGGCAGCTGGAGGAGAGTGAGGGTCAGTAGGCCATACCGTGCTTGTACGTCATGAACATATCTGTAGATGAAGGAGCCCTGCAATGGATGGTCTGAAACATTTTGACAACTAAGAATTCCCAGTCGCTGAATGTGTGATTGTGGTTTCGCCTGTACCTTCTGACCCTCCCGACAGAAAAGAAGCGGTACCGGGAGTCTTACATCAGCGACGACCTGGACCTGGACCCCGCAGGCAGCGACGGCAGCCCCGGCCTTTCCCGGCGCTCCACCACCAGCTCGGGCATTGAGGTGGACACCCAGCAGCAGGGCTTGGCAGAGGGTCTCCCCAAATCCTTCGGCTTGGCCACCAGCCACAACAGCCGCCGCACCTCCAGTATCGACGCAGGCAACAAGGTGTGGCCAGAGGAGAAGGAGGAAGGTCAGTGAGCTGTTAACATGGCTAGCCCTGCTCAATTGCAACTGGTAAATCTGACATGCAGTAAGTCACTAGAAACTGGTTGAATATTGTATAGACACAAACCAGAGCAATGCTGCTTAATAGGAAAATTTCTGTGTAGTGTGTGTGTGTGTGTGTGTGTGTGTGTGTGTGTGTGTGTGTGTGTAAAAACGTGTTATTTTGATGTTGTGGGGACCATTTTTTCAGGTCCCCACAAAGGTCTAAGAATGCAATCAAAAAGTAAAAATGCCAAGAGTCTCGTATTTTGTTTGTTACTTATGGTTAAGATTAGGAGTCGGTAGAGGTTAAGGTTGTCATGTTGGGATTAGAGTTTTTCCCCTAGAAATGAAAGATTCCCCACAAATATAATTACAAACCTGTGTGTGTGTGTGTGTGTGTGTGTGTTTGTAAACCACACTTAAAAACATCAGAATGACTGACAAGAAAACTATTCAAACTGGAATGTCAATGATGCATTGGCAAACGGGAAGCGTTGTCTTTGTAAATATTATGAAACAGTCTTGTGTCACTGGTGTTGTGAACGTGAAATTCTGCACGTTTGATGTTCCTGAAGTTTAGGAGAGGGATCACGTAACCAGTAAAGGCTCTAAGTGTTCTACAGAAAGAAATTTGAATTGGTTTTGTGTAGAGCTTTGACTAGCATTCTGTTGCTGTTTTGAGTTTCTTGAGTATTCTGTCCACTCACTTAACGATTCGTGTCCATTTCAGAGGCTGAGCTCAATGTAGACGAGCCCGAAGGGGTGTCCGTGGATGACCCTGAGGAGATACTGCGACTGGCCCAGCTGCTGAAGGGTATATCCGTTGACTGCCCAGTCCTACCCTCCGAGACCAACCACGAAGGTGAGATGGTAGAGCTAGACCCGCGACAGATGGGCACCTTTACAGGTCATCACTCTGGAATGTTATTGCGTGCCTCGCTGCCATTAATGTCTCTGTCAAACAAGGTTATTGCGAAACTAGGAGAATTTACTAACCTCAAAACAGAACAGAGAATGCATATTATTAATACGAGTCTCTGCAGCCCCCTTTCTGCAGAATGGTGAAACTCAATTTAGCTTTGCTGAATGCAGAACTATGGTATTTAGAGGTAATTACATGAGTATAATATCGGACATACTAACTGAACTTACTCAGACACTGTCTTTGTTTTTGTTATTTTTGTTGTTTTTGTTGTTGTTGTTTTTGTTGTTGTTGTTGTTCTTCTTCTTTATTATTATTATTATTTATTATGTAGGGGTATGACAATTCATATATCAAAATGTTAAGGCTAGAATATGATTTAATTGACTCTGTTAACAAATACCTATTGATATTATTAACCTATTACAATACGTCATCAGACTGCCAAAAAAAAGCTGAAATCTAGTTCCTGCGTTTTCAGATAGTAAGACAGATGTTTCTTGTGCAGATTTTTTTTTTGTATGGCTTTTTCAACATATTCTGTTTTTAAAATGAAAAATAAAAGATTATTAAATAATTTTAAATTCAAATTCCACTAAAATCAGCTTATTTCTATGGAAGTAAATCTGTGTCATCACAATTTGAATTTTATATGCCACTGAAATTCTAACATTGAATATTTATGCATTGCGCATTCGATGGTCCGAATTCACATGCAACAATACGAGGTTAAAAATTATACACCCGGGATACCAAGGCTAAGCAATCGAATCTGTGGCTGCTTTTGACTTCATGCAGCCGCTTACAGCACAACAGCAACGCCTCGGAACTGCCTGGGATACAAACATCAGGGCCGGAATGCATTGCTGTTGTGCTGTAAGTTGTGGAGCAACTTTGAAATATTGTCTTTGTATTTTTAACCTCGTATTGTTGCATGTGAATTCGGACCATCGAATGCGCAATGCATAAATATTCAATGTTAGAATTTCAGTGGCATATAAAATTCAAATTGTGATGACAATTTGTTATTATTATCAATAATAAGAAGAATAATTGTTGCTTTAAGTTGCTGTAAAGAAGATCTCATGTCCTGGTGAAGATATAGACAGCAATAATCTAGAACTTTCTCTGCATGACCTACTACTATGATTTACTTACAGACGGCACAGTCAAGTCTGCTGACATGCCAGACTGCCAGGTGAAGCTGCGAAGCACAGACCCCCTGCAAGAGGTCAGTCACCAGGGAGAGAGATAATGTGATTCTCCTGATCGCAGAATGGTTTCTCCAAAGCTTAGCTGTGTTTCTGCAGGACTAGCTGGTCAGACAGTGATGGCAAGTCATTCATTTGTTGTGGAAAGATGGTGTAGTTAATGCATCTGTGTTAATTATGCTTATATCCTCCTCTTCAATGAGCTGCGTAATTAAACTTCTAATTGTTTTTATACATGTCTGCACATCCCCACTTTCACCTTCACATTCATTTTGCAGTGCAGTTGGTTTTATTACCTTCACAGTGGTTGCCTCGATTCCCAAAAAGTCTTCGTAGTACAAGCAAATGGAGCAAAACCAACGGCGACTGCAAAAAGCAAATAAAGAAATGAACTTACTTTGTTTTGTTTTTCAAGTCTTTTTCCTTTTTGCTGAGGAATTTCAGGCCACTAAATGTGAAATTGATAACGGAGAGATTTTCTAGCCTGTACTGAAGGAAAAAATGCTGTGCATGAAATAACGATATTGATGGACCTGGAGGAGGGAATTCTGGGTCTTGGTCCAGGTGGCAGCAGGCCCAGCATAAATGTTTCCTGCCCTTGCCATGACAGCTGCTGTGTCTCCCAGGTGCTGAAGCAGAAGGCTTGGATCTCTGTTGACCGGCACAGCCAAAGCCTGGATGACGTACGCCTGATCAAGCACTCTACCCGCTTTGATACTTCCCACCTGCTTGACACCTCCCACAGCTTCACCTTCGGGCTGCCGAAGTCCCAGCTGGACTCCCCTGTGGGCCACAGCTACTACCCGGCCAAGAACTCTGCAAAACCCACCTTCTACGGCCGAAGGTCCACAAACTGCCTGTCTCTGGACACGCTAGGGGATGAGCAACTACTGGAATTTATTTTGTGAGCAGTAGAGGACGCTGTTGTAGCTTGGAGCCCGTCGTTTTCACTACTGCACCAGGTGACAGCCTGGGACTACTGTAGGTGTGACAGGGACACACTATGAGGACGTGTGTGTGTGTGGCTTTGAAAGGAAGCCGACCCTTGTTCATCAGACAAGCCACAATCACCATTGTGTTGTGATTGCAGGTGTTTCCTTAGGACTGTAACCTAATGGACAAATAATACTGTGAAAGAGAGGCTTTGTTGTTGCCTAGATACAGCGGTTTAAACTCAAGAAACCTATAAATTTGAACATGCAGGAGGAAGCTTGTGTTGTGTGAATTTTACCTGGATGGCTGGTCACCAAGTACCTCCCACGACACGCTTTGTATTGACTCTTTGTATTTATGTGTTTTTCAGTGTGTTCTTTCTTTCTCAATAATTCATATTCTTCATAATGGCATATATATTTTTTTCTTATCTTGTCATGTTTCAACGAATTGATAGCTTTCAATTTCCTACTGATATGAACCCCAGCATTAACAAATTAAAAAGCATTGCTTACTGGAGGTAATTGCATTGAGTAATTGCAAGATGTCAAGGCGGACCGCACAAAACCATTGCATGCAGGTGGCTACATAGAGAGCCACGGCAGATCCAGATCGGTTTATGTGTGGTTCTGTTCGGTGCTATCAAAGGTTTAGATGGTTTCCACTGCCTAACATTGTCTACTCATTCTCGGTGGAGTCACTGTTAATAAGTAATATTTGTAATAATGCAATAATGGGGAAATGATAACTTGTTTCTTTAACAGATACTTCTGTGCCCTTTCATTTAATGACAATATTGATAGACTGTACTTTTGTCACTGTTAATCATTATGTCAGTATTGGAAAAGTCGATTCAGATTTTACTTGTCTGTTTTCCTGTCATTGAGAAAGTGTGTTTCATACATCGATGCCGCAAATGTCTGCATGTCTCCCTACAACTATCCATGCATGTTATATTTCTGTTCCCGTAATGAATTCTTTCTTATTTTTTTTAATACCATAGTAACATTTATTTATTGATACCTAATTAAAGCATTCATTATTGCAATGAATGATACCATCACCTTTATGGATTATTGTTATTGCCAGTATTAAGTATGTTAACACTGACAGTGACATGTAATATCTTTTTTTTTAATTACTGTTTTGTATTTTTTAATATTCTGTTGTAATATAATCCTAATCATTGTGCAAAGTTTGCACAATCTATATTAATGTGCTGTATACAAAATTTATATGAATAGACTTGAGGCCCCTTGCATTTACTTTTCCCCACATTTGGTCCTGAATTGGAAACATTTTTTCCGATACAGACAGCAATCAGGTTTAGTATATCCACCCTTTTTGTTTACATTTGTTTATTTTATATAGCTCTGTATCCTACAATGCAAACCTGGTGTTAACCCAGTGCATCGTAATACTGCCATGAAAGCGTGCTTGCAGCTGGGGTGTTTGGATATTTCAACTCGACTCAAACTTTATATCTTCTCCTTTCAGTGAAAGGCACCCAGATTTAGGAGCTGAATATAATAAATGACTGTGGAAAGACTGTGTGTGTGTGGGTGTTCACTGAAAATACGCAGCTTACGACTCCTTCCAGCAGCACCTATATGATAAAGAATGAGATATACAATTGTACTGTATCGACAATCTACAGTATATACATTTCTATACATAGAAAATTATGAAGAATGATTAAGAAAACTGCAAAATTGTACTAATGTGTAAAACAGACAAAAACAGTACAGCCTATGGGGTGAGCGACATAGTTGGTCACTCATTCCTCTGTGATATTATCAATAATAGTAACAGTAATAATAATCATGATAATAATAATGTAATGATATTTTATTGATCCGCACGGGGAAATATTCTTTTCACCTACGGCATCTTGCTCTCCTGGTGAGAGCAAGCTTCGGCGTCACCTGCAGTGGCGCCCATCAAACTGGGGGTTAAGGGCCTCGTTCAAGGGTCCACAGACATGTGACTATTCTGCCAATCGGCTGGGCTCAAACTAGCGACCTTTCACTCATAGGCACGGTGCCTGCCCCGAGTATATTATTGTTTATATATTGTTGTATTATATTGTTTATATGGTTACGACCGCTTCATAAACCAACAATGAAAAATGATACATCAATATATAACTTATTTCGATTTATTCAGAGAGAGGTGATTTCACTTATTTGGGTTATCACAATGGTATAAAAATCAGTTTAAGCGTTGAACAAAACAATTACGATTGAGTGTAGCGAATAAGTGACATCATTTCAGAAGTACTTTACGCTCAAAAGAACGCTTCATATGAATGTTAAACGCACTCGCGCAATAATCACGATTGACCCATCAAATACTCCGTACACGTCCACAACAAAAACGTCACCAAAAAGCGACATGACGCGTGCGCAATTCAGAGTGCCATGTGGAAAAGTGGGAAACCGTCGTGTTAAATACCGGTGCGCGTAGAAAAAGCCGCTGTTGTTTTTTCTGTTGTCTCAGTGCCTTGGTTGAAATGCCTTCGGTTTTAATTAATGCACTTTTGTCTAGCTGCTCGAACCCCGATTTAGTGTTAAACGCTCTTTGCTGGCCGAGTGACACATGGCCGGAGATAGAGCTTGTTGAAGAACTTGCCGTATTAATCGATGGAATTCATAGTCTACATTACAAGGAGTTAGACACACATAGTATCGAAGCCAATAATTGTCACACAGTATGTCCAAGAGAGGTGGCGTTTCAGAAAAAAGTCGAGGATGTAGCATGGAAACACTGCGTGCCTCTCCTGTTTAAAATATCCAGCGAACACGAGTCTGTATGTAAATTCAGGGGTAAAAACAAAGACTTGCTTAATGCTGTGTGCGGGCTGTTGGGTGTTTGTGTTAAGATTTGTGATGAAGAGCTGTCGGAAAAGTTGACAAACGTTACTTTGTCGGTACTGGAGCTGACGGAAGATGAAGCAGGCGAAGAAAACCCTGAACACAAAAAACTAAATAAAGATGTTGCAATTGAAGTCTTGGCTGTTCTAACACCTATTATTTCGGCTAACGAGCAGCTGACCTTCACGGTGTTGTCATCCGCTTTAATGTGCATCAAGGCCGGCTCCGATTCGGTTGCTTCGAAGATATTGGTTCGCGTTTTGATGACTTTGCTTAACACTTGTTGCCCTGATGAGAGGAGAGTAGTCCTGTTGGGACGCATTGGGGGTGATCTGAGCTGCTGGCACGAAAATGACAGCACGCCAGCAGTGACAGCTCGTGTCTTGCTGTGTCTAACTGCGCTTTCAGATCACCTGTTTCATTCTAGTAGCGGTTCTCCTGCTAAAGTCGACACACACCACTCCCAGCAGTTTTGGAAGATCGTTCAAGCGGGATTGACGCACAGGGACAGCGTGTCGCGCAAACGGGCTTTGTATCTATTAAAGAGGGCTGTCGAGCTGTCCGATGAAGAGAACGTCGATTTTCACAGTGGTGATGCATGTTGTGAAGGTAAGCCTGCCATCAATAATAACACTGTGGTGTGTGGACTGTAATGTACTTCATGTCATAGTGGGCTTTAATTGGAGTATTGGATGTTGGAATATTTTGCATTATCAGGTATATGGATTTGAATCCACTTTTTTGCAGAGCAGAGTTTATTCACATGGGTAGCAAAGAAGAGCCAGCTTCTCAGGGAATTCTGGGAGGACTATGCCTTGATCATGGAGACCCTTGATGAAAACCAGGTAGCGACATAAATGATTCACATATGCATGCAAGTGCATGCCATTTGCCAGTTTTTTTTCCTTTTCTTTCTGTCTCAAAATATTAACACGGAACTTTTGAGATGCATTGTTTAACTTTGATCTGATTTTGTTTTGTCCACGGGCAAGTAGGTTTGTTGTTATCCATAAATAAGGTGTCTCTGGCCCACAGATTCACGTGGTTCGGCCTGTGCTCAATAGGATGGACACACTGATCGAGGCCACTGTGAGTGACATTCAAGGTAGGTCTCTGCGTTGTGTGCTGGGTCCAGCCATTTGACGCTGTTGCATCCTCCTGATTTATCTTTGGTCCTTCCTCATCTCCTCCCACTCTCTGACCCCCTCTCTCAGGTCCTGTCCTGCTCCACCCCTCTTGGCTGCTGTCTGTGTACCAGCGCATGTTCCACAGTGAGAACAAGACCGTTATGAGGGAGGGGGTGTGTCACCTGCTGGGTGTGCGGGTGCCGCGATGCCCTGCCTTTGCTGTGGCTTTTTCACAGGTGTGTTAGTATTTATCTGACCACAGCACAGCTGAATTGTCTGTTTACTATTGCCTGTGTGTTACTGCAAAAGCAGGAGGCGGACATGTTAACAGCCAGGAGGTTGCGTGCTTACGCTTTCT
Source organism: Mormyrus hasselquistii (assembly GCA_026779605.1). Lineage (NCBI taxonomy): Eukaryota > Metazoa > Chordata > Actinopteri > Osteoglossiformes > Mormyridae > Mormyrus > Mormyrus hasselquistii. The sequence continues at coordinate 19,642,802 of JAODKE010000068.1, forward strand.
GATGAACTGTGCCTTTGTACCCATCAGGAATATAATAAAAAAACAAAAGCATAGTTCTCTGCTTCTTGAAATGTGCACCAAGCTGACCATGACCCTGTGATGGCTGGATAGATAGAAGGTTGAATGGATGAAGGGAGCCTTGAGTAAAGCAGAGTATCATAGGTGACAGTCCTTTAATTTCTTTAGATAGCAAACACTTGGCATGTAATACATTTATTTATTACATATTGGATTATTGGTATTAATTTGCACCTGTGACTGTGCTGAACACTCGTCGTGGAAGGTTGTGTTGACATAGTATGAACATCACTTGTGTTGCATGGTTAAGAGTTTTCATCTTTGTGCTTGGTGCCTGCAGAAATGGTGAATACTGTACTGTACCTGTGTTGTGCTATTGTTTCAATCTTTGGATTTAGATGTGGTTTTATTGAATGGCTATTACTAAGTCTGCCGTACTCTCTCTCGTCCATGAACATGGCATTAGTGTGACTGAGTTAATCCTGCTCTATGTTCCAGTTCACTGTCGGCCCCTTCTTGGACGTGCTGGCTGAGAGCTCGCTCTTCCACAGGTGAGACACTGTCAGTTCAGAGCACAAAACGTCCTCTTGGCCTAATGTGAGGCTCACTGAGATTTATTTTTCGTTCTATTGCTAATTAAACAGGAAAGTTTACATTTGTAGGTGTGCTTCATGTGAGTGACTAATATCATTAAATGGGTCATATGTCGTTTATATTGTACACTCATTTCTGGGAGGTATAATGAAAATGACTAATTAGTCAAGCTCTAGTGAAGAGTTTCAAGTCCAGTAAAAAAAAAAACCAACAGGCTCCGTACTTAAATGACAGTAAAATTACAAAATAGAAAATAACCTTGTAGTTTTGCAAATGGAAAAGCATCATGATGGCCTGCTTGGGGGAGCAGGGTTAGATAAACATGGAGTTGCCAAGTGTGATCAGTTTAGTTTGGTGTTGGTTATCTGGTGTTCCTCTTATCTAGTGCTATCTTCCTGACTGAGGGATGTTTCTGGTTTGCTTCCTCTGCTAAGCGTTAAGTTGAGTTGCTTGTCATATATTGTCCTTGGGGGGGGGATGTATAGCCTGCTTACTTTGCTGATAGACTGATAAACTCCCCCCCCTACCCCCAGGTCTCCTGGGCAGAGCATCGGAGAATGTCCAGAGCTCGGGGCCAAGCTGCAAGACTTCATGGTCACCTTCATAGGCAGCCTACCGCAGCAGAAGAGAAGTAGGTGGCCTGCACTGAGGGCACTCAAGGGAAACGGGTAGCATAGCGGTTAAGGACTAAGATTGAATGCAGAAGGATGTTTGTTCATGTCCCAGAGTAGTTCCAGCTCTTATACCCTTAGGAGAGGATTTTCCTGAGATCCAGCATGGAAAAATTTGGCAGTTCTTGTTTAATGAGGAAAATTAGTTGATTATGTGATTGAAATATGACTAATCATACCACACATATGCGCCCCCCCCTCCGCCACTCAAACTGGGATAAGCGGTTGTTGGACAGATGGAATAATGCCCTGGGCCTGACGTCTGTGCTGCATGCGCGCGTTTCAGATGAGGTGTTGCTGCAGCTGCTCCAGCGGCTGGGCTCTCGCCACTGGTGTGCAGTCCCCATCCTCTTCCTGTCCCAGGCCCTGTCCTGCCTGCCCCCCTGCCCGGCGCTTGGCCCCCCAGGCCTGCAGGCGCTCAGGTAAACTTGCTGCTTGGGACTCGCCCATTGTAGACTGGGATTAAATGAGCCAAAACCACTACATATGCCAGCTATTCATTTATTTATATTTGTATTATTTTCTTAATGTTTTTTCATGATATTTTGTTAGTCCACAGTTTTTGTTTGCACTATGTGTGCCTATTTGTCCTTTTCTTTGTTTTGCACTATATATTTATTTTTCTGCACTAGGTACCTCACTGCTGTATGCACAGGGATCAGTAAACTCTATCTTATCTTACTATGTCAGGCTGTGCAGTATCTCTGAGTAGAATGCTGAGGGTTCTATTAGAAGTTTAAATGGCCCAAGCTAAACTGGCAAATGCAGGCTTTGCCACAGAGATCATCTTAGGGAAGCTGGAAAATGTAAACATTGTATTCAGTTGTTTTACACCTGCTTTGTTGGTGCTGTTGTTATCATAGTGTAAATTTCAGATGTGTGGAATACTTATGTCAATCAGTCATTATTCTATCAAGGAAATTCCGCTGCGCTAAAGTGGAGGTTAAAGCTAGCAGAGGTGTTTTAACGTTTTTCCGGGATGTTACAGGGAGGTGTTGCAATGCACCATGATCACTCACCAGGTGCTACTCAGAGGGGCTGCTCAGGACTTCTTGCTGCAAAGCGCCCTCTATCTGACAGATGTGGTAGGACGCTCTATTTTTTCCTTTTGTGCGATTTGGGTTATTCCCCATCAAAATATTTTGAGACCACAGGAGCACTTCAACAATGTTTTTTTTTTTTTGTTCTGTTAATATGAAATATATACAAACGGATCGGTGTAAAGGTGAAATATTTACCATTGTCCGACTGTAATAACAGGGATTAAGTGGAGTGTCTCTCCACACTGCAGGCCACAGTGACGCTGGCTGATGTCCTCGGATTCCTAGCACACTTCCGTGCGGATGAGTCACTGTGCAGAGGCACGAAGCTCTGGGATCAGGTACGAAATGCTTGGTCAGGGGTCCAGACTGGGGGAATGGCTTCCATTTGGTGGGTGATGAAATTGTCTGCTTGGTTGCTTTTTGTGATTATATTTATGTATTTATGTATGGCGTGTGCTGCGACATGTGTAAGCTTTGCTCTCCCTCTGCAGTCAGGAGGCCTGTGGGTTGATTAGTTGGAGTGTGTGCATGCTTGTGTATGTGTGTGTGGGTGTAGGTGTGTGTGTGGGTGTAGGTGTGTGTGTGGGTGTAGGTGTGTGTGTGGGTGTGTGTGTGTGTGGGTGTAGGTGGGTGTGTGGGTGTGTGTGTGTGTGTGTGTGGGTGTGTGTGTGTGTGTGTGTGGGTGTAGGTGTTCTGAGATGGACCAGTCTACCATCCAGGGTGCTCCCCTGCTTTATACCATATCATAGCTACTATATGTCTACTATTTTGTTGATTGTGACATTATTGTTGATGAAATACTGCCTTGGGATAATTTCCAGGCCCTGCCTCCTACAACCCTGTAATTGAAAAGTACTTTGGATGGATGGATGGTTAGATAGATGGAACACACCTGGAGGGTATTCCACAAAACATATTTTTTCATTGGCCAGGCAAATTTTAAGATTGTCCAGTAGGCATGTCACTTACTTCTCCTTCAATAGGACAATTTTCCTATTTGAAGTTATCTAGTTATCTGGGAAATCTTGCTTTGTGGAATACCCCCTGGTGTCATTGTTTACATGCTGTAATTTGATTTGACCTTGTGTGTGTGTGTCTTTCAGGTGTGTGATTGGCTGCTGGAGAGTGAGGAGCATTTTAAACCTGATCCACGCCTGAAGCTGGGGGTGGAGATTTTGAGGGACTCAACCCTCCAGGGGGGGCCCCTGAGAGTCTTTGTGTGCGACCAGTTAGATTCTTTCCTCCGGGTCCCAGCCTGCGCAGGTGAGCACATTAGCCAGGCACATCAAAAGCTTTCCAAGAGCTGTGCTATGTTGGATTTCTACAGCTTGCTGGCTCTCTCTCTTCAGTTATACTTGAACCCTTTGCTATAGACTCGACTGGGGGCTTACCCGATCCCTGGGAGGCAGAGCTCATGGCCCGAGCCCTGTTTCTTTGTGCGGACGTGGAGCGACGACGACCCAGCGGTGCATCACCTGGGGGACTGGAAGAGTTACTACGCCCCCTGCTGGACACCCTGAGTCGGCTCGGCACCAACGTCTACCTGCCCTTGAGGAAGGCTGATAAAAGCCTCCAGCTGCTTTTGCGGGTGCTGCAGCTGCGGATGACGCCTGGCAGCGATGACCCTCAGGCACAGAAGGGTGTGTCACATCACTGGCTCTACTACACGGCCTTTGTTTTACAGCCTCTGATGAGAATGCAAGGTTTGCTGAAATGAGTCCTTTAAGTGGCTCTTCTGTAGTTGTATTTTCCATCAGGCCTCCCCATTGGTCAACTGCACAGCCTTTATTCAAATGCAATGCTTTTAGCTGATTTTGTGAGGTAATACTCAGTTAACTAGTCCAATCCATAACTAGTGGGGGATACTGTGTGTCCACTCTAACTAGGGAACTTGTGTCTTTGAAAGTGAGGTCATACCATGCTTTTTTGTGGTTTAATGTTTGTTGTTTTAATGAATTCATTTTTGCCCACAGACGAGGTATCAGCAGCCATAGAGATGCTTGTCCTGAGGGAGGCCGAGCCGATTCAGGAGTTCATCCTGCGCCGGCTGAGCGGGGAGCTGCGTGAGGTGAGGGGGGAGCTGAGGGGGGGAGCCGCGTGAGGTGAGGGGGGTCAGAACTGGCTTTGGCAGTCTCTCATTACTCAACTTGCAAGGCAATTTCTCATTGTTGAACACCTTTTTATTTCAGTTGTTTGTCCAAGGCAGCTTATTTTTTTTAAATTATTTTTATTTATATACACACACGCACACACACACATACACATATATGTATAAATACGAGTATATATTAATGCAGCTGACAGTTCAGGTTAAGTGGCTTGGGAACAACGAAAGTGCCTTGTTGGGATTTGAACTCGCAGCTTGTTACTAGTCTTTTGGCTAAGATCAAGTGTAGTATCTGTTCTTATCAGTTTAATATTTCAACCGTCCCCCATGAAGGGGACCACATTTTTTTTTTTTTTTAAGGGGGCGGCGTGTGGCTCAGTGGGCTAAGCCTGTGTGCTTGTAATCACAAGGTCGCAGGTTCAAACTCAGCATGTCTGCGGGTCCTTGAGCAAGAACCTTAACCCCCAGCTCCCTGGGTGCCGCTACAGGTAGCTGTCTTTTGTGGACAGCTTACTCTACAAAGAGCAAGTTGAGGGAGGCGTAAAGACAATTAAAAAAAAAAAAAAAAAAAAAGTATATGGAGGTGGACAAAATAAGTTCTGGAGCTCCTCCAAAAGTATATGGTGACCCTTCTCCGTACTGGGACTCTGTTATTAATATAATATTAATTAGCTCACGCCAGGTTTAAACTTTTATTCTTGCTGCCATCTGTTCCCCCTCTTTTGCTTGTCTCTGTCCACTGTGGGATGTGCTCTGTGAGTTTGCTTTCAGCCCTTGTCTCTGTAGCTGTGGAATGTACCTGTGAGTTTATTCTATTCCCTTTGTGTTTTAGCTGTGGGACGTTCTGAGTTTGCTCTCGTCCCATTGCTCTTTACCTGTGTGTCTTGCCCTGTGAGTTTACTCCCTTCCTTTTGCATTTTAGCCATGGGACGTGCTCTGTGAGTTTGCGCTCTCCCCTTTGTTCATTAGCTGCGGGATGTGGAGCGATCCGGCCTGTACCATTCCGTCCTGCGGGAGCTGCTCCTGGTGTATGGCAGTGCATGCCACACAAGTCATCTTGGGCGATTTGTCTCGGCGCTGACCAGATACTGTTTACGGGTGCTGGGAGAGCCAGAAGACCAGGTACCTCTCTTGGAATTGTTTGGTTTAATCCCTTTAATCCCTGATTCAGCTTAGTACATTATTTGAATTGGGTTTTTAACTGTTTTTTTTCACTCTCCATGGGCTAGAAATGTCAAAAAGTGTGCTTATTGTATCCAGCATATAAAACAGCAGTATGACCTAATGCCAGATTGCTTGCAGTCAGCAGCTTTCCTGCTAGGTGGCAGACTGACTCTTGAATTTTTGTTAACTGCACAAGTCTGCGGTTTTTATGGTGAACAAAATGCTTACATCCGTTTTCTCGATATTGGATGAAGAGTGTGGTTTCTCAGATTGCTGCGTTGCAAACCGCAAAATGGAAGTTGACGGGCAATCTGAGTGACTTACATTTCAGCTGATGTGAAATCCTCTCCATGCTACAGAAATGAGGGGCTGTTGACTTTGTGGTTTGTTTTTTTCAGAATCCTGTTCTGGGCGTCCAGGTAACCAGGGCAGTTGCCATGGCATCGCTGACTCTGTTGTGTGAGGTCGGGGAGAAACACAGAGCCAGCCTTCACCCTGAGGCTGTGCGTTCACTGTCCTCGGTGGCGACGCTGTTCTGCTCCTCTTCCTCACCAGCGTTCCTGAACCACAGTCTGCAAAAGCCTGCAGTAACACCTGACTGCCTGCAGGGGTCAGTGTAGCTATTAATTTGTGTGTCATTTTTCATCGTAACTGTTTTGCTTGAATGCCCAGCACGGCAGCAAATGAGAATATAATTTGAGATGTGTGACCAGGTGCAGCAGGATACTATTTATCGCCTTTCACAGGGATTGTTAACATAAAGCCAGCATTCTATAGCAATGTCTCCGTTCCCCAGGAGCATGGAGGAGGGCCCAACTCTCCAAGGCTGGGGCCGTGTAGCAGCCCACTTTGTGCGGGACCAGTGGGCCTGCCTGCGCTTCGTGCTGGGTTCCCTCACTCATCTGGACCCTCAGGAACTACCCCCTGCCCCAACGTTCCTGGGAACTGCCGTTGAGGCATTGGCCTTGTTGCCCAATGACCTGGTGGTACCTGTTTTAGACTGCATGATGTTACTGCTGCCACAGGTCAGTCACTTCCACATGGGAGCGCTCATTCTTTTCTATTTTGTGTTGTTTTTGGTAATAATTGTGTCTACATTGCTATTCAGGGAAGTTAAATCATTTTTGATTGTTTTTGTGTAATTTTAAAACGAGTGGCCTTCATTTTATGAGTGTCATACAAGCCTCATTTTGAATGTAATTAAGTTTTCTGTTAATTAAAACTGTATATTCCTCTCTGTAGATCTGCTAGATAAGGAAAAGTAGTTTTGCTTATGGCCAGCACCTTTACGTGTCATACAAGCTCTACTTCTCCACCAGGTGGCGCAAACTGAGGAACGTTTGTGTGTGGAGGCCGTACAGTCGGCCTGGAAAGTTGTGCTGGGTCTGAGCAGCAACCCCCATGACTTCTGGCCCGCTCTGGAGGGCTTCGTGCGATTCGCCTTCAGCTGCAGAGTCCTGGAGCTTGCGGAAGGCGAGACGCCGAAGCTCACGGCCGCTATTCAGCAGGTGACCACAGCACAACATGCTGGGATTGCATTGCACCGTTTTAGCTGAAGGCAGAATGCTTAATAATATGAGGGTGGCCATATTCATCTGATTCGTATGCCTAGGTGGCCGCAGAGCTGATCGCTCTGTCTCAGACCAAAACGGGAGTATTCAACGTGCTTATCCGGCACTGCTGCCGAACCTGGCTGCCCTCTGACCCAGGATGCGAAATCAGTGCCAGTGCGGTGTTCTCCAGCACCTTCAGGCACATGCACATCCTGACGGAGGCCTGTGTGTATGGGCCTGTGTTCAGGAGAGACCAGAGGTGAGGCTCCAAGGAGATGGGCGCCTCCTGCTGGGGTTGCTGAGCTGTACTGCAGCGATTCCCTTCTGTCATGGCAACATAATGCAGTAGATTTAAGAGGGCAAACCAGTCGTAGGCAGATTTCAATTTAAAGATACTATTGTTAATGCCCTTAGTGATTCTTAACCTTTTTTGCACCATGACCCAATTTTTATTGTGCCAGTTCAGTCGCTGATGATATATCAGGTTTAGGTTTAAATTAACGCTGTAATCAGGCAAGCAGTGCACTCTGCAACACCAATCAATGCCTTTTGCACGAACCTGATTGGATGTGCCATTGAATTTTGTGGTTTGGCTTCATGGATTAGTTGAGTGTTCACTAGTTTTACATTTGTAGACATTTGTAGACCCACGACCAGTTTTTATATAATCTTAGGACTAGGGCTGGGAAATCTGATCGTGGTTCAACATAGGAGCTTGTTAATTTTAAAATGTTTACATTTCCAACTCTACCTCGCAACCCTTTCAGAACTTGCCCACGGGTTGAGAATCGCTGCTTCAGCTTGCTATTGGAACAGATGCATTTTAATTGGGTCTCTCTGTCTTTTCACTTTTTTGTTGTAAATCAGGTTAATCCAGGAAGTGCAGACGTACGTGGAGCGGCTGGGAGACGCGTGTGCGGCCAACGTGATCATTAACAAGTACGGTTTTCATGCAACGACCCCCTGCCCCAGGTGTTTATGGGATACGGCAGAGTGGGCACCCCGGGAATGAGGAGTCGAGCCTGGCGCGGCGCTGTTCTTTTCGCCTCTGTCCAGAGTGCCTTTTGTGGCGGGTGCCCACGAGATACTCACCATATGCAGCGTTATTCGGAATAAATGAAAATGTCATTTGTTTTCACAGCACTGGGAATAAACAAGGGGGGGGGAAAAAAGCATATTTACAAAAACGTAAATTTGGGGTACTTTCGTTTATCGGTCAGTCAGTATGTGTGCCTTTGATAAACACGGACGGGGGTGGGGCGCTGAGATTCGTACCCCCGATGCAGTGAGCACTGCTCCTCCTGCTCGCAGTGACAGCCGGGATGAGCAGCTTCCCCGCATGTGTGCCCTCGCATTCCTGAGCCGCCTGGACACCTCCCGCCCCGCACATGCCCGTCTGATGGAGACACTGATACTGCGGCTGTTGAGTAAGGTATGCCGAGCTTTGTTGCCGGGGGGGGGGGGCTTAGGGGCCCTTGGGCACGAGCAGGTCCTGACGCCGCGTGCTGATTGTGCAGCTGTGTGACTTGTTGCCCTAGTGCGACACCCCCCTCCTTCACTGCTTCCATGTTGATTAGCTCTCACTTCCTCCCCGTCGTCAGGCACTCTTGCTGACTCTTGCGGCAGTCATCCATAGCCAAACCCTGTATTGTGAAATGTGTCATGGATTATGGAGGCCCTTTTAACAGTGTTCTTCCTCGTTTGTGTGTTCCAGGTTGTGTATCTGTCGCCTTGTTTGCAGTTAGGAATGGTTTTAGCTTTAGTGAGTAGTTTTTAAATGACTGTGTATATTTGCAGTGAAAGTGGTGTTTTTTTTTTTTTGTTCCTTTGTCTGTTTCCCTTCCACTGTCCTCTGTAATCCGAGGACGATGAGATATCGAAGTCGAAAACACGTTACTATGGCAACTCCCTGCAGCATCGAGTGAAGAACAGGGTGTGGCAGACGGTAATGGTCCTGCTGCCCAAGCTTAGAGCGGTAAATCGACACACGTATTCCACTAATGACTGAACACCCTCTATTACAGTGGTTCCCAACCCTGTCCTCGGGGAACAGTCCACGTTTTTGCTCCCTACCGCCTCCCAGCCAATCAGAAACACCAAATATCTGGTACAGGTGCGCTGGGAGCTGAGAGGAAAGAAAAACGTGGACTGCCTGGGGCTTCCCAAGGACTGGGTTGGAAAACACTGCTGTATTGTGTATACCCAAATACATGGACATTGTCTCGGGTCCTGTGCTCGGGCTTTGATGTGGACACACTGTCCTTTAGAGGCATCCCTGGCTTTGCCTGTGTGAGAGACACACCCTGCTCTCCTGCAGGAGTTCATGGAGACTCTGCTGGGCCGTGTCTATGAGGCCGGCTTCTGCAGCAACCAGGCGTCGGTCAAATACCTCATGGAGTGGGTGATCATCCTCACCCTGCACTGGCACCCTGCTCTCGTGGACACTCTCTGGAGATGCTTCGGCGTGGTGGTGAGCACCGTTTCGCCAGGTTGAGGGTATAACCTGTTTGTTGTTGGGTCATGTCTCAGGGGGACCTCGGTTCAGTTGAGTTTTGTCCAGTAAGCGGTGGAGCTTTATGAATGAGTGAATCATCTGGACGGAAAAACCGATCTAAGCAACCAAACGATCAGGACGTTGCGAAATTCTGTATCGAAGCCAGCAGGCTTTCTGTGATAGTGCAAGACAGAGCAGGTCATCATGAAGAACAATTCATTTATGTTTGAGAGAATGAGTTTATTAATTTTTAGTCAAAACTTTGCTTTTAGGACCAAGAGAAAACCAAGACGAGCATCTGTACTTTCCTGTCTGTGTTAGTCCACTTGGATGTCCTTCTGGCCAACGTTCCGGATAAGGTAGCCTCCATCGTCCTTTCTGCACTTTCACTGCATGCTGTTTAAAACACTTGTACCTAGTTGTAGCTCGACTTGTGTCACCTCTCTCCTGTGCCTCTGTCTCGCCTCCAATCACATTTGTTCCTCTCCCTGAATATCTACCCTCCTCTTCTTGTCTTCTCCTTGTTGTTACCCCTGCTCTTCTCCGCTACCTCATTCCACCCCCTCCTCATGCCCCGCCCCGCCTCTTCCACATTTGCTCCTCCTCAATCCCTTCCTCTCACCCCCCCAGGCCAGCAGGTGGCGCCGAGCTCTGGATGTGGCTCTCCAGTGCTGCTTTAGTCACAACTTCAGCGTGCGCCTCTATGCCCTCATAGCCCTGAAGAGGGTCTGGGGCCTGGAAGGCATGAGGGCCGCTGCAGGAGGTGAAGCGCAGGGTGCCGAAGGGCTCGAGGGAGTGGCCTCTGTCGTCTCTGCCTGCCTGCAGCAAGCAGAGGCCATGCAGAGCACAGGGTGAGTGTTTGATTGGCTGGCGGTGCGATTGGCTGTCTGGATGGTGTCTGACCGTATGGCTGGCGAGTGGGTCGATGGGTGGATGGCGTGCTGTGGAGAGGACAAGTAGAGCTGATAACCGACCCGATCTGTTTGTAAAAAGGGGGCCACCAGCCCATAGAGCAAACAGGTGACCATTGATCTATTCAGTGATTTGGAGACGCGGTGTAAGGCATTGCTAACACACTGAGCATGTTGAATGGTCAGATTGTTTTTAGTGTTGGTAGTTCTGTTGTCCCAGGGCAGCAAGGTTGTGGGTTTAAATCACACCCCTGCACCATGTTTGGAGTAGGCATCTCTTCTATGGCTTTTGTTTTCTATGTGCTCCAGCTGACAGCTGGAATGGCATCTCTGAGTGCCTGTTGTGCATGTGACTGAGTATGTCATGCTCTGTGATTGGGATGGATGGATGGATGGATGGATGGATGGATGGATGGATGGATGGATGGATGGATGGATGGATGGATGGATGGA
>JAODKE010000068.1:19662522-19688791 GCA_026779605.1 Mormyrus hasselquistii
TAGTCTTCTTCATGGAAAAATAAGCCACCCCCTGAAAATAAGACCTGGGCATATTTCGGCATTTCAAAAAATATAAGACAGTGTCTTATCATCGGGGAAACACGGTAGATAGTTACTAGCCCTGAACCTGTGTGCTGGGTTTTCTGTTGTGAATAGTGTGGGTTTCTGCCTCTCCTCCAGGACCTGTGTCTGTACGTGGGCTACACCTCTTCCGTTTACTGTACGGCTTCTGTGCTCACGTTGGCCGCCATTGCCCTCGACCGATACTACTCCATCGTGGACTGCCTGAGGTACAGCTCGAAGTGTACCGTCTGGCGGACGGGCTCTGCGGTGGTGTGGATCTGGCTGCAGGCCATGCTCACCAGCTGCCCGCCCCTACTTGGCTGGAGCAGTGTGGATTACGTGGCCCCCATGTACAGTTGCGCGGTCAACTGGTCCAGCAGCCCTAGTTACACCACCTTCATGGCCGCCCTCTCCTTCCTGGTACCGGCTGCCGTCATCCTCTTCTGCTACGTGAAAATTGTCAAGGTCGCCCGCTGTCACGCTCGCAGGATCCACGACCTGGAAGACCACCTACAGCGCAGCTGCAGGCTCCGGGCCCCGCCGTGCCCCACGGACCCGTGCCAGGAGGCCCCTAGCACCTCCAGGCTGGTGTACTACCTGAGTGGACGGTTCGTCTCCGAGGCCCCCATGGATGGGAGTGCTTTGGGGGCAGGTCCCCAGTCCTGCTCCAGCGCCTCCAGCCAATCAGGGGGACGACGCTTGCCGTCCCTCCTTGCGCACCTCCAGAGCAGCAGCCAGCATCAGCACCACAGCTCCAACCCCCACCATGGGATTGTGCGCCTCCTGCTGGTCATTTCCGCTTTCCTTCTCTGCTGGACACCCTACATCGGAGTAGCACTTGTGCAGGCCATAGAGACCGCCCTGTCCCGTCCCACTAGCCTGGTCCCACCTTCAGCGGTCACCTTCTCCTATTGGCTGGTTCTGTTCAACTCCGACATTAACCCTCTGCTGTATGCACTGCTCAGCCAGCGCTTCCAGGGGGCGCTCAGGAGCCTCAGGCGCAAACTGCGAGCCAGCCTAGGAGGCGCCGTTTTGAGTGGAGGTGGAAGACATGCTGGGATGGAGGATGAAGGGCTTGACTGTCGAGCACCATGTACCTTAACGATCCCGCATTTTCGGTCTCAACAGAGTCACCAAAGCGCTGCCTCAGAAAGGACAACCTGCCGTTCCTCTGTTTTTTCTCTGGAGTCTGACATCCCTAATGCTTACAGAGAACACTTGGGGAGCATCTTCCTGCCGCACAGCTCTTCTTCATCTTGCTGTTCCTCCTCCTCCTCCTCCTCCTCCTCCCCCCCCCCTTGCTCTGCATGGCAGGACAGCAATGGAGAGTGTGCCTGTGGGAAAATTGAGCGGCTGCAGGTGCCCTCCCATCCACAAGAGGGAAACAGACTGCCCTCCTCAGTGGCTACAATGGATAGGCAGGCAACATTCTTTTACGGGGAAATCACTGTAAGGGTGGAGCATGACGTGTGCTGAGAAATTCCTTGAGGAACTGACAGCATGAGCTCAGCATCATTGTAGGCAGAATATTACGCTTTAACAAGCATAGGTTAGTTTGTCATTTTCTAGCATTTTTTTTGTGGTAAACCACAAAATGGGGTTTGATTAGTGACAGTCCTTGGGAAACAGTTCACGTATCAACAGATTTTTTTTTCCCCCATCATAAAAGCATTAGATGCACTGTGGTTGGGTAATCACCTTGCAGTAAAACACCAGTACCAAAATAAAACTGATCCCTCACTGTCAATACGCTGCAATGAATATAAATAACTGTGTGGGGAGCTGAGACCTACCTGGATTATTTCTAGATTACATTACAATAAATCTGGTGGACCTAAAAAAGTGGCCCTTGATGTCCTCTGCATGCAGGGGTGTCTGGATGTGTTACTGTAAGTTACTGATTAAAAAAAGTTTTCTGCTGCACATTTGGCATCATTTGGTAGGATAAATTATATAATTTGTATGGCCTGATCACAATGCCCGTATTCCAGCCTCGTTACCTTGTTCCCTTTCTTACTTTCTCAGTGTTCAAACCTGAAAGTATAGAAAGCTCTGAAGCTGTTTTTGTCCTGCTGTTCCCCTGTACAAAGCTTCCAAACTCAATCCACACAGAAAATGTTTAATTTACATTTCAATGTGCCTGAAAACAACAGACGGCACAAAATAAACTGAAGTATAATTTATTCATTTACAGGTTTTTTTTTTCCTCAAATGTTAGATCTTACATTGCATTTCAGTGTAAAAACCATCATTCCTTACAAAGGTTTACAGTTACATCTAGCAATAATCCCAGAGGAATACAATATAATATTTTATTGCCATTGTAAAAAATGACAATGGGTGACAGCATTGATGTTTTCTATTGCAAAAAAAGGCGATAGAACCACACAGCTTGCGTCCCGCATGCTCTTATCTTCGAGTCGACGTTACGTTCTGTTCAGGTAGCACCATATATACTTCAGTATACTAACAGAGTGGTGTCTGCCCTAGGTTTCATTTGTTTATCTTGCACTCAAGTTAAACATCAAGACATGGATAGCTTTCAAACAAACCAAAGTTGTGTATTTCCTAGGGCATCTGGTGTTCATGATATAGTCTGAATCAAAGATACTGGTGCTGTTCCCTGACAAGGTGGCAAAGCTGAATCTCTGGTAAATATGCAACTCTATACACTGTGTAACAATACAGTATTGTAGACTGGCCAAGTTACGCTGCACAGAATCACCTAATGTGAGCTTGATCTTCAGGGGTCTCATTCTGTGTCAAAGGCTTTGCTGTTCTCCTGAAGCAAGAACTCGTAAACCTTGCTTCTCGCGAGTGTCGCTCAGTCAAGGAGCTTCAGAAATTGAAATGTGCCGAGGAAGGTTACAGCAGCCCCCAAGACTATCAGTCAGCTGAAGCACCTGTGCTAGAACGAATGAATGATAACGCACAGAACCGTCTAGTAGTATGTGGTGCTTGGTGAAGAGTCAGCTTTTGCAGGCAAGATGAAGAACTGCCCAGACCCAAGGCTAAGAGATGTATGTGTGAAGGAGAACACAGCTTAATGTGGATAGTCAGAGAAATGGTCATACATGGATGCCAAGGTCACAAACACACCTCCCACGCACCCTAATATCCCCATGATAACTCTATACCCCCATGTTTGATTTTTATCAGGGGGATATGGCAGTACCTTTTCCCAGTGTTCAAACTGCTCACTTTCTTTGTACCAAAAACGTGTAGCCCCCCCCCCCCCCCCCCCAGGATTAAGCAGATGACTGCCATCCTGGTCATGATAGGGTACAGAGAAAGGCTTTAAATTCATAGTTGTCTGCTGGGTGAATTATTGTAATATGCATTGACAATGAAATTAACTCGTGTCAGAACTCTTAAATACCATCACAGTATGGACCCTCTGGTATATGGCTATTGTTATTACTCAGAAAACCATTTTTCAACAAATCTGTGGTAGAATAAGCAGTACAGTGAAAGAAGGCCTTTAGTTCCAGCTGTGGCGGAGGCTCAAGATAAGTGCACTCTTGCCAATTTTGCCTTTGCTTAGCTCACACACGGCATGCAAAGCAGGCATGGATTCGGCGTGTCTGCTAAGCACAGTATGCCAGCGGCAACGGTGAGGGGACGGGGGCTCTGGCCTACTGGGGACTGTGCCCACAATGGTTCTCAGTGCCTCAGGGAAACCTCACTCCCGGGAAACTGTCCCCAGCAGGCTGAACTTCCTGAACCTTCAACACATTCTCAGTCTCTCTTTCACAATGGAGTCTGAAATCTTTCTCAATCACATCTGCTCCCGCCCAGAGATGTATTAAGGCGGTACCAAAAATATACACAGTGCAGTGAGGATGGGTATAGACCATTAAATTTCACCACAGTATAAGCTAAAATTCAATAAATGTCTCCAGCAATGGCAAGTTTCTTTGGATGAGTATAAGAATTTTCCTCATTGGCTGGTGACCTGGTATGCAAATATCTTCAAGCCAACCATAATCCCTGTTTGAGCAACTGCTTTTGGAATGATGTCGCTGTGATGGTTCCTGGCCGGGATTCCAGAAACGGGTAAGTGATGCAAAAGTTCCTTCCACAGAATGGATAAACAGTGATGGAGCTGAATGGGAAAGGGTAGGGTGAGGCAAGAAGAAAATATGTACTTAAAACCCATGCAAACTACTGTACACTTTGAAGTAATAATGGACTGCTGTACTTCATATAAAACATTAAAAATTATATTTTTCAGTTCAAATTATAAACTATAATACCTGTGCTTTTTTTGCTTCCTTTTGGTAGAGCAGAAAAAATAGGACCTTCTTCCCCATTGGTAAATGAATGGTTTAGTGCACAACTAGCTGAATTTTAAAAGGTGAGCGGGTTGCCAGGCAGGATTGGTCTGACTGGCATTAAGAGGCGGGGTCAACATGTCAGTGTGTGAATGTCGACATGGACGTCCGGCCCTTGCGACTCCAGTTGAGTCCCGCACAGGCGCCCGCCTCTCCGGCGCCCTCGACGGCCTCCTCCTTCTTGCGCAGCTTGGAGCTGAGCTGGATCAACCACTGGTCCCAGTCCTCGGGCAGCAGCAGCATTAGGAAGCCCAGGCAGATGATGAAGACAGCTATGAGGCGCACCGTGTTGAACTGGATCTCACAGGTGTACAGGTCCACCACTGTGGGAAAAAAGGTATGTAGGGTTCACTCTTTAGTGCACACCCCACTGGAAAACCCCTAACCCAGTGCACTCATGCAGAACAGATCAATAAATAATGTAAGGGGCTCCTTAATACCACTCCTTGGGGATGGTACACCCCCAGCCCCCAAATGACTCATCTGGTCTCTGTTCCCGATTCAAGTACTTAGAATCAGTTTACACGGAGCTGGCAAACCTACTGGATGTAGCCAAGTCTAAAGAGCTAAGGGCACATTCCTTACTCGGTCCAGCTGGCTAGATAAATAAATATTAGTTATGATGCAGTCAAGATTCAGTGCCTTGAGTATTTTCAAAACACAACATACATTGTTACGTCTAATAATGCAGTCTGTCATTAGCTGCTTTCAACATCATTAAATTGCGAACAGAGCAGGGTGTATGTCTCCTGATTCAGTAGATACATTACGCTACTTCCTAACATTTTTGTGTGTCCCTGTGCAAATTATTATGGAAAATACAGCATTTAATTTAAATAAAGCTTCGTAGGAAACGTGCAGAAAAACAGCTTTTTTTTTAGCCCACTGATAAAATATGCCAGGTTTGGTAAAATACCAAATAGATAGAATAGATATCAAAAGCATCAGGAAATGTACCAAAATAGTGAGGGTGGATGATTCTGATCCCCCCAAAGCTACTACTGACATTAACTGAAGTGTATTGTATTTAATAAGCATATTGCACAGTGGAAAACCAGCAAGGTGAAGACAAGGAGACAACGGGCCCAATTCAACCATGCACATAGTTGCTGTCTTTTTTCACTTTGCAGAAATATCACTTACAGTTGACCATAGAATTTCTAGCAGGGAAGAAATTTCACAAACTGACTTATTGCAAAGGTGGAATCCTATGACAGAATCAGGCTTGAATTCACTGAGCTCTTCAAAATGACCCATTCTTTCACAAATGTTTGTAAACCTGACTGTATGGTCAGAATGAAACACCCGAATTCAATGATTAAGAGGTGTGTCCCAATACTTCTGCCCATATAGTACAGTATATTGATTTGTTCTTAAATATGATATGGCTTATTTTCACTAACTGGTAGTTGTGGCTCGCTACTCCCGACTAATTTGCTGTATTTTCTGACCCCACTAGATGGTGCTGTCCTGACTCTTTGCAATCGACAAGTTAGCAAGTTTGGCACGTTCAGCTGAAGTGTTTACTAGGTAATTCTTGTGAGACTTCCAAGGTACATAAGAGATGTTTATGATATAATTTACTAATGTGTTATTGTTATTATTTAAAATGCATGTAATTACATTCTTGGTCATTAGTATCCTCTCCTGGAGCCAACAACTTATCGTGGTAGAGAGATTTGTATGTTCCATTGATCCCAGGAACTAAGTTGCCCGGGGCTTTATGCCCCTGGTAGAATCACCCAAGGCAAACAGGTTCTGGGTGAGGTACCAGACCTAGTGCGGCTCATTAGACCCCTTATAATGACTAACAACATAGACTGACGTTTTCCCTCGCCCTGACGCGGGTCACCGGGCCCCCCACGGAGCCAGGCCTGGAGGTGGGGCTCGATGGCAAGTGCCTGGTGGTCAGGCTTGCACTCATGGGGCCGGGACGGACACAGCCCCATAGAAGGCACGTGGGTCCCCCCTCCAATGGGCTCACCACCTGTAGGAAGGGCTAAAGGGGTTGGGTGCAGTGCGAGTTAGGCAGTGGCCAAAGGCGGGACCTTGGTGGTTCGATCCTCGGCTGCAGAAGCTAGCTCTAGGGACATGGAATGTCTCCTCTCTGACAGGGAAGGAACCTGAGCTGGTGCACGAGGTTGTGAAGTTCTGACCAGATATAGTCAGGTCCACCTCGATGCATGGCTTGGGCTCTGGTCTCCTTGAGGGGGGTTGGACCCTCTTCCACTCTGGAGTTGCTCGTGGGGAGAGCGCATACTTATTGCTACCTGACTGGATGCCTGTACATTGGGGATTAGCACAGTGGATGAGAAGGTAGCCTCCCTTCACCTTCACGTGGGGGGACGGGTCCTAACTGTTGTTTACACTTATGTGCGCAGTTCAGAATATGCACGCAATGGAGTACTTGGAAGGGGTGTTGGAGAGCACTCCTCCTGCGGACTCTCTTGTTCTGCTGGGGGACTTCAATGCACGTGGGCAATGACAGTGAGACCTGGAGGGGCACGACTGGGAGGAATGCCCCCCCCGATCTGAACCAGAGTGGTGTTTCGTTATTGGACTTCTGTGCTTGTCACGGATTGTCCATAATGAACCCCATGTTCAGGCATAAGGGTGTCCATATGTGCACTTCGCACCAGGACACCCTAGGCTGCAGTTCGATGATTGACTTTGTGGTCGTGTCATCGGATTTGCGGCCTCATGTATTGGACACTCGGGTGAGGAGAGGGGCGGAGCTGTCAACCCGATCACCACCTGGTGGTGGGTTGGCTCCGCTGGTGGGGGAGGAAGCCGGTCAGGCCTGGTAGGCCCAAGCGTATAGTGAGGGTCTGCTGGGAACGTCTGGCGGAATCCCCTGTCAGAAGGAGCTTCAATTCCTACCTCCGGCAGACCTTCGCCCATGTCCCGGTGGAGGCGGAGGATTTTGAGTCCGAATATGACACGTTCCGTGACTCCATTGTGAAGATGCCTGACCGGAGCTGTGGCCATAAGGTGGTTGATGCCTGTCGCGGCAGCAATCCCCGAACCCGCTGGTGGACACCGGCGGTGAGGGATGCTGTCAAGCTGAAGGAGTCCTATTGGGATGCCAGAGGCAGCTGATGAGTACCAGCGGGCCCAGTGGAACACGGCTTCGGCGATCACTGAGGCAAAAATTCAGGTGTAGGAGGTCGTGGAGAAAGACTTCCTGACAGCTTCGAGGAGATTCTGGTCCACCATCTGGCAGCTCAGGGCAGGAAAGTGGTGCAGCATCAATACTGTTTATGGTGGGGATGGTGCGCTGCTGACCTCAGCTCAGGATGTTGTTGGTCAGTGGAAGAAATACTTCAAGTCCTCAATCCCACCGACACACCTTCCAATGAGGCAGCAGAGTCTGGGAACTTGGGGGTGGACTCCCCTATCTCTGGGGCGGAGGTCGATGAGGTGCTTAAAAAGCTCCTCGATGGCTGGGCCCCAGGGGTGGATGAGATCTGCCCGGAATCCGCATTGTCGGCAGTAAGTCGGACTTCCGGTGAGGGCTGGACTCTGCCACAGCTGTCCTTTGTTACCATTTCTGTTCATAACTTTTATGAACAGAATTTGTAGGTACAGCCAGGGCATTGAATGTGTCCAGTTTGGTGACCTCAGGATTAGGTCACATGATGTGGTTCTGTTGGTTTCATCTTACTGTGACCTTTGGCTCTCACTGGAGCAGTTCACAGCCGAGTGTGAAGCGGCTGGGATGAAAATCAGCTGGAAAAGGGTGGGAAAGGGAGGAAGTACTTCCCCAATTGCAGGAGTTTAAGTATCTTGGGGTCTTGTTCACGAGTGAGGGAAGGATGGAGCGGGAGATCGACAGGCGGATCGGTGCGGCGTCAGCAGTGATGTGGGGGATGCATCGGTCTGTCATGATGAAGAAGGAGCTGAGCCAAAAGGCAAAGCTCTCAATTTACAATCTATGTTCCTATCTTCACCTATGGTCATGAGCTGTGGGTAGTGACCGAAAGAACGAGATACAAGTGGCTGAAATGGGTGGCTGGGCTTTCCCTTAGAGACAGGCTGAGCAGCTCGGTCATTTGGGAGGGACTCAGAGTAGAGCTGCTGCTCCTCCACATCGAGAGGAGCCAGATGAGGTGGCTCTGGCATCTGGTCAGGATGCATCCTGGATGCCTCCCTGGTGAGGTGACTAGGCATGACCTACTGGGAGGAGGCCTCGGGGAAGACCCAGGATACGCTAGAGAGACTATGTCTCTCGGCTGGCCTGGAAACATCTCGGGATTCTGGAGGAGCTGTACGAACTGGCAGAGGAGAGGGAAGTCTGGGTTTCCCTGCTTAAATTGCTGCCCGGTAGAAGATGGATGGATGAATGGATAGTCACCAGTATCACTGTTTTTATTATTTAATTCATTTTGTTTGGAGTGAGTCGTTTTCCCCTAGCGCTATTTTCTTTATTGTTTATTTTGGTATGTGATTTTAGTGACTGAGGTTTTTTCAGGAATGCATTACTCACGTTGTAGCAGGCCTGATTGTAACTAGATATTATATATGTCTATATATCATATGCGCAAAATGAAGAAAGCGAGCTAAAAAAATGCATAAGAATTGCACTGTTGCTTTCGTCATTTTAGATAGCCAATCACAGACTTGTAGATTATGGTTTCAAGTGTCAATATATGTAGCCTAGTCAGTGTCCACGTGAAGAACCCGTGAAGAACCGAAATAGCCAGACAACTGTTTCCACGATTAGAAGATCCCGGATGATTCTTTTGATCTCGGATGTTTTAAACCATGCATGGAGAATATCCCCCTGATGCTGCTTCTTAGTGTGTTTATGTACGTTTTATGGTTTCAGATAGATGATTTTATTTTCGTTTAGCATGTTGGAGTAGCACAGTGGTTAGCACTGTTGCCTCACAACTCTGGGACCACTCTGGCTTTGAGTCTCTGCCATTACTCCGTGTGTATGGCGTTTGCATGTTATTCTTGTGTGGTTCCCCCCCAACCCCCAGTGCAAAGACATGCTAAGATGAATTGGCATACCAAATTGTGTGTGTGCCCTGCAATGGGTTGGTCCTCCATCCTGAGAAGAACCCACCCAAGGAAGTTGAAGAAAACAGAAATGGCAGCAGACGATGCTGGGGAACTTACTGGCGTTAACAGGGACGCTAAGGACGATTCCCAGGGATATCAGCGTGGGGTAAGTTACCGCAATGCCGAAGTTTACCAGGATGTTGAATGCTAAAGGGGGGTGAAAAAAATACACACACACAATAAAACCTTAACAACATGACGTTGGGAAGGTAATTTACTGTGTCATTTAAGGCATACAAGAAATACTCTCAAACATGCCTAACAAACGCACAGTTAAGGAGTTTACTGGCATCATTGACACAATGTTTACACATAATATGAATTACAAGTTCATGTACTGATATAAATGCAGTATGGACTTAAAGCTAGTTCATATTGTTTCCAGTAATGCTGGTAATCAGTCAGATATTAGCCAGTAGGATCTAGTGGTGGGTAAGATTCTGCTAATCCGCTAACTGCTACTTAGGGATGCTAATTTTTTTGTTAGCGGATTAGCGTTTCTGATAACTTTGAAAACTGTTAGCAGACCAATTCATTTTAAATTTAGTTTTGCTATCTGTAAATCCACTAACATTTTTTTGCAAGTAAATAAAGTCAAAAACATTAGAAATCCTAAAATTGCATGTGTGTTCCTGTCTGTTGTGAGCATGTGTCTGCAACTGTTGGCTGACTACAATGAGTACAAGACATATACATATATTGATTAGTCAATATATTCAGTGAACAAAGATGAAGTCTATTTAAACTGAGGTGCCCTAAACTAAGCAGAGAACTGGGGCCTGTATCACAAAGCTGAATTTCTTGCTTGGTCACACCATCTTTTGTTTGCTTATATTAGTCCAGACCACCTCAAATATGATAAATTGTCCAGATAAGCAAAACATTCTGCTTCGGCCCCTGGTTATTTTCCTTTATTCTTTGAGTTCTGATTGACAGAGCTATAGACTACTCGACGAGCTGTGACCCTCCTTTCTAGTTCTGGGTAAACTGCCATGTTTGTAGTCCCCAAGTGGCTTCACTGAGGGCAAAATATCAGCCAGTTGCAGGATAGAACTTCTTTCGTAAAAATGTTTATATGTCGCGAATGAAATATCATTGAAGGAAAATGTATTCTAGGAACTCCACAGAATCCAATAATTGCCAATTAGGCAAGTCCAAAATATCCCCAGGTAATCACTCTTACCCTAAATTGCTATACAGGTTTGAATTTCAGCTCTCTAGGGATGTTTTTAAGGGTTTCAGAGCCTAAAACCAAACCATGGTAAGAGGCTATCGT
The DNA here is from genome assembly GCA_026779605.1 of Mormyrus hasselquistii. NCBI lineage: Eukaryota > Metazoa > Chordata > Actinopteri > Osteoglossiformes > Mormyridae > Mormyrus > Mormyrus hasselquistii. Next base: position 19,673,263 of record JAODKE010000068.1, read on the forward strand.
TAGCTTCTGCCGATTTTTTTTGTGGCTTATTGGTTTTCAATTTAAACTTAACAGTTAGTGGATTTGCTATCTCAAAGCTAACTTTTCGGTTAGCTGTGCCCACCACTGTCCTTATCTGATGAATGTTTTACCCCACACATTACTGCAATAAAACAATACATCTATTGTTTTTGCTGAACGACCATTCACCTAAAAGCAAGCCTGCCACCCCACACAGGAAGGCCCAGGGGATGTTGTCTGGTGAGCCAAAGTACTCCACATGTGTGAAGTAGAGGATGACAGGGACGAAGCTGATGAATACGAAGTTGGCCCCGCCCACAATGGTCAGAAAGAGTGCTGCCTCTCCAAACTTAGCACTGCCCAAAACCAGCTTGAAGAGCACCTGGGGGAAAAAGGGGACCTTCATAAACCAATCCATTGGCTGATGCATGCCTGATTAATAGCTGGCTGAGGGCGAGACCTGGCAAAAGTCTTCTGTCTCTCTGCCATTGTTTTAATTAGATGTTAATAATCTCAAGCTGGAAGTATAGTGTGGCTCAGTCATGATGTACACCCTCCTCAGTATCAATCCTTCAGGGGGATGGACAGGAACTGTGAGTTGTTGACAACCACAATCAATGCAGTTTAATTGATCAAAGCTGTGTTCTGCCTACGTTGCGTATGCTGATATCCAAGCACAGTTATTCACATTACAATGTCTTTCATTTGAATTATTAAAGAAGCTATAATGACAACACTTGACTTAAAGCTGTGATCAATAAGGCATTATAGATACCTTCATAATGCATTATAATAGTTGGTATAAGAATTAATAAAGCATTATAGCATCTTCCACTGACAGCCATAAGGCATTATCGTTTTGATTATAACACTTCATAAGCTCCAGTGAAACTCTAACCTATAATGGACTATAGATACCTATTTAATGCAGCATAATGGTCCGTATAAGAATTAAAGATGCTTTGCACTGCATTATGAATGACTGCTTCACAAAGTATTCATAATGCATAATAAACATGTTTTTAACGTGTTATGCATTTTTATAGATATTTATCGGCATGCTTATAGTGCTTTATGAATGCATAACACATTGTGCATGCGTTCATAGATTCATAGACATGGCATTCATAGAAAGTGTTACCACTATAGTTTTATTTTTTCAGTATATTATAATCTGCTAAAGCACCAGGACAAAACACCTAACATTTCTTTGATGAAATGTCATCTGGACAGGAGCCTGAACAGACAAACAGCACACCTAAGCAGACGCATGGTACAGACAGCTTGGTTTATGTATTTCCGGAAATCCTCAGCATTCATCAGACTGTAAATTGTGTGTATTACATGAACAGTCCTGTTGTCTGCTCACCTTGTACAGCGCGGACATCGAGGCAGAGGACACCACCAGGGTGATGCCAATGACGGAGTGGCTGTGGAACCCATCGGCGTACGTCATCATCACGATTCCAGCAATGGCCAAGATGGCTGCCACAATCTGCGCAGAGGAACAGGAAGCGTCTTAGGTTGGCAGGAGAAAGAGTTCGGAGCACAAACGACCCCAGATGGCTTCATCCTTCTCACCGCCACGTCATTTCCCCTTGAGCTAATAGCTGCCAGGTTGCTGGAGTGCTGTTCAACTTGTTCCCGCTTGACTGAGGTTCCAGACCAAAAGATTGTAGGCTAGTACATCAGCATGTAAACATAAAATTGACTTGAAGCATAGTAACATACTTCAAACGAAAAATCACCCTGAGTCAGGTCTAATTGGGATTACATAGGTAATCTGGCTGACACATTACAGCAAATGCCACCTGTGGCCCTGAAGAAAAGTGTTTGCAGCTGGGTTATTTAAGACAGCAAGAGCAACACAAGCGGCTGAAGTATGGCTGGAGCCAAGTGGCCACATAAGAGGATGTAATGCTACTCCTCCAACTGGTCCATAAGGGGGTTCAAATTCTGTGGCACTAATGCACGTGAAGAAGGTGTTGTTACTTTGAGATTCTCACAGGATCAGTTTTAACTCACGTGTTAATAATGAGTAACAATAGACAATGTCTGATAATAAAAATGGGGGCGGGGCAAAACGGGGCGTTTCCAGCAACTGATTGCCATGTAACAGGTGCAGATGGCATGAACAGCATGGCTTACTACTGATCTAAATGAACGCAGTTTTACAACGGCTGACACGCCCTCCACCAGGCCAATGGTAACCAGATGCATGCCAGCTTGCTCTCATCCTCAGTAAAGAGAATTTCCCCATGGGGATCAATAAAGTATCCATTAAAGTGTCAATTAATACTTTTGTGACAATATGGTATCGCCTTAGATTCAACTAAATTTTGGGTCATTCCATATCAAATCTTTACACTTTCGGACCTCATCATCACGGATTTTGACGAAACTTGTTATGCTGGTTTGGTCACATGAGTAACTCATGAAACTGAAATTGGGCGTATGGATCAATATTGAGGGAGATTTAAGTGAACAAAGTTTAAACGTTTTTTTGGTGAGTGGGGGGCTATGACTTTGGCTATATTTACCTTAATGTAAGCTGCACAGAAGTTGTCCTTATACTGGACATACAGTACACAATCCTCAGGGACAAAAATAAACAAACTAGATAGACGTTTAGGCTACTAGGGCAAGGAAAGAATTTCAACATTGGTGTAACAATGAATAAGTACAAGCAGTACTGTTTAAAGGGAAGGTGTGAATGTTAGAACATAAACAATTGCTATGCTCTCAATTTATAGTCCATCAGAGCCTTTGATGCAGCTATTGTGTCTTTGCTTGAAGTTGTGTATGTCCACCCTGCTGTTCAGCTACTAAAAGCACATGCTGATGATCCATAACGAGTCTATCAGGATGGCATGGCAATGGAAAGGACGGAGATGGTCCATGAGGATGTAAAAAGTTCAGTCTCAAAACTTCAGTGCTGGGCATAGTTTCTTCTACATACACATCCTAGCCACCAATTATCAACATATGCAGCCATGACATAACCTTTGATGCTTGCAAAGTCGAGTGATTCCCTCAGTGTGCACCGATTTGCACACCTCACTCACCTCTGACGAATGCAGGGCATTTATTAGCCATATTTACTATCCATGTGGGCATTTTCAATAGTATGGCAAGTACAGGTGTCTGCAATGACATTAATGAAGCTTGTATTAAATTTCATTGTAGCATATCTGTAACCTTAATTAATGTTATGGCTTACACCTGTGCTTATACTATTTCATGTCAGTTTGGCTGCCATTAAAAAGGCCCATTAGTGATATGAAACAGATACAGTATGTCAACGTACAAACCAAAGAGCAAATTTTCTGGAGATGTTCATGACATTATGATCTAGCCTTAGTAAAACATGGATCAATTTTGAAATATTGTTTTTTTTTGTTATTGGACTTTTAACATTTTAATCAGTTATTACATAGCGATTATTCAAATGGGGGTTCAATCTATAGAGCTGGACAATAGCTTTAAAACAGTATAAGGGCCGCTTCTGTGCAGCTTGCGTTAAGGTAAATATAGCCAGTCAAAGTCATAGCCCGCCCAAAAAGTTAAAACTCTGTTCACTTAAATCTCCCTCAATATTGATCCAAGACACGTCCAATTTCAATTTCACAAGTTACTCATGTGACCAAATCAGCATGCCAAGTTAAAATCCGTGATGGTGACGAAAGTGTGATGATTTTACATGGAATCACCCTTTTTGAATTCCCTGTTGAATAGGACAAGGGTATAAATAGTCTGAATATAATGAAATAAAACTACAGCTGTAGGCTTGAGTCTTTGTGAAGTCTCATCTTGTTGCGGGGCTGTCAGGTGGGAGGCTTTGGCCTCCCATTGCTACAGAACTCCCCAGAGTCTGCTGGTCGGAGCACGACAGCCAGGGGGTGGCTTGGCTAAGCATGGGGAAGGGCAAAGACAGGTGTTACAAGGAGAGCTGGGCTAAGATTCAAAATGGTTTGCTATCTTCATAGCTTTCCTTACCCAAGCTCCTCTAAAAAAACCTACTTTCTATTCCCTCCCATCTCAAACCCACTGCAGAGCTCCTTTACTACACATCTGCATGTGCCACTGCTGCACAGAATGCATAAAGCCAGCACCACCAATCAGCTCAGGCAGCCCAAAGAACCTCAAAACATAACTAATAAGAAAATGCGGAGACTAATATTTATTGCATGCCACTCCCGATCACGGTAGGTTTCTAAAAATTAAGACAACACATAAATATTAAATAATCAAAACATTTGATTTGTCCTTCTGTCCCGAATTTGTGACAAGGAAGTGGTTCAAAACGAACGAAGTTTCTGCCCAGTATATCTGCTGAAAGTGCATTAAAATACACTCCGGTGGCCACTAGGGGTGGTCTGGTGTCATCTCAGCTCCAACCCCTGATACATAATTCATGTTCCATACGAGGGAGGAGTCCAGCAGGTGTTTATAATATATGTAAAAGCGCACTGCTCTTACACTGACACTGCTGCTCAGCTGTGTAGTGTAACCAAACCATGTGGAATGTCAGCGGCTCCCCCTGGGAGTGACTCGTGGGCAGGGTGAGCACCGTTAACTCTCACCGTCTGTCAGCCATCTAGGCAAATTCCTAGTGGAAAAATACTACGCCTACCCTTCTCTCAGGAAAATTTCTTGGGTATCTCTCTCTCAATTCAATTCAGCGTTTCCGCCCTTATAGAACGTAACATTTAAGCACTTTTAAGACTCTCACTCATGCCATCATTTCAGTGCAACCAAATCATGTCGGGCGTCCTTGGAATTGATCGATCCCACTGAGAAGTTCAGTTGGTCCTTATTTACCTCTTCACACCCTATTCAGTTTCACCTGCATCAATGTCACTGTTGTGACATCACATGCTCCCCATGCAGACACCTTCAAGCATTAAAGCCTGAATACCCATCGACAGATGAATATGAGCACACATCCACTTTCTGTACATCCAGCACACATTTTCAAAGGAAATTATGTATAAAACATTGTCCGTTTGTTAATGTCAAGTAACAAGTAATGAGGATTGACCCTTCAGCACAGAGGTCAGAGCTGGAGGTGTGCGTGGGTGATGAATGGGGAGCAGGCACGCTGCCCAAGCAGATTAGCGCTGCATTAGCAGGGTGTCAGGAAGACAAATGAGCTGCCCATGCTTGCCCTCCCAGCGTCTTGAGGAGCCCCGACAAAACGGAACTTTCTGTAATACAACGAATGAGACGTCGGTCACGTGTGATTCTCATTCCAAGGGGTGAAGCGATTCTGCAAACCTACCAGAGATCTCGTGGTTCTATTGCCTTGAGTTTCAAAGGATGCATTGTCCAGGTTTGAAACAAACGGCAGCTCTCCCTGGTCTTACAGTACAACCAAAACACAAGAGGTGTTCAACAAAAACTCTCCCCTTTGGATTGCGAGGCTACAATCCACTTTTCAACTTCCTGACACACTTGAAATCTAATCAATAACTAAATGTCATAAAAGATGCAGAGAATGATTGTGTGTTCCCACATCTGCTATGCACACACCACTGTTCTTCTCATACCGTGGGCTCAAGCCCACTCAGATATCTTAAGATTTCTGCTGTAGAGCACTCATGCTATAAAGGGGGACCCTCTCTGGTCCCCACCCTCATTGTTAACTTCTACATAATAGAGTCCACAACCTGCTACAGAAATAAAATCCTTCTAGCACACTGGTAGGGGGGGGCTGGAACTGTATTACATGACATTTTCATCACCAAGAGAGTAAAGATGAGAAGAAAAGGAAGGGGAGGGAGAGAGGGAGCGAGGGAGCATGTAGTGAGGAGAGCAGCTGCGGAGATGAAAGCCTGACAGCAGGAGTGTTGGATGGATGCCAGCTCAAAATGCTCGACACCCAACCCATGCTAGAATCTTCTCCCCTTGCTTTTTTCCTGCTGCTATTGTGCCCCCTGCCTCTGTCGCCTCTCTCCTTCCCACCAGTCTCTCTGCGGGTGGTGGGGGTCAGGTTAAGCCGAGCCATGCTGTACATAATACCAGCAGGTAGAGTTAATCTCTGTGGCTGTCATCACGCGGTGTGATGGCACCTGCTGTGGACGTGGCTCCCACGCATTTGTCTTCATAGGGGACGAACACGGCATCTTTTTGCCTCAGAGGAGCCACCACCTTGTACGCATGCCCTGCAAAGTGACACGGCGTGAATGCGACCTTACCAGATTTTACCAATTTTACTAAAATACTTTCATTGTGCATCTTTTATTCAATAATGTACAGTCAACTAATTTGCTAAAAATGACTTTCCATCAAAAAAAACAGTGATTTTACATACTCTGAATGACCCCATTTTACACAATTACAAACTATCAAGTGATGATGTCCCTGTTTGGCCATTTGGGACACCCACCACTGTAGCACCATACTAAAAATAGCCAGCCTTATATACACACTGTAACCCTCTAACCAAAAGCAACCAAAGAGCCCCATTTATCCACCACAAAATCATTAGGAGACAATTATTTAAGAGCCACACTGGAGGCACAAAAAGTCTGTGCCGCCCTCTATTACTCAGTGAATTACTGCCAAGCTGACTCTATAAATTGCAAAGGGGGGGGGGGCATTTTTTATGATAGCTGGATGATCACCACATAGAAATGCTCATACAAACATGGACAAGCAGGCACACTCGCAACACACAAGTATACAGGATTCCCAAGGTTACTAGACCAATGAAAGGACCTTTTCAAGAGGAGCTTCCAGGACATGGGATCACATAAATGACAAGGTTTCAGCTTTGTTAGGGTGCATCCAAAATTGCATACTTGTTTGCTATGTAGTAGGCCAAATATAGTATGCAAAGTCATAAAATCCTCTGTGTGGTTGTGAAAGTAGGCAAATATGACCTGGATGACATACAACATCCTGCAAAATTCCAAAGAATGTCACTTGCTTAGAATTTTGGTTAAGATGGCACAGTAAGTGCCGTCTCCATACAGATTTAAATAGAAAACAATGCCCAGTTACCTAGTGAGTGACTTTTGAGAAAGTCAAGCTACATCACTGGAAAACATCCACGTCAGATAATATGCACAATGGCGACGACAGTATGCCCAAGTGCATGCATACTGTTCTCATACATACTTATGGTAAATAAATACCGCATAAACAGTTAAGTATTATGCTTCTGATAAAATTCAGTACGTACTATGGAAATTTGCAATTTAGGATGCACCCTTAGACTAAAGAACATGACCTGTAACCCTGTTACAACACATTCTGTAATAATGCCACATGCTATAATAACACCACATTCTGTAATAATGCCACATGCTGTAATAACACCACATTCTGTAATAACGACAGAATGTAATATATTGAATGATGATAATAATGATGATAATTTTAATAATAATACGGTAACACTGCAATAAAAAAATATTCTATAAATGGTACATTACATAATGCGGCATTATTACATAATGCGTTGTAACAGACCCTCTAGGCTATGAACTGTGACTCCAGTAGACTTTGATAAGCCTGCACCATACAACACCAAGCACACATTAACCCTCGACATCGTGAAGGGCAAACTCACCCTGACGCCCATGAAGCGATCACGAAGCACTATCCAGGACAGCAGGAAAACGAAGGCCTTGTTGCAGCAGAATAGCGTGGACACGTCGGTGGTGTTGATCTTGCGGAGCGCCTGAAAGTACAGGTAGTTTGTCAGGGTCCACAGCAGGCCGAAGGGGGCCACCTTGGTGAAGAACACCTTCGCTGTCAGACCGTCATCTCCAAAGAACCTGCAGCACTCCCTACAGAGGATCACACACACACACACACACACACACACACACACACACACACACACACACGGCAACACACACAACACACAGAGAACACAGTGTTAATGAACACACACATACAACGCACAGAGAGCACAGCATTAATACACAGAAACATACATAAGTCCATCTGATTCACATACACTGTATTAATAAACATGGTAACGCAGTTAAAACTAAGCACACACTCACACAAACGGTACTATGTTACTGATACTATGTTACTGATACAGCAGGTGTGTATTCAGGGATGGGGACACAGGGGCACTGTACCCCAGCTGAGTACCCCCCCCCCCCCCCAATCACTTACTGACTCAAAACAAATCGTTGCCTAATTATAAGGTTGCCCCTCTGTATGGATTACGGCCCCTCTCATACCCTCCTCCGCCACCTTTAAGAATCCTAGAATCATCCCTGCCAAACAGAAGTCACAGTACTAGGGTTGAAAAATTCAGGGAATTTCCCATTAATTCCTATGTATTCCTGATAATTCCCATGGAAAGTTTCCAACTTGGAATATTTCCAAAATTCCCCAAGAAATGGATAGTTTCTGGAAAGTTTACGAACCCAACAAAGTATTTCAAATACTATAGGAGCTCTATGAATTATTGTCTGTTATCCTTGTGGCTGACCACTTGTAGAGTTACTCCATCAATTCCCCCATAGCAGTCCCTATAACTGCCCCTGTAACTTGCGAGCAAAGTACCCATACTGAGTATCGGGCACAAAGCCCACAGCTCTGTTATTACCCAGAGCACTGGCAAGCTTCCTCCCTCAACGTCGGTGCCCAGGACTCTGACGGCAGCTTGCATTTTGTCACACCACCATTTCCTACGCTGCCCTAAAAGCTTTCGATTATCTGCTCTTCCTCCCAGCCACCTTGCACGTAGAAGTTCTCTGACGGCATGCACAGACCCTGGCACTAGGATGTTCCAAACCATCATTTTTTAAACAAGCAGTTATACAACAGTAACACAAGGAATATGAGGTCACGGTTTCCTCTCATTTCATTACGGATTTTGGCTCGTGTCCAGGATCAATAGCAGGCAACTACCTTAGCCTGCTTTTCTCTGGGACCTCATGGGTAATCACAAGCCGGGGGTTTCTGAAGGCTTAAAGTGTTAGTCTCAGCTGATGAGGATAAGTAGTCCGACAGGCACTCCTGAATATTTTCATTCATTCTTTGCAGTCTTTCTTTCTTAAAGATGTGTAAAGAACCCTATCAGAAAATCATAATACGCAGGAGTTAGACTAAGGAAAACCTAAGAAAAATGGCTGAGCTGAACCGCACACAGGCCACAAAAAAGGCTAAAAACAAACTTAGCAAAGGCACACCGGTGGGCCGTCCCAGCAATCCCAGAAGCCACTGCAGGACAACAGACTTATGTCAGGCTTCGTGCTTTCACACGCTTTCGCTTGTGTTCAGAGGCAGAGGTAACCGGGCGAGGTGTGGGCACAGCGACAGCCCCGTCGCTCAGTACGCACCATACACTGGGTATTGAGGGGGTTGTGTTCTCGTCAGGATTAATGCCGACTATGTTAGTGTGGGGGGAGGCTGAGCGAAATGACAATCCTGTCACATCCCTCGCTACATCTCACAGCCCAGCGAAAAGACCCACAGAGAGGGTTTCCTCAGCAAATGACTGAACACGCATGACTGGAATGGGGATGGAAAGGGTATGATTTCATCCATATGACTGACAACTGCTGCTGAACCCTGACCTCCATCTCCTTTTTCCTTTATAGTACAGAAGCAGTAAGGGTTTGACTGCAGGTACTTAGTGTAAAGGGGGGAAATTAAGTTACGAAATTTAATGGTGAAGCAATAACAAATCAAGACCACTGAACTCTGTAGTCAAAGAAGGATACCCACTGTAAATATGCTGAATTCTATCTTAACAGGAGGCAATGAGAAATGCTGTTCACACAAACAATGTGTACTCTGGCACCCCCCCGAGGTGAATCGTGTACATACCTGAACCTCTGTTTCGGAGTCTGCCTCTCCGTGCTTTTGAACAGGTATCCCACGTAGTAGAGGGGGAAGAAGAGGCAGTTCCAGGTGGTGGCGAACCAAGTGAGGGTGAAGGGGGCATCAAACTGCCTGAAGGTGAGCTTGGCCAGCTGGGTGGAGCCTGCCCATGACGAGCAGACGCACATCACCATGACGACGCCCCACAAGGCCTTGCGCACCTGGGCAGCCGTAACCCTCACGCAGCAGCGGAGCTTCCGCCGACTGCCACCCGCGTCGCCCCCGGCGCCACTTCCCGCTGCCTGGCCATCTGCTGCCCCTGCAGCGTTGTCCCGGGGCCGGTCTTCCCCTGCAGAGACACGCACAGCGGCGGGAGAAGGAGCAGAGTCATCCGGGGCCGCATTACACAAACACACACACTACAGCACAGACACAAACATACAAAACGCAACCCGAAATAATACAGCTACGTGAACCCTGATACACAGCCGTCAACTTAAGTGACACAAACTGGCGTGCAACAACCAAATACAACCATATGTGCAATATGCCAAGAACAGAAATAAGCATCTACAGAAACATTTCACTCACGCACACACAATATGAAAATAGTCACTTACAAAAACACCAATGTAATTAAGACATGCATAAACTCAGCAGTGCTGGAACAGTAACACACAATATATATATGAAAAGGACCAAGCAATAAAACTCTTTAGAATTATGAAAACTAGAAAATTTAGCAGAAATTCAGAGAGAGAAAAGGGGATTTGCATTATCTGATCTAGAAACAAAAGCATCTTCAGACTTTTCTTTCTGTAAAGTAGATGCAGGTATAAAGCAGGGCTGCCCTGGTCATGTCATTTTCACCATGCAACCCCAATCCAGATGAATGTTTGGCTTTTACGATATTTACATTTGTATAAACTTATGGGAGCCATCACTGTGCATTATAACACACATACACACACATTTCCCAGAAAACAGTTCATTTGTAGGACAATTCACTGTACCTTAACTAACCTGGGAAGCAATAATATATAATATAATGTTAACCAAGGAAGGGGTTGTGGGTAACCAAAGGCAGCATTTGAATCGAGTCTGGTTTTGCGCTTAACAGAATGGGATCATTTTAATGTCAGAGCTCTGACAAACACAGAAGTACACAGGCAGATCTGTTCTGAGAGATGCTCTTATCTGGATGTCACAAGAACAAAGCACATGTTATATGGGGTATATAGAGGTAGAATTATTGCTGAAAATAAAGTTTCCTGCATATCAGCAATGGGTCATAGGTTAAAACACACTAATTAAACTGTATTAGTCAGTAAAGATCTCACCAGTTAAAGTCCTTCTGACCGAAAAATCTCGAGTTCAGCTTTCCTATGCTGAGAGCTATTTTTCTCTCTAAAACCAAATGTTCTCATATTGTCGGAGGATTTCCGAAAGCCTGTACTGGATAAGTTGCTGGTGAACCTCAATGCAGTGACAGCATCCCGTTACAATAAATCGTACACTTCTATTCAACGGCATATACTTCTTGCATTTGCTCGCCCGATGGTTGCGTCAAAAGCATTTCATTTACTCATCTTAAAATGACACATTATTTAACCAGCAGTGCTACGGCTAAACCAGTGGCAGGCTGAAATATGTTGTTTAAACAACAATTTAGTCGTTAGTTATTGCAGGGATCAGTAAGGAATATTGTGAATGTAATGTAGTAAATAAATTACATGTACCTGAGACATTAACGTAGTATATACTATCAGTTCTGTCATCCTATCAATATAGGTTAGGCTGACTATAAGAAAAAATATCGGGATTTAATTATGTGAACTGCAAGCCAAGCTATTTGCTGCTGAATTACGGATGTAACTAGCAGGGTGTAGCCTAACTACAGTCAGCCACTAATGAGACACCAACCAGTAATTATTAATTCGGATGATCATTAACACCCCCATGTGGTCTCATCGTTTGTTTCGCGCTTGGTCATTATTAATCGAAAATCATTTTAAAGGTTACTTTTCGTTCATTTATGCCGCAGTTTTTCGCCAGTCACTTTATATGAACGTTTTTTTTTTTTACTGAAGCAAAGCTAAACCATCGCCAGACGGGAAAGTATAACGGCAAGGTCATGTGCCGATACCGCAAGCGACTTATGCGTGGGAACGAGAGTTCTTCGCCTGTGAGACCCCAATCTAAAAAAAACAAACAAAATTAAAACTTGCATAATTACTATGCAAGCTTAGTGGTATGCAGTCTCCGAATTACTGAAGCATGTCATTATGACTACGGAAAATTCACTTGAGCAATAAGACCTGCTGTCGCATGTCCCAACACTAAGACAACCTTAAATAAATTACAAAAAGCCATTCTTGTACTCGTATGTTAACCCGCAACACCATATTAAACGAATAACAAATGCCAAAGAAATAGCAAAACGTATAACAGCATCACTTATGTTATTCTGCAATGTTGAGCATTGAGAAACCCATCATGGCATGTAATGGGATAAACAAATCTGAGATGAAGTACACACTGCAGCTTTGACCTATCGTGTGCGAGCTAAACACACCCTCAGACCAGTGGTTTTCAACCTTTTTTCCACCACGACCAAATTTTTACCATGCCCTCTCTTTCGCGACGTACATCAAGTATAGGCTTAAATTAACGCCATGATCAATTACACAGTGCACTCTACAATTTACGGTAATCGACACCTATCACATAAATCTGATTGATTGTGCTACTGAATTTTAAATTAAGCATCTGTGGTTTGCTTTCTTGGATTGTCTGAATGTTCACTAATTTTGCGCTAAGCATTTGCAGATCCTAGATCCGTTTATATATGTTAATTTACGGACTGGGGCTTGGAAATATGATCGTGGATCAGCATTAGAGCTGGCTGGTTTTGAAATGCTTACATTTGCAACTGCCTAGCGACCATTCCAAAACTTGCCGCAACCCAAATTTGGGTCCCGACTCATGGGTTTAGAATCGCCGCTCTAGACATGGCAAAATCACAGATACAGAATAAGAATGATCTGCCGTTACTTTTACATATATTATTTGAGTTGATCCATTATCAAGCAGTATATGAGAAGGGTGCTTCACTTTGCAAACCGATCACGTGGTCATACGTACGTCGTCAGCATTGGGTAAATCCAGTTGAACTAAGCAGAAACTCGTCATGCGGTGCTTTTAACGTTCCCCCACCCCCGCTTTCGAAAGATGGTGTGATCCACCAGAAACTGACTGTAATCTTATGTATAACTTTGCAGATGTTTTTCATGTGGGGCAGGGGAATTCATCCAGTGTTGAACTCTGAGATAAAGTATGTACCCTGCACATAATTCAGATTCAATGTGCTTCAGTTTTCCATAACTGCATATCCAGCAATGAGGCATGCTGAGACTGGATCCTATCCCAGAAAAAACACAGGGCAGGAGTGTTGCTGGATGGGATGCCAGTCCATTAGAGATAGCGCCATAAGACATTGTAGACTATTTGTTGATACAAATCCACATAAATCTTAGTTCAGAAATGTGGGCAAATGCATACCTGTATGATAATGAGGAAAAAAATAAACTCGTAGACACACATATGCACATGTGCGTGTGCACACACACACACACACACACACACACACACACACAAAGCTGCAAGCAAGATTCAAACCCACAATTGTGAACCCCCGGGGGGATTTATACAAAATATAATAGAAGTTAACTCTGACTCTGTTCCCCCAGTCAAATATAATACAGATTCATTATCAGATGCTGCTTTGTGGGCTACAGAATTCTTCATTACCCACCAAAAATACTTTTGTATTCTTTATGAAAAGGCAATAAAACCAGCCACTAGTATCCTGTATTCCTAAAAGCAATACTTAACCTCTGATTTTCCTGAAGCTGCACGGAGCTTCCTTGCGGGACCTGATTGTGTTGTCTTGGCGGGTTTATATCAGTCGGTGTCACCACAAGAAAACAATTAATCGAGAACAGCAGATACACGCATGCGCACGCCGGTACTATTACGTACACACATCAAAGACAAGCAGGAATCCCATGGAGTGAGAACAACACAGCGCTAACTGAAGGTCACCCCAGCAGCACAGTGTGGCCCTCACAGGCCACCGTGGCAAAGACGTTGCCCTGGCTACTGCTCCTCACTGCACCAAGATTAATCTTCCAAACGCAGTGGCGGGCCAGGCCAATCAGTGCTGAGTGGGACAGGGACTGAGCTAAGCACTTTCTGTTCAAAGGAGCTGGACAGGAGCCATGGGCAATGCCACCAGGACCCTTTGGTGACAAGTGGCTTTTTTCCCCACTAGTTTATACTTATGCAACATAATTTTGGCAGTAAGACACACCTATCCACAAGTAGGTAATAGAACAGAAATAGAATTCCAGAATTCTTCATATTTAAGGGGAAATAAAGGGGAACAGCATCTGAAGCAAAATTAAACCAGCCAGAAAATTTTGCCCAGGCTGTGTCAACGAGCAGAGCACTACAGGCAGGAAACAGTGAAGAGAAACATCTTGAAACACCGATGCGCGTATAACTGAATGACGGTTTGAGGACTGTGAAGGGAGGCATCTTCAGATCTCTTGAGCGGCGTGTATCCCATTAACAAGCTTGTATCTCAGCATGTCCCTCAGCAGGCATGCATCCCATACACAGGAAGTACTGTTTATCATGGTATAAAAGGTCCTTCAGCTTTAAGATGAATTATGATGACCTACAAGTGATTGGTGCACTACAATGCTGTTTATACAGCATCACGTACGCACTCCTAATAACTCTCTTTAATCATCACACTTTAATCATCTCCCCACAGTAGTATCAGGAGAACATCAGGAGACTTTTGTCCTCCGTAATTGTTCAGCATCACTACAAAATCTTTTTTGTAATGAATTTTATTATTAATGATTGTCACATGGGGTATTAATTTCTGCTCAAAACATACATCCATATCGGTATCCTGGTCATAGGGTGGGGTGGGGGGAGCTATCCCAGGCAGCACAGACCACAAGGCTGGGGTGCATTTAGGACACCCTGGATCCAATATGCAGGAAAAAAATCCTCCTTAAAATCTGTATTGCATGTTCTTCCTCTGCAAAGGACCTGAATCTCACACCACAGTGTGGCCCAGTTCTCATGTATGCTTCCTTTGTCCTTATATAACCCTGTCAACCTAATTTAAGGAAACAAAAAGGCTCTCCAAAACCTTCACACATAAGCAGTAATATGGTAAAGGGAACATTCCAGTTCCTCCTTAACAGGCACAGAAGCATATATGGGGAGGTACCTCAATGTTGGTCTATAATTGGATGGGTCAGAGAGTTAATGTGTAGAGAATACTCCAGTCATTTAGGAGAATTTTCATGTTTTCATTTCAACATTATACTGGAGAAATGAAAAAGATGTAGACATTTAAGTAAAATGCTTTTAGAGGGGGAAAAAACATGACTCCATATGACTTTTATCAAGGATTGATAAAATCCTGAATGAAGTATTTGGGGTTACGTACAAAGCTTATCACTGTACATAGACAGAGATTCCGCAGATAATCCATGGCATAATGTAGAATCCCAAGCAGCCATTAGTGGTGCTTACTCTCTACCCTAAACTATATCACAGCGGGTTCTGTTCCCACTGGCAAACCCTGCACGATTTCCCCTGCAGCTCCTCACCCACGTGCCCCCCCCCCCACCCACCCGCACGCCTCCCC
>JAODKE010000068.1:19735483-19747650 GCA_026779605.1 Mormyrus hasselquistii
AAAAACGGTAAATGATGAATTAAATAAGTTCACATTCTCACTGGTTTCTTGTGTTGTGTTGGTGTGGTGGGGGGGGGGGGGGGGGGGGGGGGGGGGGGGGGGCACACACCTCTTGCATTTAGACTTGATCCTGAGCTAAAATCATGTACATTTTCCACAGTTCCATTGTCTCCCTTTGCTAGACCTTAAATTCCCAGGGAATTAATTCAAAATGTACTTACTGGTGAAAAGCCCACAGCCTGGTACACTGTCTTAGGGGTGAGGTATGCTGATTACTAGAGGTCGCGTTAATGCTCCGCCCCCATCTGACAAGGTGTCATTAAGGTGATACAAAGTTGGCAAGATGAGAGTGGTTCATCTCTTCCCTCTCTCCTCATCCCCACTTTCTATTGTCACTTCTTGGCATGGCGATCCATTCTAAAGGTGGCCAGGTCCTTCTCCTCCCTGCTGCTACTGAAGGGTTATCAAACCCTGAGGGTACCTGAGGAGAGGAGCAGAGCAAATGTGACAGGCATTACAATAGCAAGGGGTCATGTGACCAAAGAGGCATGAACTTAATCTTACATAAACGAAATTTAGACTGGATATGATGACCGGGTTCACTAACAGGAACCAGTCCCAGAGAAAACCCAGTAATATTAAAACCGAAATAAAACTGACTTCTCCCATTTCAGAAATGAAAAAGGAAACTGAGACAAGGCTGGCTATTAAATTTAGTCACTAGAAAATGTCAGAATTATTTGTGCCGTGTTAAAACAAAAGTAGCCAAATTAATTACAAGGAGTTCTATACCGTAAGTCATAATTACTATATAAGCACAAAAAATATATTGTTGAAGATATTGTTATTTTATAAACTGTGTTATATACTGTGTTATTAACATCACTACACACAGATAACTGGTTCAGAACACTTAATTCATTAACAATGCATTTCTATTGGATAAATAAAAAACCTAGAATTTCACTTATATTACAAAATAAAAAATCACTTGGACTTGAGGCACCAAATTTATTCCACAAATCAGTTGCAGTACTTAGTTAAATGGATTCACAAACAGAACTATAGTTACCCCTGGCTTGAATTGGAACAATATCAGTGTAAAAATATCCTAGTTGCAGACCTCCCCTTCCTTCCACAGTCAATCACTAAGTCAAACATTGGTAAGATCGATACCATTTCTACAACTCTGACAGCCTGGTGGAAAACAAACCACATCACCAAGTCATCATTGGCTCTGAATAAATTCACCCCATTGTGGCACAACCCAACATTTACTCTACAAAACAAACCAGTTTATTTTCCCACATGGGAAAAAAGGGAATCACACACCTCTACCACTTATTCCATAATAATCAATTTATGTCATTCGATGCTCTTATGCAGACATATGGGGTGGGGAGAGATCAATTTGTTCAATGTCAACAGCTCAAATTAAGAATTAAAGGAAAAGTCAATATAACTAATAACACACTACGACCATCTTAACTAACTGAAGAACTCACTCCAAACAGCCCAAAAAAAATAGTATCTAAACTGTATTCTCTTATTTCCACCTCAAATAGTGCAATAACACTCCCAACAGTTAAATGGGAAAAAGATTCGGGCTGTTCTCTCAACCCCGATTACTGGAAGCAGATCTGTAAAAATATCTTTTCCATGACCACTAATTTACAGCTTATACAATATAAAGTCATACATAGAACTCATATTACACAAAATAAAATGTTTAAAATGGGATCGGCCAACACAGATGTCTGCTCAGGGCGCACTTTGGGGAGCAGAGACGATTACTTTCACACCATCTGACTTTGTCAACCAGTTCACTCCCTGTGGTCAAGGGTTACTGAAACACTCTCCATCATCCTGGGTTGCAGAATCCCAGCATCAGCGTCACTGTCTTCTTGGCGATACATCCAATATACATCTTCCATCCAAATGCAAAACCCTTCGCTCATGTGTTTTGCTGTCGCCGAGAAAGTAGATTTCCAGTTTTGGAGGACTAAGTGCCGATGTCATATTACCCACTGGACCAACTTGATTGCAGAATATATCTCAATGGAAAAAAAATAATGCTGTCCAGTGGAAGCATGTCGGCCTTTGAGGATACCTGGAACCCATCTATAACTTTTACTAAAATTCCATCAGAATAAACAACTAAAATAAAGCCTCAGCAAAATAAATAAAAAAAACCTGCGTATATCCCCAGAATTAACCCCCCGTCCCCATACACACACTTACCTTCAGTCCCCACACATACATTACCTTTGACTAACTTCAGCATCCCCAACAGTAACTGCTTATCTACCTTGTCCCAGTACCGTCTCTTGTATTCTCCAGTCTATCTGTCTTTTTGTTCTGTCCTCACCGTCGGATCTTGCCTGTTGTACGTTTTGTTTTTCTGTTCTCTTTTACTGCTAAACTGTGGTTTAATATACATATGCTAGTTCCACTTATTCTATTTATATTTTTATATACATATATTTATTACACACTCCTGCCAGGCCGACAGTGAGCAAAGAAATGTAACAAAATTTCGTTCTGTTGTGCACTAACCCGTGTATTTCTGAATGACAATAAAAGTGACTATTGTATTCCATTCATTTGTTTTATGCTGTATTTCAGTTTCTGTATGTTATATATGAGCCCCCCCCCATCTACATCTGATATAAACGTGAATGTAAATACAATTTTATATTTTATTACTTTTGAGAATATATATAAGGCGGTCTGGTGGTGGGGAGAAGAAAAAAAAAAACTTAAGGAAGGAAAAAATTCAAAGATGCTGTTTGTGTTTAGAAATGCACAGAACACCAGTGGGATATAAAAAAAACAGTGGTTTATTTCAAAGACACATAGAAGTTTAAAATGCATCAATTTGTTGCATTTACATTGAGATACTTACGGACCCCTTGTGCGGAGACTCACCCTATACCAAATCGGTACAATGCTGAAAATGCTCAAAAGCATGCCTGCTCAAAGGCAGCTAAGGCCTTGCCAGTGAAAGCAGAAGACCCAAGTGTGCCACCCATCTGTCGCATCTACTGCACCAGAGGTTCGCACGCTGCTCATCTAAAGTCTGAATCTGTATTTCCTATGTGAAACACCTAAAGTAACACCTAAGTACTAAGGGAAAAATAACTCCTTACTGAATACGCAAGTTCACGTTGGATGGTGAGGTCTGGGACAGCGCATGCATCATCGAAGCAGACAGTCACCGATGTGTCGCGTAAAACACACATGCTCTGCTGTTTCCATGGTAATAAATAGGTCACAGTACAAGAGACTCAAGTTTCCCAGGACCGGGTCACTACTCCTCACAGGTCATTGAAACAGTAATAACAGCAATCAATATCAAATAGCAATTAAATTAAATTACGATCACTCTGTCGACTTACTCGACAGATATACCAAAACGTACACGATACCAAATGCTGCAAACTAAAAAAATATCTTGTATTATTTCACTGCATCAAGGAATGAGAATGTATTTTATAATAGATACTTTATTGGGATTTGTTTAAAGCAGCAGGACTCGTTGAATGTCACAATGTTAATCGTATTCCCAACCTTCACTCAGAAGAGTCTAATATACACTAATATCAGCACAAATAAGGACGCTCAAATTGCGCTCTAGATCACCTTTTAAACAAGGACGTAGGTTTGGTTTCAACATTGATAGGGACCAAATCAGCCTTGAACCCCCAAAATACACACTTTGCATCTAAAATATGTCACTACCATCCACACCCAAATCTACGCTCTTACTTTTAAAAGGTGTCATAAATCAAGGATACATAAGTAGATTGCAGAGTGACTGCCTCTTCTTTACATTAATGTTAATCTACAAACAAAACACCAGCATGGCAACAGTTTTGCACTGAGGTACCCATGTACTGGTGAAATTTCCCATCCGGGCACTTGGACCATATATGCAAGAGGTCGCGTTTCATGTAAACAAGGACCTACATCTTAGTTTGTCGTCGTCTGTGTGAAGGTTTGCGTTACTTATTTATCAGCGGCCCCAAACACATCCTAGAAACCCGCGACCTGGCACAGACAGGTTAATTAGCACGGTTGCTCCTGCACGACTTAGATGAGAAAAAAAGTGTTCACTTAAAACTATGGTCAGCCACAAAGTGCTTTTGTTCCAAAACGTTCCCCAAGCCCTTCAGGGGTATATCCATTTCCAAATAGACATTTACATCAGTGTCAATATTACATGCTTATTGTGTACGAGCTATGAAGTTGGTCAAACTCCAGCACTGAGCTTCTGTTTTTGGTGTCTTCATGGTCCCACGCACTGCGATAGTAACTTGTATAAGTCGTCAAACTAAAATTAATTCAGAATTTTCATTAGAAAAAAAAAAAACAGATCTAACGGGCAATTCTCAGTCCTTTTGGCTCATGTGAAACCCTTACAACCCTGACTAATCGAACTTTTATTTTCAGTTCATCTAAATGCAAGAATCTCATTAGATTTACATATACACGCACTCACAGACATACGTTAACGGCTCCTTTTGCTCTATAGACACGTTTTAAGGGGCCAGCCCCTGGGCCTTAACGGTAAAAACACACCGATGCCAATCATTTCAGAAAGAAAATAAAATCCGGATGCCTACAGGCATCAGTGTAATGTTAAATACAGTGCATATTACACATCATTTAACTGTCAAGAACAAGGTAAAAATACCGAACGGAGATGAAATTCAAACAACCAGCAGCTTCAAGTGAACAGCTACTATCCGACTGCCCCGAATAGGATGATTCGTGGAAATCCACACACTTTCCACCAGTAAAAATCCTGTAAAGACACAAACCGTCTGCTGAGTGCCAGGCGATTTTAGACTGTTTATAATAAAGTCCACAGGCAGAAGCACTAATTAGAGCTACATATTACTATACAGGCAAAAGTGAGAGCTAGCATTGTGCTATATCTATCCTGATCGTCTACCGTTAAGAGGACCACACAACTAGCGAGGACAAAACAAAAAAAACGCTTTATGCTTTGAGTGGAAATGAAATGGATCTCTGAACAAGCCACCATTTTAACTGATACCAGTGCTCATCTGCACCAACGGATCTCTAAGATCACATGCAAAGGTCACCAGTCATATAACGCAACCAGCCCCCCTCAACCCCCTTTATCTGATCATAGGGTCATCCCCAGCTGGGGAAGTGAGGACTGGTACATCCACAAACGGCTCCGTCTTGTCCTCCTTGAGTGGGTTGCCGTGCTCAGCCACCGAGGTGAAAGATAGGTGGTCGTGGTCGATGATGTTCAGCCGGTCTTGTGGTTTCTCCTTCTTCAGGTAGAACATCTTCCTCAGCTGTTTCAGCTGCTGGAGCTCACAGAAGGTCTCCAGGACCACCAACATAGCGATGAGGCCCAAGATTAGGTAAACTGAGCAATACAGAGAGAACAAGAGAGAGAGAGAGAGAGAGAGGGAGTGATTTTAATTTCTGAAGCTTAAAGAAAATTTGAGCTTCCCACAAGATGCAGAATAAACTGAAATTTACAAAGAAGCAGATCATAATGCTACTGATAATGATACCGATTATAAAGTGCAAAGACGCTTATGCTACTTTTATAAAACACAAAAACCATAACTCTGCTTGGTGCTTAATTCTGAATTACTACTGTGATCACATGTTACTGGTAGCTGTCTGTTGTCATTTGAGGGTCCCTGGTTTAAGAAATGGTTAAAAACCACTGCTTTAAAACTAGAGATGGGCGATCCACATTTTTTCAGTTCCGATCCAATTCACAACTGCCGATACCGATAGAGATTCCGATACAAAAGCTCTTTTTACTTTGTTATACTTTATATATTATTTTTTAAGCTAGTAAATACAGATGAAAAAAAAAAATGTATGACAAAAAATATTAGGCTACTAAAAACATACATAACGCACTGTTACACCTTGTTTGTTTGATTTGCAGTTCAATATGAATATCTTCAAAGCAAGTCTACACAGGTGGCAAATGCTTAAAATTTTAACTTTTTCTCCCATTGGCGTCAGCTCAGTTACACTTTTGTTGTGATGGCAGCCCCTCTTGTATCACTAGCTGCAGCGAGTTCACAAAACAGTCAAATTAAGTTACCGACCCCCAAATCATCCATTGCTTTGCTTTGTCTCGCAGTTGTGTGCGCTTGGGGGGATTGTCCATTAAACGCTATTCCCACCTCAAAACTAATTTACACAGATTGAAAATCACTGTGCTACTGGTTTCTGTTAAAAGAGTATAATACTCTCAGATCGCCACGACTCATCTTTCGCTCCTCGTACTGCGAAGGGTACGCGCATGACGTCACAGCAGGCGGAAGTCACTGTACTCACGCCCACTGAGTAGCAAAAAAGACAGAGGGGCAGCGATAGCGTTCGATTTGAATGTCGCAAAAAACACATGTAAAATGGTAAGGAGCTGTCATGCAATTAATTGCCGAAAGTACGTATAGGACGTGGATCGGTCATGCACGGCCAATACCCGATCCGTCAAATAGGTCTGGATCGGTGCCGATCGGTGCATCTCTATTTAAAACCTTAATTAACAACTCTACTGGATGGAAAAATCATTCAGAGGAATGACAGCAGAAAGCCAAAGGAGTTATATGACACATCACTAACAACAATGGGCTACAGTCTTTCATATTTTTAGCAATAACATCAACCACTAACATTCTGGGAGAATTTGAATATTACGAAGATATCAAAAAACCTGCTCGGCATCAAGAAAGACACATTTATCTCAGCGTTAGCTGCATATGAAGTGCATTTATAAAGAACAAAAAACAAAAAATGAAAATCACGCTATTTGTGGCCACTGTGAGAAAGAACATTCATCACAAGAACTAGGAGCAAAAATGACACGCGACAAGGTATCTGCTTGGAATGAGCTGCCACCTTGAAAACAACAAGGCTCCATTTGACACACAATTACACAGATGGGTTCTTGGAAGAGCAGTGAGAATAACGTGGGTGACCAGCTGCTGTCCTGGGTGGACAGGTTCAGAGAAAAGGTCAACAGAGAAATTATCCCGCCCCATTCGGGGACTGTTCAAACTGGCTGACAGGACAAGGAACAAGTGTCACTGTCTGCCTTCTAACAACACTGACGTTATGGCCACAGAGAGCAGGTGGTATCTAGGAGGACACAGTTTACTTACCGGCTACATGGCCAGCTCACTGTACACAACTTCTACCATGTACACATACTCTTACTATTTGATTTGCCTTTGCTTTTTATTCATTCAGATAAGTTCATTTTTCTAAAGAGATACAGCACAAATAAATACAGGGAAGGATGAAGAGGTTTACAGAACCCAGAAGACAGGAAAAAAAAAAAGTCCTGTCCTAGTTTTCACTGGAAAGTCGGTTGCGATGCATATAGCTGTGGAGTATCACCTGGTTCTGCGGTTTACTTTATTATCATCATCATCAAAATTTCTTTTTATGCCTCCGTCACCTGCAAGCTGGCCGTGAAGGGCAGCCACCTATAGCAGTACCCAGGGGGTTAAGGGCCTTGCTCAAGGACCCACAGATGTGCCGAGGCCAGACTGGAACCTTCCGATCACAGGAACAGAGGCTTAGCCCACTGAGCCACACGCTGTTAATAAAAGCTGACAAATTTCTACAGAAGGCAAGCCAGGAAATGCCTTTCAGTTTCTATATTAGAAATGTAACCGGAAAATTCTTTTATCTGCTTTGGATAAATTTCTCCTTCAGCATGGAACAAGAAGGCCAAATCCATTAATCATAATAAAATTAATTATTTGTAAGGCTCTTTTCCATCAATACTTCCAATAAATGTGGGAAAGACAAATCATGGAACTTGCAAGACTGTTGATTTGATTAATAAAATTTCCTGTATGGAAACTAAACTGTGAATGTATTAAATATACCAAGATCAGCTCCATAAATTATTGAAGCACCCATCGGATATAAAAATGTTTGAAAGTATTGTTTGATTGAATAGATTTAATATAAAATACATATAAAAATAAAAATATATAATGTAAACCTTAGGCCGTTGAATCAACCTAACAACTTAATATATGTGAAACATATAGGTAGTACAAAAACAATTTGTCATGTAAAAAATTCCATAAACTCTGTACTAGATATTGCATGCATGAATTGACTACAAATCCATCATAGTTTCACAGTACTAACTCCGCCCCCCCCAATATACTTACCAGTGATGCCCACTTTGTAGAGTTCACGGAATTTCTGATTGTACCCCTCCCCCGGCACATAGTCGCCCAGGCCTATGGTGCTCAGGGAGATGAAGCAGAAGTAGAACGACTCCAGGAAGTTCCAGTCTCCCTCCAGGGCCGAGAAGATGGCAGCGGGGATGAGGAAGAAGCAGGAAGTGATGACGACGGCCAGCAGAGCGGCGTGGACGGCAGCAACCAGTGGCTTCGACAGGCCCCAGCGTGTGTGCACGTACATAACGGGCCGCCGCGTACTGAAGACCATGATCCTCTGCACCACGGCCGTGAGGAAGAGGAGGGTGAACGGGATCCCGATGACAGAGTAGACGATGCAGAAGGCCTTGCCCCCATCTGACAGCGGTGCCGTGTGGCCATATCCTGCAGGGATATGCAACATCAGCACATTAGTCATGTGTCCTCACACCTTTCCTCAGAGATCCATCCGAACTCCTGAAAACCTGGATGTCATCGACCCACAAGCTGCTCCAATCTACACCTCAATGTTACTCCTCTGTAAAGTCCCAACCCTACAGAAGGTTGCCTTACAGAACTGGGGTGCGTTTAGGAATGTGATGTGCAGAGAAAATAAAATGATAATCTTAATGAAAAGTACTTAAAGAAAAGGAGCTATTAGCTATGATGGTTGGCAGAGATTACTATGATTCAATAGATCAAAAAATCTATTAGAAATCCCTCTGTATAACATTCTGAGCCGTTATACTTTTCTGGGATACGCACAATTTAAAAAAAATATCTGATTAGCACATGAGCTTATCTGGGGAAAAACAACTTCCAATTTTATCCATTCCTTATTCATGTTCTCTGGACCGCAATATAACCACAGCGGACAAGTGCGGGCAGTTTATTAATGAAACACCAGGCCGACCCTTCATGACACACATCACTGTAGTGATAAAGTACAGCCTGGAGAAATGTGACCCTGACACATCATGTTATAGATAAGACCAGTCCACTGCAGAGTAAAAAACACATGCTTGCATGGGTAATTTTAAATGAAACAATTGAAATAAATGTAAAAACTGAACAATGAAATGAGAATACTGTTACATATACACAAGTGCCCTTTATTGTCCAATGATGTTTCATTACATACTCAAGATATTAAATTTACCACTCCTGTTCCTCTGAAGCAGCATGCTTATTGGGTTAACCGCATAAAGACACATTATTCAAAAGTAAGTTTCCTATTTGTTAAACACGGTTTGGTAGTTCTTAGCCTCAGCCCATGGAATTCACCCTGTATTATTGTCCCAAAACCAGATGGGTCACATCGTTTTGTTCAGAATACGGATGACTAAATTTTCCGATGCCTTGTATGGAGGATTGCATTGACAGTGTGGGGCCCCCTCGATACATCACAAAACTGGATCTGTTAAGGGGTCACTCGCAGATATCTTTGACTTCATCAGCGTCAGATCTTTCTACTTTTGTTATGCCGGACAACTTCCTGCAATATACAGTGATGCCCTTTGGCCTTCAATATGCGCCTGCTCCATTTCAGCATTTAGCAGATATGGTACTTTCTGATGTACTAGACTACTTGACATACCTGGATGACCTTATTGTGTGTGCTCCTGATTGGTGCAGTAACATGCACACTTTGAGGGAGGTTTTTGAACGGTTGAAAAATGTTTCGCTGATAATCTCGCAAAATGTGAATTTGCCAATACGTCGGTTATGTATTTGGGACATCAGGCCGGTCAGACACAAAAGTGAAGTGGATCATCCAATGTGACATTTTTCTCTTAAGTTCAATCAGCATCAGTGTAACTATTTGGTAATAAAGAAGGAAACCCTTGCTCTACTGCGGGCTTTGCAACATTTTGAAGTTTACCATTGTTCCACCCACCTTCCTTTTGTTGTATATACTGATCAGAACCCACTTGTTTTTGTGTCTCAGATGCAAAACCACAATGAGAGACTTATGTTTTGGCCATTACTCACACGGGAATACTACCTTAATATCAGGCACAAGAAATGGTCGGATAACATCATTGCAGATGCTTTGTCGAGGGCTTGAAGGACTCTTTCTTTTTCCATATGCGCAAACACATTTGTTCGTTTGTAGAGGAAGCGTGTTTACGTTCCAGAACGTAAAGACGGAGGTGTGTCTGGTAATGTGGTGGTTGGGTGTTTTCAGTTATATGCGTTTCAGATTGCAAAGGGGGAACCGGAACTTGGATGGACCAATCGGTTTTGAGGAGGAGGACAGGGTTTCCCGTATATCCCCAACTCACCCATACGCCAGACGGTGACCAGCTTTCCCATGCTGTCATCCTTGCATCCTCCATTTTGTTTAGAACCTGTATTTTCTTTACCTGGTAAAAATCCCACTGCCATTATCGCTCTGTCTGTCACAGATGTGTGAATGCCTATGGTTGTGGAGGAAAGTTTAGATGTGCGCGCACCTAGACCCACCCATAGGAAGCCTTTGTTAAGCAAACTAGGGTAGAAGGCGAGTGCTGCCCCCTGTATGTTTTGGAGGTTAACCTAACCATTTGGGGGGAAGGGAGGGCATATAGGGAAGTAGCGCGGGTTTTATTTAGTTCATTCCATTGCCACTGTCTAGCCTCCTGTCCTTAGCAGTCGGTATCATGATCGTCTCTGGGTTAATAGGACTGTCTCGTTCTATAATAAAACTCTCAGTGCGTGATCTTTCAGTCTTTCTGTGTGCTGTTTGCGGTTTACGGCACAACTTACCTATCTCATACCACTCGTTCACCCCTGACCTAGACCAGTGGGTTGAAACAAATACCCTTTAAAACCAAACTCCCACCATTATGAATGTTTATTCATATGAACGGAAAAGCGGAATAAATTAATAAAATGCATCAAATATTTCTATGTATGGGTGCACTACTTATACAAGATGCAAATGATGCAATTTTCTTTAGATCAGAGCAGTCACATGCAAGAAAAAATATAGAAAACATTTTTTAAAACCGTTCTGTTCCTGTGCTCAGAATGGAATTACCCAGAAACTGCACCTCTCCAGTTAACCACGTCATACACTTGCCATTCATAATATGGAAAAAAATAAGCACTATATTATTACATTTTAGGGGTGGCACAATGGGTAGCTTAGTTGCCTCACACCTCCAGGGTTCAAATCCCAGTGACGCTGCGTCTGTGGAGTTTGCATGTCCTCCCTGAGTAACATGGGTTTCCTTCCATAGACCACAAACGTGCGGTAAGTCTAATTGGTGTCTTTAATTTGCCCACTGCATGCGAGTCATATACTGGCATACGAAATGGGGTGTGGCCTGGCCTGACCTGGACCACTGATACCCTAACCAGGATCAGTGAGGGGGCTAGAGAGAGATATTAGGCATTTTACGTATATGATGTTTGTGAACCTGTGTGTGTGTCCGCATAGGCCTGGGGGAGATGTTTCGGGGAGGGGGCTCTCTCCAGGGAGAACTGGACTGTAGTTGAAGTAGGGGAAGACCCTCAAACACACCACACGCACACCTGCCTACATGCCTCAAACCCAGTGGCCAGGCATTCTCAGCCAGGGCAAGTAGATACCCCTAAAGAAGCTATGGCAGGTCATGCCTTTATGCATCACCTTGTAGCGTGAACTTTAGCATGGAACACAGGTCAGGAGTTCACAGCCCAGACATTCGCTGGGTTACACGGCTGGATTAATGATGCACTAAAGGTGCTGCAGTCACACTGCATGACCATCACGATAAAGAACGTCTGACGGGGGACTGACCGTGAAGGAGCACTCGGCAAAACAACTGACGGTGACCGATGCAAGCAGTTCCAAATTCAGCATTGAAGTATTTTCTAAAGAGTGTGTGTGTATATATATATATATATATATATATATATATAAAAAGATAGACAGAGATAGATATAGAGATAGAGACAGTGATATACAGATACAGAGAGATAGATAGGGGCCTTTAGAAAATGGTCTTA
>JAODKE010000068.1:19755625-19768623 GCA_026779605.1 Mormyrus hasselquistii
CCACGCATTACAGTTACCACGCATTACAGTTACCACGCATTACAGTTACCACGCATTACAGTTAAACGCTCCTCAGCTTTTGCGTCAGGACAGTCAGATTGCGAGGGGAAGCCAACGAGTACCAATGGCAGCCTGATAGCTTGTGGGGTTTATTTTTCTTTATGTTCTGTAGGAAAAAATTGGCGGGGAAGTCATCTAAGTTGCCATCTGATCATCCATAATTCAATTAGTGTGTCATGGTTATGGAATTTACTGTAGCCCAGTGAGAGCCGTGTTCCTCCCTTCAGAGCGGTTAATAATAGAGGGTACATGAGGCCTAGGTGACTTCAGATTTCTCTACTGGAAGTTTAGTTTTCTGCAGATAGGGTATTTAAAGAGAGGCATATTATCAGTGAGGAGACAAACGGGAAAGCCTAGCTGTGGCTGATGGTGAGTGGTCATGGTGAACTTTGGGGGATTACTGGTGTTTAGATTTGTTCAGAAACACAAAAGCATTTTGTAATTATTATTTGAATAACTTTATGCAGGTATATACATCTTCTATAACTAGTTTAAAGTTCTGGTGAGCCTGGAGCAAATCACAGCAGGCACAGAGGTCACACAGGATGAGGGCTGCCATCTTAAAATAAATATTTCAATCCATAAGTGGCACCTTGCACGTGCATTTATTTGGTCTTGCTGCTGTTTCCCCTTCTAAATTTCAAAATTGACGGTCCTGCGCATGACGCCGCCCACAATTTGTCTGCTAAAGTGCACAGGCACAGAGGGCCGTGCGGGTGTGTGACCACGCTGCTGTCACATTCAGTACACGCTTGCTTTTCCTTCCATTTGATTGCCTTATTGTTTAGAATGAAGCTTCCATCTAGAAGCATTGAGTGACTTCTGTTGTTTTTTAATAAGGTAACATATAAGCAGCCTGTCATTGGTGTATAGGCAATATTCATATGGATCTTCTCACCAGCTGTACATTATATGGTATATTATGAATTCCAGCACATTGGTTTAACTCTAATCACTACTTTTGCCTGGGCAGCATTCCAGTCCAAAGCACTGTATGAGACCGTTCGATAGGGAATAATTGGATATCGGTGGTGAGCTAGTGTATTCTGGCTGCTGTCCATGTAATGTGCGGGACACGTTGTATTGTGTGGGTTGCGGCTATCAACCCAGGTAAGTGTGGATGGGAGAGTCTATATATTGCTATGCTGGCAGACTGTAAATTGCTACTTGGAAGTGCCTGATGGAGAGGAGAGGAGAGGGTGTCTGCCTCTCACCAGTCAATTTGTCACTCCCTCACCTTCATCACTAGACATCACTGGCAAATCCATAAATACACCAGAAACTATGAAACATCCCATAGGCATCTCAATCCCTGAATATCATTAACAGTCCATAATTCATATAATATTACTGTATTTCTCCATCATAACTACCACCTTCCGAAGACCACAGACCTTCACAAACAGCAGATCTTGAATACCTTGAACTATGATATTATTTACATCAGTCTCCAAGGTGTACCTCTCTCTTCATAATAGTGCATGATTAGCAAATCGGTTCTACGATCATTGCAGGACAGATGCCACCTAACTCAACTTTTCTGTGGTTTAAATATGTTTCCTTTGATACATTGTATGATAAAGTGTGTTGAATAACAACTATTTGAAAAGTTCAAGGTATGTCCTATATCTTTTGCAGGGACTTTTACCATCTGGCTTTCGCTGGGTCAATATAAATAGCTTGTAGGCTCTTCCAAGCCCAGAAACAGGCTATGGTGTTGTGTGGTCTTATGGGATAATAGGGATGAGACCAGGGACAACACTTTGCTTATAGGTGTGTATGTGCGGTAGCAGGAGTACTTGTGCATTGTATGTCCTTTGCAGAGTCTGAAAACGTTCTGCTTCAGGCTCATCCATCTTTCTTAGCAGGCCTCAAGCCCCCAAATAACAACATTATTCCTCAGTCACTCTAGGTGACAGCCTGGTCACACTGCCCCCCTCAGGATTTTGCAAGGTACTTACATGATTTGATTGATGGAGCAGAGCATTTTTTTGTAAAACACCCATATATTCTCCATCAAATCACGTTTATCAATGTGTGATGCCCCCAGGTCACAGGAATGGCCTAAATCAACAGCATTGTTAGTCATTAACTATGCAGAATTAACAATGGAGGCTGACGATAAATGATTCTGAAGACACTTAAAATCCCCACTCGTGATGCATAGCACCTTCTCCTCATCCTCCTCATCATCACCATCAATCTGTGTGATCCAGCCACAGACTCCAAGCCAAAGCAAGTACCACTATAAGGTATGTTGGCATAATTATGTGAAAAGAAACTGTAAACTACCTGCAATCTTAGAGACACCTTGACTCTCGTTTTCCTATGAGAAAATACACTATATGGACAGCAGTATTAGGACACACCTCTTAATCACTGAATTCAGGTGTAAAAAAATCAAGCACCTAGCAATGCAGTGAGGTTTACAAACATTTGTGAAAGAATGGATCGTTATGAATAGGTCAGTGAATATAACTTTGATACTGTCATAGGATGCCACCTTTGCAATAAGTCAGTACGTGAAATTTCTTCCCTGCTAAATATTCCACGGTCAGCTGTAAGTGGTATTATTTGAAAGTGGAAGCGTTTAGGAACAACAGAAACTCGGCCACGAAGTGGGACCATGTAAAGTAACAGAGGGGGTCACCGAGTGCAGAGGCGCATAGTGCGTAAAAGTCGCCAACACTCTGTTGCCTCAATCACTGCAGAGTTCCAGCCTTCTTCTGGCATTAACCCCAGCATAAAAACTGTGCACTGGGAGCTTCATGGAATGGGCTTCCGTGGCCGAGCAGCTGCATGCAAGCCTCACATCACCAAGTGCACTGCCAAGCGTCAGATGGAGTGGTGTAAAGCACGCTGCCATCAGACTCTGGAGCAGTGGAGATGTATTATATGGAGTGAAAAACCATACTCCTCTGTCTGGCAGTGCGATTGATGAGTTTAGCAGATGCCAGGAGAACATTACCTGCCTGACTTCACTGTGCCATCTGTAAAGTTTGGTGGTAGAGGGATAATGGTATGGGGTTGTTTTTCAGTGGTTGGACTACCCTTAGTTCCAGTGATGGGAATTGGGTTAATGCTTCAGTGTACCAAGACATTCTGGACAATTCTGTGCCTTCAACTTTATGGGAAGAGTTTGAGGAAGGCTCTTTTCTGCTCCAGCATGACTATGCCCCAGTACCGAAACCAAGGTCCATAAAGACATGGTTGGGTGAGTCTGGTGCAGAAGAACTTGATTTGCCTCCCTAACCTCAACCCCGTCACACACCTCTGGGATGAATCAGAACAGAGATTACGAGCCAGACCTTCACTTCCAACATCACTGTATGACCTCTCAAACCTCTTCTGGATGAATGGGCAAAACTTCCTACAGACACAAATCTTGAGTAAATCCTTCCCAAAAGACTGGCAGGTAGCTGCAAAGGGGGGACCAACTCCATTTTGATACCTATGGATTTATAATGGGATGTCATGAAGGTTTCTGTAGATGTAATGTACCTTTCCTGGGAGATCTGCTTAGAGAAGTTGTGCCCTTAGCACAGCAGAATCCTCAGCAGATCTGTCGGTGCATGTATCTTATGAAAACAACTTTTTAAAAATTAAATCCAGGGTGCACACTTGTGAAAGTGTATGTGATATGAGGATCTAAGTAGCCAAGAAAATGTTACTGCCCATATGCTGCCCAGCTGTTAGCTACTATGCCCACTGACTTTTGTGGGAGGGAAGGAGGGGGGTCTGTAACTGAAGATCATTACTTATACAGAAAGTTTATAAATCATATAAACCCGTATTTAATTGAAAATAGAACAACAGAACAAAGACAACATATTAAATGTTGAAACTGAGAAATCTTATTGCTTTTTTGACAAATATATGCTCAGTTTGAATCTAATGGCAAAAACAAAAACAGTGACACAGTGGCAGGTTTACCATACTGTTGCATCACCTCTTCTTTTAACGACACTGTAAAGCTTTTTTCTTCTTGTTATTAATTAAACATGACAGATATCCAAAACATCAAAACAGTACAATTACAGACCAAATTCATTAAACAAAAAGAGGAAAAAAAAAACAAGAATACACAGATTTGTTGCCAGGGTAGCAAAGAAGAAAAAAAAGGGTAATAAAATTACAATTTTAGAATGACACAAAGGATGAATACAGAGATACAGTTTTCAAAGCTTTCAAATTAGCAGAGCTTTGGATAGTTTGGATACTTATCCAAATCCAAAGGTTTAGAGCCAGTAAACTTTTGTTTATGAATGTTGGATGGAAAACACAAATTAATTATGTAATATTTTCCTGTATTCTCCTTAGAATATTCAAATAATCCAAAGAAAGCATCTTTAAAACAAAATGAGAAGTCACTCACTAAATAAGATTGAATAAACACCAACAGATCTGACCAAAATTTCTCTGTGTGGGTACATTGCCAAAACAAATGAATGAAGTCTTCTTCAGAAGAGTGACAAAAACTGCAGTTCACTTCAATGTCAGGCTTATATTTCCTAAGAAAGACTTTAGTCGGGTAACATTTGTGAATCAGTTTAAATGTCATTTCTTTTACTTTATTGGTAAGCAGATACTTATGAGGCAAGGTCCATACTTTCTCCCAAGGTATATTTTCCGCAATATTATTCCAATACGGTATTACGTATGGAATTGTTGTTATCTCAGCCTGGAAGAGAGCTCTGATTTTATAGTTATTTTTCTGACGATCTACAGAAAAGCAAACACCTCCAATCACTGTGTCAGTTACATTCAGAGAGAGAGAACACGGCCATGGAACTGTAGAACCTTGCAACAGAAAAGACACACCAGACACACCAGAGGGAATGGCATTGAGAACAGTCGCATATTCAACAGCAGATACAGGAATATTATATTTCTGTAAAAAATCTGAATAATTATAAAGTCTCCCTTGTAAATTAAAAAGTTGTCCAACTAAAAGAAGTTTGTTTTCAAACCAATTTTTAAAGAAAAGTGATTTATTCTTGTAAAGAATATCCTTATTGTTCCATAAGCAGTATTTGTGCGGAGAGAAGTTGTGTTTGTATATGAGGGAGCAGGACAAGAGCATCCGCTTATGGAAATTAGAACGTTTGATAGGGATTTTTGAGACATTATAATTACAGAGTAAAAGACAATTCCGGCCCACTGTAAAGCTTTGGGAACTGAGGAGAGCAGTGCCCTGTACTATGAAGCGTGGTTACTGCCTTATCGGGGTAACTTGTAGGATTTAAGGTGGTCTGGGCAAAATGTAAGTGAACGAATATGAAGTCCATTTCAACTGTGGTACCTTAAATCCCCAAGTTACCCCGATAAGCCAGTAACCTCGCGTCATAGTACAGGCCGCAGTTGCTGGAGTTTTGAAAATGAAATGTTGTCCCATTCTTGCCTGATGTAGGACTTCAACTGCTCATCGGTTCAAGGTCTCCTTTGTTGTAGTTTTCTTTTCATGATGTGGTGAATGTTTTCAATGGGTGACAGGTCTGGACTGCAGGCAGGTCAGTCTCGGCTACTATAGAGCCATGCTGTTGTAATACGTGCAGAATACTGTTTAGCATTGTTTTTCTCAAATATACAAGGCCTTCTTTAAAAAAAGAAGTCTGTATGGCAGCATATCTTGCTCCAGTACCTGTACATATTGTTCAGTATTAATGCTGCCTTCCCAGATGTGCAAGCTACCCAAATCGTGAGCACTAATGCACGCCCATACCAGCGTGGATGCTGGACTTGAACTGTCCGCTGATGATATGCTGGATGGTTTCTCTACTCTTTAGCTCGGAGATCATGGCGTCCATATTTTCCCAAAAGAATTAGAAATTTTGATTCATCAGATCACAGGACAGTTTTCCGTTTTGCCTCAGTCCATCTTAAATGAGCTCAGGCCCGGAGAAGTCAGCAGCGTTTCTGGATCATGTTTAGATATTTTCTTCTTTGCATGATAGAGTTTCATCCCACATTTGTGGATGCAGTGATGAACTGTGTTCACATACAGTGGTTTTCAAAGGTGTTCCTGAGCCCATGCAGCGATTTCCACTATAGAATCATGTCTGGTTTTAATGCAGTGCCACCTGAGAACCTGAAGATCACAGCTATCCCATATTGGTTTTTGGCTTAGCCCTTGTGAAATGTGTTGCTGGCATCAAATTATAATTGAACATATATTTGTCATAAAACAATATAATTTCTCTGTTTCAATATTCAATATGTTGTCTTTGTTCTATTTTCAATTAAATATGGGTTTATTTGATGGGTTGATTTATAAATACTGCACTCTGTTTTTATTTACATTGTACACAGCATCACAACTTTTTTGGAAATGGGGTTGTATTTTACCAATTTTATTACCAATTTTACCCATAAGCATGAAGTTGGACTTCCTGGAATTGTGGAAAAGAAATTTTGATGTGAATAATAACATAAAAGAGAGCAACAGAAGGAACTGTCCCTAAAAACTCAAACATTGTCTGTAATTCACACATTATGCTGACACATTTACATAATCCTGCAGGGGACTTGAAGCACCGGCTGCCAGACCCGAGGCGTGGGGCATGTGGCACAAAGCCAGCACCGCAGTGACTCAGCGTCAGCAGACGTCAGCTTCTCAGCGGGCTTGGCATCCATGGCATTCCGGCACCTTCCGTGCAGGGGGCTTCACCTGCTGTCTGTTCATTGGGTCCAAAATGAAGGATATTACTGTAAAAAATGTAGCTATACAACTTTCAGGTTTTACATCCATTTTTTACCCTCAGCAATGAAACAGGTAAAAAACATTTCCTGAAGGATTAACTGATTAAGGTTAGAATACAGAAAACAGGTTCTTTTAAAAAAATACACAAGCTCTTCAAATTAGTTATCCTTTATTCTAAATCAGTGTTTCTCAACCTGCTCCTCGGGGACCCCCAGACAGTCCACATATTTCTTCCCTCCCAGCTCCCTGTCTGGGGGTTTCTGAGGACCAGTTTGAGAAACACTGGAAATAACAGGTTCCTATGATTACATGGTTTAGATGTGGTCATAGTAACCACCAAATGTATCCATGCTGCTCTGAGAGGTGACAGCACGGCATCCGTGAGTCTCTCTACCAGACCCATTCTCAGCTGAACAGAGCAAGGCATTGTGGGAGTGCCTGGTGCCCTGTATGATTAGCACAAATTCTTGGATCAGCGCCATAATGCTCCTGTTTCCAACGCGACCAGAGCATGCTCCGTAAGTCTATGGCGCAGTGTAGGTTGCCTGGAGACAAGAAGATAGTAGGTTTCATCTTTGGTTTCAGAACTGAAATGATCAGCTCTCCTGTAGATTGACACAGCACATTTATATGGGAATTCACTATTTTATATTTACAACCTTTTATATTGTCTTGCCTAAAACTGGAAACATGGACAGTCACTAATGTGTCGCGAGAAACATATAGCAATTGTTCAGTTTTATTAAAACCATTTTAATTTGCATTTTCCAAGCATAAGGCTAAGGTATTCTCAAAGTAATCAGGTATAAAATTCACACATTTCTGTCTACCACATCACACCTGATCCTATTGCTGCAAACATGACCTCGTGTGGTTTTTGTGCTAAGTGTGAGTGTGAGAGAACACTCACTCCTGAGTATCAAGTGAATCTGAAGTCCACTACACCTAGTATTATAATCACTACCTACAACTAAAAAGATTGGCTATTTTATAATGTCATGTAATAAAATACTAGGGGAGCCATGGAAAATAAAAATGAAAACAATACGAATGAAATTTCATTGTATTCCAAATGAGCATTACAGGTAGGTGAGTCGGTGAAAAACAAAACACATGATGCTATTCAGCCCGTTACACCCTTCTTTGTGTTATAAGCTGTTTCAAAATCAGTCCTTTGTACGTAACTGCTTGTAATTAAAATGCTTGAGTCCCTGCTAAACCGTGCCTCCATTGACGACTTTTTTTTATGCCTGTTTATTCTTTATTAACACGCTTATAGGCTAATAAACATCTTAACCTGCGCAGAGCCCGACACCAGCGTAACAGTGACACCTTGTGGTTACACTGCAGAACTTTTCCAGAGTAATACAGAACTTTGTAAAGTTAGGTTGCACACAAGTATCATATATTACTAATAGATAAACCATAACTAATAGATGTATAAGAGAAAAAGTCCTAGCTGTGATAATCAAGACACGTATATGTTCCAGTTCACAGTTAAATTCACAAATGTGAATGTGGCTCAGTGGCCTGTGCCTGTAATCATAAGGTCGCAGGTTCAAACCCAGCCTTAGCATGTCTGCGGGTCCTTGAGCAAGACCCTTAACCCCCAGCTCCCTGGGTGCCCCAACAGGTGGCAGCCCTTTGTGGACAGCTTGCTCTACAAAGACCAAATTGAGGGAGGCGTAAAAAAAGAATTTCCCCACGGGGACAATAAAGGGTTCAATAATTATTATTATTATTATTAATAAACCTATCACAGCCTTGAAGCAGTGTGATGCCACTGCCCCGGCACTCGCTTTACTGGGAAATGAACGGGGTTACAATAAGGAATTTGCTTTCCTTCTCTCAAGGCCTTTACGCTCCCAAAATGAGGGCAAGATCATGCAATGGCTTGCTTTATTTGATGAAATATGGAGACTGCAGCTGCCCGGTGAGCTCTTGAAGGACTGGTCGCTCATCTCTTTGCCAGCCAGGGTATGCAATCAAAAGAAAAACAGGAGAAATAAGCTCAACCGGCCTGTTAATGGTGCGGGGTGCATCCCAAGTATATTACATCCACAAAAGACGGATCCACACTCCTTTTTCTAAAATATAGAACTGATTATTTAATAGGTTTACGGAAAGACATTTGTCAAAGTATAGGCTTATTCTCTGAGATTTGAACACTTTAGTCTTATCACGAATTTAGGATTTCTGTGTGATCACAATCACGCCGGTCTCATCATTATTAATTGGCATTAGGGAACCACAAATTTATTTCTGCAGTAAACATAATACAACTGGGCTGCGTCATGTTTCCATTCCCACAATGACGCAGCAAAAGTAACATTATGACTCATGTAAAACACTAAATTGTTAAATATCGAACAGTATAAACGTTTTATATGTAAGTGCAATATTATATGCAACATTATGAGCTCCTTTCTTTTCAGTTCCCCTTGTTTCACCTGAGACGAGCGTATTCTCAAGCTCATGTGCAGAGCTGGGGGAAGGCAATGTCGCCACCCCAGTCTTCTGAGTGGAAACTGCAATTAATTGGCATGTTTCATGTTAACACAGAAGCAGTTTGTTGGTACCCTATAGGAATACAAAATAATAGGTTATAAATATATGCATCAGAAATGTGCGTTAAAACACAACATAAGCAAAATACCCTCTTTGCCCCCCCCCCCCACAAGTGCAAACACCAACTTCCACCTGTGGATTTGCCCCTACCATTCAGAATTCATTCATCTGCATATGGATATAACGTGGCATTCGTTTTATATTTGGGGTACACTGCTGCTTGGCATATTTATGCTTAAATGTTTAACATGTTTAGACACATTTCATCACATCTATACGGAAGGTCCTGTTAAAACGACTATTGAAAAGTTTTGATGACTGTGAAATACCAAGGGATAATTTCCCATAAAGGAATGTGGTCTTTTCCGACAATTGGTGCCCTGCATCGGAAATGCAGTTTCGAGATTCTTATTACTGGCATGTGAACAGAGACCCCAGTGACCTCAGATGACTGGTCCTATTTGAAAGACCCGTTGTTCTGGGCGGCTCTTTCCTGAGAGTTTAACGGAAACGTCCCTATCTGCCCAAGCAGTCGGTCTACATGCTGTGACAGAGTGAGATCTGTTCCCACTTCTGCAGCTGGACCGACCACTGACCTGGCAGGAAGTAGAATGATCTGGGAACGAGTGTAATTCCCAAGATTAAAAGGACATTTCCATAGAAGAAAATATGAAAAAGAATCCTACAGATTGCACTGTGCAATCTACAATGAATTGTTCAGTTTAAGTGATTTGTAGTTTTTACTTATTTAGCAGATGTCCACAGGGGTAATAGGCTATTATGCTGCATGAATACAATAAAAGTTGTATTAATATACTTATATAGTTTATACGTCACAAATCACGTAATTTTAGTTGAATCAGTTTATGGAAAATTAAGTATTAAAATTAAAGCTATACAATACTCTTGGAGTAAGATGGGTCTGTCCAATAAAGTTGTAGACTTTTGCTGTACATGAACGTGGCACTTTCACGTTCCCGAAAATACCTGGAGATATTCATCAAATTTTGTAAAGGGAAAGCATGCTAATGCTCGTGTGCACGAATACATGTCCCCTGCTTTTATGAGAGCGTGACTGCCCCTTTCCTGGCATGCTAATATTGCGACCCGGTCATGCAGGGCGACACCGCGGGTGTGAATTTCCTGGGGGCTTGTTAACATGGACTAGTAACAGCGATCACACATTTCAGCGGCAAAAGCGCGGACAAACAGTCAGCTCTGTAACGATATTAGCTACTACTACACTCACTAAACTAACGGAATTGGATTTGGCAGTCGACTTAAATGCGCCCTCAAGCAAATATTAGGTCAATTAAAATGTTAAAAGTTTAAAAAATGATACTGCAATATGTTTTGTGTTAACATTGAAAAAAAATATTTCCATGAGCTTCCATTAATCACTTTTGTCTAAATTGATACAATGACGTAATTGTTTTTACATACAAGAATGACAATCATTTTATTAAATTTATTCTATTGTACGCATTGCAAGTTGTATATAGATGTAGAGTATTAAAGCATATTTTCTATTTGTCCTAAATACGGTGGTTTCCTACGTTGCAACCTCGCGCCTCTTTTGGTTAACAGGTCCCACGCTGTAATTGGAGACTGCACCAGTTCAGAAGTCGTCACGGCGGCTGGCTGATGTACTGCTCGGGTTGCCGTAGCAATGATCTCTGTCACTCTCTCAATGAGCGCTGGTAAGATGGCGTCCGCATGCACACGGACGAGCTTAGGCTCTGCAGGCGGCTAGAGAAAGCAAGCAGCCAAGCAGCCGATTTATCCAGCACTTGCATAAAAAACAGCACAGATCGCGGTAGTCTCTGGCCTGTCATGGTGGGTCTTGTGCACGGTTAGATCCGAGCCTACACCGCATCGGTATGGAGCCCCCGGACAGCGGCGAGCCCAGCAGGTAAGCGGATGGGAGTAATCGGTGCGGTTTGCGAACATGAACTACACGGCCGGGACTTGACAGTTGCCAAATACTGAGCCGCAGGTGAAATGAGGCCGAAGAGGTTGCTGCGCCTGCGCATTGCATGGCTATTGTTTTCCTGCCAAATAGTGATCTGCGTGCAGTTGCAAGCTCAAGTCAATTTGTGGTGTTGAAGTTTGTGAACTTTTGGAAGAAAATCTGCATCCGTGTGCACATTTGCATGGGCGTAAAGCACTCTTTCGAGTAGAGGGGGAGCTGGCGAAAATGCTTGTCTTTTGAAAAAGGTAAAAAAAATACTGCAAAAGGCACGCATGACACATTTCAGCACCGGTAAGCCGATAGTTAGCCTTTTAGTTAGCTACTTCTCGCCGTATTGTCTGCACTATATTCAGAAAGTTTGTAGAGCAATCAAAGGCGATCTGACGGTGAGGAAGAACAAATGCATTCGCATCCTGTCCTCTGCGATTGCAGGCACCGCTTAAAAGGCGATCCAGATGTGTTTGCACGCAACAGTTGAGTACCACCGCTGCCTAGTGCGGTTGCTGGGTTTTTATTGCCAGCCGTGTGTCTTTGTCTGACTTTCCGCTGCGCTGGGTGGGCAGAATGAGAAGAGTTAAAGTTTGCAGGGTAGTTTACAAACGTTCAGTTTGTCCCGGCTGGAGCCCGAAACACCACGCCGTGTGCGCAAATGGTACTGGTGCGGCAGCCTGGTTATTTTTATATACTTTTTCTTGCAACTGCGATCTGACTGCATCAGTTAACTGATTTGAATTGCAGGTCAAGTGTGTTGTGTATTTTCACCAAAGCGCATTCCATTGCTCTCCAGCGTCCAGTTTTAAATAAACTAGATGGTCTAATTTTTATTGTAAGAATTTTCGGACTGGAAATGCGGCACAACGGAGCGGGTCTTTTGTCCGATTGACACAAAACTAGTTGTGTGATAACTAAACCACCTAGCCAACTGATTCGAAATGAATATATTCGTGCAGTTTTGAAAGGCATCGAAACTAGGTATATGTGATTTAAAATGCGTCAGGTTGGCCCAGAATTAAATCGCGTTAACAGTTTAGTAATAGGGGAAACACCACTTTTTCTTCTTTTTTTCGATTAATTACATCTCATGTTTAAATCTGTGGCTGATTACTCATGACTAACTGATTGAAGCTGTTGGTTTGTTTGGTTACCATCACTGAAAGTGTTATCCTTTTGTTATGAACAGATCACCGTGCATGAGAGTGTTATCGACATCATTCCTCACGTTTCTCAGATTTGTATTTTTGTCAGTGTTTTGCTGATCCTTTCACAGCCTGCATGTGCCATAGACTTATAGTGAAACTGTCTGCGCATCCGTTCTTCGAAAATGGGAACGTTAGTATTTAGTGTGCATGTATGTTACAATTGAACATAGATTAGGTCCCGTGTTTTTTTTTTTTTTTTTTTCTTGTTTCATGTGTGCTTCATGTGTGGCTAACTGCTAAATCTCAGTTCTATGCGGTAGCAGTGTGGTACGTCAGAGATTCTGGCAGAGCCACTTCAGGAGGATGGATCCTCAAAAGGTTGCTGGGAATTTGGGTCATGCCATGGCCAGAGTCTCCTTCTGGAACCTCCTTTGTTTTGTGTGTCTGTGCATGCACTGTGTGTGTGTGTGTGTGTGTGTGTGTGTGTGTGTGTGTGTGGGGGGGGGGGGGGGGACGACTTCACAGATGATGTTGCGATGACGTCACTGCCCACCCCGAG
>JAODKE010000068.1:19773851-19785521 GCA_026779605.1 Mormyrus hasselquistii
ACATCACGTCCGACAATCTCCCGTTCGAGCTACCACATCTCAGAACAAACATGGCTGCCTCCATGAACACGCTGCTGGGTGTTGTTGCTTTACATTTTAGCAGATTTGGAGTGAGATTATTTTTTCCGAGAGACAGACAAACAAGAAACACAAACTAGTCAAATCACATTAAAAGCTTTATAGACTATTTTAGCACATTCAGAGCAATATACTTCTTTCGAGAGGGAAACAAACTACAAGCCGCCATGTTGAAATTACATCGCAGGGGCAACTCGGACAACAAAATCTTGTCTGACATGTACGTCATAAAAGAGCCGTGTTGCAGACGGGAAGTGACGTTTCATGACGTTTTCATCCGAGTTCCGAGTTGGAAAGAAATAATCGAACGCACCATAATCCTACCAGGTTGCTGAAGGTCCTGATTTTTTTTTCTAGTAACCATAGCAGTACTATGCTGTAAAGGTAAAGTAATTCTCCCGGGTCATTGGGCTCACTAGTGA
Organism: Mormyrus hasselquistii; assembly: GCA_026779605.1. NCBI lineage: Eukaryota > Metazoa > Chordata > Actinopteri > Osteoglossiformes > Mormyridae > Mormyrus > Mormyrus hasselquistii. Next base: position 19,774,352 of record JAODKE010000068.1, read on the forward strand.
CTGTCTGCGCTCTCAGTGGAACCATTAACCCACTGAAATGTCACCTTTCACACATTGTTTCTAATGTTTCGTGCCTCTGCTCCACACATTCGTTTTGTGAAATGCAGGATCATTTTATATGGACATATTGTGAATTGACCGAGTGGTGGCCCGACTCGAGTGATAAGGAAATGCGCCCTGCACTCAGAGGGAGGCCGTCATCCTGAAAGTTGCCTCAGCAGTTATTTTGATTTCATTTTCCCTCTGATGTTGTTAAAGCTCAAGAGATGGTCAGGTTAATAAACCAATAATGAGGAAGTGGGAATCTGCCTGCAGGAAATAACTTTATTGAGAAAGGATTCTTTTTAAATTTAATCACACAAGTCATCACACAAATTAGTCAAAACGAAAGAGATCATACTCAAGCTCCCTGCGCAGAAAAACTAAAGTCATATGTCCTATGATTCCCGGAACACAGAATCCCTAGTAAGAAAGAGTGAGATGGTATCTTGCGACCTCCAGACTCATTGTTTGCTCGCCCCAACATTTAATAATTTTCTCATTTTTAATCCCCGACCCCCCGAAAGCATAGACTGTGATCGCTGGTTTCTTCTTGTTTCCAGTAGAGAAAGTGACCACTCCCAGCCAGTCGGACCCCCACGAGGAGTATAGCTACAAGCAGGACAAGAAGCAGCGCAACACGCTTCGTTCCACCGAGCGCTACCACAAGAAGACCTTCGAGGGCTCCTTCATGCTGGAACCCCTGTCCAAGGCCAGCCCCTTCGGAGTCTTAAGCATGGAGCCGCGGAAGCCCTACCTAAGCCTGGGCTGCAGCAGCAGCAAGCTCCCGCTCAGCATGCCGCACCACGTGGGACGGACGCACCGGCAGACCTCGCGCACAGACTGTCCTGCCGACCGCCTCAAGTTCTTTGAGACGCTGCGGCTTCTGCTCAAACTCACCTCCATGTCCTCCAAGAAGAAGGAGAAGGAGCAGCGTGGCCCGGAGAACTCCGCCTTCATGGGCCAGAACAATGAGGTCATCTGGCTGGAACTGCAGGCCTGGCATGCCCACCGCAGCATCAATGACCAGGATGTCTTCCTGTACACTGCCCGGCAGGCCATCCCCGACATCATCGAGGAGGTGCTCCGCTTCAAGGTCAACTACCGCAGCCTGGGTTTGCTGGAGGACACCGAGGAGGCGGAGCCTGAGCAGGGGGATGGGACTCATGATATGGTGGGTGGTGGCCCTGAAGCAGAGGGGGGTGGAGACGCCGCTGGATCGGGTCTCTGTGGCCTCCCGGCTTTTCAGGGCTGTGAGCTGGAGGGCGACGCGGCGGATTCCTTCCGGGGGCACGTGCAGAGGCAGCGGCTGGCCTTTGAGCAGGTCAAGCAGGTCATGGAGACCCTGGAGTCGGTGGAGGCGCTCTACCCCTCACTGCAGTCCCTTCAGAAGGCTAATGAAAAGTATGCAGCCCACGACTTCCAGGCCAGGGTGCAGGCACTCTGCCTGTGGCTCAACATCACCAAAGACCTGAACCAGAAGCTTCGGGTCATGGGCACTGTACTGGGTCTCAGGGACTTGTCCCGCTTAGGCTGGCCTGTTTTTGAGATGCCATCCCCCCGCTGCTCACGGGGCACCGAGGAGGATGAGGAGGAGGATGGCGAGGAGGATGAGGAGAACGACTCCACCGCCACCTACACGGCCGACAGCGACGTAGAAGAGGGACAGCCAGCAAGCGAACGCACATCGAGCCTGATACCAAAGCTGGCCCGCCTCTTCTCGGAGGAGGACTTTCTTTCTTCCTCAAATGAGCCGGCGGGAGCCGGAGAAACCGAGACAGGTGGGGGGACAGGAGGAGGAGGAGGCCAGCGCTGCACCACCTCCATCTATAGGCCCTTCGTGGACAAGGCGCTGAAGCAGATGGGGCTGAGGAAGCTGATCCTCCGGCTGCACAAGCTGATGGACCGCTCACTGCAGAGGTCCCGTGCCGCACTGCTGATTCACGCTGAGCCGGTGCAGGAGGTGAGGGCGGTGCAGGCGGGGGGTGGGGCTTAACATGCTGAAGGGATGTTGTAAGTAACCAATCAGAGCTCGGAGTCAACAGCATCTGTCCCTTAGCATTCAAATGCTTTGTCTTTTCCTTTATAATACCGTAAGATTTGTTGAAAATATAAAGCATGCCGATTTGCCGGCTTTTCTGCGAGTCCTTCGAGCAGTGTTTTATTATTGGCCTTCCATGCATTACTGCTCTCAAACCTGGTGTGATCCGGTGGTATTCTGGGGATTTGTTCTGGTCCCCCGTCACACGATGCTTCTGTCTTTAGATGTTTTTGGGTGAACTGATCTGTGTTTTAATGCGCAAATGATGTACCGATGCTTTGTGAATGAATCCAAGAGTTTTGGTAACCGAAGGCCCGTCAATGTAAAATAGATGAGAAGCTGATGTTCTGAAAGCGTCGTCCCTCTGTCGAAGGAGACTCTCATGTTGTTCTGTTTATGTCTCGTGCCCTGCAGTTCTCCGAATGTGCAGACCCCTTCCTGTACAGTGACTACCTGCCTGAGCTCTGCCGGAACCTGTCCTGCAGCAGCCCCGGCAACGAGGAGGCGGAGACGGGACTTGTGTCGTGGGCGGAGCTTCTGGCCATGGACCTCCCCTCTTTCCAGCCCGCCTTCCTTGCGCTTTGCCGGGTGCAGCTCAACGTGATCCACGAGTGCCTGAAGCTGAGGCTGGAGCAAAGGCCGGCTGGAGAGCCGTCACTCCTCAGCATCAAACAGGTCCCTGATATAAAAAAACTACCGATAAAAAAGTTAAATTTACTTAAAAGTAAATCAAAATGAATATTCTCTCAAGTAAATAGAAATAAAATAAATATCCATTAAGGGGCACATTTACAAAATTATCTGTACCTGACCTGTATCGTATTCACATTAGCAGCTTTCATATTGGAACACAAATATTGTCTCAAAAAATACAAAGCATAACAAAATAAATATACATGGTTCAGCATTTTAAAAAATACCTGTACTATACTGGTGATAGTACTTCACGTACTGGTTTACCTATTTTTGCCGTAACTGAGCGCACATGCGTAGTGGGGTGACTTCATCCGAATTCATTTCTGAATGTTGCTTGGGGAAAACACAAAGGTTCCGCATTTGCCCTATTCGTACGGTACATATGCATGTACCGTTACACTCCTACCACCCACGTAGTCATCTTCTCATTTTCATTCTCCTGATATTAAGCCATTGATACCTGGTTTTGTGCACGTGTGATTTGCTCTGAGGGTATGGTCTGCAGGAAACGCATTTTATTGTGCATGGGAAATCCCCAGCTGGAAATGCGGTCTTTCTCTGTGTGTTGCAGTTGGTGCGCGAGTGCAAAGAGGTTCTCCGAGGGGGGCTTTTGATGAAGCAGTACTATCAGTACATGCTGCGCGGCGTGGTGACGGACCCTCAGGGCCTGCAGTCCAACACCAACATAGACGATTTCGAGGAGGACCTCCACAAGATGCTCATGGTAGGACCAGCCCACTGCCTGGAGGGTTAGGGAAGGGGAGAGGAGAGCAAGGAAGCTCTGGAAAGTAGTTTGGGCTAACGGCTAACCCAGCCTTGCAGCCCCCCTGCTTCATACTGTAACCTGACAACCAGCTTCTTATAAAAGACACGATTAGACAACCATCAACGGTAACTTGCCAGTCTGCTAAGTGTATCTGACAGGTGGTGTAATGGATATTGAGCTGGACAAAAGATTGCAGGTTCAGGTATCTGCAATGGAGCTGCTCTGCTTCCCTTGAGTCCAGCAGTTACCCGGTTGGGTAAATATGTAGTAATATAAATGGGCGGAATCTGAAACCAAACACGAGTCCTAGTCGGTGAACAGTTTGGCTTCTGAGCAGCACAGTCCTGACTGTCGCTGTCAGCTTTTTTTGCAGATGTAACTCCCCTGGGAGTTGGGGCAGGGATCTTACATCTTCATTTCAGGAAGCACCTGAAGGTCAAAGTTCACTGGCATTGTTTTGAAGCCATAAAAGATCATTAAGTTAAGCTCTGAATGACACTCTGGGGTGGGGTGGGGTGGGGCGGGGGGGGATTGGTAGATGGAGGGGAATGTCTTTGTGGCGTCAGCTGACGCAGATTAGTTTTATGGCATTTCTTTTGGCTGGCTTTCTGCTTGGAGGAGCTTTTTGACATGTTATTGGCCAAATTCCAAAGCAATGAGGTTAGATGTCTACAGTATCTAGAGCAGTGTTTCCCAATCTGGTCATCGGGGACCCATAGTTGGTCCATGTTTTTGCTCCCTTCAAGCTCCCTGCCAGACAGAACACATATTTTGTCCCTTCCAGCTCCCAGGAGGTGCAAAAACATGGGCTGTCCCTGAGGACCAGCTTGGGAAACACTGAAATAGAGAATATGGAGTGTGTGTTTGCAAGGGCTGATAAAATAAACTTGATAGTGAGAGTTTCAACAGGAACTTAAACTCTGTGGGGTGTTTATGTGGAAAGTACCGTCTAATTGTCACTTAAAAGGAGAGAAGGTTTGGTTGGGTGACTGTTCTGACCAGAAGCAATCCAAGAACACAAGAGCAAGGGAATTTTAACTGAATTCGGTGTCTTAGTTTAAGTTTATCTTGCATTATGAATTTACATTGATAAGTAAGTGTTGAAGATGTGTGTTGGACTGTTGTCCGCCTGTTGTGATCAGCTGTACACTGTGGGGATTACTCCTGCCCCCCCTGACTGCCCCATCCCCGCTCCAGGTGTACTTCGACTATATGCGAAGCTGGATCGAGATGCTTCAGCAGCTGCCCCAGGCGTCTCATAGTTTGAAGAACCTCCTGGAGGAGGAGTGGAACTTCACCAAGGTCATCACGCCCTACATCCGGGGCGGCGAGGCACAGTCAGGCAAGCTGTTCTGGTAGGTACCTTCTTGTAAGATTCACAGTTTCTCAATATCCGTCCGACCATCCATCCATCCATCCGACCATCCATCCATCCATCTCTGGGCCATTGTGAGCTTAGCACACATTTCCATCTGTTTTATTTATCTTAATTTCATTTTGGCTGCTCAGTCAGGCTACTTTTCTCAATGCTCAAGTTTGTGTTGTTCAAAAAATGGTAGCTGAAGGATTCTTTTGTGTGTTTGGTGGACCACTGGAAGTCATTTGCCTGTTAGCATAGACAAAGAGGTGCTTTGAGTGAGGGACTCTTTCAAAATGCCGATGAAATTCCAGATTGATTTTTACTGCAGTAGATCATTCACTGTTATGTCCATCTCTTATACTGGCCTTTAATGATAGGAAGGGGCTTGTATACCAAAAAAATAATTTTGCAGAGTAAATAAGGAGCTGCCAGTTAGACTGACAGCTGGCCACAGCTGTAATACCTGAGATGGGCCCTGTGACAATACTCCGCCTGCTGTGCCCTTCTGATATCTCTGTGTCTTGCAGCGACATAGCTGGAATGCTACTCAAGTCTACCGGGGACTTCCTGGACGCCGGGCTGCAGCGGAGCGGAGACGAGTTCTGGGAGAGCGCTGACGACAGTGCTGCCTCCGACGAAATCCGGTAAGGTTGGGGTCACTGGTCCCAGGTCAGTCGAAGAGGTTTGGGAACTATTCCGGTTCCTAGATCTCGGGATCTGACATTGGCTTGGCCAAGGGCATTCATGCAAAGTAAAGAGTGATTGGCGTCTGCAGGAATTATGATTAATTAGAGCTAGAGCACCAGGAAAGCAGCGAGTGATGTGTTGATTTAGTCAAAGTGTTTAGCAGATTGAAATTTTTAGATCAGATTAATAGATTTTTGCTTTGTGTACATGTTTGTTTATGATATTCATGGACCCTCCATGATTCAGCAAAGAATCTGTGTTTGTTGGTCATAAGCGCTTCTGTCCAGCGTGGAGGCCGTGTCCCTACTGACTCTGTTCTCTTGGAAGGCGTTCTGTGATTGAGACTAGCCGCTCTCTCAAGGAGCTGTTCCACGAGGCCAGAGAGCGGGCGTCCAAAGGACTGGGCTTTGCCAAGATGCTACGGAAGGTGAGGCCTCTTCCCCCATGGCGTGACCTCTTTCCCAGAGCTGTCCTGCAGTAGCCTTTCTCTAACCTCCACCTTGGCTGTGCTCCACCAACTTCTGCAGGACTTGGAGATTGCGGCAGATTTCACCATTGCCGCTGGAGTTCCTGGCCTCCTTGAGGCCCTCAAGGAAAAGAACTATGTGAAGGTAGGAGGAACTGGGTAGAGCCTCTTTTACGCTCATTTTTGAGAAAGATATTGGACCTGGTCTTTTAGCCTTATTATGTATGGAACTGATGCATACTAATGCATCATTGAGATGCTCCCTTGACTCTTATACAACGCATCGCTTCTTGCTGCCTGCCTTGTCTCCTGAGTGCTGATATTATGAACTTGCCTGTTTTAATGCGTCAGTCTCCATCTCATGTCTCATCCCCTCTTGGCGTCCTCAGGTCCAGATTCCGGGACTAGACGAGCTGCAGGTGTTCGTCCCCTCCGGCCTGGTCTCCCAGCGTCCCATCATCCTTCAGCTGCTAAACGCAGCAGCGGGCAAAGACTGCTCCAAGGAGCCTGATGAAATGGCGGAGGATGAGGCCTACCTCCTCATGAGCAAGCAGGGAGCCGGGAACTCGCCTGGCGAGGCCAGCTGGGTGCAGTGGGACGGGACCCTGCTCAAGCTGGTGCCTCAGATGGAGACGGTGGACACACTCAGAGCCATGAAGGTTGGAATTTGTTATAGCTCTCCCTGTTCAGTATTCTAAATTTAGCGTATACTTTTATATACCACGGTGGAGTGAGTTATAAGAAATGCCCTTGTCATCACTACTTTGGCATGTGAAGCCAGATTTAGTAGCATTGTTAGCGTTCTTGGCACCTGTGCCGGGTTAGTGAAAAGATAAGCTGCGTAATGTGTGAGACTGCGGAGTCTGACTCATAGGCGGACTCAACGTGGGAGTGGACGACTCGCCTCAGATGCTCTCATCTTCCCGTGGCTCATTTTGTCGCCTGCCCTCTCTCCGCAGATCGACAACTTGCTGCTGGTGGCGATGCAGTCAGTCCACCTGGCGGCCCAACGCAAGGCCTTCCAACAGTCCATGGATGACCTACTGACCCTGCGCTGCGAGCAGACCTCCAGTCAGCCCCTTATCGCCAAGGCACTTCATCAGCTAAAGGTAGGTCATCCCTCTATGAGCTTGACAGTGTCCCTGTCTGGTACTTTCCCCCCATCTACGTGCACTTTCACTATGATGTACCGAGGTGCTCGCAGCCTAAATCCCAAGGAGCGTTATGCAGCATTTCAAAATTGCTATTTAAGTGCAATTTTTGTGGCTTTTTATATAAATAGACTTATGGAAAAATAAGTGCATAAAACTGCATAAACTGTGGTCACCCTAACTGCAGAAAAAATTGTTCTATCAGAATAGTGCTCGTAGTACTCAGTGGCTCATGATTTGGAGCTACGATTTCCTCTCTTGTTGGTTGGGTTCAGTGCTTCCTGTGCGGTGGCGTCGTGGTCGAAGTCTGGCCTAGTTAAAGGATGCTCGCGGGTCCCCATGTGCATCTGCCGTCCGGCGCGAATCGCCGTTCCAAGAAATGGTGCCCCCCCCCCGGCGTGAAATCTCACTTGTCCTTGCAGAACGAGGCCCTACAGCTGTGCATCAAGATCAACGCCGTCATCGACCGGGTGGAGTACATGTTCACGTCTGACTTTGAGGCCGAGGTGGAGGATTGTGAGTCGACCACACTCCATCACTATTACCGTGAAGCCATGATCCAGGGCTACAACTTTGCCTTTGAGGTCAGTGTTCAGGGACTGGCTGGCCTGTTTATTTCGTATGTGATTTGAGCATGACACCCCCCACCATGCTAGAATGTTCTAAGATCAAAACTGTAGAGTTGCATCAGTGAACTGGGGTCTATATTGATATAATTAATAGTTTTTTGTTTTTCAAGTATCTCAAGCTTCTTCTCTCATTTTGATTACTCGGTTAATATTTATGCAAATATTGAATATTAATATTATACTGAAAAAGTTACGTTTGGCTCCTGAACACTGTTACCTAACAGCATTTCATTCAGACAGTCACTCAGTCAGTCAAAGTATTTGCTGTTTTATTTAATTTTTGACTTTATTTCATGGGAGTTTTCTATGCCTCATTCGGGGGATTGTCCCTATCACTGGGATGTAATGAGACCGAGTCATGAATGATGCCGTTATCCTCAGTGAGATGCCCGGCATTCATGGTGACGCCGCGAAAGGGCAGGGCAAGCGTCAGCGTGGGTAGTACCGCCATTCAGAAATGCTAATTTACTGCAGAGCGGCGCCTCAGCTGTGGGGTTACGGCATGTCAGTCACGCCGTGGATTTTTTCGCTTTCTCTTTACAAAAAAAAAAAAAAAATGAGAGCATTGAGCTTCAAGTCAAAGATAAAATTCCGAATACCAGAGTCAAAAATGTGTTGAATTCTTGCTCTGTGGCATAAAAGGCAATTTATGAAAATGCACGCGACCTCTGTACAAAGTCAATGCCTCATCCAGTGATTGCATTTTGAATTTCATGCATTTTGATTGTAGGTGCCAATGATGCAGATGTTTCAGCTTCTGCTTGCTCAGAACCTGAAGACTGATGACTCTAAGTATTTGATATAATAAGCAGTTGGTTGTTGAAGCTTGGCCGTAGCTGCGGTGATGTAGCTTCAGATCGGTAATGCGGAGCTGACTGGGTGGGTGAGCACCCTCCCCCGCCCGTCTCTCGTAAAGTGTTCCATTTCTGTCACAGTACCACAAAGAGGTGGTGCGCCTGATGTCAGGGGATTTCCGGCAGCGCATCGGCGAGCGCTACATCGCCTTCGCCCGTAAGTGGATGAACTACGTGCTGACAAAGTGCGAGAGTGGGCGTGGCACGCGGCCCAGGTACGTCCCCCCCCCCCCCCCAAGAAACCACGGGATCTGGCGCTCGCCGGGCGTCTTTAGCTGGAGGCGACACCCGTGACACTCCTCTTCACTTGCAGGTGGGCTACGCAGGGCTTCGACTTCCTCCAGGCCATCGAGCCCGCCTTCATCTCGGCGTTGCCTGAGGATGACTTCCTGGTAAATGCCGTGCATCACTCCTCTCTCTTTTGTTTGCAGGGTGTAAATCAATTGTTTTTCCCAGTGTGCTTTGCCATGTCGGGTTGCATTTTAAATGCATCACTGGCACAGTCTGGGTTGACTGCACTTCAGAAGGGTCCAACGTAAAACTTCAAAGGCTTCGGTTTGTTGGAAAACGCTGTGTGATACGCATCTGTTTCTCTGTCCCTCAGTCTCTGCAGGCTCTGATGAACGAGTGCATTGGTCATGTGATCGGCAAGCCCCACAGCCCCGTCAGCGGCTTTTACCTCCGTAAGACCCCACCCACATCTCACCTCATACTAAGCATAGAGTACACAGCTCTGCCCGGACGTTGTGTGATGGCTTATTTGTGTATAAATATCTGTAAATATACAGCATCGGTACAGATGACTGACATGCCCTCTGGTGGTGGCAAGCAGTAATTGCAGCACCTTGTGGCGACCCTGCGTCTTCTGGCAATGTGTATATTATGGAGAAATATAAAATGTATATTTTATGGAGATGGCTGCATGAGTATTATCTCGCCTGTCTGTTCAGCCCCCAGAAACCCTCGACCTGTCAAGGTGCCCCGCTGCCACAGCGATCCCCCGAACCCCAATCTTTTTATCGGCAATGCTGAGGGATTCAGGTAAAACTAGTGACGTTCAAACTGTCACAGCGCACCCCCTTCCCCCCACCAGTCTCCATGTGTATGTCTGTCCCTCATTTCTCTGCATGGATCTTCTGTCTCCTGCAGTTACTGGGTCCTTGCACAGGTGGTTTAACTCTTAACCTAGTGTTAATGCTTAGTTTTCCAATGCTCTGCACATTAACGTTTTGCGAGCAGGTGTGCGAGTCACCGTTCCTCCAAGCAACATCCGTATCGCCCTTATCTGATGTTCGGCTCGTATGAGTAGCCAGTTTCGCACGTGTGATGGCATTCGGTTGTAAATTGGGAATCCTGCCAGAGTGCCCCAGTTTCTGAAGCCCTGGTATATGTTCTCGTGCTCTGTGCCCATTCCGCCCATCTCGGAGTATCTGCTAGTGTGCCTGTGCCCACCTCTGAGAAGGGGGCCTCCGCGCCCGGAGCCCCTGCCTGTCCACCCGTTGGGATCCTTCAGCCTGCTTTTTCGCCGCAGCTCTCGGAGTCTCCCCTGCGACCTCCGGACCCCACCGTGCCCCACTGGCCCCCGCCCTGCCCCGCAGGGCCCCGGGGACCAGAGCCTCACCAAAACACCCGGCAGCACCCCCAATGACCTCAGGTAGCGTTGCCCCTGCCCCAAGTGGCCTCTTCTCAATCACCTCCCCTCCCCCCCGGTGGTGCTTCCCCACCTCCTTCCCAGCCAGCAGGCGACCCTCTGCACATTAAGCTCCGCCCATGTTTGCAGTATTCCCCCCCCCCACCCCCACCCCTCCCAGTTCAACTGTTTTGCATTCAATCAATTGACAGAATAATGGAGAACTTCTTATAAAATAACAATATATTCAGACTAAACTTTACAAACAGATACCAGAGTGTGTTTTTTTGGAAGCTTATATTAAAACTCCCCATGGATTATGTCCACAGTTACATGTAAGCTTCAGCAGAGCCGCTGGATGAATGCCTGGACTGCTTGGTATGTTTAGAAAACCAGTCAAGTTAGCATCTTTGCCCCAAGTTCTCCTTTAATCAGCAAATTGATTGATGCAGGCCACACTGAACGTACTTAAGACGCCAGATCGACACGAACACTTTCGGTGAACCCAGAACCACATCCATTCCCGAACTGGCGCAAAGTGCGTATGTCATGTGAACGCGCCTGAACACCAAGGAAAGTTGCCCGGAGACCAGGAGAGTCTTAAAGGTTGAGTTGTTGGGAGGGGGGAGGTGATGTGTCGTTTGAATTGACAACCTGAAGTTTCACATGGGCTCATCCGGACCATGACTGCATGACGTGTGATTTTCACACGGATGTGGAGGCTGTGTGAGTGAATGGGCCGCCGTATGAAATTGCTTTCACGCCTAACACACTCCTTCCCCGCTTCCCGGCATGCAAACTCCATCTTCTGTTTCGAATGGAGAGTCCCCACAATGATATGAGTACAAACA
>JAODKE010000068.1:19794350-19808563 GCA_026779605.1 Mormyrus hasselquistii
GATGGGTTGGGTTGGGGTTTGGTTATTCAGATGGACTGTTAAATCAATATACCTAGTCTTCCAAGAAGTCGATGTACCTTTCAAAACAATTCTAAATACACTTAATACATTTCTCTATCCTGGGCTACACAGTGATCAGCCATGCCCAGATGCTGTTCAGTCCTTAGTTATGATTGGCCAGGAAGATGTTGCATCGATAGCAAAACTTGGGCGTGGTGAGATGCTGTAGAACCGGCATGCACATTCTCAGAGAACTCCAAATGATGTGTATATAAACACTATGTACTTATTCAGTAAATCTGACATTATGTGAAATATATACACAGTTTCGAGGAGTTTGCGTATTGTATGATGACATGCGCGTGTTAAGTTGTCAGACAGGTTTTTTTGTGCTTGTCCTTTTATACTGTCACCCTTGTGGTTTGTTCCTGAGGTTTACTAGCCCTGAATTGCTGGTTAGTCGTTCAGGAGATGATCAGATGTATTTTTCTCTTTGACTTGCTGATAAATGGTATTTAGCAGGGTGTGATACGGGAGGCGTGGGAGGAATGAGCATGCAATTCATCAACAAGGCAGCGTGCTTTCACTATTTTTTTTTTTTTTCTTTCTCCATTTTTCATACTTTAAGGAAAAGGAAGCTTTACTTACGGTTTAAAAGTACCTGACCTGCTCCCTCATGAAACATTTAGACAAAAGTGCAGTGATTAAAACCTGGAAACGAGCGATTAACCCCCCCGACACCTTACGGGACTCCGACACACCACGACCGCCAGCCCGCCCCAGCTCCAGAAGCTTCCGCTAGCTTGACAACAGCGTCTTCATCTGCCCGTGTACAAATGATCGGGCTAAAAATAAAACGTGGGCTGACTGCTGTGCCCGGGGAGACCGAAAAGATCAGAGAACTACAGCTAGCAATGGGTCACATTGTGTTAGGTTACCTGCTCCTACTTAAGGCCCTGAACTTCATGTCCCAATTAATAAAACAATCTAGGTGCCCCACATGCAGATACAGATCCTAAAAGATAATCTCAGCTGGGTTAAACAATACGGGGAGCAGGCCTGGCTCCACAGGAGGGCCAGGGTGGGTCTGACCCACCCAATCGCGAGCTTAGCCAATCCCAAGGCTGGGAGAGCACCAGCCAATAGTGGCATCTTTTTTGATCATTATAAATAGGAGGGAAACAGACTTGAATTCTTACCCCTTGGAGAATCATGCAGCCCACCCTATAAATTAGATCTGGAGCCAGGCCCACAGGGGAGAGGCAGAAAAATCCTAAACTGAGCTCCTAACACGATGTATTACACTTCGGTGTAGTGGAGTGTGTTATCCCGGTGACCTACCTGCCACGCACAGTGCCACGGTACCGAGGATGGTGACCCAGGAGCCGGTGCCGACCAGCCGCATCACCAGAAGGCCCAGCGGGTACAGCAGCAGAGCTGCCCACAGGAGCCAGTTCAGCAAAGCCCAGGGTCGCTGCGGCAAGCTCGCTGTGGGGCCTGGGAAGCGGCCCGTTTGGTAGTACTGCTCCTGGAATTCATCCTGTGGCACATGGGGCAGGAATGGAGCAAGTAAGCAGGACTGACTCACCAAAGCAGAATATCTATATTACTGTGTATTAATCTAACAAGTGTAAGGGCCTTTATTTACACATTGTCATGTCAAATTTAAACACCAGATTCTGAAAGTGAGACCATACTGGTCAATTTATGAACACGATGTATTAATTTGTGGATTGTTATTATAGAACCATAGGAAGACAGCTTTCAGTCGCGCTTTGGTGGGGCTTCATTCTATCTGCAGGGACACACCTGCCCTAAATCCCATCTCCACCAAACCCGCAGGATTTACTCCGTGCCCACGCACCTTTTCCTGGTAGAGTCTGTGAAGCCAGGCGGAACATTCCGCCTCGTCATCCGGAATAGATTCCAGAGGAATTCTCCTAGGATGACATCAGGGTGAGGGGAGACTTTCGTAAATTTGTTTGTACTGCGTACAGAGTCAAGTGTGGGGAAAGTCCTTTCATGGAGGAATGGGTGTAGATTGTGCAAACATACCCATTATCTAAACATCTGTCTAATCCCAGCAAACAGAGAAGCTATCGCAGGCATTGTCCCCCTTCTGTTGCCACAGTAATTACAGAACGATTCCCCCGCGCGTTCTGGAACACAGCTCTCACCTTACATACAGATCCGCGTGATACTTTTTCCCATTGAGAACTCCCAGCAGAGTTGGAGTTTCATTGTTTCTGAAATTAAGCGTAGAATCGTACACAGCGCTGACTACGAGGGAGACACAAACAACAGACGTGGGCAAGTGTGACAACGTTGAGCACAGAGCAATGACTAACAGGTTGCGACCCAAACCGCTCCTTTTCTTCGCTTATTTTTTTTCACACCCCCACAGGACATAGGAATCTATTCTCTTAACTCGCATGCAATCTGCTAGCGCTGAATTCCATTATCCCAATTAGAAAATACCTCAGAGGTATTTGGTCTTGCAAGGGGAAAGGTTAAATACAAAATAAGAAAGCCCACCCCCAGGTCAGGTGTGCCACTCAAAGCCCCCCTCACCTGCCCCTCGGAGGTTATTCACAGTGATACAGAAGCCCTTGGTCCGGGGCAGGAGGTGATGCTTCAGCTTGGGCAGGCCCTTGCTCTCCGCTACCTGCATGCTGATCTGGTGTTTTTTCTCGGTGAACCGAGTGCCTTCGCAATGCAGCAGGAACTGGGAGGGAACGAAAGAGGCTCCATTACCTGCGGCCTTGAGCAGGGGTCGAATCTGGGCAAAACTTTACTTTACACATGAAAACTGACCATCATTTCACTTCCTCCACAATGCAAGTAATTTGGGGCCTTTGGCTCATTCTGCTTATATCAAGAGTTGAACATGTACGGCACCAGTCAAAAGTATAGAAAAATCTACTCAGAAAGGTTTATTTGTACTATTCTATATATCTTTTTTCTAAAATGTATAGAATAGTGCAAAGACATCAAAACTTTAAAATAACATATACTGAATAATACACTGACCAAAGAAGTATTTAACAAAAAAAATGCATTTGTTGGGGCGGGGGTGATCAGCCCTGTGGGTTGGGACGAGGAAGATCGTCGCTTCAAATCCCTGGGCTGTCACAGTGATCCCACCAAGGCCCTTAACCCCAATCGCTCTGCTGTGTTAATTCAGGTGGCCAGGTTATGTGAGGCGACACGATCACTCTCCTCTGTAAACAGCTTGGGACGCCCAAACTTCTAACTGGTACTGCATGTAGTACATATGTTTTGTTCAGGACTGTGTCTGGGCCGTCTCGAGCCAAATCAGGCCCCAGGCAGCCGCCTACTTCGCCTACGCCTGGATCCGGCTCTGGCCTCGAGTAAATTCTGACCCAGCACAAGACGGCGCCGCTCTTAGGCTGCTATATTAGCACAGACGATTCGGTTCCGCTAGTGAAATCATCATTTTTATTCAATGGCTTAAGGTCGCAGGGGTGGAACTTTGAGGTCTGCGGGGGGTTCAGTGTAATCAGTTGCTAATTAAAAGGCAGCCTCTGGGGTGACAGTGAGGCTGGCACTCGAAGTAGCCGGACACGCATGCGCATACACACACGCGGAGTCATTAACCGTAATCTGATCAGTGGCTGAAGGGCAAATTACAAAGTGGGTTACACCAACACTGTTCACGCTCGAGCTTCTAAGTCAAGGTTAACGAGGGATGATGCTACACCTTCTGTCTGAGTTAAGTCCTACAAAGTTAAACCGAGTTCAGTCTCATTCACACCGGGGGGAAGAAAAAAAAAAAAAAAAAAAAAACGTCGGGTGGGATAGCATTCAAATGTGTTACAATGACCCCTGGACTCACTCATGCCTGTCATCCAACACTGGAGGACTTATGACGTATGAAAAAGCACCATGGACGTACCACACATATCAAGTTACCCAAAGACGAACAAGTCAATCATGCCAAGGAATCTCACTCAACCAATGTTTTCTCAAGAACACCCCAGGGGTGAAGATGATGATGGATTAATGTGTTTTGATGTTTTTAAGACTTATAAATCGACCAAATTACATTCAGGGACTGAAGGACTCTGTGGCAGCTTATCAAAGCTACAGCTCTGTCCCTTTCCTGTCATTGTCTGAAGACGAACATGCACAGTCCTGGTCCTGCTCACCCAGAAGTTCTCGGGGTAATCCCGCAGGTTCTGGAGACTCTGGGCCACAGTCTTACGATCTTCTTCCCACTTCCTCTTGCAGAACACAATCTCCAGGAAGTACCACATCCAGCCAATCAGGGGCACAAATGCTAGCTCCTTTTTCGCTAAAACCTTGGAGCTCTGAAACGGCAGAGGATAGTAAGACTACCTGCAATGTCCACATCAACGAAATCACTTCCAAAAAAACTGCTTTAAAAACTTGCTAATCAAATGTCTCTGTTTTGGAACATAATTCACACTCTAATCGAAATTTTACACTGCAGTCATATGACTGGTGTTTTTATGACTCAGAGCAACATTTGGCCAGAATAAAAATGTACATCCTGCCCGTCTTACCCCGAGGACACCAAATCGTTCACAGAAGGTCCATCCACACAGAAAGTCTATTTCAAAGTTGTGATTGAGGATAACGATGGCGTTCTCCTTGCCATACAGCTTGGAGGTCTGCGGGTCCGAGTAGAGAGTGCATTCTGTACCGGACCACCACTCCAGCAGCACCACCATTTCTGAAGACCAAAAATCAGGTTAGTGGGGGTGTAGGCACAGTCTGATAATTACCACACAATTTAACTTTACATGAAAAAGCTGCAGTGCACTTTGGCGAATACAACAGTACGGGGACGTTTTTGAGAGGTCTGCTTTTTAGCAGCAAAGAGGACGACTGTACAGAAACAACCCAGTCAGTGCTTTTCATTTTTTGCTCGTTTGTATGATGCACAGAAGTACATGTGCCTGGTAACAATAATAGTCTCAAGAGAAGTGAAAGGTCTTACCCTACAGTTTTACTGGTGTATAACTCATCCATTTACACAGTGGAATGTCTCTAAAGAAGACATTTCATTTGGGCAAATTTTTGACAGGATAACAATGGGACAGACATTGAAACTCCTGCTACCTTAGGTAAAGCCTAAAGACTCGCCTGAAGAACAACCTATCCGGCTCAGCGTAAAAATACTGCGACAGAACACACATCAACTGGAAATGATCATGTCACGACTTCCTGTTTCTTTGTTGCTAGGAGAATACCATGACAACAAACATTATGAATTTGCATTGTTTAATCACAGGAAGATTATGAATTATGACATCAAGAAGTAATGGTTAGTGCTGTCATAGTGCCAATAACAGCCGGAGAATACTTTTTTGGAGGCATTTGATAATTTTGGGGGGGGAGGGGGGGTGCTGTAACTTATTCAATTATAAAAAAAGAAAATGACCTGCTTTATGAAAATACAAAATTATATTTATAGGGGTTTTGGGGGGTGGGCAGGTAAAATTCACTATGCTGAGTAAATTTGTTCTGCAATGACTAAATTCACATGGATTTCCCACTACACTGATGTTGGTTTACTGTTTTTCACACCACATTTTACGAGTGGCCTCTTATTACCCATAATGACCAGAGAAAATGATGGTTTTCACATTTAGCTCAGAGCTAGACAATTTTATATAAAATCACTGGCCTTTCGAGAGTAAAGCAGGCAATGAATCAGGCTTGTTCCCAATGTGGAAGTTATGCGTTCATCTGCTTCTAGTTCAGCATGGCTTGCGCATACGAGCATTTCAGCACAGCTAAGCTCCTGGGGACTTGGCCCCAGGGTGCCACGAGAGCTTTCTGATCCTGACATCTCTCGGTTCCCTTTTCATGTGCGCTAACAGCATTCTCACTTGTCATTTTCAGACTTCAGACCTGATATACAAATCAGCTCATTTTCTTGTCTCCATGTCACTCAAAACACAATGCTCATATTCTAGATCACCACGCTTGTCTTCATTCAGCTGTACTGACTGTAGCTGTGATTAACCAGACAGTGTTTCACGCCAGGAAGTGATAATAGTTGTTAATGTTTTGGTTCAGAATGAAGACACATCAAGTACAAAGTAGGATATGAGGTCAGTCATTAAAATGGTAATGTATAAAGGAAGTCAGGTATGTAACGGCTTCCTCATCATCCCGATGTTGGCTTTTCACAGTCTAGTCATGTGAATTGTGATGAGACATGATACATGATAGACCTGCATTTCAAATTAAATTGCAGTTACTTGGCTGAAGACACCACAATCCAATAATGGGTTAGCAGATATGGATGGATGGATAGTCTTCTAATTTCACTGTACCTTGTGCAATGACAATAAAGACATTCATTCATTCAGAGAAATAGCAAGATTTGTGATACAACGCTACTCAACACTATTATTATAAGGACAGAACAAAGCAACAAGTGCCTGTCCCGTGATGCAAGTGTTTGGAGGCTACAACAGTGAAAACAAAACCATTTCAGTCTGCATAACATCTCAGCACCGTTTGTACATCTCAGTTCTTTGTCTATCTCTCTTGGTCAATCTCAATTTAGTAACTAGATCATGAACTGAAAACTAATTAGTTAGAAAAAAATAAAGTTAACTTGGGTAAAAACGTTTATATACCATTGGACTACTAAAAATATTGCATTCTGCGTCATGCGGTAAACAACACATCGTCCCAAGGGATTTCCCTAGTTAATTTGTAGTTATTTAATTATGTTAATTTAGTTAATTAATTTATAGCTTTCGTATTTCTTATTTTTATATTTCTTTCTGTCCTTGCTACTCGCTCATCATGTTCTTTGCCTCTCATACAAGTTACTCTCACCAAGGCCGTCTGACCCCCTGGCTCCAGGAGTCTGTACGACGACCACAGATAAAGGGGCTGCCTCCCGCCGTGGGGGCAGAGACAGACACAGACAGACACTGATCCGGCCGTGTGAAACATCGTTCTGTAACATCTTCAGTCCGTCTTAAACTGCTTAGGCTTAAGGAACCTGACGCATCATTCAACTAAAAGAACCTGAGGTTTCACTGAAGAAATCTATCAGTCCATAGAAGGGTCGGCTATGCTGTCAAATAAACAGAATGTGAGGCATGGCTGCTGAGAAAGAGCTGCCTCCGAAAAAGGTTGTCCTTTGATTGTGTGTAGACAGGTTGGATTTGCTAAATCCAATATGGACCAATCTATTTATCCATCATCACACATTCCTATTTGTTGTAAAGGTTCAGAAGTGCATTGTAAGTAACCGAGGGCTAAATGTCCATTTTTAAACTTTAGCATTAAAAAAGAAAGTTAAACAGCACTTAAGCTATGAGTCGGTTTCTTTTACATTTACAGCACTTTACATACCTTTTTACAGATAAAATTGCTAGGTACGTGTTTAAATAGCTAATTAGCATAACTACAAATGCTCCAGTTTGGTTAGATTAATATGGCAATATGACATTTCAGCCATACCGCCCACCCAAACATAGCATGCATTGCGTTTACAGGCATCCAACACCCACCAGTCGGGTTAAACAGGTCCAGTATATAACTTTGTTGCAAAGACACCAGACAGGCTCCACTGGCTGTACAACCCTTACATACTGTGACACGCTTAAAATGCATAAAAATCTGGGTTATTCTCAGTGATAATTTGCGGTTTACTACTGGTGATCATCTGTTTACTTTCAAATGTGTTGCAACTCTGAGAAGATCACACACTCCTGGGACACCAGCCAAACTTCCTACTGACTGTACCCTGAAATTCACACAAAACACCACAGCATCCCCACAATGCTTCGGAAAGGCAGCAAAAAAAAAAAAAAAAAAAAAAATCATACATTCACTCATAGCGAAATTTCCAAGTAATGCTTCAAATTTTAAACAAAATAACTAGCGACATCATCAAATGTGTAACTGACTGGTGGCAGCCCTGCTAAGCCCTGTCCCTAGCGGGTTTTAGCCTGTGCCCGTGGTTATCTAACCTTGGTTGATTAACATTTTAAAGCACCTCGTTGTACATCAACTTTCCTTGGTTGGTCCCCCTGGGCAGCTCTGGCTGCAACATTCTTGGGGCCGGAGGTTTTCCCATCTTCCCGTGGACCTGGAACCGTTTTGAGACTTCCTGAACTGAGGCGTCTGTCCATAACATTACAAATCATTTTATAAAAGTTTGTGGAGGGAGGTGACCCTCTTTCCTATGTGCCCTTATGCAAATTTAATTGGGTCTTTTCGCTAGCCAAATTTCAACGGCTCAGTCACAGGAAGCAGGGCTGTTAGGTGGGGGGGTGGGGGCTAGACTGCTGGAAAATCTCTTTCCAGTCACTCTGAGCAATTTAGAAAAACAAACATGACCAATGGACTGAACACATACGTGTTTGGCGGATGCATCACAAGAGGCATTTTCTGGCTCACATAAATGGCCCATTGTTTTGGCAGGGATACGGTCTCTAATTGAGTTGAATAGCTGCATACAAACATTATTCAGAAGTGTACGGTCCCAGCGGCTGATGTGAGGCCACTCCGTTGTACAGCCTTTTTTGCTCCTCACAGACCCCGGCTTGTTTCTGCGGTTCCTCCAGCCACTCCTCTGATGCAGCTGTTAGCCGCTTTGCTGAGTCAGGCACTACTTTGACTGCTTCGTGACCTTGATAAGGTTTAAAGGTTATTTTTAGAGTTGTTCCAGGGTGCACCCTCAAGCAGTATGTGCCATTACCATACCGTTAGCACAAGCAAGGTAGCAAATGCTATCTGGAGTAGATGGAAAGTGGCAAGGAAAAAGAGATACTCACAAAAGACAAACACTATCATGCTCCCAATACAATACCTATATGGTTTCTGTATACGGTGGCGATGCATGACGCTAGTCGGCAGTAGTGCCTAGTGCATGTTAGCATAGCATAGCTTGCGAATGTAGACGAGCAGACTGAAGCAGGGGGAAATGGCGGAGCAGACCCGGCTCCCCCAAGTTAGCAGGCGCCACTCACGGCTCGCGATGGAGTAGCACAGCCGGCAGTTGATCCTTCGAGCAAGCTGCTTGTCGATGACCCAGAGCGGCAACGTGCACACCTGGAGCATGTTGATGATCAAGCCGCTGAGCAGGAAGACGTAGCAGATGAAAAGGTGGCAGAGGAACTGCGACTTGAGAGCTCGCAGCAGGCCCATATTTCTTGAACCGTCTTCCCTCTATAGCCGCAAGGGAGATGGAGACCTCAGGTCAATGAGCACTGGGAAATCTACTCAACTTGGAATAGAATATCTGTGGCTCACAAATTTTAATTTACTGATCGGTATCAGTGGGAGTGGCAGCAAGAGTGGACCAAACTTATGCAAGCCAAGCCCAAAAATGCAAGCTTTATAAATGTATTCACTCATTAGAGTGCATTGCAAGTGCACAAAAGAACTTACTTTCCTGAATCGTGGTGAACTTACAGTCCATCTACAACTATTTTCATACACCAGATGGTTGAACCTCCTGTAATTCCTGTCTAACGGACAGCCAGAGCGAGCAGACAAATCTCAAAATAAGAACATAAGAAATTTACAAATGAGAAAAGGCCATTCGGCCCATCTAGCTTGTTTAGGGAGCTCAACTAATAGTTGTTAAAATCTTATCTAGCTCTGATTTAAAAGAACCCAGGGTTTTAGCTTCCACTACGCTAACAGGAAGACTATTCCATACTCTACACAGCGTGTAGTTAAAGTGCTTTCTCAAATCCATTTGAAAATGTTCTCCTGCTAATTTCCACCCATGGCCACAAGTTCTTGTATTTGAAGTCAGGTTGCCGTGCCTCAGTTTGATCAACCCCACCATGACGGCTGCACTGCACTTCCTACAACTGAGGAGAGTGAGAATCAGGTACCAGTATTAGAACAAGAGAGAATTTTTAAAGTATTTAAATGCATCGGTTTGGTCTTTCTGCATTCATTGGTTTGGAAGCATATACTTTATACTTATCATGGTGCATATTTGAGGAAGGAAGGGAGGGGGGAGTGACAGATGATCAGAAGGTCAGTGCTGATTGGAGGAGAACCATCATGTCTGTCACCAGTGTCCTAAACACCAATGAGACTGAAAATTCAAATGCACTGTCAACTGTGTGAGGAAAACTGATAAACCTGTTTATCTTGGCTGACGCAGGAAGTAGACTGATGCAGTAACTCGCAGCACTGCACAACCTTTGCCCGCAGTGACCCATAATTATGCATGTGACTTGAGCGCATTGGATTTGTATTGCTTCAGAAAGCCTCTTACTAGGCTGGCAAACAATCCAGCGTGTAACCTGATCCACAATCAGCAGATTTCCCTTATTAGTGAACTCCCGTGGGTCTCTTAGGGCATCCATCACAGAGATGATACAGCTCTCTCTGGGAGAGACTCTGCCCTTGAGAAGACTGAGTCAGCATGGATCTCACACCTCCGGCGCTGGGGAAGAGGTCGTCCAGGTTACGCCAGCCGGGTGCGGCGCTATCACTGACTGAAAAGACCCATAAAGCTCACCTGCGCGGCCGTGAGTCTGCATGCATTTTATCTCGTCCTTCAGCATCAGCAACAGAACACAAAAGCAGAAATGACAGGTCAATAGGGCAACACTGAGGCTTCCCTAGGGGCGTGCGGGAAAAAGTCTGTACCCTGGTAATGCGGCTGTGAGCCCTACCTCTGCCAGGGCAGCGTGGTGACACGTACGGTGCGGACATGGCAGAGAGCCGTGATCAGCACATGGAAAAACCAGAGTAAAGTGGGAGCTGGAAACTGTTTATTAACAGGCCACTTAATGACTGAAAGGTACCAAAAAAATGAGTGAAAATATACAAATACTAAGCCACCATTTTAATGACCAGAAAAGTTATGACTAAATGATACAATGAGCAATTAGTTACTATAGCTTGACTTAATATAAATGGGAGACTTATTATAAGCGGGCTCTACTGTACATCTATTCACCTTAATAAATTAAGTCTTCAAAGAATGGACAGAGATGCTAGACAAGGGTGGGGTCAAGTAATGCAACACAGACCTGCCCATATCCATACAAGCTCCAGCCTGCCATTTCAAAGAAATCAAACAAGTTTGGAATCCTCCTCAAGCCTTCAGGGGAAACCGCCGATCTACCATTTGCGACGGGACTAACATAACCCCCAATATCACACCCCCCATCCCCCAGAGGCAACGTATTACCAACCCGGCTTCGGTTCCTCAGCGAAATTACTGGAATGATGACAAGACAGAAGCTGGAACGCTGGTCCTGAATACTGGTCCTGAATACCTGACCACTCACCCCTGTACTCTCCATTTATATTATATTAGATACATATATTCTTCCATTTGGAAACAAAGCAAGTAGATGTTTGCTTTTGGGTTGACAATAACTCATGCCTGAATGTCCACATCACTGTCATACAAGTTGTGTGTCATATGGTGACTCAGTTCGATGAATTACCAGTAACTAGTGTCACACGACACAGTCAATTCAGGAGGAAAAAATACCCAGAAATGCAATGGGGGTATTAGTCCAGTCAGTAATCTCTTAAGTGCCTTATTTGTGACAGTACCATTCACACAAATCTTACACCTCTTCAAACTCACATGGACTCTCACACATTCCAGGAATGGTTTTGCTCCACTGGCTACATTCTTCAGCTGAAGACCAGCACCTCCTCATAGCTAGAAGGTACCCCACAGTGCCTCAACAGAAAACCCCAGCCACTTTTCAGAGCTCTTTACCTGCTGCATGGCCAAAAAACAAGTTTAATGATCCGAGTCCTTACCCTGGCCTGACATTACTTAAACTTTATACTGGCTGATGGAAAAACCAAAGCAAACGCAGCCTGGATGGATAAAGGACGTGCTCAGTGACGAGCCTGCCCGCTTAACGCTTCTCCTCAAAAAGACACAGATTCAGATTCCCCCACCCCATCCACACATGCCTGGGCTACTTTACGCGACAGGCAGAAGCTGTGCTCAAACAAGAAGGCAACTCTGACACTTCCCATGGTTGACATGTTATATGGCGCTGAGCCCTTCCAGGAAACCGGCATGACATTTTAAGACCACTTCCTGTCATCCTGTCATTTCTGGTGCACGACTGAGAAAGATCCCTGGCGGACAAAGTCGCTGTGGAGCTGCCTTTGGGAAACATAAAGTTACTCTGGGAAGTACCATGTTTTTATTTGAGTCAATGGGACAGTTCTTTCATTTGTTTGATGAATGTAGATTTTATTGTATTTGGCACAAAGGTCACTCAAGTGTTAGACCCAGCAAAAAGCATACAACCTAACATTATCTTGCATTGAGAATATAAAATTCCAAGTCCTAACCAACAATTTTCTTGTTTTACCAGGAAGAACTGATTATTATGTTTTACACCTTCAAACCAGATCTCACACATTTTGGTTCAACCTATCTGTCCTAAAAAGACTCCTCTTCCAGGCATAGACTGATAGGACCACGCATGTTTTGTCTATTTCATTCCAAAAGCAGAGTACATAAATGAGGGGAGGTACTAAATCCAAGACAATTGCAATATGAATCAGCAGAGTACATGTTTTTCAAAACGTCTGTTTCCTGGGTAACCAGGGTTTTTTTTTTGCAAAGCTTTCAAATCTGAGAGGACAATGGGGAGAGCAAAAGCAACTGTTTAGAGATGAATCCCATTTTAATTCCAAGATACTTCTGCCTTGCGTTGGAAACAAATGTAAAAACCTTAAACTGAATTTAATTAGTAAACACAGACCGAAGAACATCCGTTTTCACCACTAGTGATTACACAATATATATTGTATCCTTACACAATATTGGTACATTATTCCTATGGATATCAGACCAAAACAGACACGTAACGCAAATCTGTGCCTCTTGCTGGGGTCACTGAGACCGTCGGACGTGGTTGCCATGGGAGCCTGGCTCCGCCGGCGGGGCGACCTCCCTCCCCCCTCCGCCGGTGCCTGGAACATTCTCGCCCAGCATCCGGAGCGCAGGGCCGGGACAATGAGTCGCGCGGTCCCCGTCGCCCAAAGCGGTACCGTCGGTACGCCTCCTACCTCTTCACAACCAAGCGTCATTTCCATACGTTTTCACAAACTTCCCGACCCCAGCGTCCGTGCTCCACACCTGGCGTACATTCATGGATATATCTCGCCGTTTATTTTCCATCACGTTGTCCAATTAAAATCGCTGGCAAACCGTATTTGCAGAATGTTAGAAACATTAGAAACACATACTTGATGCGCAGTTCTGAGCTCCACCACAGACCGAAGGTGACAGGCAAACTAAAACAACACGAAAGAAATATTAAGCGTAAATTAAAATACCATTACCATAAGATCGCACTATACCTTGTGTCCACTACCACATGGGCGGCACGTAGCGTCACCCAAAAGGGAGGTGTGGCGAGATATGGAAAGAGTAGAAGCAGTTTGGCGACGACCACGGGTCCTACAAGCAACGTGCTCGGCAGCCCAGATTAATAAGCAAGTTGGCCGGCTGTGCGGACCACACCCGCTTCGGCGAAACTCCACCCCTAATCAGGCAAGACGGAGTCATACAAGACGGAGATGGGAAGAAATAGACGTCAGGGACGCACACTTCGCCAGCACATATCATCCCCTTCCAGTTCCAAACTTCGCGCTGCCCGTGATGAAAACGAAACTTCTTTACACGTAGTTTTAAATGGCCGTGAGGGTGTTGCCTCAAACCTTGAACTCTTAGCGCGCCATATACCGGGCAACAGCACCCTCTGCAGGTCATTCATAGTGGTGCAATTTCACTTGACAACACGAGGCATTTCTGTCTTCGTTTTGAATTCGAAAGCTTACTTCATCTACCTGTTTTTGTATTTATGGAATACAAATATTTCCGCATAATATATGTGTGATATAGGGGATATAAATTTTAAAGTAATCGCCAAGTATTTGTGACAAATTCTTCAGTGGTTAGTAAACACAGCCTGGTGGCGATAGAAATGTCTGTTGGGCTTTTTCTGGAAGCCCCCCACCACGGACTTTTTTTGAGCATCTCTGCGTTTGTGTCGGACATTACGGCAGGTGAACAACTACTGTGATGATAAAAATTCTGCTATAAAACGTTGTGTGAGGGTCACGAAGAGGTTTGAGGGATCGCGGGGAAAAACACACAAATCACACGCTATATATGGAAAGTGTAACAAGTTTCGAGATCAGTACACCAGACCTGTCATTAATGGGCTGAGGGG
>JAODKE010000068.1:19830540-19860068 GCA_026779605.1 Mormyrus hasselquistii
TCTATACTATGCAACTACACTATGCTCCTATGCTCCTAAGCCATGTACATACACTACCACGGGATGCTACTACGCTACATCCCTACACGATATTCCTACGCTGTCCTCCTGTCCATGTTACATTCCTATGCTTCTACTCTATGCTCCTATACTTCTATACTTCACTCTTATGCTATGCTGCTATGCTATGCTCTTACGCTACACTCCTGTACTCCTAATTCAGCTTGTACATGTTTACTCATACAACTGGATGTCAGCACCAAAGGCAGGCTGTCAGGTCCTGCAGGCATTCCAGACAGATTTTTAACTATAATATATAATAAATGTGCATGATAATGAATTTAACAGGCTGTTTAAAACATGCATTTTCCCCAGAAGCTCAGTTAATGCCCGACATTTACGATTACTGGCCAGTGAGTTAGGCAGTAGGGGCTGAAAGCGGAGCGGCAAGGAGAGAAGCATGAGTGTTTTCCATTTCCATTTTACAGCTATTCAATTTGCCTTGTGTGGTTTGTATCTGTAAATCACACAGAAACATGGCCCCGTTTCTATAGATATACGACATAAATTCATTGTAGCATTGTGGGGGCCAGTCAGCCACTGCGTATCCAAAAGCATTTATCTAGAATATTTCTATGTCTGTTATAAATGTATATACATCCATGCATACATACACACACAGATGCTTCATACTTTATGATGGATCAAACTATATTTCAACTTTAAAATGGTGAGATACTGATACATATTCAGTGTTAGCTTAGAATTTTGATCTGTTTCCAGGCTAATGGTATATCACCCCATTATAAATGGAGGAGTACATGTATTTATATAATTTCACATTACTTCTGTGTATTAGTGGCAAAACAAAAACGATAACAATAGAGATTTACTGCTCTACCGGTCTAGTTATCCATCTGGGTTGTGACACTGGGGACAAATGACTCAAGGGCAGGTGTTGTGCAGTAACAAAAGAAGGGTTTTTTATTGAACTAAAATGGAACAAAGACTGGATATAAACTGGAAGATGGGGGATCTAAACGAGGACAGGAACCCAAGAGGGCAAATGCAACGAGAAGGTTTAACTTCTGTGACCGGACTAACAAAGACAGGACAAACAGGTATGTTTATACTGTATACAGACTAATAAGGGGCAGCAAGTGTCAGGTGTGGCTCATTAGGGCCACGTGAGGGAAGAGACAGGGGGGTCAGTCGGACGTAGCGGGCAGGACGTGACAATCTGCCAGTTTACGGTCTTGTATTCAATGTACAGTTTTATCAGTACTGAGCAACTATGAATCTGCGGGGGGACTATACCCTGGCGTTGAATCAAACAGCAGCAAATGTCAAAACAGTAGCTGTCCATATTAGACACAAGGAAAGAGTACCTTACTACCACCATTACCCATTTGTCTTCATTGAAATATATGAAAATTCCTTATAAAACTACATCTGTGGAGGTATCAAAACATTGTCATATTATCTGTCCTAATAATCACCCATCAGGGGATTTATTGGTGAGAATGGCTGAATACACTATGCTCTGAAAGGCAGCTGAAACACAAATCAAGGACAGTTCTTTACCCCCCTTTATACCTCAAAATACCCTCCCCAACAAAGTAGGTGTTGTGAGTGAATTTGCATATAAAGGGTGACCTCCTGGAGTGTGAGGATCCTGAGACAGGGATGAGTCAGGACAGGATGGACACTTCCCATGAGAGCAAATGCTAACTCAGCCTGACCACTGGCCTCTGTAAATTCAGTTACTATCTTAGCACCCTAGTGGTGCCCACATTCTCTCCCTGACTTCCTCCTTCATCATAAATTGCTAACACTGTCTGTATTCAAATGGTCAATCAAGAACATCGGGGCATCTTTGCTACTTTTCCTTGCACACCTGATTTATTAGAAAAAAACCTTTGGTGGGTGAGTGGTCAGGGACGACCACGGGAAATTTCCCTACGAATCACAGCATCACACCTCAAAAGAAAGCATGTTCCATTAGCTGTTCTTTTGCTCATCTTTGAAGGTTATTTAGTTCATTTAGTTTTGGCCAAAATACCATACAGCTGAGGCTCAAAGAGCAATGACAATGGATCCCTGGAGGAACTAAAGGGTAAAGGGCCTTTCTTCAATGATGAAATTACTTTGCCAGTCCTGGAATTTGAAACAACAACCTTTCAGTACCAGCCAAAGAGTTCTAACATGAGAGATAGACAGAGATGCAGGTCCTGGTTTAATCAGGGTTCTGAACCGGCAACCTTCTGATTGTGGGCACAGTCCTAACCAGCACAGTCCTAACCACTATAGCATCTGGGTTGTTCTTGCCAATTTCAAATTTTTCTAAAGCTTTTCCTTGGATGGAGTGGTGTTTTTTTTGTTTATTTTTATTTGTTTATATCGAGCGCTCTCTGGGTTTCCTCGGTAACCTGGCTCACATTCCCTCAACCCGATGTTTCAGCTCGGAACCACTTAGGCCTGATTCCTCAATAATGTGTGACCCTGATGCTTTTCCCCGCTCTCTTTTGAGAAGATCAGTGAAAGTTTAAGGCAAGACAGGAGCAGGGCTGCCAAGAGTGCGGAAACCTGTAGTTTCCAAGAAGAATTCTATATCTGCCCCATGTGACACTCTGCTATTAAAAGAAAAAATAACTTTGTAATGTTCAAAGAATGTGCATTAGGAGAAGAAATCCACAGAAAATATACGCAAAATGTGTCAAGCACAGCATGATTGGAAAGGTCCCACTTTAAGCTGGGACCTGAGCTCCTGGAAGGCCCTTTGAGGTAGGCGTATGTGTAAAGATAGAGATTGAAATGTGCATGATGGGGGGATACAGCTGCTTTTTAAAGAGCAGAAACTGCACAATGGGATTGGTTTGCACTTTCGATAGGGGCTAGACATCCCTGCAGACCTCCAGGGGGCATGCTGACTGTGGAGAACATATAGTTCATAGTGCTATCTCTGAAATCTAGCCAAAGTCAGCAGCTGAGGTGGAAAGTTAATGCCCAGAAAGTACAAACCCAGACCAAGATTTGTTTCAGCCTGTGAATACTCTGAGAGTGTGACTGTACTCAACGGTTGGTTGAACCTGAACTTTCCACCTCTGGAGAGCAGTGTGCACCAGGTTGTACCCACAGTCCCAAGTCTAAGCTGGTTTGGATGCTGTAATCAGAAAGTCTCTGGTCCAAGTCCTGTGGTTGGTGAGGTGGTTTCACCATTTCTACTCCTAGCTCCTGGGCAGAGGTGGAGATTTCAGATCCAGAAATTACAAATCCAGACCAGGATTTTGTTTCAACCAACCAGTTGAGTACTCTGTGACTGCGACTCTTTATACTCAACTGGTTGGTTGAAACAAAATCCTGGTCTGGATTTGTACTTTCTGGACCTGAAATTTCCACCTCTGCTCCTGGGACTGTTTGACCCTGCTTCCCCTCAAAATGTAAGTGTTATGGACTCTGATGGATTTGGCGCGTGGCCGAGCCATGCTGTAGGCAGATAGGAAGGTGGACAACCCATTTGTGACTCACAAGACAAAAGAGGGTTTATTAGAACAGATAAACACTAGAAATACTTACAAAAATAAAACCAGACCTTGAGGGGTCAAGACTAAATTAAGGCAAACAAACAAAAGGAAAAGAGCTACCAGAAGCAGGTTGGCGAAGAATTAAACACATCTATCTTTAGCAACATACAAACTCCAATGACTTCCAACATATAACAAACCACTGGGGAACTGAACAGAGGCAGGGACTTAAATACTGAGGGGAAACAAGATTAACAAAGGGCAGGTAAGATTAACCAACAAGGATTGGGAAAACAAATCACAGGCAAAACTAATAATTAACTTAAGGAACTAAACAGGGAAACTAAGAACTAACCAAGAAACAGGGAAAACAGAATCTAACAGAATCGTTTGTTATTGGGAATAACAAAAACTGATAAAATACAACTAAGCCTCAAAGCAAGAAACCAAAACTGAATACAAAATCACAGAATTAAACTGATACAAACAAAATACAAAGGAAGCAGGATTCGAACACAAAACAGAAGGATTTACAGTCAACCACATGATCAACAAGTTGAGCCATGCAGGCAAGAGATAGAAGAGGAAAACACAAAGACTTACAACAGGAGGGACGGGATGACCAGCAATGCCTGCTGGCCAAACGGAGAAGGGACACAGAGTGGAACAACAGGAGCTGACCCTGACAGTCACAGTCATTTTGAATTAAATAGTTTGCTAAATAAATAGGAAAGGTAAAGGCATTTTAATGCAGTTGTCACTGAGAGCCATAGCACCTCCATCTGACTGAGCCACGGATAGAACATTCTGTAAGGGCATGGGTATCTAGTGTCTGACGATATGTCACAGTCTTGCAGAAACTGCAGGACTTAACAACACAGCACTCACTTTAAGTTTGCACACTGCTGCCTGATAATACAAATTAAGTAGCAGCCAGATCCTCCAGAAAACTTGCAGAACCCACTATTTTAAATCTTTGCAGACTGTCAAAGTAACCAAGTAAAAATGGGGTCACATGATTTTGTTTGGGTAGCAGTAATGTTTGGAATAAGAAGCCCACAGAGTGCTCACATATCCCGCGATTTGTTTTGGGCAGCAAATAGTCCTGGAAAATGCTGCTGCCCCCCACTGCTTCCTGAATGAGGGAAGAACGTGGCATTTCCAACCAGAGGCTGCTTGTTAAATACAGCTTGAACCACAAGCTTTGCCATGATTACAGGTACATGCTTTAAAAACAAGATTGCGTATGTAATTTTTTTTTTTTTTAAGGGTTCCTTTTAGGATCCATGGGTATGTAAAACTCCCGGATTGTTCTCTGGCTGTTTGCTAGGTCAGTGTAGGCCTCCATGTAGACCCCTTCATGTCATGTGATCTAATGGTGCCTTGTACTCCCGGTATTCTGGAGGTTAGACCTGCAGCCATGGACTCTCTTCAAGCCTCCTACCCAGCTGTAGGGGATTGCCGCATGGAGAGGTCTGCTATGGCCCAGCAGCCTTCTGGCCAAACCACATAGCCTGTACAGAGATACCCTGGACCTTTTACCTCTGGTGTTCATTTCACATGTGACCATCCTTGAGCCATAAACTCTAGCTGCTAACCCACCAATCTCAGATCCTGAGACAACAGACTCCCTGCTGGCTGTACTTCCTGGAGTCCCCTGACTCAGCAGCTCCCCCTGAGTATTGCCGTCCCCGGAATCTCTTCCCAGTAATCCCAGTGACAGGACTCCAATCACCATACTGTGTCCATCACCTGTCCAGTCCCCTGATTTTATAAAGTACCAAGGCAACTACACAAGTCCTCAAATTTTCAGCACAGATATTCTTGTTGCATCCCACGGAAGCCTTAATGGCTGACCTCACATTCAGCTTATTTTGATGTATGATCTTTTAATACAGTCAGTTTTGTAAACTTTGCTGCTTCAGCATTTTTAGATTTTTTACATGCTACTATGGTATACGGGAGAACAATTATAAAGATTTCATAAGTTTCAAAGACTTTTATTGAGAGTGTTGCTCTTCTTCAGTTTGTTCTGGAATACTGTATATCGGCTTCTGAGCCAAATCCTGACTGATAGTAATCCATTCTTGTCTTTTTAGTGCTTGGAGTTGATCACAATTTGTGGGCTTCTGCTTGTCCAGCCGCTTTTTTGAGGATTGACCACAGCTTCTCAATGGGATTGATATCTGGGGAGTTTCCTGGCCACGGATCCAAAATTTCAGTGGTATGATCTTTGAGCCACTTCATTATCACCTCTGCCTGGTGACATGATGCTCCATCATATTGGGAAATTCACAGATCATCGCCAAATTGGACCTGGATCATTGGAAAAAATTGCTCTTGAAGGGCATTTTAATACCATTCTTTGATACCCCCCACACACATGGATGGTCTCAGGATGCTTCACTCTCGGCATGACACAGGACTCACGGTAGCATTCACCTTTTCTTCTTCGATCAGTCGATTTTCCAGGTGTTGGGAAGGGGCTTCATCAGAGAAAGTAACTTTGCACCAGTATTCTGAAGTGTAAGGACTAGACAGCAGAAGACTAGTACAGTTATTTTCTCTGTTGAAGCCCTCTTCCTACTGTTTGGCACATATGTAAAATAAACCGAAAATAAACATGATTGCTTGATCTACATCGCGATTGATCAAAAAAATGAATGATGCGCACATCCAGAATGAATAAAATAAACTAAAACCAAGAAGTCGCATTCATCCTACTTCAAGTAAGTGCAGAGCCTCTTCCAGGCAAGGGACCCCTTGTATGGGACGCCAGTGTATCACAGGGTATACACACTACAGGTAAATGACATAAGCACTTTGCCTAACTGCAACAGAAATCCCATGGCATCCCCAGGAAGGGGCTGGGACCTATAATTCTGCCGTAATGAGGACTCAGCACTATCCACTGAGCCACCATTACCCCCTTTAATAACTAAACTTTGCAACAGGAGGAAGATTTATCTCTGCCTGCTCAAGTTGTACCATATGGAACAAAGTCATAGCATAACATTCATGCATGTTCCTGTTATGTGTTTCTTAAGACTTCATTTTGCTTAAGCCTTAAAAGGTCCATGAACTTAAAATATTGTCTGTAATAAAATTGAGGCCCTGCTGTTTATAGCAGTTTAGTCAATGGCTTTTGTAATAAGTAATATGTAATGTGGCATCATAAATGCATGGACACTGAGCGTAATTAGATCTGCTCATGAATTCTGTTCCTAGGCTTCTCTCTCTGTTCCACTCATCTCCACTTTTCTTTAATGTGCCAGGACCCATGGGGGCCAGATGGAGAACATTCACATTCTTCCCAAAACATGTATTTTTCAGGTGACAGCGGCGAGTCGGGGAAAACCCAGGACAGCTAGCATGATCATAAGAAGCAGGACAGTGCATTTCTGGGAATAACTGAGAGTGACACATATGCTGGTGGTCAGCTAATTGAATCAGGGCCATGTATAGAATACCAGAAATACACCAGCCCTCCAGGAGTCCCAGGGAATGGCGGATGGACAACGAAGACAACGATGACAAGTCCCGGTATTGGCCTAGGAACAATCTGAGTCAGTCAAGAGTCAAAGCATGAAGCTGATAAATGGCATCCTGTCTCTGCCAGTTTAATTCCTCTTTATTTGCTCCTCCACTCTTCTTGATTGCATCCTGGAAGAAGAACATGAAAAACATATTTTGCTAAAGAGTCATAGCATAAGGTCAAAAAGTTGAGCGTGTCTCTCTGATATATTGTTTATTCCGAAAGCTGTTTTATAGTGTTTGGTTAGAAGCATTTGTGTGGGATTGGTATGTGATATGTCTTGAGCATCTGGCTTAGGATTAGTGTTGGCAGAGCATTTCAATAGCATCCAGTCTCAGGAGATGCTTTTAATAAGGGCACGTTTTGAAATGTCATCTCTTCTTAGACTTGAAGATTTCTTTGAACTCCATTTGGCGATAGAGTGCCTTTATGGCATTAGAGATGGCTGTCAACCACATTCTTCACTTTCAGTTACTTTTCTTCCCTGTTTTTTCTCTGCTTCACTCACTCCCCATCTACTGTCTGAGCTTTAATGGAAATCATGCCATAATTAACTAGCTTGATTTATAAATTTTCTTGTACAGTACAATCCCGTTATAACAGACCTTAAGGAACCTGGCAAAATAGTCCCATTATACCCAAAGTCTGTTATATCCAGAGGTACTGTTTGCCCAGAACACAACTGCAGGATACCATTTACTCATGCCACACCCCAGCTGACACACTTGTGGTATAGATTATTATATTGTACATGTAGTAATCCAACTGAGCAGACGCGTGAGTATTAATAATCAAGCCTACGTTTCTGTGCTGGATATCAGCGGCACCATGTCCATTGTAGCTGAACAAAACTACAGCTAAAAGCAGCCCTGGGGAACAAATTCTTTGTCCATTATAAATGAAATTCCGTTATATGCGAGTCCACTATATCCAATGCTTTTACTGCATGTTCATAAAAGCGCGCGGCCGGGACCAGCGGACCTCGCCCATTATAGATGATATTCCGTTATAAGCGAGTCCACTATAATGGGGTTAAACTTATTATTTTAGATGGAATTTAGGAAAAGCTTAACTCTGCTTTTGACAGTGTTTCTCATGCAACCTCAGCCACCTGTATTAAAATTGATCGAGTATACTGATGTCTGTATGTTCACCACCCTCCTAACTGGATGTACAACACTGATCATTTCTTTGGAAGGTATCATTGGAAAAAAGGCTGCTTTGGCTGACAGCTATAAAAACCTGAGTGGTATCATAGCTACCAGTGTTAGCTGTGTTACAAACACAACAATCATGTGACTGTCACGAGAGTCCAGTGTCAGAATGGCAACCAACTGTAAGGCTAGGTGTAGTCAGAGGAGTATTAATTATAAAGCCACCAGAATTATCTTTGTCCTTATAGCTGATGTAACCATGTGAACATGAATATAGTTTGAGAAATAGTACAGTAAATCCATCCATCCATCCATCCATCCATCCATCTATCCATCCATCCATCCATCCATCCATTTTCCGTAACTGCTTGACCTATTCAGGGTTAAGGGGGGTCCTGAGCCTATCCTGGAGGCTACAGACACAAGGCAGGGAACAACTCAGGATGGGACTCCAACCCATCGCAGAATAGGATACAAGGCAAATTAGAGAATAAATGTACTTGTTATTTTTTATTAGTATAATTTGTGGCTGAAATCACATTGAGTGAAATGCAGTGCATGTTTTTGTGTGTGTTTCATACGAATGAAGTTGTCATGTTATAATCATACAGACGACGTGACATGATGTCTCACATCACATTCCCTAAAAAAAGTCACGGCTAACAAACAGTGATAATGAAATGAATATAAAATATTTATTTATGAATCATCTCTCCAACAGTGAACATGTACAAAATGTTTGCTTTATAACTAAATCCAAAAATGAGGTGGGTATCAGGAAAATTTACATTTGTGCATCATAAACCATCAAAATATATGCTACTAATTAAAAATATAAAATAATGCTATACAAAGAACTAGTAGCTATACATCGTCAATGTTTTGCATCTATGTATCTGTGATTATTCGTAATATAAAAGAAAAACAATGAATGTGTAATTGCATCTGGCTTTTTATGTTTAGTAAAAACCAAAAAGTAAAAACCCACTGACTGAAGATATCAAAAAATGTGAAGTTAACATAAATAAGCATTTGTTGGTTAAACCGTCATTTCTGAAATGACACCGCTTGATTTGCTAATCTGACGTTGTTTAAACATCTCTGCACAATCACACAATTGGAGAAAACGCCTGCCTTTTTCATTTCATTGAATACATTATGCTTTATATTTTGTGATTTTAGGTGAACATACCAATCAAACGAAAGCAGAAAATAAATCTGTAAATATATTTAAAAAAAAAATCCTGATGTATGGAAAATTTGGATGTTGTAATTCAATGTGTTTTGTACTTCAAATTATGAAATTCCGTCAGTGTAAACAAATAAATAATTATTTACAATCTTTGGCAAAAATGGAACAAATCTAACATCAACTAATAATGCTGTAAGACAAATATAAATAATTTACAGAAGAAATTATCATACAGTCTAAATATAAACATCTTCATCCGCCAAAAACTTAATAAGTTTTTAAATGATCCCTGTTAGAATATAGGGATAGACTAAAACAGACTATATAAAATTTTAATAAACTCAAATTAAAAATTAATTCAAGAACTGGTATGCATTCAAAAGGTATGTATTCAAGATGGCAGGAAACAATGCAGTAACAACAAAACATAAAAGAGGCCGTTTGTGCATCGAAGCCGAGGTCGAAGAGGACGGCCACCGGCCCCTGTGACCCCCGCGGCCCCTGTGACCCCCGCGGCCCCTGTGGCCCCCGCGGCCCCTGTTCAGTCTGTGGTGGGGCAATACATGGATGTGAAGCGTAGCTTCATTAAGGATGCATCAAGAAATCTCGTATCAAAGTGCAAGAAAAGCGTGACACACCATACCAGCCTGATCCAGGAAACCGAGATGTGTGTGACCAGTATTAAAGATAATGGAAAAAAAGTCAAAAAAGACTAATCTTTAAATGATCCATTTAAAAGACTGGTGAAAATTAGATGAAAGTACTTGGGGGTCAGGGTAACAGTATGATATCTAGAGAAGAGTACGACTCCCTTCGACGCTGACATTTGCTCGTCCTCGGACACATCTGCCTGCCATTAGCAAACTGGGTTAGGAGTACGCATTGTAGCTTCGATAGGGGCGGGGCTCTCACTTAATAGCCAATGGTTGGAGATGCAATTGGTGCGAAAGCTTGATGACCAGGAGGAGACTGAGGTGAGCCTGTCCAGTACTTCATCATTGTCATGTCAGATGTAGGTCAGTTATCTGTAGGAGAAACGGTGACATTTACTAAAGTATGTAAGCTTGGTTCACCTGAAACACAGACTGGAAAAATGTAAACACTTGTTAAGAGTGAACGCATAGCAGAAGGCGTGAATATTAAAATGGGTGTATTTCACAGGGCATCTGCAGGTGGAAAAGGAGCGGTGGCTGAATTTCCAGTTAGATTAATGGATTATTCTTCTTTCTTTTGCATTAATTACAGATCCAATCATCAGGCAGGTCAGACTACTGCAAGACGTGAGAGGCAGAAACAAAAGCATGTGGCTAAAGGAGATTTGTGGTTCCTTGTTTCTTTTACCTTATCAACACAGGGGCAAATTCCGGGTTATCTAGATAACAAAGCAAAGTTCCAGTCTCTTAATAATGCAAATTTTAAAAAACGATTTCCCCTCGAAGGTTTAAATATGATAACATCATGTGTTTTATTTTTACACTTATTAAGTCAGTTGTCCAAAGTTTTTTACAATTAGATACTAATTAATTGAGTATGCATGTGTCCTAATGGGGAGGGGGACAAGGGACCCTTAGTTTTTGGTTACAGTTCCTAGTTCACAAACTGCTGATGTTATCAAAATACTATCAACATTTAAAAAAAAAAAAAAACAGAAATGGTGAACTAGTTTTTAGTCCAAGAAAAGGTATAAAAGCTGCGATCAAAAATATTTGCATATGTACGTTTTTTATATTTTTTGCACCTAAAATGTTAATTTAGTATATAAATCAGTGGAATAGCTATGGAAAGTTCTGATGATATTAGCCTCCAATTCACTTCCTGCTATTTATCATGTTCTTTGTTTCATTAAGCATTAAAGTTGGACACGTTGTCATCTAGCTTGCCAAAGGCTCTTGTAAGTAGCATTGAGTTGTACTCTGACAAGTCTGGAAAACCACGGCGAACTCTTCAAGGGTTTACCTCGGCACTCGTATTTGAGATCGGAGAAGAAGATCAGCTCCTGAGAGAAGACAAATAGTCCTAATCTGCCTCCAGCGTACGTCTTGTCATAGACAGGTCCTGAGTCAGCCATGATCTGCTTTCCTTCATACACCACGACCCTTGAAACAAGTACAGAACCGGGACTTTTTCATTGAGTGGACAGCAGATGGGTTAGCAGGTTACGAAATGGTTAACTGAAAGTTTCTTAGAACATAAGAAATTTACAAACGACAGGAGGCCAATCGGCCCATCAAGCTCGTTTGGGAAGAACCCAACTAATAGCTCAGAGTTGTTAAAATCTAATCTAGCTCTGATTTAAAAGAATCCAATGTTTTAGCTTGTGCTGCACTACAGGAAGACTATTCCATACTCTTAACTACACGCTGTGTAAAGAAATGTTTTCTCAAATTCATCTTAAAATGTTCGCTCGCTTATTTCCACCCACAGTATGGTCACAAGTTCTAGGATTTAAACTAGTATTGAAGTAGCTTAGTTGTGGGTGATGTCTTTTAAGTATATAAACTGAATTGTATTCAAATGTTTTGATGAAAATATCTACATAATACCCAAATGCTTCAATAAATGCCAAAAAGGTTCCTCACCTGATGAAGCCAGTCTTCGGTCTGTGGATGAGATGCCACCGATATGCGGTGTAGTCTTTCCAGCCAATGTTCTTGGGGTCGTGCCACAGAGTTTGCACCTGGGGACAATTTAGAAAACGAGACGTGAGGAGCTGTACCTCCTGCCGCTGAGGATGAAGATGAAGACGGATGTAAAGATGAGGTTGCCCACCTGGCCAGGGGTGTTGCCTGTGTGCCACAGGGCATTCCTCAGGTGCTCTCCGGTGCCCGTAGTGGAGTTGACCACCTTCAGGGAAACTCCAGAGATGCCAAATGCCTTCGAGGGTTTGTCCTCCCAGTAAGTTTGTGTGATCTGCTTCCACATCACCACGTAGAAACGTGCGCTGGATTGGTAGCCGAATACAAAGCCGGCGTAGTCGTCATCCCGGTCGGTGTTGACGTAGAATGTGCCGCTGAAGTCCA
The DNA here is from genome assembly GCA_026779605.1 of Mormyrus hasselquistii. NCBI lineage: Eukaryota > Metazoa > Chordata > Actinopteri > Osteoglossiformes > Mormyridae > Mormyrus > Mormyrus hasselquistii. Next base: position 19,842,966 of record JAODKE010000068.1, read on the forward strand.
CTGCACTGAACTCATCAAAACCTATGGTGGCCATTTAGGGTCAGTAAACATCCCTGCAGTGCATTCACATATTAGTGATACAGCAGACATCTGACTCACCAACGGCGATGCCAGGATCAGAATTGGCAGTTTGCACCAGTTCCTTGCCTTGGTGCCTCACCACCCAATTAGGGTCAATCTGTGTGGTCCCCTTAGGGTCCAGGTGGACCATCTGGAACTTCCTGAAGTCAGTGACACTGATCTCGTTGTTCTCCGGACACACGTCAAGGATGTCAGGGATGCTGTCGTTGTCAAAATCATCTTTGCAGGCATCACCGCGGCCATCTCCTGTGTTTGAGAAGGATCGAAAACATTCAGCAAATTTGCAATAACTGTGGATGTTGCTATATATGGATGTCCAATACGCTTTGTTTCAACTTCAGTGCAATATGAATTGATGATTAGTATATTGGTATTACTGGGATTTTCCTCACAAATGTGTCTGGGAACTGTGGAATCCAGTGAAACGTAACAAAATTCTCCATTAGAATGATTGGAGGGAAAGAAGTTCAAAATAGCAACGCTCTTTGACTTTGGGGCTCTGCTAAGCAATATGCAGACTATCAGCTGCCGGACTGCAGCAGCTTCCACTTGAATACATGATTTTAGAATGGACATCCTGTTAAAAACAAACCCACTTGTTAAATGGAGGGAAGAATGCAGATGGCAAATTGAGTGCACCCAAAACGCTTAGCATCTACTTGCTGGCAAAGTGCCGCAGAGCCATTTGTCTCCGTGCTCTTAAATAAATACCAGCTGATGAATCGTCGTTTGCACGGAAGTCCTTGGTACCACGACAGGTTCTGCCAAACTGATTCATTACACAAGAGTCATTTTCATTGCGCCATGTGCTGAGGACATGTTTGTTTTTATTTTACAACTAGAATGATTAATCATCATTGTCTTGTCTTTAATTGCCTTTCTTAAGTTGCTGAACAGTACGGCATTCATTTAATAACAGATTTGTTCTATAACTCGCAGGAACTGCTATTTATGCTTTAATCTAACCCAGTCACTGAAGCCAGTCAACACGTATGCTGCACTCAAACCCATTATTCTTGGCTGTTTTGTCCATTAGCAGTAAATGAAGTCATATTAATAGTTCTGTTTTCCACAAAAAAGACAGGATTGTATTTAGCATAGCACTTATTGGTATGGGAAACAAAGATGTTCACCATGTACCCTGATAACTCTTCATTCAGTTAAGTTTTGGGTGATCTATAGCAAGATGCAGGGTAACAGGCATGAGACATTGAAAAGCCATACAAAAATGAAGAGTATATGCAAGCAGAATATGCTTGAATTATGAATGATTTTTGATTTAATCCGGTATGATACAATTTTGTTGGAAATACGACTCATAAAAAGAGAACAGGCAGTCAACAAAACACCAATCAGCCAGCAATTAATGCAAACTACTGCATACTGTGCCCTCTCTTTACCGTCAGCGTCCAACTGGTCTTTGTTAGGCACCAAGCGGCAATTGTCCCGATCGTCAGGGACACCGTCGTTATCGTCGTCATAGTCGCAGGCATCCCCTTTCCCATCCTTGTCATGGTCAGCCTGGTTGGCGTTGGGGATGTAGGGGCAGTTGTCTAGATTGTTCTGGTGGCCGTCCTCATCTATATCCTGGTTGTTGTCACACTGGTCACCCACCCGGTCGTTATCTGTATCACTCTGTGGAAAGTCAATGAATCGTAACAAAGATGTAAGTACGACAAATATTTTTGGTGGAATGTCGGCACCCAAGGAATGAACTCCAAGAAGTGTCAGCAGGGGTTGGTATCATGGAATAAAGGGGATGATTCTTTGAATCAATATTTGTTCCCTCTAATATTTCTTCATACTGTTACTCTCCCTCACCTGGTCAGGGTTATGCATTAGTGGACAGTTATCACATTGATCGCCCACGCCATCCAAGTCAGTGTCCTTCTGGTCTGTGTTGTACACGTAGGGGCAGTTGTCATCCTCATTCAGAATAGCTAGAGGTGAAAATGCAGCATGAAAATCTAGGCTTTTGCAGGTCTGGTTACATCATAGAGTAGTCATACACAAGCATTTGGATGATGTAGATGACACCAGAAGAGACAAGAGGCTCACGCACCATCACCATCGATGTCAACCGCACAGGCGTCACCTTCCCCGTTGTTGTCGGTGTCAATCTGTGATGGATTGTGCTCATAAGGGCAGTTGTCACACCTGTCACCCACGTCGTCTTTGTCATAATCGAACTGACGTGGGTTGTACAGCAGGGGGCAGTTGTCCTGGAGGAAACAAAACAATATATTTTTCTTCACGGGCATCCCCATTTGGTGAGTCAGCTGCAATACCCCCCAATCAAATTTCAATAAACTTTCAAGTGAAGAAGACCTTCATAAACAACTGCAAAGTCAAAAGTGAGAGTGCAAGCAGCCAAAGTACAGACAGTTTCTAGTAGTTTAGTTTAAATTGGGTCTATGCCATAGTTTTTGGACTATTAGGGGACCATTAGAGACACTTAAGGCACTCGCTCTGCTTGAGAAGCTGTTGGCAGGAGGAGATGCAGCTGTTGAGCAGTCTTCTCAGATCTCTCCGTCACTGTAGACCAGTCCTTGTCCCCCAGCCAAACCTTTATTCCACCTTGCGGTAAAACGTTTGCCCCGTCTAATGACCCAGTTACCGTCACAATAAATGGTTTGGGGGGAAGACGCACCCTCTCATCGTCGATGTTGTCGTTGTCATCATCTTTGTCGCAAGCGTCTCCTTGACCATCCTTGTCAAAGTCTTCCTGCCCAGAGTTTGGCAGGTTGGGGCAGTTGTCCTATAAGACAGAGTTTTAAATTCAGAGCTTAATACTGACCTCATACTGCTTCTCTTAGAGTGCTCAAAGCAGAAATGAACCCCCTGAGCTTGTAAACCACTAAAATTCATGCTGACCAGCAGGATTGTGTCATAAGCAGGTATACGAATCTCGTTTATATATACAAAAGTGTCATCTCAAGAACAAAAGTGTAATACATTATTCAAAACAATATTTTATATTATTATTTCATATTAATCTGTCCTTGTCTGATTTATGTTGCTCTACTACTAGACACCACGTATGAATATCTTTCAAAATTTTACTTTGACGGGGCAATGGAATGCACAAATAGAAGATGAGAAACATCTGCACTTTGAAAGCTAAAAAAAGACCAAAAACAACGATGTTTATGGACAGTGATGAATTGCAGGCGCCCATGTAACTTAGGCTAATTATTTTTTATTGACAGATTTCATATGGATAATACCAACATATCATGTTGGTTTTCTGAGTGGGTAATTTAAATTTAAAACCATTCCTTTTCATGTAGATGCACCACAGTCACTCTTAAATTGCTGTGCGAGAGATGATGAAGAGAGATCTTCATCATTATAAGTCAGCTACCCATCCATCCATCCATCCGTCCATCCATACTTCCTCCAAAATGGCTTTGCCAATACCCCTTCATTGTGAGGAGCCAGTCTCAGAGCACACGTTGCACACACTCACACTCTAAGGGCAACTTGGCAAACTATGCAAAGTGCAAACATGAGGAGATCATTCAAACTCCATGCATGGAGAATAGTGCTGGTGACCCACAACCCTGGAGGCAGGAGGACACTATGTCACTCTCATCTCTGTCAGCCAGCCCATGTCTCCAAAATGCAGAGTTTTCACAGCCCGTACCTTTTTGCAGTGATATGTAGCGTTGGCCCCGCACACCAGGTTCTGATTGGGCCAGCCGTCCAGGTCGGAGTCCTCACCGCAGATGACGCCGTCACCCGCGTAGCCGATCCTGCACTCGCACTTGTACATGGGGTCGCTGAAATGGCTGAGGTAGACGCACTCTGCGTGTTTGTGGCAGCTGTGGGTGTCCTCCTTACAGGGGTTTTCGGGTTCACACACCTGTCACACACAGCCAGATGGAGTTAGCTCTGCGCCGAGTTAGGCTCACATCTAAATGAAAGCCAACGAAATGTATTTGAGGCCTTAATGCTTTACACCTGTGTCAGTTAGGGCCAAATTTCACAGCTCCTTACATCTCCGTGCACTGGGAGGAAACTGCATTAATTAAACCACAAACTGTCAAGCTGTATTGTTTGGCTACAGAGCAGCTAATTTGTTTCAACAAATTTGGCAACCTTCCTGTTATTTAATAGCCAAAGGCTGCTTTAGCCAAAGGTGTGACGTAACCATGAAACAATGACTGTTCCCAACGCCCGTATCCATAACAATTATATCCAAGGCATCTGACATAAAAGTTCTGTTTTAGGGTTTACACAGAATTAAAAAACTATTTATTCCTCACTAAATCTCTAAAAAATGTTGTTTATCGTTCTATCACATCTTCATACATATAGTGAAAAAAACAAACCTTCATAATTGTGCAAGATTATTGGTCAGTCGTAGGAAATTGACTGGTGAAGCAAAAGAGGATCCATAACCAAACTGCTGCTTGTCGTTACCACAGCACTGAATCAGCGAATGAATCACACACATACATGTTTGTAATTATATCTTAATTATAATATAATTAACTATATATAATAAGATCCACTCGCAAATGAGGTCGTAGTTCACCTCAGTAATCTGTAACTACATAATTTCCCAGTGTAATTTGACTCCCCTCCACAGTTCTGACAGCGTAAAAGAACTGAACTATAATCGGAGTGATCCCAAGCTGTGTGCTCTCCGCCGTGACAGAGATTATGGGTCGGGGAGGGACTAAGGGACACATTTGCTTTTAGCAGCTCATCAACATGTATTGTGAGCCTATTTTCTGAATCCAGCTAATGGGGCCCCCCATTCTTGCCTGATGGGGGGAGGGCTGCTTTCACATGACACTTAAGCACATTAGACAAATGAGAAGCACTAAAATCATAGCGCCGTTGTTGACAGGTCATATATTCATATGCTGACGAGGAAAACCCTCAAGGCTCTGCTGCGAAGATTCAAATCGGTTGTAGCTACAGCCTGTTCTTTTGCTCTGTTTGAAGAAGCAGTTTGTCGAGCACGTTTACGTTAAATGTGAAGTCTTCGTGTGCAAAGCCCTAAGTGATGGTTGATAACAGACCTGCTTGTTCTTTTTGGCTGCCTCCACACCCATACCGAAGGGCTGGTTGCCCTTGTACCGCGGGGGACAGGGCAGGCAGTGGAATCCTGGGTTGGTGTTAATGCATCTCGGCGAGCCATGGAGTTTGAAGCACGTATCTGACACCAGGTCACACTAGGGACAGAGGTGGAGAAAAACACTGGGGGTTCACTGAGAGAATCTGAGAATTCTGTATTCAGTTCCCTGTTAGAGGACTGCTGTCAATCAACCAAAAGGATTCCAACAGAAAGGGGGTTTAACCAGTCAGTGATTGACAGCACATAACCTGCCCACTAATGGCTTTGAAGCTGCATGATTCCACTAACAGTACCAGTCAAATGTTTGGACACACCTATTCAGAGGAAGGTTTATCTATACCATTCTCTAAATTTTAGAATAATCATAAAGACTGCACAGACCAAAAAAGAATTACACAAGAATAATTCATTTGTTGAGGGTGGGGGGGGGGCAGCTGTATAGGTTGGGACTCAGAAGGTTGTCTGTTCAAATCCCTGGGACAGCAGAGTGATCCCAACCATTGGGCCCTTGAGCAAGACCCTTCACCCCAGTTTCTCTAGGGACTGGCTGACGCCGCTTTCTCCTCTATGCCAGTTTCATGAGGTGGCCGATTCAAATTCCTCTAAAGCCATTTCTACTATGATTAAGTCAGGTGGCCAGGTCAGCCCAGTAATAGAGTGATGCAACACTCCATCACTCTCCTTTTCAGGTGGCTTGGCGTATTCAAACTTGACTGGTGCTGTAATCTTCAGGCTTGTGGGGCCGGAGAGTCCCATGAATTACACAGGACAACCCAAGATAAGCTGCTTTGATGTGTTCTGACATGACACTCAAAGTGCAAAATATATGTCATGGTACCTCATTGATGTCCTCACAGAAGGTGCCATTGCCACGGAAACCCACGGGACAGGGGCCACACTCCCAAGAGCCATCAGAGGCACTGTTGCAGTCCACTCCACCGAAACATGGGTTAGAAAGGCAGCCATCTGCCCAAAAAAGAAACATGGAAACACCTTTAAATAACAGCAAGAGGACAGTGGAAAAAAACTAGGTAAAACCCTTCTTACTTGCCCAGACTTAATGATCAAGATTGATGAATTTCCTCTGTATACAGATTAAATCTGGCTGTACATTGAGGTAATTCCATTCCGGTGTGTTACACACTGATTAGCTAACCTCTGATGTAACAAAGGAGTCTCTCACACAGTGATTTAAGCTCTGGACCCATTAGTCAGTGAGGAAGCACTGTTGCCATGAACCTACCGACAGGGCAGTCTTGTGGGTTGCAGACATCGATGTCCGTGGCGTCTCCCTGGCATTTCTTGCCACCATATTTCGGGCGGGGGCTGTTGCAGGCATGGGTGCGACTGCGGATTCCTCCTCCACAGGTAGCAGAACAGGTCGCCCAGGGAGACCAAGGACCCCAGCCACCATCAACTGTAATTGGATAGATACAATCCAGGGTATTTCAACATAAAGTACATTTTATTTAGACAATTGCACTTTGAAAAATCTATATACTAATATGATACTGTAAAGTATAAGGCAATTGAGTAAAGTAAAACTTTTCTCCTTAAAGAAAATACTTTAAAATTTATGAGATTGAAAAATCTTTTCAAACTTGGCTAAAGACCCCAAAACTACAAAGACCCCCTGACTGCTCATTTCCTTCCAAAGCTGACTAATAGATCAGAATGAAAGTGCTTTCGGGCCAAAGCCACACATGCTGTCATCTGATCCTCTGTGAGTGACCCTATTCCTCACCAGGACAGGGGCTGGCCTCGCACTTTTGGGTCTCCCTCCCACTGCCGTCGCAGTCTTTGCCACCCAGCTGAGGCACAGGGGAGTTGCAATGCCGGATTCTGGTGATCTGGCCCTCGCCACACGTCACTGAGCATGATGACCATGGCGACCACAAGCTCCATCCACCATCCTGACGGACTGCGGTGCAAAAATGAGGTTAACTGCAGCCAAGCAAAGAACTGGTTTCACCTTTAAGACAGTGATGCCCAAATGGTCCTTTTGTTTCTGTTGTACTTGAGAATGTTCTCAACAAGCACATTCTGCCTGAACTACCGCCCCTAGCTGGGAGACTCCAAGACCCCCCCCCATGCTACCACAAGTCTGAGAACATCCACTTTGATTTTCTGGGAGGGGGATTACCGAGAATAAGTTCTAGGATGTATAATGCAGATGCCCCACTGAGAGGAGCCTGATTACATTTCACTGCTCTGTTAATCGATCTCAGCGGATGGTGGTTTTGGGGGGGGGGGGGGGGGGTCCAGGGAAAGGAAAGAAAAACATGGGTGACACGAGGGCATAAATAAAACCTCTGATATATTGGGGAGGTGAGCTTGGAACATGATTTTTGACACTTCCATGCAAGCCATAAAACCCAGGGTCATTGCAGGCCTTGCCGTGAGTTGATAAGACAGACTATGACACACACTCCTTGGTCATCTTGCTAAGGTTAAAATATTCCAAATCTTGGAAGTTTTCCCAATGGGATGTATTTCCACATGGTGGTTGACCTCACTGATCTGCTCCAAAATGTTTTGGGGGGGGGTTGCACAGCCCTATTTTTTGAATGCTGATGAAGGTAGGGACTAAATAAACTTTATGTACTAAGAAAATGGGGGTTAGAAGGAGGTTCTGTCCTCCAGCGCAGGAAATGAGGTTTTGCCCCCCTACCCTAGACCGACCATTAAGCTTCCCTAACAGGTTCTGTGACAAACTTGATTCTAATTACTAGCCACAACAAACAGCTTTTTGTAATTAATCCATCTGCATGGCCAGGTACATAGACAGACATACTGCAAAGTCATCTTTGCTCTGTCCCAAAATACACGTTTGTGCCTTCCTCATTTGGACAAGCAAAGCTTCAAGGAATTAGCATGACTTTGTAGTTTGTTATTCAATGGCTATACAGAGTGTGACCTATATATGCTGTTTGGTCATGTGACGTCACGTGTTCTACCAAGCAAACATTTTTCGCCTGATATGCACAATTCATCCACTTCCTTCTGCATTTTGACAGCAACATGAAAATCAGCTAACCGCGGCTGTCGCATTTGCTCAGGCTGCATTTGCGGGTCTGGATGGAGGGCCCAGTGCAGGGGTTGCTGGTGGCATCACAGGATCTGCCCCTTTGTTGTGTACCCGTCCCACATGTCACGGTGCACTCCGTCCACTCAGACCATGGGGACCATCCGTCCTCACTGCCGTTTGCTGCTGACACACAAACAAAGCGTCACAAAAAATGGGGGTGACATTATCATTTTATCCTAGAGCTGTGTAGACAAGTTTTTCTTAAATTGTAAATTAATAACAGTGGAATTTTCCCTGGAATTTTTGTTATTTTTCCCTTGTTTCTGTGGAATGTTGAACAAGACTTAGTGACTCGAAGCAGGAAGCTTGCTTGGTCATTGGACAGTGTGGAGGTGATGCAGACAGGTTGTAGAAGGAAAGTCATGTGACCAGGACTATCCACACCAAATTGTTCCACTGAAGTTAATTCCAGAACTCATAACTGGCCATTTGGTTTCCGTTTGTCCCTGAAGCACGAGTTTCAAGCTTGATTTTTTTTTCCCTCTCTTTGCCCTTGTATTTGTTACTTTTATGACATCTTGGCACTCTCCCCATCAGCTGTCCCCACAAAGAGAAAGATCCCCAGATAAACCCGTCACCCCCTGCCAAGTCATCACATCACATGGTTTATATTTTTTGTCCCTGTCTTGCATGACTTCCCAGCAATCCCGTGACCTGGATTCCTCCTCTATTAAATGGATAAATATGATTTTTTAAATATGACTTTCTATTCCTAGGCTCACTTTAATTGTTAGGGAAAGTATGTCATGTTTATGTGTGATGTCACCACTCTGGGCTCAACACAACGACCAGCAGAATCCACTATCTTAGGCTGAGCTAGAAGTATTAACTCGCCACTAAAAATATATGGCTTAGCCGTAAAGCTTCTTAACAAGTTTCATAACAATAACAGGTCACTATCATTAAAGCCTAATAAATTGGGAAAGTTTTCTTGTATCCTTGTTTGTGAGTCATGTCTCTCAATCCAAAAGATCTGCTACTTACACAGACAGACAGGACAGCACTCCTCGTCGATGAAGGAAGGGCTCGCGCAGGACACTACCGGACATGTGATCTGGTGACACAAGATCTTTGATTCCTGTCGAGAAATTGCAATAATGATCACATGAGGTCAATTCTGTCAGCTTTGCTTGGTCGTTTTCTTCCTGGAAGAAATCAGGGGGGCACCAAGGGGGGATGCAGACTTCTGGAGCAATAGGGGCTACAATCATGGAGGGCAAACAACATCTGCTGCTGTTTCTGTGAGAAACCCTCCTGTGCTGGACACATGGGTCTTCTCACGCTGTGGTCTAATGTTTTAAAGGAACGCTGTGGTCTAATGTTTTCAGTCTTAGTACTGCAGGATTTGCTTGCCTATGTAGACATGGCTGGTGTAAGGAAGGTCCTCTAACAGAAAAATGAATCACCTCAGCAGAATTTTGGTCTGGTATTATGCATGCTCAATTAATCACACGTGTTCTTAGCTGACCCTGAGTCAGCCTTCCCACCACATTCCCTGTCAGATGCCACGCCTTCTAAGTCCCCAGGCCACAGCCACTGCATTGTCTGCATCATCAGCCTTCCCACCCCATTTCCTGTTAGCTGCCACGCCTTCAGTCCCCAGGCCACAGCCACTGCATTGCCTGCATCATCAGTCTTTCCATCCCATTTTCCCCCTACTGCCATGCCCGGCATCTCTCAGTTCCCAGGCCATGCCCACCTGGCAGGTACACTTGGTGCAGCTGTCTACGATCCAATCCTCCTTGTCCTCAAACAGGCGTCCGTCCTGCCAGCACATGTGCTTCTCTTTGGTGTTTTTCATCTTTCCAAGGGCTTCCCGCATGATCATGTTTTCATCCGTCTGAGAGCAAGCAAATTGGGTCAATCAAGCACTTTTCACGATGCTTTTATCTGGGTAACATCTGAAACAAGCTCTTCCGTAAACACACGTGATGTCAGTCGTAGCACATAGGAGGGGTTGTGTCACTGGGGGTTGTGCCCAGTCAGATTGTGTTGTATTCTGCTGAAGTAGCCAGAAAGCAGCTGCTCCAAAAAGAGCATTTCTGTCTGCACCAGCACAACTGAGATGAGGAAACTTGGCGGGGGATTCTAATACTGCAAAGCGATCCTCAAACCATTTAACTCTCTGGGAATCTGCGTGCCTGGCAGAGTTCGACGTGCATGGAAATTTCATGTGTTGAGTGTCAACACATTCGTGGAGGAAATCTGGTTGCATATGTATGTGCATTTGTATGCGTGTTCATCCATGTGCAATTATATGCCTGTGATTGTGAAAATGAGTGCAAAGACAGTGTGCTGATTACATTTGCAGGAAGGAATAAAGATGTGTGTGTATGAATATATTTGTGATCCTGCATTTGAGAGTGATGGGTGATGTATGTCCCATTCTGTGTTCCATAGGGTCCAGGCCTCCCTGTAACCCCAGCCAGGATCAGCAGTTGGAATGGATGGATGAGGTAATATATTTTCTGCAAAACTGCATTTGTCCTGGACGTTGAGTATCATTATATGCATCTACGTACATATGTTTCCACTGCTGAATTTGAATGTGATGTATTTGCTATATATGTGTGTCCAGTGCATTACACATCATTGCCTCCCTCTGTGTGTGTGTGTGTGTGTGTGTGTGTGTGTATAGCGCATAATTGGCTCCCTGGTTGTGCGTATATTGCATCATTTGCTGTGTGTGTGTGCATATAGTACGTCATTGCCTCCCTGTGTGTGTGTGTGTGTGTGTGTGTGTGTGTGTCTAGTGCATCACTGGCTCCCAGTTTCTGTGTATGCGTAGGATGCTGGACACACCAGGCAGTTCATCAAGCTTCCAGCCTTTTTCCCAGAGTTTGTACCCAGACTCCCTTGTTGTGCTGTGGCTCCCAGAGGAAGTGCAAGACCGTTAAAACCATAGCCAGATACTCTGTTATTCACATTTGCTGCCAAAGGAGAATGAGCCTTGAAAACAGTCAAGAAAAACCCAAGGCCACCTGCTTGTGCAGCTCCTCCTTCCTACAGGTGAGTCAATAGATATCAGGATCCAGCCATGAAGCCACTATCACAGCCTTACCTTATACTTCCTTACTATTATTAAAACCATTCCCCAGAATTCTGGTAAAAACACAAGATGATTGCGAAGGTTAGATTTATCCAGTGGTTTCTGCATGGGCCTGTGCACTGCTAGAACATTAGATTTAGTTCTAAGCAGGATAAAATTTAATGACCAAAATTGGGAACTGTATCAAGTCTTTGAAATGACATGGTTTTAATCGACATTCTTGCAATGCATCTACCCACAAACAACCTAAATGAATGTTGCAAAGAATTAAGCCCAGAGGTACAGCTGAAACCAGCAACGTCCTGCATTTTGACAGGGACATTGCTTGCTTCAGCAAAACAAATCAATTAAACCTGACCAATTACACCAAGTTTCTTTGTTTTAGGTGCAGTCATATTTAATCCTCAGCCTTACCCTTTCTTCAGGTATAATGCAGGCAACATATATCGACACTGAAGCATGTGATATGATTGTAAATATGTCCTTAGTAAAAAAATTACCCTTTAAATCAGGATTGCCCGATTCCAGTCCGGGTGGGCCAGTTTGCAACACAGTTTGCAGGATTCCCTGTCCAAACACACCTACTGAACTTGGTAATTAGGTAACTAAGATAAAAAATTACATGATGTAAAAAAAATTTGCAAACTGTGGTTGATGCTGGTCCTCCAGGACTGGAACTGGGCAGCTCTGCTTTAGACATTTGTTAATTACAACCTCTTTGACTAATGCTGTGTACCATTTGAATTTGTAACTTGGAAATTCCGAATTTCTATTCAGAATTTTCAACTGCAACTGTCCCTGAAGTCGAAATTCCTACTTGGAAAGTCAGAGGAATCTATACAACCCCTCAGAATTCAAGATGGCTACACCCTTTACTAACAGAAGTGAAAGCTGTAGTTTTACACTGTTTAGTAGCGTTTATTCTTATTTGTGTATCATTAACAAAGGTGGACATTATAGGTCCAGAAAGTCAAAATCCAAACCAGGATTTTGTTTCAACCAACTAATTGAACATAAAGAGTCGCAGTCATAGAGTACGCAACTAGTTGGTTGAAACAAAATCCTGGTTTGGATTTTTACTTTCTGGACCTGAAATGTCCACCTCTGCTCATTAAATTACTCATATACACAGTACTGTCCAATCACTAACCATGGATATGTTGTTGGGTGTTTTTATATGCAAAATACTATGTATTGTGTTGTTATCAACTGATACAGTTAACAATTAACCAGGCGAGAACTGGGGTCTGTTTCAGAAAGCAGGATTTATTGCTTAGTCGGATAACTTGTCGGATTTATGGTGATCAGGGCTAAATGTAAGTGAACAAAGGTAAAGGCCATTTAAACACAGGTAAATTGAACCCAACAAGTTATCCAGCTAAGCAAGAAATCCTGCTTTTTGAAACAGGTCCCTGATTTTACTAAATGTCTTTCCAACTTGTCGTACTGGAATGCGGTTAACTCAGGTGTGACGTCATTCCCAGCTCTGACTTCCGACCTCCGAGGTAAATGGAATTCAGCGTTCATCCTCGGTTTCAGCAGCTGTAAGAATAGTTGAAGCTCAGCAGGGGGGAGGGATTTTTCATACTTACCACTTTCTGCAAGCCCTCCATGAGGTTTCCTACAACGATGCGCAGACCCTTGAGCTCCTGAAACATGTTGCCGAGCTCCTCACACGAGCGCTCGCACGTCTCTGGACCCAGCTCCGACACCGCCTCCTCGGCCTTCTTACCGATGATGTTGCTGGAGATAGCCGGACTGACGTCCACTACTTCCACATTCTCACTCACGGTGTTGGTCTCCTCTGGGAGGAAAGGGCAGGGGCAGAGAGATAATGAGTTACAGCTATGAGGACGACGAGAAGAGAGCAGATGAAGGGTTAGGGTAAGGTGGGATACAAAAAACATCTGATTGTGGAAGAGCCAAAGTGACGTGAGTCCATTGGGGGAATAGCATAAAAACTTCAAGGTTAGAAAATCTTCATGGCTCCCCGGGGTCTTGGACCATCACGCTGCTCCACAGATGTCAATGTCACATGCATGGTGCCTGCAACTCCATTCAACTTCCACACTCCAGTGTTCACCAAACTGGGAAGTTCTCCCCAGGCAACTGTAGCTGGAGCATTACTCAGGAGACGATCATGGGCTGTTGGCAATGGAGGAGGGGGCATACAAAAAAAATAAATAAGAAGGTAAGGGGAAAAACAGCTGTGGGCTTTTGGAAGTATGAGAAATCTGTGCTCTCATCATAAATCCTAGGAAGCTTTGAGAAAACACTGGAGTTCCCGAGGAAATCAGACGACGGGCACTTATCCTCTTCTGCGAGACTCTCTACAGGTGAGGATGATTTAAAAAGTGTGCTAAGGAAAAACTTAAAAGATAAAATTACTAGTTAGTACTTCTGTGAAGCAGTGAACGTACCAATGGATCCTATGTGCTATTTTACACATTTTGTTGGTTTCGAAGTGCAAGCAAAATGTCTTGGAAAATCCAAAAAAAAATGAAAAAAACCTTAGTGACAACATCATAACAGCACCACATATCTTGAAAAAGTATATTATGAAGATGTACAAGAATTAATAACAGTAGTTTTCTCTCTGTGAGGTCGTAGTGTTAAATCCTGCAGATCCAGGCAGCTCTTGGACTCCTGCAGAATTCATCTGCGTTAAATGTCTACAAGAATTTTATCGGATCTCCGGCTTGTTACCGGACCAAGCTTGGCAGTCAGTCTGCCATTTTTTTGGCAGCACACTGTTTGAGAAAGAAGGAACTCCTTCTCTGTCCATTTGCATTATGGGAAGAGAGGGAAGCATACAGAAGTTTGAGGTGTCGAGGGGAGGGGGGGGGGGGGGGGGTCTTGAGCAAAGGCAGCATCCCTTTTCCTGCCAATATGGAGTCCTGATCTGGGTCAGAATGTCTAGGGGTGTCCGGTCACTCAATGGGTTATCCATGAGTCCAAACACTGCCCTGTTTTGGATCACAGTTCCAACTGCTATGTCTGTGAGCAACAAGCTCCAAAGAGAAGAAACCAGTAGTTTAAATCCAGCTTACAGCACCCTCCTAACATACTGGTGGTATGGATATACAGCCTTTCTGTATCCACACTCACTCCTAGAAGCTTTCAATACAAAACAATATCGAAGGTGCCATAACTTAACCCAACACTGCAGGCAAAGGAAAATGTGCATTAATCAGACAGTGAACGCTAACTTCTCGAAAGCAGAAAAAAAACACTTATAAGAATTTTGTATATTGATGTATATGGGGTGTGATTTCCTGGAGTCTTTTACTCCCTTTTCAATCTGCAAGGCTGACTCATCCATCCATGCACGTAGATATGTGTGACTATGTTTGTTGGGAGAGAATTGCAGACACTAAATCCCACAACTGGATCCTATTAAATGCAAGTTAAGCCATGTCCTACGTGGCAACAGTTTTTATGATGAAGGAAATTTTGGGCTGGTACTCTGAGCATTTCAATGCCCGGGTGAAACCCAGCCTGTGGTTCTGTTTAGAAGTTTTTCCACACTCGCTGGCTATGATTGGCTGGAACCCTTCAGTGGGGTTTATTAACCATATATAACCGCTATCCAAAATGACAGCCCTTGTGGGATTAAGACATCCTGAAACACAAACATAAAGTCTTCATACGGCTTCATTCCGTCACGCTAGAGACAATGTGGTTCCACCAAATGCAAAACCAGAACCAACGTCCTGACATACTTCACCACATGCTGGCTTGAATCCAAAGGAAGGATGGCACAGTGATGGAAAAAATTAAGATTCAAAATCCAAGTGGGTGGGATTACTGTGACCCACCAATCACTGCCCGATTAAGACAAACAGAAACCAACGAGTAACCAATAGGATGTGGGTTAAACGTCACAGTGATTTTCAGTGCACAATAACCCTACCTACTATTGGTTCAAAGCCTAATGTCTCCCATCAAAAGAACCAAGATGGACCCAGACCAAGATGGAGCTTTTTCCAAATCAACAAATCCATCTTTTGAGTGTGAGAATGCAAACACAGAACTAAAAGCTCATGTGAAAAAAGGCTTGATATGGACCAGCACATGACCTCATCACTGGCATGTGTGTGTGCGTGCCTCTCTTAGGAGGGTTGGGGTCTATTCTACAACAGCGCAGCTTCCATCAAATCTTTGCACTTGCGGCCAACGCAAATAAACGTAAACATCTGCCCTGCTCTCCGTGAAAGCTGTGCGACATTACCGACACGACAGTTTCCCAAAAACATGATGTAATACAGTAAGATATTTCCACATAAAAACCTGCACACGTTGTGGCCTACTTGCACAAAAGGGGAAAAATACAAGCTGGGAACAAAGTTCTTTTCTGTCCGTTTTACCCAGAGCACTATTTGCAGTATGTCTGCACATAAAGAGCAGACTCTCTCCTATACTTAAGGATACATCATGCCAACTTCCAGCATTGTTCTTACAGCAGTGGGAGAGCTGTCCTCTCACATCAGCATGACAATAATAAAGTCCAAAAATCTAAAAGGAAGCACTTGAAATGTCAATGATATTCTGGCACGGTGGCTCAGCCAGAGGTATTTCTCCTTCATAGGCTAGGGGGTTCAAATATTATCTCCAGGTGCACCAGTTTCCCCCCACAGTCCAAAGATATGCAGTCCAAAGATATTTGCCATTTCATAATTGCTGATACTGCATAAATTAATGTGTGAGAATGTATTCATGTTAGGAGAGGGATAGATGGATGGATGGATGATATTTTTGCGAGTAATATATCACCCCCTACTGGCCAATTTAAACATCTACACTCTTGAATTACTGTGTGAATTAAAAATGGGTAGATTACGTAAAAATAAAAAATGGACGAACTTGAACACAGATTCATGAATCCTAGCATTGCCCACTGTCATGTCTATGAAACCGAGTTGGAATGATTAAACTTTTTGTGATTAAAACAGTGCCCAGGTTTAGTAGCAGCCATCTTGCAGCCGAAAGCTGACCAGACTTTCTTATGGCTCTATATGCGTTAATGAGGGCACCTTCGGGAAATGGCGTTCACTCCTACCTGACTTGGCCACTTCGCAACCTTTGCTTCGCAGTATGTCATTCACAGTGGTGTCGAAGATGAAACGGACGTTCTGCAGCAGACCCTGCGAGGAAAGACAGGCAACACCGTCGGCAGGACAAGAGGCACTGCGGCGCAGCAAGTGCGTTTCATCTCAAAATGGATAACAAACGGATAACATTGCACTATAAACACAAAAAATAGGTCACTGAAAAATGCCGCCGCTACAGTACATTTCAAAAACAATACTTGGAATGAGACCGCGATACCCCAATATCCAGAATCTTGCTCTGTGGACATACATCCTTATAAATTACAGACTCTGCTTAAACCAAGCACTTTCTGAGAGCCATACAGTATCTATAAAACCTTTCTATAAATAGAGAGCTCGGCTCCTATGAAAACCCTAATTATGAGTCAGGGCACTTCGGGAGAAGGAGTGACTCTTTATTTCTCTTATTTTTAACAAAGGCTGCCTCTTAACAGCATACCACACAAACTAATAAAAAGTGAGGCAGGAAAATCTGGGAACTTTTTCTGCTGGACAAACAGAAGTTCAGTCACAGGATGTGCAACAGGACTAACAGAAAAGCAGCAGGATGGGGGCTACCTGGTGTCTCAGTGTGGTCATTCATAACACTGTCTAATGGGACAATGGACCCCTCTTACTGATCCTATTGCCCCCGCCCCCCCCCCCCCCCCCCCCCCCCCCCACCCCCCCCGTCCCATGCGCCCCA
>JAODKE010000068.1:19860168-19872362 GCA_026779605.1 Mormyrus hasselquistii
ATATAAAAAATATTTATGTGTATATATATATATATATATATATATATATATATATATATATATATATATATATATATATATATGCCTCCATTTGTAAATGAGTTTTGGGTTCAGGAAGCACAGAGGAATCGGTTGGGAACACCTGGACACCTGGAGGTTATATTTTTATATTCTTCCATCACCGGCATGGCTGCACAAGGATGCACAAAACCCAGAGATACGCTGAGCACCAGCCGAAGGTGGTTCCTCTCTCTCGGATACATCTCTCTTCCGTTACCTATAACAAAATGCTGTGTGATTAATGGTAATCACCCGTTTTTCATCCACCATGTTCTTTCTGACATGTAAAGCTGTCATGCAGAGTGCCCAGTGGCAGCCACTGACATTGTAATGAGTTCGTGTGTGCGTGCATGCGTGTGTCCATCCATCCATCCATCCATCCATCCATCCATCCATCCATTCAACCATCCAACCATGAGTTTGGGGGCTCGCTGGTCTCTCAGTCGGCCTGCTGGGGAGTGTGTCAGACACGTCGTTCTGCTGAGTGGTGGTCTCACCCTGGGGTGGCTTCCTTCTGCTGAAGGTTAAATCAGGTCACTGGCAAAACACAGCATGTCTGCTCACCAGCAATAAAAAGCAAAAGTCGCACAAATTGATGCACAGCTGGAAAATGTATCAGCAATGCAGTAGCCTGGGTTAATGGTAAGCCTTGGGTTTAGCATTTGGGGTTTAGCCTTGCTTCCTGGGACTTTGGGACAGCTTTTCTTGTGATGGCGCCCTCTGCAGGAGAGGTCTGTGCATAGGGGTTCGGCTTGGAGGCCGATCGCATTTCACATGCTGCAGGCATACACAGCGGCAGTGCTGTCGCATGCATGCCATCCTGCCTCCCTGCGATGAGTCCGGGGGCCCCGCTGTGCTGCCTTCTGTCTACCCACCTCCCCTCCACCCCCCAAACCCCCCCCCCCCCCCCCCCCACCACCCCTCCAGCCCCTTATTTATACAGATGCTGGTACAAAGACAGAGATGTGATTTGACATACATAACAGCAAACCAGTTGTGCAAGGGAAAAGAAGATGCATTCAGCTTAGAATGAATTATACCTGCAGCATTAACTAGCTGACACAAGAAGTATTTAATAAACTTATTTGAACCACATCTGTGTGTAGGTGTCTTTAGATGATATTGGGGTAAAAGGCATCACCTAGCAAAATGATGGGGCTCTTTTTCTAGCTTGTGGACACGCTTACCCTGAAGTGGTTTTCACGCATGGATCCCTTGGCAACAAACATGTGGGCACCATCTGGACGCAGCCGCTCGTAGAAGGGCTCGTCCAGCACGAAACTATCCACCAGGCTGCAGCCCACGTACAGGTTGGCATTCTCGCCCTGCACCTGCAGCGTGATGTTCTTCCACTGCGAGTCGGCCACGTCCACATCCTCAAAGGACACCACGTTCTGGGAGCCATCGAGCCAGTAGACCAGGTCCAGAGAATTGGCGCGGCCATTGGAGACGATCTCGAACTGGCGCTTGCCGCCTGGGCCCTCCAGGCCAAGCAGGGTGCCCCGGGAGGCTCGGTCCTGCCGCACGGTCGCCACAAACACGAAACCCTCGCTGCTCTGCATCCGCTGCAGGATCTGCTTCAGCGCAGGTGGCCTCACCGAGGGCAGCTGGTCGAAGCGGATGAAACGATACGCTGGGGCATTTGGGTCTTGGCCCCGGAAGAGCTTTGCGCCCAGAGTCTTTCGCGTGATGTGGCTTATCTCAAACAAGTCAAACACAGTCTCCTCTTCAAGATCACTATCTGTGGGGAGCCGACATCGACAGAGGCAGAGATTACTTTCCTCTCAGACAGAAATGAATTTAAGAAATTAATATACCAGTTGAAATTTAGTTTTGTTTGTCAATTAGTTCACATTCGGCATTTACATATGGCCTATAAAATTCATACAACACAATTCCATAACTCTGTAAACAAGCCCCTTGTATTAAACAACTACCTTATTATAAATGATAACCTACAGCCTTGGACAATTAGTCATCATATATATTAAGTAATTTTCTCTACCCTGAAAAACGGTATTCACAAGAATATAGTTCATAAACCGTTAACATATGCACACACCAATCAATTTTTCAATCTAGGCACAACGTTATTACCTTGACTCTGGGAGGAGACGGAAAGGACTAAAAGGTAGAGCCAGTAGAAAATACTCCTGGAGATCATAGCTCCTTCAACCACAATAAAAAGGACACATCGTCAACATCGTCAACAGACACATTCTTCTACACACTGCAAAGCTGACTCATTCTTATGTCCAAGCTTTAGTTTGTAAGGGGTAATTAAATTAAACATAGAACATTAACATTGCCTTTTCATATCATTCATTTCAAACAGTCTTGACATCTGTACATTTATTTTACAGTAAAATAAAACTTAGTCAGAAAAATGTTTTCATATATACTTCATATGTATATATATTTCAAAGTTGAGGATGAAAAAAAGTTTTAAACTATCAGGGAGAGAACAGCACGCCGAGAACCCCAGAAATAACGCATTCGTTCTGTCGCACTTTGTTCCCCCACACTGACACAAGCAAGCTTTCTGGTTAGTCAGTATTCGCAGATTAAAACACCTGAATCAGCAACGTCCAACAAACTGCAGGCAAGAGTCACTTCATGTCTCATACAGAAATATGAAAGGATGCATGGACGTATAACCGCTTCCAAAATGTAATGAACTCTCATTTACCTGGAGCAAAAGTGCAATCTTTTTTAAAAAGAAAATATCTTAAATATCCCTTGTATAAGGCTGATAAGACGCGATGTATTCCTCTCGAAATATTATTCAAACGGTCTAAAAATAATATATATATAAATAAATAAAAAAATTAAGCACTGGTGCGTAAAATATTATGTCCACGGTGTCAACTAGATCCAACCTATGTGCCTGAAAAGTTAGAGGCTCGAGCGTAGCTGTGTCTTCTTATATATATAGTTTGGTATCGGGTTATCTATCATGTTTAAATATATATTTTTTTAATCAAAGTACTGTGGCAACGATATTACATAATTTCTATTTGATCGCGCAATTTGCTCATATACCTGTTTGCCGGCTTTAGCTCCGCCCTTTATCTTTAAGTCCTCCCCAGAAGTCTGCTACCCTTTCTCAAAAACCAAGCTGAGCCCACTTCATAGCGCGATCGGAATCCGATTTCATGGAGGAGTCATTCAATAAGAAAATGCAAAGCCACCGTATAAAAGAGAGAAAAGCTGAAGTAAAGCCTCACTCTCCAGACAGGCGTAGGTAGACTCGAATTCCCCGGGGAGAGGTGCAGCCAGCACCGCAGGAGTTAATGGGATATATGCTCAGTAAATTATGAAAACATGCATAAAGATGCATGAACCTTTCCCTGTGTGCAAACATGCAAAACCATGAATGTTTAAGTCAAATATGATAATGAGGGGATGTTGGTGGTGATAAATAAGACAAATCAGCATACATATTTAATAATGTGACCATCAGTATTTACAATTTTGGTATTTATAGATTATTAATTATCGTTATTTGTCCATAGTTCATATCGTTAAATAATACCAATAGCTGTGTAACAGCTGCTTTTAGTTTAGATATCAAGAGTAGAATCATGTTGTAACTTATAAAGAACTAAATTTAAAAAAAGGAAAAAGAGGTGAGGGGTTTAAGGGACTTTTGAATGAAGGGAGAAGTTTAAACATCTGGCTATACGTAAGTGAAAGATTTTATTACTATTATAAAGTCAGGACTATGGAAGCAAATGGCCATTCTGAGTTTCTTAACGGAGAGATTTTACCCATATTTAACGCAAAATATACGGTGAACACCATTCATGCAAAGCATACATCAAACCGATGTTCATGACTTTTTACTGAAAAGGGGTTCAGGAACGCATCCTGCCACAATCACACAAAGTCTAGTGCATTTAAACACATCTGCTGCATATCTTGGTAGATCCTGCAGATAATTGCCCCAATAATTATTTTGCTTCCATACAATATGAAATATGTGATATGAATGGGTACTATTGGGTAAATAATTGCATGCTCTAAAAATGTTTAAGCATACAATGTTTTATCCGTATGTCCTGAAGATTTGACTATGTGCTTGTTGCTGGCGAACTTTCTCCCCCAGTCTGGAAAGAATTATTTTTGTCCAGACTACTATTTTGCTCTTGGTGTCAGAAAAGAATGACTTGTATATTCACTGGTGGGATTATACATTCCTAAGAATTTAGGGGAGCAGAAATGTTAAACAATAAGGTGACTCTCAGAGATACTCCGCGTCATTTGAATGCAGCTGCTGCGTTTTACGCATTTGGCGTAATGTTCTGTATATATCCGAGCGGCACAAAAATGTGAAGCTGTGATTCAAAGCACACTGGGAAGGAAATTGAGAAGTACACAGAACCAACGGAGTAGTTGCACGTTTTTGTTATGTTCATTGCACGTTTGTGATGTATATTTTCATACAAATGATCATTCTGGCAAAAAAAAAAAAAAAAAATAGATATGGCTACAGAAATATGATTTGAAAGGAGAAAATGTTTCATTATAGAAACATCATTGTACCCCACTTATTTGAAATGAGTATATAAGGCAGCTAAATATTGGACAGTACCATTCATAGACATGTTTGCCTGTCAGCAAACCCATTTCCAGTGGTGATTTACAAAGCCTTATATATATGTGCGCACGCACACACACAAGCACACACACACACACAAAAACAAGTCAGTCAATGATGTAAAGACATCTTTGGAGAACTGGAAACTCTCAGTGCAATTTGTACCTTTGCTTGTCATTGGAGCTGTAACTTTGTAATAGTACCAATGTTCATAGTCCATTTCTGTAGCTTAAAAGGTACAATTACCCACAGCACAACTGGCAGGCCCTTGAGTATACAGCCCCAGTGAGATGCAAATTTTGACCCTTTTTTTCTGAGAGTGTAGATAATAAAGTGTGTGGCGTGTGGCTGAGAGGTTAGGCTTCAGTGCTTGTGATTAGAAAGTTGCTGGCTCAAATCCCATGGTCAGCAGAGTTGCCACATCACCAGAGTTTCTAGGATGTTCCAGCGATGCTAGAGGGTGAACCTCTGCTTTGACACCAAGATTACTTCTATAGGTGCATGTCTTTAAACAGGAGAGCAAGATGGATTATGTGAAACACATTCCCATATAACTGGACTTGTACGAATGAGAAATACAGCTTCATTTCATTATTCATGCCTTGTTAATGACAGAAGCAGGGGAAATCAGGCACTAGTCTCTAAATCTGCAGATAAATTGGCCACTAATGTTGATTACATTGTACCAACAAAAAGCCTGCACCACTATACTAATTCAGCAGCAATGGTTCATGTTTGCTAGAATATTTAATTAACAGCTCAGCTACAGTAGCTGGATGGATGGGTGCTGTGTGACAGACATCCACATTCTTCAGTCACTATATTCATCCTGCTCAAAGGCTTGTTTGGGTTTCCTATCGTCTTGCCTACAGTATCTGCGGGCTAATTTTTTTCAGAGAGAAATTGGCTGCTGCTCTAAAATCCACAATCCAAATTGTTAACAGTTATTCAAGATAACGTGCTGCTTTAACTGAACCTTCCCTATTTCCATCAGAGACCAGGGTCTCACTGCCAGGCTCCTTTTCCTCAGACTTGTACCAGCACTATAGACGCCAGGTTTGTTAATCTGTTTTTAATAAATACACCTGACAGCACTTGAAACCTAGAGATCCACCTGAGGCCTATAATTGACAGCTGTTTACATTCATAGCAACTTGCAGATATTTTTACATGTCTATAAGGATGAACATTTTAATTCAGTCATATTTTAGTATCATACCCAGAAGCACTTACAGTAGGTCTCAGGACTCAAACCAACAGCCAAACATTTAATCCTGAAAAAAAATTGCCATCTCTGGCCCACATTTCAGGCTGCTGAGAGCAAATTTCATAGAAGGGGGTATATTTCACAAGTAATACACTGTAGTATCAAAAATAATCTGGATTCAGGATCTCCAGTTCAAAGGACAGAGACCACAGAGCTGCAACCCCAAGTAGTTCTTGACTCTTTGTCTTCTTCATCAAGGCTCTGATCATGAGACAATACAAGCCTAGAAGGGCCCCATTTTCTCATTTTTCTGAAATCCAAAAAAGTATTCCCCGCTCTAGACCACTAAGTCGTGACCACGTCAGGCTTTGAATCATTTCACTTTTCTTTTTTTGGCAGGATCCATAAAGTGTTCTGCAAGGTCTTGTGGGTTTTGTGAGCATCCAAAAAGGCTGGTTTGTGCTACTGACATACATCATTTGGTGGATCATGGAGTTATTGGCATTCCTGACAAAATGCAAAGAAAGTTACAACATGATCCCATGGAAATTCATTCCTGTCACTGTGACCGAGTAATTCTTATATTGAGGCATTTGTCATTCGAGTGATACTCCTGTGTGTTATTAAAGAGGAGCCATCAGTGAAGATTAGTTTATAAACAGGGCATATTTCTGTGTTGATTTGTCTGTGTGATTCATTTTTTGGAATTCCATTAAATGCTTCATTTCACAGCAAAATATATTCCTAGCTAGTTACAGTGGTATCTGTGACATACAGCTTCATGAAATACTGACAATTAATAAGGCAAATGGTAAATACACATTATGCAATCATGGAGATAATATCTTGCACATATGGAAAGAGAAGATAATTTGGATTGATATAACTGTTATATATTGTGAAATGACTATGCTACTTTATAAGTATCACTACTGAAATTATGACTAAACACAAAATACAAGTCATTTTTATGACCAATAAATGTTGAATTTCTGGGTATTTCATAGGTTCATCCATCTTCCAACCATTTATTCACTACAGGGTGGTGGAGAGCTTGGAACCTATCCCAGGAGGCACAAAGCAGTGGAAGAAGACAGACTGCCAGTCCTTTAAAAGGCACAGACCGACTAACTCATAGGCAATTTAGGAAACAAACTCTACATACACTCGGGGCATAGGATTCAACCCTGGGGATGCTATGAAACAGAGTTACCCACTGAGCAATGCACATTGTATAATTTGCATGAACTAAACTACTGCCACAACTTGCTACAGTAATTATAAAGATATCTATTAATCATGTTTGGTGACACTTTACTTGAGGGCACACAACTTAGTTATTGCACTCAAGAACAAATCATGAAACACATGAACCGTCATTATTAATTAATGATGAACAAATATGGGATCAATACATAACTAACAGTTGGATTCTGGATATTTTTTATGGATAAATTAAGTCTGTACTGTTAGATTATTAGTGACCCTTCAAGTATTTCCTAATGTCTTTTCTTCAGAATGGCTGACATGGTGATTACACAAGGAAATAATCATGAATGGAAAGGAACAAAAACGTAGGGTAAGAACACGTACCAGTACTACTGATATAATCAGATGAACCTGGTCTTTACATATGATCTTAGGAAGCACTGAAATTTTAACAATCCGTATAAAAACGGCATGACCCACATTACTGAATGTTACTGGATTTCACAGAATGTACCAGAAAAACTACTTCGTTTTTCGGCATTCGGTTTCTCTTAATCGTAAATCATAGTTACAGCTCCTCAGCAGAAATGTATTTTTGAACATAGTAGAGAAACAGGTCAGCACTGGCTTAGTCTAGATCAAGGACTCCCTCATCCCATCCCTGGAAGGCACAGATATGAGTAAGATGGATGTTTAATTCCACTAGAACATGCCGTATTGTGAACAGGAAGTACTCTCTACCAGCTAGTGGTTTTGATCCTGAAGAAATATTTAAATTGTATCATATGTGGTTGCTAAGAATTCCGTATCGGGGACCCTGAGCGAGCCACATTCGGCCTAACACCCGAGGCTATTTGTGCGCTGTTGAAAATGTTTAAAACCAAATGATGAGGCTTGGCTATTTCAGGCTGGACAAACAGGTTGGGGCTAGAAAGGAGGGGTCTGACCATAGACCTCCCCCCCCCCCCCCCCCCATCCATGTTCTGAAAGCAAAAGGAGATGGGAATCGCCCCTCGATCATCTCTCCTTCAAACATTCCAGCTTGTAGTGGTAGCTAGCAAACCTATTATAGTATTGCACGGACTCTCTCAGTTGGAATGAGACAACCGTGTGATCTGGTTCTGGGCGCCAATGCTTTGCAAAATCAAACACAAAATTGCTTTAGTGGATGACAGAACTACCTGCACAGGATGCCTGTCAAATAAATCATGTAAATTATGTAAAAAAACACTGCATGTATTTTCCATGCATCGTGTCTTGTTTCTTCATGGTATGTACTTTTAATACAACTAAACCTTCAT
The DNA here is from genome assembly GCA_026779605.1 of Mormyrus hasselquistii. NCBI lineage: Eukaryota > Metazoa > Chordata > Actinopteri > Osteoglossiformes > Mormyridae > Mormyrus > Mormyrus hasselquistii. The sequence continues at coordinate 19,868,546 of JAODKE010000068.1, forward strand.
TTGATGCCATGTTTTCTGCTTGATACTGCATCCTGTTTGGCTGTTCCAGAACCTCACAAAACAGAACATGCACCTGGTAGGTAGACAGGAAGGGAGAGAGAAAGAAACTGAAAGACAGCTGAGCGATTGGTAGTTCCAAAGACCGGACATCAGCCAGTAGACATCAGAGGTCTACGCCACCTCGGGATCAGAAATTCAGGCCATTTTGATTAGTGGGCATGCAGCAGGATACTATGCATCTAACTGACCCACTTTACGCTCAGCCTGACAGACATTCCTTTGAGCTTTGAAGACATTTTGTTCATTCACGTATCCCTGAGCGGACCCAGTAAACGACTCCGTAATAAGCTTACACAACCTTAGAGAAAATTCTGCTCTTCGTGATACTTACAGATGTGGATTACTTAATAATCACAGTCCTCAGCTGAACCGAGTCAAAGCCGTGGGATGCTATGCTGACAGCCTGTTGCTTTGCAAGACTTCAGTGACTACAATCAATGACCAAACTCAACAGCTGCATTCCATACAGGAAGGCCTTATTTCTGCTCATCTATTTTTTTTCATTACAGACACAAATATAGTACATTATTTATTAAATATTTAAGGGTTATAGCCACTTCTCAAAATACAAGGAGTTCTTTAGAACAGAGTTATAAGAAGCGGGCAAACATGGATATGAGCTGTGGTTTCATCTTGATCAGTCTTTTGTTAGGACTTGAGAGAGAGACATGAAGTCTTTAAAATCTGAAAATTGGTCAAATGGAAGAGAAAGGGGGGAGCAGTGAAGCGCTATAGGGCTGCTCAGAATAAAACATTTGGGATGATGGAGATGCCACTCAATTCATCCTTGAAAAACAGAAAAGAGGTATTATACAATTCACTCAACTTCTGTTCTGAGATCTAGTGAAAAAGCTACACGCAAAACAAATCTTGTGAGGATGCTGTAGTCAAGTTGACAATAAAGGGTCAGACAATTCTCAAGAAATTCAATATACATAAATTCAGAATTAAAGAAAACTTATTGCACCCAAATGAATGCAACGCTTGTCAGAAGTATGGCGATCAACCCTCAGGAAGGAGACGATAAAGCCTTCACTCACTATTGAGCAACACCAGTTCTCAAGGTACTTGCCAGATGCTAAATCCAATAGTGAATGTGATGTGATTAAATATGATATGTAATGAGCTGCCAGAAGTTAAATCTGATAGGCTGTCTCAGTGCCAGCTCAGTTTAAACCAATTAAAGGGTTGGAAAATAAAACTTCAGTTCAACAGTTTATGTGTGTCCTAAAATGTTACTGAAATGTTGGTATGACACACTGGCAGATGATCAAAGTTCTATACAAATGCACAAACCCGCTTGCGCTATACTGTCTTTCTGTCTTCAGATTGACTGTCTGCTGCCCTTCCCATCTGCCTTCCTATCTTTTTTATTAAATTGAAATTATGCGGTAATTTATTTTATTTTCCATCAACTGCTGATAGGAATCTGTCACATGAGAACAAAGTCACAAAAATCTGCTGTTACTGAGTCATTTTACACCAAATAATCAACTCAAATTTAGGGTGCATCTTCTGTCAACAAAGGATTTTTTTTTCCTCTGAAGTAATTTCTGTCCTCCCTTCACAAATGAAATATGAATTTGGTATGTTTTTCCAATATGGCTGGAGAGTCGTGAGATGAGAAACTTCTACCTGCTTACTAGTTGCATAAGGTCTGGTTCGCTTTCTGTTTTATCCCTTGCAGCTCCTGCAGAGCCCTGGTCCTGCAGTCTCTGCCCTTACAGTATGTATCCTGTCCCAAGTCCTACAGACTAATTTGTTTGCTTCTGTGTTTCCGTCATGCTGAAGAGGCTGTCTTGTGTTGTCATACTTCCCCACCGTCTCATTAAATCTTTCTCCATTCCCAAACCCAAATAAAGTCGCACCTCTTCCCTTCATGGTGTTTTGTGGCCCTGTTAACCATCCCACTCGGTGCAAGCCTTATGGTATCTGAGTAATTTAATTCAAAGATCTCGTCTACACAAAAAAATTAGTTTACTGATTAAACTTAAATTTCATGCCACCTACCCACAATTATTGCATCCACCCATAAAGAGATGGATCCTTGTTACACAATATATGTCAGTGCAGATCTTGGCTTCACAATGATGGACAGTTTCAACAAATGAGTTTCTGTTCCCTTCATGTTCTCGCTTATTCAAAAGAAAGATGAATAGTGACATGGACCTGGAGTCTAGCATAGACACTATAACTACTGTAATACTGAAACATGAAGAAGTGTGTGGTGCACAGAGCAGTCACAGCAGTGCACTTTCTGAAACATAGTCATTTAATTGAATCCAGCAGTACAAAACTTTCGATTATTTCAAATACTTCTTAATTGACAGATCTAAAAAACACATTTTTGGTCCATGCCTACAGATTGTAGTTTTTTGTATCAGGCCAAAGTATTAGGTAAGAGATCAGGGGTATTTTTGTGAGGATGAGACACAGAAAAATATATCCTTCCAGCTGATTTACAAAGCACTTATCAGTAAGGGGTTAGGGTAAGCTCACAGCCTATCCCAAGTAGCATGGTTCAAGCTTGGTAGGGGTCATCCTGCACGGGACGTCTACCCTAGAACCCAGAGTAAAATACAAAAAAATGCAAAAGTAAAAGGATACTGCCTGCAAACAATAATCTGGAATTTCAGACGCATTCATGGACTCCCCTGGGGGTGTGAAAATATCTGACACCAAACATCATCTCTCCAAACAGTGGAGGAACTAAACCATGACACGCTGCGGATGGATATTTAGAGCATGGTACCACTTAAGAGTCTCTTTCCAGCGCAGCGTGACTCAACCACGACTGGCTTTGTGTGACTCTGCCGTTGCCTTTTGACTCCATGATTCCTGACTCTCAGCTACCTCCAGATCAACTCCACCAGGCCTCCAGGTTTCTACTCTACAGTGCAACTGAAAGAGCGCATCAGACCACTGGCCATGCCAAGGCACAAACAGAAAACAAGCTCAGCCTCAATCATTCTGAATTCTCTTCTATTCATTAATAAAAACAAAATGTCTGTGCCAACACGCTAATATATTTCATCCAAGTTTGTCTTATTCAGCAAGATGGATTTTTTTTCTCCTCTTGTTTTTGCAATGTTTCCCTGAGTGTTTTTGTCTGTTGTGAAGCAGTGCTCTTCCAATCAGCCTTTGGCTTGCTTGTCAACACCAAATGCAGAAATAGGTTCTTTCAGGGTGGCTTCTCACAGTACATTCACCATCATCACACTGTCTTCCCAGAGTCACACGTCGCTTTTAATTAGGAGGCTATGTGCCGTTAAACCAAAGCACATTTGTCCCATTGCACCACCCGAAATGTTTTCAATTGCAAGGCGCTGTCAGCTGGGCTCACAGTGACAAGTCTGGTTAACCCCACGGCCCGTAGTGTTGATGACACAGTAAACAAACGTGCCCAGGAAACAGGAAAGACCATCTCCACCCCACATGTCTGCAAATTAATCAGGAATATGGGTGCTGACAGAAATCATGTACATCTGCAGAGTTCTGTATAGCCACATCTATTTCTTAAAAACAGACCACAGAGGCTACTGGCAGACATACAGAGTACGATTAGTCAATTATGTGCTTAATTAAAATTCATATACACGTGCGTGCACACACACACACACACACACACACACATATGAACTAAAATATTTAGTTCTGGCAGTTGCTTGGACTTTTAAAGACTCATTTCGGGAAAGATTGCATCAGAATTAATATTCTGATAAAGGGTTTACATGGTACATATTTGCAGAGGCGTGAC
>JAODKE010000068.1:19872462-19883848 GCA_026779605.1 Mormyrus hasselquistii
TGAGTCTTGGGGTAGGGAAAATATTTAAGTTATAGGGTTTAAAATGTGTTTATGTGGGATTGCGGGGGGCAGGGGGGGGGGGGGACGGGGGGTGAGATGGGTGACAGACTGCATTTGGATCTCCATTTCTCGATAGACAATAGGGTCTATTCCTAGGCTCACAGCTCTGACCAGACCTGACGGCCGAGCACTAGCTCCGTAATTCCTCATTCCTGGATCGGCGGTGACACATTCACAGACAGAAAGCTCAGGTTGTTCTCCGGGGTGCTGGCGGGCCAAGCGGCAGCAGAGGGAAGGGGCTTCGCAGATGACAGCACAGCCAGTGGGAGAGAAATGACTTTGTGAGCCACGTGGACTGGCATGCAGACAAAGAATGCCGCCCGCTGTCTCCACACAATAAAGCATTCATTCAAACTGCATGGGTGGTCACTACTCTGCAAAGAGAAGTGTTCTTGTTCTTCTCTTCTGCAGGCTCTCTTGAAGACACAGAGGGACCCATCTCCCTGAGATTATCACTGTAGACATTTATTAAAACTGGGTTGTTAGACTGGCATGAAAGACATAATGCATCTGCAGGTTCTGTCCAGGTAGCTGTTCTCTATTCACCCTTGGCCAAAGCCATTGAGGCAGTTTGGCGTTTTGTGTCTCCTGCGTCGGACTCTTCACTTCCCAGAATTGATCTTATCATAACTGGAGACATGTTGATCTTGGAGACATTGGCCTGGCATGTGGCATTGATTTTTCCATAATTCTACAAATTCCCTGTAAACAAAAACAGTTGTGGAAATCACCGCATTTTTTTAGAGCTGGAAAAAAAATGTTTTGGTGCTTCATTTCCAGTCCCTGTGCAGTGACACGCAACAGCATATACAATGCAGGCCCACACATTTTCCTGTAACTGCGTGTCCTGTTCAGTGTCGCAGGGGGTCTGTGGACTATCCCGCAGAGTATGGGCACATGGCAGGGAACAATCCAGCATGGGGTGGCAAACCATTGCAGGGCACACTCACACATGTAGAGCTATGGGCAATTTAGCAACTCCAATTAACTTCAGTCTGGTTTCGGATTGTGGGGGGAAACTCTACAGTCATGTAAATTCTACACACATGGAGCCATGGCAGAGCCCGGATGTGTAAGACAACAGTCCTAAGGAACGCACCACCATGTCACTCCCACAAGGCAGCTCATCAGGTCATTATGTAAAAATATTCAGAGACAAATTTCTTGAGGTCATTGATTTTATAATCCCCCCCCCCCCCCCATTATTGCCATCTCCATTGGTCTGTTTTACATCTGTCCTTTAATTTCCCTCCTTATCATCTCAATCCCTGAATAAGCCAGGAAGAATCTGTTTTTTCGATATAGATGTCGGTCGTGTTTCTCAGTTACATTCAGGATTGCGTGCCTCATGTTGGTGTACAGATACACGGGCTTTCATACAGACCTCACACACTCTGTGCCCCTGATAATGCACTCTGTACTGCACACTTCTATCTGCAGAGGACACATGTAATGCTTCAGTTGGCTTTCCAGGTGTCATGACATCATTATTGTATAAACGAAGAAACTGGGCTGAAGAAGCACATCTGTGTTAACCACAAACACACAGACAAGTATTTTCCATTGTATTTCCTTCTTTCCAGGTGTACCAGTTTGAGATTTGCTGCCACCATTTGTATTCTTGACAAGTCCATTAGCTTAGGGTCAGAGAGCATCTTACTTTATCTAACCCACATCAGCTGTTTTGAGGAATTGGTGAAAATACAGAGCTTCATTTGTAAAGTAATCTCACAACTGCCAGGTTCTGCAAAGAAACCATCTCTCCTCTCTTCATAGAAATTCATGCATACCCAGTGTATGAATTCTTCTATACATCCCCATCCATCATCTGCATCTCAGAATTCATCAGAACCCATAAAATCAGTTTGGGCTGTCGGACACTTGTCTGCCCTTTGTCTCATTGGCTTTCTCTTGTCAAAACATTAGCACACCCTTTTACAGTATTTCAATATTAATCAATCAATCAAACAAACAATCAACTACTTAATACGTATTTAAAAAAACTCAACACAACAGATGTCAGTATTCACATGACATGGAATTGACTAATCACAGAATCTGTCTTTTGGAAAAACATAAAAACATAAAAAGATAAATATAGTACCAAATTCTGATGGCTACATAGTATCATTATCTAAAATAGCTGGGCTCAGGATAGTAAGAAAAAAGCTTCATAAATCAGTAATCCCTTTAGCAGTGACTACAGGCAGACGTATTGTTCGCAATTCACAGAAATCAGTAAACGGCGTTGCTTGTGATTCTTCTGCCGCCCCAGTCTTCCACCCCTATTCTCGTCTGCCCTCACCTGTTGCTCCCCAAAATCACCATACCCCATATCCACGGGAACACTCTTGATTCAGCCTGTGCCAGTCAGTAAACCTGTAAGTCTTTGTTGCTTCAGGCACCTAAACTGAGAGGGTTCACAGTTTTGCTTGTTTTCCATTAGCACAAAGCACAAAACAGCATTTGGCTAAAGCTTCTGGGAAGCTCCGACAGACCAGTCCCATGAGAGTGCTGGGGTCCTCAAAAGCTTGATGTGAGACACCAGCACTACTGATAGAGAGGTCCTGGGAAAATTTCACATCTCGGGTAAATATTTACCTTGGGAGCTATTTGTGTGGCCAGAGACGGGTTACTAACTGAACAGGAGGATGATGCAGCCATTGATGAAGTGGTGATGCTGACAGGAGAATGCGTTTGACGGACGAGTTCATTAAACATTCCCAGTCTTGAAGGTCGACTCCCAAAATGCTCCCATTACACTGCATGCTCCCGTGAGGAAAGGAAACGGTCGAGCAAATCTTACATAAGCTGTAAGCTCGGAAATATAAAATGTACTATATGGTATAGTGGTTTCACAGCAACAAGATGAAAATTTAGAGAAGCACTGCCTGACGGTTCAGGTGAGGCACTGCTGGAGCAGGTCAACTGCACTAGAAAGGTGGAAAAGCAATCTAATCCGTTTCCTGGTGACTTTTTCAGCTGTGCCAGAAACAAACATTTGGAGGAGAGAGGTTGTCTTTCCAATGCAATAGGCAGAAGCTGTCAGGACTAAGTGGGAGAAATTTGTTTTTCTTTGGAAAAACGACCTCAGACAAAAGAGTATAAAAATAAGATTTCAGTAGACCTGAGGTTCAATTGCTTCCAGTTTGGGATTAAAATGATTCCACTCTTCCAGATAAACCACCAATAAACCACATATCAAACTTTTAAAACTGTTCATGACTTCTCACACTGGCTGGAGGAGCAGTAGAAGGGAGGATGAAACTGAAATATACAGACACTAAAGCCAGGAATTCTTCATTCAAGCGGATAGAGTCATTCCAGACAGAGCGATTTTTTTGACTGAATGAGTATATCATTTTATTTTGTAACATTCAGTTTGTAATGTACTGTTCTGCATGAATTCAAAATATGTAAAAGTAAACCATAGCTTTTGTAGCAATGCAGAATCAGCAAGATTATTTGCTGTCAAGTATCCTTTCGATTAGCACCATAGCATGACGGGCTGCTTAAATTTAAGTGTGAGAATCTCCCTGTATAAGCGTTCCCTTTCGACCTTGCATGTGATCTTATCAGTCTGACTAAAAGGCGTCCTTATCCAATGTAGCACGCTGACAGTTTTACTTCTTCTGCATTCCATGGTCCATTTTATGACCCGGGCATGAACCCAGACAGTCGATACACAGGGTTCAGTCACCGGCTGAAAAGAATGAAAGCGATGTATCAATTTACATTTCTGCATGATTTGTATGTAGATACCTCAGCCTCTCTGATCATAAATAAGTTCAAAGCGGCTACAGTGTTAAAAGTAATGATTTCAAAGATCTGGGTTTGTATTCAAAGTTTGTAAACCGAACTTAGAATAAATCAAAATTGTCCATTTTTTGGGAGGAGGGGGATTATATAATAATCATGATAGAAACACTAACTCATTTCAGAATTAACATTCCAGCTATTTAAGATAAGATTCATTTGGTTTTATTACTATAATATTTCTATTATTACAATTACTGTGGTTATGTAACTCTATTAAATGTAGAACCTCATTCGTTGTTATGCTTTTTAAGTGCCGGTCTGACACCAAACATCATCAATGTAAAATCATTCAGGCTGGCATCCTGGACTTACGTTTTCCCTTATACAAGGTTCGTTTTTTTTTAATGATGCAGAAAGAATTGGTTTCCGGGCTGTTAACCTGACTGTGGGAAAGGTATTCCCATTTATACTGAGGACCTTTAGGAATGAACAATGTGAAATACAATGCAATCATGGTTTCCAGTAAGCTTTAAGCAATTATAATAAATAAATTCTGTCTGTTCTGGCACCTCCCCTTGTTTTTTGGCCTTAATTCCTTTGCTTATAGACAAATTCACAAAATTAGGTTTTATACACCAGTTACCACTGATTTACCTATTTTTAATTAAAACCAACCATTCTTAATAATCATTATGTAACGTCCATCACAATAATTCTATATATGTTATGTATGCATATTTGTACTTTATATGTAAAAATGATTAAATGTAATTACCGCATAACAATTCAGAGATGAATAAAATCTGGAGGAAAAAAAGAATAGGAAAACGACGACTTGTCCAGGATTAATTTATGAGACTCCCTACCGATTGCAAGCTGCCTGTGGCCTCCGGAACATGCGGGCCCACAAAGGCAGGCAGCGGGGGTTCAGTGCCTCTCCTGGTAGGTCAGCTATGCGCCTGTGGGCACAGGCACACATATTTTTGGCGGGACACACTGAAACATAAATGCAAGCAGATGTATACGCAAAAGGTTATGCATATACATACGCGCGCAGACTATTTGAATACTGAGAATACTACCGAATTCACTGGTTACTGGTCTACCAATAGACTACTTGGTTGTTGAGTCCTTTGTCTAACTCAACTAATGAAAACTGTTACAGTTCATTAATGTCAGTCTCTGCGTGCCAATATCTACTCTGTGATGCTGAGCCATTTTTTTTTATTAATTAATCTTCCATTTTATGGCATCGTTGATTTTCCTTGTCGTCAGCATGTAATGTGCAGTCATGCGCTCAGAAAGCAAGATAAGCACTAAGGCTTTTTGACACGCCATCCAGAATTCACACAGCGTTACGGAAAGGGGTGAAGGAGAGAAATGGAACTGAGTGATCAGAAAAATGATAAAATCCCAATTCAATCAGGCAGCAACTGTGTCAAGGGAGAATCACACAATACAAACCAATGAGTCGTTATATTAAAAGTTGCAGGTCATGTTGTAGCTGGTGAACATGGGAAGTTTCACAGCATCATCCATCTATCCATCCATCCATCCATCCATCCTCCAAAGGATCATAGAAAATAATCTTACATAACATATGTTCCAGATGGAGAATTCTGGTATTGGTTCTTTCAGAACATAACAATGTGCTTATCTACAGTATGCATCCATCTTGCTACAGCTTGTCCAATACAAGGTAACAGGGGCCATGGGGCACAAGGCAGAGGAGCTCCTAGATGGACTGGCAGCCCATCACAGGGCACACAGTTGCTCATATACTAAGGGCAGTTTAGGTACGCCTGTTCACCAAACCACATGTTTCTGTACAGAATGAAGAAGAAAGACACCTTACATACTTCCATTAGGTGGATTACACTGACGCTCTTCTCTTGATTGGTCCTGTGTCTTGGCATATAGCCTCTTATACATGACACAATACAGGCCCTCAGACAGTGGTAGAGGTGACTCACAGGAATTATTGTGTTGAAAAGCTATGCTCTGTGCCTCAGATCCTGGCTTTCTTTTCTCCTCTCTAGTATACTGCTGACAGGCAGGTGATGGGGAAGATTCAAATGAGAAAAAAGCATAAAAATGGAATAACCGTCAGTATGACATGTATTTGACAATTGTGTCATTTATTTTTTACCATTTGTTAACCATTTTATCTATGTCAGCTGACCCAGGGAGGGACACCTGAGACAGCATAATAAAAGTCAGTGTCATGGTCAGTAAATTAGACCCAGAACACACACACACACACTTATCCTTTACATCATGCACTGTAAAGGCCCATTGATTAATGAGAAGCTAGGTTATCTGCTCACCCTACAGTAAGAACAGCAGCTTTTAGTACCATTTTTCCTGAGGGGAAAAATGTCCATGGTCTGTCCCATCAAATTCATCCCTTTTAGCTTAAGCTTCAGGTTCATTTCATTTCACAAGTCGCCATTCCAAGCGGGGAGAGAGGCCAGCTCCCGGCTGGATGAGCAGAGTCGGCTCCTCACCATTCTCCTCGCCCTGTTTTACGGTGCCACTGCTTTGTGGGCCACATTACTTCTCAGGGATGATGGACTGTCTGAATGTCAGATCAGGTTCCAAGCTGCACTCAGCAGGATGTCATTCCCATGAATTACCTGCGCAGGGATCTTCACATGGGCCACTGGTGCACCCTGGACTGCAACATCCATTGCTGCTACATCAGTTACAGTAAGTGAAAAATATGCACATTGACACATGTACACACTGCCAATAAACAAAGACAATAGATCAATATTTATTTAAAACTAGGACCCTCAGACTCAGGCCACTTTGCAGAATCTCAAATTCCAAGTGTAGTCCACTTCCAATTAAGTCTACTTCCACAGCTAAGGAACTGAAAACTCACTTCTAAAGCAACAAGGATTTCCTGCTTTTGATGCTTTCGTTTCAGTAGTTAAATCGGTCTGGGGACTGTATGTACTATATGACTGAGGGTATAAGTCATGCTCTTCAGACAGTTATTGAACTGTCCTGCTGCTCTTTCATTTTCCCTTAAAATTCATTGCCAACTTGTTTCTCAATATTTCTATATTCTTTTGCTTAACATAAAATTCCTTTAGCAGTAATGAAGTCCTCAACCTTCACATGCATTCCATGTCCTTACCCCATATGAAAATAAATAACATGGTTCATATAGAGCTACCAGCCATTTGTCTTATTTCAGTTATACACAACACATGATGTTTCTGTTCACTACAAATCAGTGTTTTTTTCTTATATGATTATGGCTACATTCATACCAAACACACACTTGACAAGTAAAGCACTCAACAGAAAGGCCTGTAGGAAATACATAACTTTTACATGAACTTTACATTTTACCAAACATGATAACTTATGACTCGAGTGGGAAGTAAAGGTTTATTGTTTGTTGTTTCATCATAAAATTTTATATTCCTTTTATGTGCTCTGTGTTGGGTTGGCGCCCCTTCCTGGGTTGTTCCCTGCCTTGCGCCAATAGTCTCTGGGATAGGCACCGGAAACCCTAGACCCCGACTAGTACAAGCCGTTACAGAAAATGGATGGATGGATGGATGGATGGATGTCCCTTTTATATTATTCTATTGAAAACCCATATTATCTCTCCAGATTTTTGTTTAATTAAAACAGATTGTTTAATTAGACATGAGAAATTCAGTGACATTAACTCCATTATGTTATGTTCTCAGAAAACAAAGTGAATGCATCAACTGAAAAAGAATGTTGCCTTTTCAAAATTCTCATTCTAGAATCACTGTCCATGATTCAATTGAGTTCGTTAAAAAAATTATGCATAAAAATTAATACTTCAAAAACTGACAAAACAAAAAAATCATTTTACATGCATTGTACATGTTGTGTAGGCCTTATACAACTGACAGCATGTTAATTAAAATGTATTGTATGATGTAGAACCTTCACAAAACATTAATTTAATATGTATTTTACATGAATAAAAGACATATATGTCTTATGACAAATTCAATTAACATGCATTGCATATATATTTTGAGTGTCATATAGAGATTTTATTATTTGGGTAAAACACATAGGAGTAATCTTAAGAGTAAATACAATCAATAGTATTTCTTTGGAACTTTGATTAATGCTGTTTCATGAAATGGTTTCAAACAAAAAGCTCAATGTCGATAAAAAATATGAAAAAAGGTGACTGTGCTACATTTTAAAATAATGAACAGATATATAATAAAATAATATATATAACATAATATAAAACACGTTGGACACGTTGTTCCCATAGTTCATCCTGTAACTATTTTTATGTAAAGAATACATATTTTTACTTCAGAAAAGTACAAAATCTTAGACATTCGACTGGTGAGTTTTCTGGGTCCTACTTGTTGACAAAAACAGACAATTAACAATTAATTTGTAGACACCACAGTCCTTCCCCTCATTTCAGAAACGCTTAAACCCGCCTCTGTCTCTCAAGTCTCACGGTCCCTACACAGTATCGGCCCACATTTTCAAACATTTAGTGACCTAATTCCAGTCTCTCTGGGAAAACAAAAAAGAAGCACCAGCTGTTAAAAAATGTCTGATTTGGAGACGTCCAGACAATGAGGAAACAAAATACAGCTGTCATCAGATCGGAAAGGGAGGCAGGAAGACAGATAGAAGGATAGATAGACAGATATGTACATTTATAAAACAAGCTGGTATGTATTAAAAACACCAAAAGGACCTTCTGTGGAGCAGCGCTCAGCTGTACTGAGTCATATGGTCTCCACATTAACGGAGGCGCCCACGGGCAGCGGCAATAGGCTATACACGTCAAGCAGCAATATGAAATTGGGGGGATATTAGCTTCGAACCAGAGTGGTTTTTAATACCATATAATAACGCGTAACCATATGCAAAAAAAAAAAAAAAAAAACTGTCATTGGCAGCCAAGAACTTAAGGCCCAAACTCTTCCAAAAACCTGCTGGTCGTTCCTCCCCGAAACAAAGGGGTGTTTTATTGCAGCATGGGTGTTTTAGAGAATGATCTCAGATGATCTATCCGGTGTGAAAAGCTGCCAGGTCCTACGCAGCCTTCCCACAATCCCTCAGTTTTTCCTCATACGCAGCCCTTCGATCAGTGCTGTTGGTAATGAAGCAGGGAAACATGTCAGAAGCACAGGGTTATTTTTCACTTACAGACAGAGAAACCACCATCCCCCTTTTAAATGTCACCCATGACTGTATTAATTTTACTCCTCTGGTGTTGATACTTAATAAAAAAAGACCAAAACTAGCCTGACTGCATAGGCAAGAGAGAACAACCAAAACCTGCTTTTGGAGGTTCACTGAAAGTGCTTCAGTGAAATGGGTGCCTATAAACAAACAAACAAAAAAAACTAAGCTAGTATCCCCGTGCAAACACATGCAAATGCATTTGTTTAAACATATGTTTGCATTTGTGTGTGTCTGGTTAAAAGTGTGAGAGAGCAGGTTAAACTTTAAAAATTTTATGCTGCTATTTAAAGTTTATTGAGCTGCTGGCTCCATCACGCCAGTCCCAAAACCCTGTTTCCTGTTGTGTTTAGAGCTCAGCCAAAATCTGAGACCTTGAACTGGGCCTAGACACTCATCTCCAGAATGGTGGAGTCATACTCTGCCAAAGAATGAGGATGAGAGTGCAATTCAAAGTCCCGGTGAGAAAGACACCCGAATCCTCAGTGAAAAGGCAGAAATGTTCAAGTAGGACTTACATGGGTAATCATGGAGGATGGCTCCACCGCTGGGTCAGTCAGCCGGTCTGAAGAGCTGCAGCTTCCCATCCAGAGTCCCCGTCAGCAGCTGGACAAACAGCAGAGAATCCTGGGAGTTCACAAAACCTCTACACAGAGGCAGACGGTGGACCATATACTCATGTCATGCTTGTCAACATGTGCGGCTCCTATGCCAAAAGAAGTGCTGGAATGACACTGCATCACACTCCACTACTTAGCAAAATTACTGCTTATGAACAACTTGTTGGGGTTTTTTCTCCAGAGTTATTATTTCGCAGGCCTGACAGCATTAAATGCCAAACAAACCGACTGGGAGCAGTGTATTGAGCCAGGGGTCTGACATTAAGTCAGGTGACTGTGTCTCAGCTTCACTGCTTGCTAATAATAAAACTTTAAAATCAACATAATACAGAGCAGCACATGGGCTACTCTGAAGGCTCATTAAAAATTTCTATTTTCCCAGCATTTTCCCAGTGTAGGGCAATAACTCTTCTCCATCTTCCCTTTTCCGAGTTGTTCCCAAGCCGCGCCTACACCACTTGAATCCTCACCTAGACTCCTTGGAGATAACTTCATGAAACCAACTGGAACTTATAAAACTATATGGACTCAAATTAATGTGATTGTAAATACAGTTTCATGCTACCCAGTCACCCAGAGGAGGATGGGGTCCCCTTCCAAGTCAAGGTTCCTCTCAAGGTTTCTTCCTGCCAGAGGGAGTTTTTCCTTGCCACTTGCTTGGTGGGGTTCTGACCGGGTTAATGTAAAGTGCTTTGTGACAATGAGCTATATAAATAAAATTGAATTGAATTGAATTGAATTGAATTGAATTGAATTGAATTGAATTGAATTGAAACCCCTGCACTCTGTTGCTTCAGCTGCCCATCCATTCGCCCATCATGCTGAGCGGATCTTCAGCTCTGCCGGATTGGGATTCTGTTCTCCCCCCTCTTCTTTCCCTTGCATTTCTCCTCCTACCCCACACTTCATTCAACAGGGTGTGGCATCCTGGGAAGCATTACCTCACCATGCCTGACAGCCAGTCCACCTTGCAGGAGTTTATGACCTCACCATGCAAAGAACTGATTGGTTGAGACAAAGGTTCAATGGCAAGCAAGGGTTTGTTTGTTATAAGGTTGATAGATGCTGACTATTTACAACAGCTTCTGAAGACTGAAAATAAACCAGAACAGTTCTCACTTACATACACCAAAACTGGTTACAAAAAGTGAAGAAATATACATAGAGATTTCTACCTGATAGATGCAATGAATTGTGGACAGAACCAGTTTGTACATGCATACCAGAGATTAATGAAACTTTACCTGCAGATTAAGATTTAAGCCCCATACAATACAGGTAACCCCAAATTGCTAGATTACTTGGCGATGCCACACTTTGGAGGAGTCCTGTCAGTAATGAGATTGGCCAGGGGGTTTCTGAGGGTGTGCAGACACACGTGAAATGCTGCTTTCCTCATTCAAGCACCTCAGGGTGTCTTTACACAAAAGAGAGACCACAAATCTACCATTAGAGTCACAGAGAAAACAGTACATCAAACAACAGAAAAGCACTGGTATGGAAAACTCTACAAATTATAAAATCTCTTTGAGAAATTTCTGTTGGTTTGTGATTTCATGTAAAAAAAAATAACAGATTGTGCCATTCCAAAGACCAAGTTCTAGGTTTTTTCTTCATTGAATGAATGACTTGAAACATCTGTCCTCTGGTCTAAGAGGAATGTCATACGGGGAAAGGTTAGTTGAGCTAAATCTGTTCAGCCTCAAGCAAAGGAGACTGAGGGGGGACAT
>JAODKE010000068.1:19883948-19904447 GCA_026779605.1 Mormyrus hasselquistii
GTTAAGTTCTCCCCAAGCGAGCTTGATGGGCCGAATGGCCTCCTCTCGTTTGTATATTTCTTATGTTCTTATGTCCTGCTGAGATACCTGCAGAACGCAGGAGCATGTGGGGAAAACAAGCAGGCGACCAGAAGATGAGTAGGCAGCACTGAGGCGTATCTCCCTTGCAACTCCTGTGTCCTGATGACAGAAGGACACGATCCAGTTGCCTTTTTGAAGGGAACCTAATAAGGGGAGCGAAGGGTAATTCAGGGGTCAGAGGTCAATCATGCATGTGTGTGAGTAGCTGTAGGTTAATGTGCAGCCTGCACAGGGATGTCCGACAATTTCAAGGGTAAGCGTTTTATCTTCCTTAGAAAGAACAGAAAAAGCTTTAAAACCCTTCTTCAGAGCAGACATCTCAAAGCTTCTGTCCTGCTGAGGTCATCAGTTCTATAGGCGCCTTGTCATTCCCTCTCAAAGTTTGACAATATCTCTGCACTAAGCATTTCCAAGAACTTGCCCTCAGGCTCCTAAAACAGCTCCACAAAATCCATCAAGGTCCAGTTATCAAGCAACAGCCCCCTAGCTGTGGCCTAAACAAAAAAGGGCCAGGGAGTTAATTAGCCTCACTGCTATGCTATTTTCATTCAACCAGTCAATGGTAAAGAATCAGAGATAGGTTACAGATGGAATACTGCAAAAATAGGACAGAAATGTGGAGCACTGGCCTTCCATTGATTTACTGAACACAATTCGTAGTAGAAATGAAACCTTTGATATTTTATTTGCCAAAACCACATCCTTATAAACTGCCATGTTCACTTCACATGGCTGACACAGAACCCATTTAGCTAGACAATATTATTATTATTATTAGTGGAGTTAAACTGTATACTTATAGCTTACTGGAGTGACCTAAATGCTAGACAATGGTCTGTAATATTATTTGAACCAGTAAGGTCCCACATGTACAGAATCAAATCCTAAAGCACTAATGCATTCATTGCAGCATTGAAGATGTATGGTTTTCATGTCTCTGGATTTTGCATCTCTGTGCTCATCTTCTACTATTAAGACAGACTCAGGAATGTTTTTGAAGTTCAAAAACCTACTAAATCTTCCCATGACCATGTGACTACAGAATCAGCCCATATGCATATGTTTACATGATCTCTGATATGATTTAATGGTATTTATGTTAACCGTGGACAGAATACAAAACCATATAACTTTCTAACTCTTCTCCAGTGACTCGTGAAATGCAATGATACGAATGGCAGATCAGTGAACGTTTTTTATTTGCTCATTTTCCATTTCCATAAATTAAAGCTGCCTCAACAGATAAACTTCACTTATTTAACACTTACTCTATATCTTCCATTGTTTTTTGGTTTTGACAAAGGTTGGTTAACGTTCAGAATTTATGTTTTCAGCAACAGGTGGCAAAAAACACTCAATAGGATGCGTATGAAAGAAGAGGTTGTTCAGTTGTTATATTCTGAGCTAGTGTAGTGTCAGGTGGTCAGGGACTTGGAGGATGATGCAGGTGGGAAAAGAACCACTAGCAGCTCCAAAACAAAAAGGGATTTATTTAAGGGAAGTATAGAACACTGGGAATCACACAAAATAAAAGACACAAGAGGTCAGAAAACTATAGCAGAACTTTAAACTAAAACACAAAAACCATTAGGGAAACACAACCAGAGAATAGGGCAACACCGAGAGCAGGAACAGGAACAGGAATAGGAGCAGGAACAGGAAACAAAGACCAAAGCACATGGCAAAGTTACACCATGATATTACAATGACAGACTGAAGCAGAGAATAAGGGATGGCACTTAAATACACATACATCCAGGGAAAAACAAGGAAGAGGTGTAACTTAATCAATGAACCAATCAAGTGAGACACAGGAGCAACAAGAAACAGGTGGACATAATAATCCTAAGAACATAGATAACTAAGAGAATTAATAAACACTAAAGACACCAGCAGGAAAAACTAATAATAAGAATACATAAAAATAATCACAATAAACCTTGGGAAACTATAGAATAATAATGAAACGAACACACTAGAGGACAAAAATCCAGAAAACAAAAATGTGCAAGACTGGTCACAAGCCAGTCACGAACCCATGATATAGGGGAACAACATCTGAGCTGCACACTCAGCCCACTGACCCATGCAGCAGTATCGGGAACAGAGAAACACTCGAGAAGACTAGGAACTAAAACAGAGAAGGGGAGGGGGCAGAACGACCAGCAATTTCTGGTGGCCAAACCTGGAAGGGTCACAGACGGTGGGGTTGGACGGTACAGACCCAGACACAGGTATCATACTGCACATGCACATTCAGAATGAACAACAATAAGTTGTTAAGAATGCCTGTCTCTACAGATGGGCTATCACAAACAAACAAGGGAATAATCTCATTAATACCACTTTCTCGGTTTTCAGGTTTTTACGTAAAATGTTTCACTTAATTTTTTGAATCATTAACAGGAATCCCATAGTTCATCCTGTTGTAACTATTTTTACAAGCAGCAAAACAATAACTCTACATACAAAGAAAATCTCCACAAGGCCTTTGCTTGACTTATGTAAGCTGAATCATTGCAGGACATACCAGATGAACGGAATAAAGAGAGATCTACAAATCAATACCACAGCTGGTGAAAAAGAGAAATAAAGAAGACATTTCGGTATGACAGGTCCTGACTGGACAGACTGAGGACCCCCAGTCTGCATGACTGGTTTGCCTGAGCTAACAGCTTTAGGTGTTTCATTGTCTCATCAAGCTTTCCCAGGCTACAAAAAAAACTCACCTAGCACAAATAAACACATTAAAGGCACTCGTGAGAACACGAGGCCATTAGGTTTCAAGGTAATTTCGAATACATGCACGGTTGGAATTTGAAGATGGCGGCCGTGTCCCATAAGCCAAGGACAGGACACATTCCCCCCTGAGCCAGGACAAAAGAGGGGCAGCAGAGAAGGAAGGAAAGGAGGATGGAGCAGGGTGTAGGAGGTGGATGGACAGGGCCCGGGTGACTGTCACTCAGCCCTTTCTCACTCACGCCTATCACATATGGATTTAATCTGAGTGTGAGAGTAGGCAGCATTGAGAACCTGGTACTGTGACGGTCCCTAAAATGCAGCCATTCCGGTTCTCCAACATTATGGCTTAAGGCTTCTCAAAGTCTAAAAGTGTTATCTGTACATTTCAGGCTACACCATATTTATAAAAACTGCCCTGAATTATAAAAATCACACATCTACTTTTGGTAAGACTTTATAATAATGTTCAACTATACTAATTTTGCAAATGATTAGTTAGCCCTTAAATATATGCTTATAAATGTCTTGTGAATTTGTAAAGGATCAACGATCATCATTAGCTATAGGCTTCTAAATGTCTTATTGAAGTTTTGTAAATGATTAGTTAATGTTTAACAAAACACTTATATGTTGTACAAATGAACATTATTATAACGTGTTACCCTACTTGCTTCATAAATAATTATTGTATTTCATTCTAATTACTTCTAATACAGAATGAGGTTTTAATATACTGTATCTCTGAGTCACAGAGCTGTAGGAAATATTCCTAAATGTTCATTTGTATTTCCTTACTCAAAAAAGATGCAATGTTACCCAAGAAACAAATCAAGAACTTTACACTATATTTTTTTTTAGCTATATTTACAGTTTGGTCACTCCAGCGATTCTCCTTTGAAGGCTATGGTGTGGGAACTGCAACACATTCAGAGATTTAACAATGTACACTGGCAAAGCAAAACTGGCTATATTCACCTTGAATGTTCGAGGGCAGTTTGTATCAGATGCTTCAAAATAGGGAGACAATCAGTCCGTTCAGACATTTGTGCATGTTGTTAGGGTCACTGTGTCTTTTAGGAGAACTTCTCTGCTACAGTATTGATTACTGAGTGTACATGCTTATAGTAAGTTATTTCTCAGTCCATAAGAGCGGCTGCGTATGGAAATCGGCTAAGCTCCAACCTCTGCAGAAACCATCTTGAGGAACCACTGAGTAGGAGGGCAGAGGTCTCAGAATGCCATTCATACCAGACTTCAAGAGCTACACAGGCTTCAGGGAGCCCCGCTTGGAAAGTCGGTGAGCCGTCCACTGGGAACAGACCGAGCAAGCTATGCAGAGGAGAGCTCCACGTTAATTAACATATCTTGTGTCAAAAATAAGGCTCTCCCGTCAAGGGAGCATGCCTTTATCTTACAGGGTCAGTGGAAATGCTATTCATATGTACACTGATTAATGTCTCACATTAACAGGAGGCCACTTCATAAATGGCTAAGGTAACTGTACTGTACATCAGACCTGTATTTCTGGGGTACGAAATTCAGCCAAGCCTCAATGAACATTATAGCCATATAATAGCTTTGAGCTAAACACTGACCACTCCTTTAATGAGGTCCTGTTTTGTGTTATTACTGGTGGTCATCCTACTACTCAGCTTCCCCAGCTCCCCTGTGCCCTGCCATCCGACAGAAAGCCATCCTGCACCTTTCATTTAAGGTCTCCCACACACCTGGACCACACCACATCTCAAGTTTATGCCAAATTCTGGGTCAGCCTGTGGACTTTTGTCTTTTATCTTTTTTATTCAGCCCTGAATCCGAATTCACCGTCTTCCCAATCCCAGATGAACCACAGACACGTGGGAAGGTGGGGGGCACAGGAAGCCCAGAATTTGACTGTCAGAGGACAGCCTGCAGGACTAAGAGGCTTGCCCTGTAATATGCCCAGTGGGACGCCTGTTTTACTATTTTTCTAGAAAGGCCTCAGATGTATCATTTTATCATGGAGCGTAACTGAAGATAGGGGATTCAGCTGGACAGATGATTAATTCCCTGTTTTGTTGCTTTGAATGGAGTGACATCGCAGTCTCTCAAAAATGTGCCAGGTGCTAACTCCTACAAATCAATACGTAAAAGTACTTAAATAATGGCGATCTGGTGCGAGGTGTTCCTTCTCTGAACTTCACAATAGCTGTTCAAAAAATATCAGGGAGGCAGTTTAAATGCTCAGAAGAGGTTAGACTCTCGATTTGAGCAAAATCGCAGCTGTGCAAACGTGATTCATTTACCAATAGTGAAGAAATCGCTAGGAAATCTCCCTGATACCACTAAACCATTGTACTTTGTCGAATCCACATAAGTACTACTACAAATTCAGAAACAGAAAACAAAGATTATTATTATAGCACAGAATCAGTAGGTCCGCTGCTATTTGTCTGTATAGTGTCATTCTAAATTATTTCTAAAGCAAGTTATTATGTATATAATAAAGTTCCTCTACATGCATTCTCTGGTCCCAAAGCAAGAATTGGAACTGCTCTTGCACATTGCAAGTGACCTGGCCATAGTGTATAAGTGTGTGCATGCATGCTCTGACCCAGTGACCTGCTCCCCTGTGCTAGTCTGCCTGGTGGCTCCTATTCCTTGCAGACCCATACTGGAATTGCCCTGAAATCCCACAGGGTGCAGTTGGGGAGAGGGGGTAGATATTTTCCAGTTGGGTACACTGGAACGGTCAGCTGCACGGTCGTCTATTTTGACATTTAACAACTGCAAGATCAAACTGCAGAATGACAGTATCAGTTATAATCTTTCATTCCATCCATCCATTACATCCATCTTCCAACTGCAGGCTTGTGGGACATGTTAAATTAAAATAATTAAATAACACAACATGGAAAGGCTACAGAATACTCTGTGGAGCATTGGTTATTTGTGGTAGTAGACATTCACAAGGGAGATTTCATAAAAATTGACTGTGGTATGCTACAATAAAATCAGCACAACAGTGTTTACAACAGGTTTAGTATTCGCGTTTAAACCGGGAAATCTCAAACTGTATGGAATTCTGGCTATCCAGGACCGGAACTGGGGAATCCTGACATATAGCATCCTGCGGTTTATGACATACAATGACGAAATGTGGAGATAATTTACACGTCATAAACCGCAGGATGCTATATGTCAGGATTCCCCAGTTCCGGTCCTGGATAGCCAGAATTCCATACAGTTTGAGATTTCCCGCAAATACTAAACCTGATGATTAGCTGATTAAGATGTGTTTGAGCAGAGATATCTCCAAGCTGTGTTGGATTCTGTCCATATAGGGACCGTAGTTGGGGATCTCTGTTGAAGAATGACTATCTATGGAAGGAAGGGATTAACTTTGGAAAAGTCTGTTATATATTGGAAAATGTTATAATACATATTGGCCATACTAAAATGAAAGAGCTAACCCTACAAGTAGAGTAAATCCAGTTTTCTGTATTTAAGTATTTGAACCACTTTTCAATACATTTTTCCTGTTTTCTACATATGGCCAAAATACCCAAAATAGATTAAAATGACACTACAGACCCATGTATAGCAGAGTACTTACATAAATCATCCCTACAACTATATTCCAACAGATTATACTGGTCGGGTCACACAGGCCCTGGGCCGTAGCACAGAGCTCACGACTGTGGTATATCCAGACTGGGGTACAGACTGCTTTTAATAATCTTAATCTTCTAAATGAATTTAAGGATAGGGGATTAAACAACAGTGAATACAGATACTGCCCTCCACATGGCCCCATGCAAGTAAAACAAAACAAAGATTCCAGAAGTTTCTACCAGGGGGACATCCTTGGATCAGGACCCAGCATAATCTGAAAAACTCGTGTATTGAGACGTCTAGTCAGTGACCCAGTTCAAGAGAGTCAAAGAGGAAACACAGATATTCCGGCGGAAAACCAGGTCGACGGCAATTATGCTCAGTAAGAGACGTTTTGCAGGAAAGCAAACAGCGGGCTGATTAGTTCATTATGAGAAACAAACCACAGACACCAATGGATTCATCTATTAAAGGCAGATTTAGGGTTTATAAATAAATGCTATCTTAGCTCAGCTGAACAGTGTGGTAATTTTCTGTTCAGTTTAGGAAGCACATTGTATCTAAAGCGTTTTAATGATGGAAAAAAGACAGTTCACTTGTCTGGGATCCATTTCAGATATAGACCACATTTCCACATTGTTCAAGTCCCCTGAGACTTCTCCAAGACTTATCATTCTATTTTCCGAAAACTGTCATTTTGATCAGATATGCTCAGTTACGATAGTAGAATTTATCTAAAATGTTGGGGAATTATTTCTTAACAAAGAATGATACCGGACCTAAAAGAGACATTTATGTGATAGCGGTTGAGTTACAATGACACTCTTCTGCTGGATTGCACTCATGCTGTTATTGAGTCATAAGACAAACATAAAGAGAGAGCAGAACTCAGACTACAACTGCATACTAATTCACAGAGAACTCACTGTTCATTGTGTAAGCAGCCAAGTCAGAGGAGATTTGCCAGAATGTACTGGGACAAAGATGCTGGTCCAGTTTTCAAAGAAAAAGGACACGGCTGTCGTCCCCTAAACATTACTCAAGGGTGACACAGAATAAAGAACTAAGTATCTCACTGCTAAATAAAACCGATGGAGGCTTCCTCAAAACAAGCAAGTTTCCTCTTCTGGATATCTCACGTGATGAAGTGATTAATGTCAGGTGACACTCGGATTCCGGAGCAACGATACTTGAATGTCTCCTAACTTTGAACGTCCTATGACCCGATTACTGAACTGACCTAAATGATGGTCAGTCTTTCAGATCATTTAAACATTTAGCTAAATTTTAGAAAAGCAAATACGAATATTGGCTAGGGACTCTGCTTTGACCCAACACTGCCAAATCTGCTGCTTGTTTTGTTCTGCCAGAGGCCTGCGTACAGTGCCAAATTAAAGTCGCCTCCGTAAATCCAGTCTTTCATTGACATATATGCATACAGGTCCTAATTTCTAATCTTGCAAGTTAGGCCATTTTTGTCTCTGTCCTTACCAGTTAAAAAAAACATTAATATTAGAAATATTGAAAAGAATTTTATTTCTTATTTGTGTACTTGTTCCTCAAGACTACTGTCAGGGAATATTTCTTTTAATAGCTACACTATAGAGTAACGCAATCCTGCTGTTCTCTTCTGTGTCCCTGTCGCCTCTCAGACAAAAGATGTCATCGACCTGGTACTGTATGGTGGGGGTGGGGGGTCCTGAAAGCGAGCCCACAAATCGGGCATGGCATGGAACAACCCAGGAAGGGTGCATTAGGCTGAGAGCCATTCCCAGGACGTTCCACACCACTTTGTAAGACTTGGCTCCAAGTCGCAGTCTGTCCACATCGCTGCTGTTCAGCAGAGGCAACGGCTCCAGCAGAGAAACTTGCACGCAAACATCAACGTCGTTTTATGCGATCTGTTACCTTCACCTGGGCAACTTTTTAATCATTACGGATGGCGTCTAGGCCCAGTGTGAGGTACGGTACAGATTTGGGGGGGGCTGCGGAAGGTTCTTCCTGTGCTGTTGGTCAAGCTCAGCTTCCTACACATGAGGTAACCCAGGCCGATTCAGAACAGGTCATAAATCACATGGGCTTTCTGGGGTGAAAGATCATTTTTAAGGCTACCCAAGCTTAAGCTTTAAAGAGCTGCCACAGAACCTTTATTTCATTTATGGACTTTTTGAATCTGGTTTAAACTCCAGTCTCTGAGCGTGGGTCAGGCTCGCATCTCTGCCGGCTGTTTACAAAGTACACTTTGACATCTGAGTACCATTCCCACAGCTTCAGAACTATAGTGTTGCAGACAGGAACTGCGGCAGACAAAATCATAATAATAATAATGACATTTTTATCAAAATTTCCAGAGTGACCACCTCAACAGCTGCAAACCTCATCCTGGATAAGCTGCTGGAAGGATGGATAACAGATTTTTTTCATTCCTAAAGCTGGTTAGGCCACCAAAGCAATGGCTGTCATCCTTACAGGAGATCATTACTCCATGCCTCTCCTGGGACTTCAAACAATCTTTATGTGATTTCATCACAGTGAAATCTATGATGTGTTGCTACTGTTTCAGGATAATACAACAAAACAGACGACAGTCTGACAATCGGAATGCCCAGTGTAAAGGTTTTTTGGCTTTTATCATGACGGTGGTGAGCAAAGTGTAGTTTACCTTCTAAATAATGTATTTCAGACTGTTGCAGGCAGCCATGATTCATAATAGAATGTTTATTAATGACATAGGAGTTCTGAAAAGGGAAAACAGAGGAGACAAGCGGATGCCAGGTGAGTCTCATCTCTATCCCTCCCGTCCCAGTGGGAGGACATTTTCTAGAAAAAAGCGCTGACAGTGAGAGGAGCACGGGCCCAGCTGCTTCCAGAAGACGCCGCAAATTAGCACGCAAGCTGGATGCCAAGACAATGACGAACCCACCCAATCAAATTTGGTGACTCAGCAGACAGGAAGTTGCCTGGATCATATTTCTGTTTTATTTTAAAAGTTCTTGTTTAACTTCAAAGGAAGTCATATTTAAAGTTCAGTAAAATAATAATAGTTATTAAACGCATTATAATGACAAAGAGGGAGGGTTGGCTTCACCTACAGCATACAGTAAAACCACAATCTGATGTTTGCGTCAACGTGTCGGAACCCTCTAATCTGTCATCATGCTTGTTCTGTAGACCACTTAACAGAGTTAAACGATGAGAATGAGAACGTTTAAGGCCGAGCTGATGGATTTATTAAGACACACGACGCTGGTCTTCTTCTAGTGTTAAGTGTTCTTAAATCATGATTTGATATGCCCTTCAGCCTTTCTTGAATTCCTCAAACAACAGACTTTATAAATTTTTAAACTACAATAGTAGGGTTACACAAAGAAACATCAGCTCTGAACTTGGGCATGTTGGAAGGCTTTGCTACGTGGAGTAAAACTCATGTATCATGTATCATTGTATCTCTTACCATAACCTGTCCTTGTGTTGTTAAAGCCGTCAGCTACACAGATATAAATGAGCAACTTTTTTAACTTGTAATTGTCTCCTCTATCAGCACCAGACCATTTTTTTTTTCAGTTAAGTGCAATGAAATTTAATGCAGTATCTTCAGTTTATGGAAGAACTGACTGAGAAAAGGATTAATTCTAAGGTTGTCTGTCATTGCTGTAAGGGGAGCCAGGAACGTACATGCTCTTTGAAGGAAACGGATGGGTATATGTGTGAAGCCTGATGGTGGGTGGGTGAGCAGAACATCCACAGACACCCAGGTGGGAATCTTGTCACATATCTGGAACGTGACAGAAAGCAACACCCAGAGGTGGGAACGGTTTTTAGGATGAGTGCAGGCGGCCATCAAGTCAACTCCTACCATCCCGGTTGGGTGTGTCACGCTCCTACGGACCGCTCTGGCTCCTGGCGGAGCACGGGAACGGGATGAGGAACCGACCCAGCTTGGAGATTGATGCCTCCCCGGGACAGAGTTATTCCTTGAAAGTTCGGAACAGCAAAACCCCAGTCCAGTGAGAGAGATTATCCTGTACAGTTTTGTTTTCCATTTCACCGTTTCAATAAAGTCTTTTTTACGTAACAGGAGCTTGCTGTGGTTTTGACTCTCGGGATTTTTGCGACAAATATTTTCACTTTAGTTAGAAAACAGCAGGTATTTGATAAAGACACAGCTGTTTCTTCAATTTTATTGAAGAAATTGATCTTAACCAATCAACATATCCAGAAGCAAGTGTCATTTAAGGGGGGAAAATAGGTCTTGTTTCATGAACCTAATAAATCAGAATATAATGTTTTGTTTGTTTAACAAAAAAATACTGTGCAGCATTTAAGATTCCAGAGTTCCACAAATTGCAAAGAAAGGCAGACTAAGGGTCCACTTGTCTGTTTTTATCATCCAATCAGCTTTCTCAGCTTCAATCCTCAGCACTCATCTCCTCTGAAGTGCTATTTCTACAAGATGGAAGAAAATTTAAGTGCAAAATTGCAGGCCTGGAAGAACTACAACTTCAGTTAACACAGAAACGCTCTGGTCTCTGATTAATTGTTTTTATCACCTCCCTGTTAGTGCTGGTGCAAAGCTCCTGGCCGCAGATTAGAATTGTCGCATGGCTAAATAAGTTATTTTGCTAGCATGACAGAAACATAACGGTTTACTTGTCACTGCCCTCCTGTTTTTACTGGCATTTAAAGACGCGCTCTGTGTGAATGTAAAAAGCAGATCTTTCGGGTAAATGTCAGCGCTGATTTAATACAGTGGGTAATGGAAGCCTATTTGCTGGCTTCCTCCAGCGTCCGTGTCTAACCTCTAGTCTGATGGAGCACGAGATTAAAATCCACAGTGAATGGAGAAATCGGAAGGGCTGTGCTGAGTTTCCATTTCCATCCAGTGGGCTGTGAACTTCATGGATCGGGACTGAGGAAAACAGCTCAGGGAAATGCAAGTTTCTCAGACTGTGTCCAATTTAATCTTTCATTACAGTTTAAATTATTTTCCTGTTTGCAGAACTTGAAACCAAAAACAACTTTTTTTAATTAGCAGTTCTCACAGAGGTATTATGATCTATCCAAGGCATGAGAAAATAGGTTACAGGGTGTTTTCTGACTGTGTTGCATAAAAGGGTCACAAGATATGATGCTTCAGCCCATCTACAGTGGGCCATGTATCAGGGAGATTGACAGTCATCTTCAGTTTCTTCCATTTTCTGATAATTGCGCCAACAGTTGCTGCCTTCTCACCAAGCTGTTTTGTCCTGTAGCCTATCCCAGCCTTGTGCAGGTCTACAATTTTGTCCCTGCTCTTTGGTCTTGCTCATAGTGGAGAGGCTGGAGTCTGATTGATCGAGTGTGTGGACAGGTGTCTTTTATACAGGTAATGAGTTGAAACGGGTGCAATTAATACAGGAAATGAGTGGAGGATCGGAGGGCTTGTTAAAGATGAACCAACAGGTCTGTGAGGACCAGAATTATTGCTGGTTGGTAGGTGATCAAATGTACAAAAGGATGAATGGCATTTGTCTATTTCCTAAAGTAAACTGTACAATAAAGTTTATTCACTACATATATACCAAAGGACATCCTGTATGAGTAGAACATCATTGTAACTAGTACAGGAGGTTTGTGGATATTGATGAGTGACATTTGGAATGGCTACGCCGTATTCACACCAACGGTTATGGCCAACGACAGCAGAGAATAATAGAGTTGAAACTCAGCTCTGGGTATCAGCTCAGGTTGATAGGGTTTGACCTGCCTCACAAAGCGCCAGCTACCACACCCCAATAGCTGAGCTGACTTTCTACAAAGCCAAAGTTTTTAATGAAGGATGACAATTCCAATTTATTTCACATTCTTAATGTGATAATGATGAGTTTCCTGCACAGCCCCATTTACTTTAAGTGTTCCTAATTACAAATCCCAAAACTAGTGCCCTGGAGAAACAGAGTAATTATATTTTTTACTGAATGGTACAAACAGACTGTTACAGCAGTCAGAGTTAATACTTATTTATACAGGCAGATATTCACTGAAATTCCCTCACCTTCGATTACAATGTGAAAATCTGTTGCACATAATCCTTATTTCTTGAATCACTAATCTGGTACTTTATTTTAAAATGACAACACACTGGTGTTTTCAGTTGCGTTTGTTTGCTGGTTTGAAGATATTTGTCTCGCCTGCCTTCCAATATCAATAGTTTTACACAC
Organism: Mormyrus hasselquistii; assembly: GCA_026779605.1. Taxonomy (NCBI): domain Eukaryota; kingdom Metazoa; phylum Chordata; class Actinopteri; order Osteoglossiformes; family Mormyridae; genus Mormyrus; species Mormyrus hasselquistii. The sequence goes on from JAODKE010000068.1 coordinate 19,896,566, forward strand.
CAGATGGGACAAGATGACTATATAAAGAGACACAGACTGATAAATACTTTCAGCATAAAGCACCCTCCCCCGTTCAGGGACTCCGTGTTATACGTGACGGACGACATGGGCAGGCTGCCCAAATATTTTACTTTTACTATTTACAATTCTGAGTTGTGTTATGAGTTTATGTGATCAAGACTTTACGCAATTTACAACCAATCTGTGGTGGCAATAGTACGTTTCTGCTGGGTGATTAACTTATAGGGGGCCCTAAGTTGACATCAGCATGGACACTCGGGTGTTGCCTATTTAACTGACCATTCCATTTTTCCCCAGGCCAGGCAGGGCCCTGATGTTTGCTGCAGCCTTAGGCTGAGGGCGAGAACAGTTCATGCATTAGTCTGCCTCTGTGTTTATTGCAAACCTGATCCAGATTTAAACTGCCTTTTAACTTTGAAAATGAATATGAGCTGTGAAGACCTCATATACTCAACAATGAACAAAGGAAGGTCTCTGGCCCCACTTCATGTACTTCCCCAAGCATTTTCAGGAAAGAGCCCTTTCTCAGAATCTTCAGTAGCATGGTGAGGTACTAACACAAAGCCACTTGAGAAGTTTAACCAGTGTGCAGTGTGACGCTAAATGGTAATACATGCATTAAGGTGCTGTAGCTCTATGTGACTGTGTATTTAGTGGAATCTAGTCCATGGAAAAATTATATCATATCTCATCCAGCCTTCTGCCTACATCCTACTCAGGTAGATCCTGCACAAGATGCCAGTCCGTCACAGGGCACACATACACAAACATGCACTACAGGCAATTCATGTTAATGAACCTAACCTGCATGTTACTGCACTGGGGGAGGAAACTAGCATGCCAACCCATGCAAACTCCATACAGACAAGGGTCGATTCTCCCATGTGTGCAAATGAAAAATGAGCAAAGCTGTGCACTTTTTTCATTTAAATGTATTCCACCATGGAGTCTGTGGTTTACATGCACTTAGACTAGACATGCACTTTGGGCGGAGAAACATCAATATATGGGCATGTCTCATGTAAATAACCCTTAAGCACATTCTGCCAATGATTTAAGAGCTATTAATCACATTTTTCAGAACATGCTCTGGTAAGCTATATCAAACCACGTGGTTCCACATGGCCACACACAATATTTCAGTGTTCAGAAAGTTGAACATGTAGCAGTTGAACTTTTAAACATTTTTTATATATTTACAAATAAATGTTAAATCAGTAACATATGGATAATTTATATAATAATTATATAACACAATGGTATGTACCAATATTAGGCAGGATTCAAGTCAACATGCCTAGTAGGCAAATCAATTTGACTAAAAGGATTTTTATTAAACCTATAATATTTTCAATTAAAATTAGTAAAATATAGGTTTAACCGAAGTAGAGTATCCTCACAATCCTAAGCACAGCCCATGTACTTGTACTCCTGAGAGAGGGGGTAGGCAAAAAAGAGTGCAAAAATGTTGACAACCACAAATACTCTGCCCTTGCCTTAATGTACTTCAATTTTAAACCAATGTGGAACATGATTTGGTCTTTTTCTATTCTTTGTCTCATACATACACAAGTCCCCAACAGAACTACTTGACCAAGACATTTGGCGAATTGTTAACCATTCTACGCTTAATAGTATAGTTGTCTGGGTTTGTAGTGGCAGTGACTAACAATAGATTTGGAATAATATGTCACAGCTGTAGCGTAAAAGCCTGTTTGGGTTATACCATACTCGCCTGATTTCGATGATCGGGGGGAGGGGCTCAATAAAATTTTCTGACTGGGGGGTGGAAGCAAATTTCCAGGGGGGTACAAACTCATCTATGACAGGGTGCATCTCAGATCAGTAACATACATGGTTTGGGGGGAGTGGGTGCAATTTTATGTAGTTCAATAACAGACTAACATTATACAGTTTCATTGTCTACAATGTCAGTTTTGCATCTGGGGTAATTAATCAATTGCAGAATAAAACAACTGACAATACAAAACAATTGAAGGTACATCTTATTACACTAATTGATTGTGTCTTGTGGGTTTCATACAACAAAATTGAAAGATTTAAAAACATTTTATCTGATTTTGTGTATAATCTTCAAACTGCAAAGGTAGTGCCCATTTAGGGCCCACTGAGGGATCATTAAATCAGAGCTAAAAATGCTATTTCAATATACATTTTGTTTTGTCATGTCCGTGCAAATGACCAAATATAGGCGCAATGGGCTACAAGCATGCTGACATAAAATGATTTCAGTTAAGTTCTCAATGTAAATAAAAGAGTGAATGTTTCACGTTTTGTTCGTTGCCAACATTGATGGCGCAGCTCCCTTTTCTCAACTGATGAATCACTTATACTTGAAAGACTGTGCCAGCTTCTTCAGGTTATGCACGACTGCACAGAGTACAGAGAGGAAATACACTATTTCATAGTTATATTTTCAGACAAAACAAAATAATCATTGCCATAACATAAGTGCACATGCCTGTTATAAGCTGAATCAAAAATGCACAAAACCCACAATATTTTAAAGAATATTGGCATCTACGTTTATCTCTCCTGTCTTTACTGTGGTCATGGAAATGTCCAAGAATTCATGGAGCATATTCGTTTTAGCTGACTTGATGGAGGGAAAATGGTTATTGAAAGCATTTCCCCACATAAACTTATTGGGATCACTGAAAACTATGAAGAGAAACAACAGAGGTTACTTTTAACAGTGGCACTATAGAAATGGACTGATGGTACATAGTAACTAAATAATAAATGCCACGTTTAAATCAATGCCTCAACAGTAGGCCTACAAGTGTGTGTGTGTCCAAAAAAGGCAAAAGATGAAAGGATAGGAAATGTTGAAGATGGACCACTCCTTTTTACATCTACTCTCTAAATGCCAAGTGAAACAGATCTACCGTCTGGATTTCCATCCGTCCCATAGGTGCACTTAAATGGCCAATGTGAGCTCAGTTCTCCTTTGGAGGAATGCAGTCGTTGGACACAGACAAGCCTGCTCCTCATGTCAGCTGAGAGGCAGAGTAAAACTCCCCACCATCTGCGCTTCCTCACAAACAATCAGTCACTTTGAAACCTGACAACCCCAAAACCAAAAATTGCATTTTTCACATTAAGTGGAGCATCACAGGATTATATTCCAAAAAGCGGAGAGCATCAAGAAGGAGAAAAACTATTTATTTTTTCCAAGTATCTTGTCCAGCTAATAATTCATTATTTGGTAATCAAGTTTTTAAGAAAACACACAGAATAGCAGTCAGATACAAATGCCTTGGAATGGAAATGGAGCCTGTAGAGAAAAGACAGCAGATCAGGCGTAGGGCCTGTGTGTGGCCTGTATGAGGTCCGTACTGCAGTGGCACTAGAAGTTGGGACAGCTGTTGAAACCAGCAGACATCACTGATGAGGCAGTCATTAGTATGAAGGGGAATTTCTCTCAGTATTCAGAGAATTGAGGGGAAATGGTCACGTTTGCATAAGCCCCTACCCCTTGAGGACCTTGGGACTAAGGCCCGAACTACTGCTGGTTAACTACTGGAGTTTTATATACTTTCAGAGGAAGTACAGCTAGCTGTCCCTTCCAATAAAGCCAGACTTCTTTGAGCAGCGCGGCCTTTGTTCAGGAAGGAGAGCTTCCAAAGCGCAGACACCCGCAGTGATCTGTTTCTCTGAACAGAAGAAAGTAAGAGAGAGCCATACTACGAAGCTGTTTCTTGTTTACCAGTCACCTAGCGGCTGACGAAGAGCAGAAATTCCACGGAAGTCAGACTGCTCAGATTGGGCTTGTTTTAACATTCTGCTCATCTTGGCCTGAGTAAACAGCATATCTTTCAACACGGCTGGGGAAAAAAAGGACTCAAATCTCCAGCAGCTATGGCACAGTTACACAGGAGGTGCCGAAGAAAGGTTAAACCTAATGGACTGAACTTGGAACTGCAAGAATCCATCGCATTCCATTGGGTTCATCCAATATACCCCATCCTTCCTACCTCTCTTACTATTGCACTTTAAAGAGGATAATGAAGGGTGCCTCTCTTTTACAAGGCAGTTTAATTTCATATCTTTGCTCATCGTCTTCATTTTCCATTCCTCCTCTTGCTGAAATTAATCTTTTCACCCACCCTTTCTAAAATCTTTTCCGTTTTCTTTAGAGCCATCTTTCTTTTTTTAACCTGGTTCCATTGTCATCATCATCGTCGTCATCATCATTATCAAGCTCTAATAAATAAACAATAAATTAAAATTAAAACGCGATCCAGCAGTCAAACATCTCAGACAGAAAACATGCCTTAATTATTTCTAGCCTTGGTTTCTACAAACACATTTGAATAGGACAAAGTACAAACCCCTCGCCAAATTTATTTTGAACTCCTTCTCGGCCACTTTTAACGGGGCTATTCGGCTGATTACTTCTGCAGGCAGGAATATAGCCAATTATCTCTATACTCTCAAACTTTGGAATGTGCGTGATTTATGTCTGTAATGTCTGGCTTTGAATCTCTCCAAAAAATAAGATTAATGTCAGCGGCATAACAATAAATTATATTTGTCATGCTATTCAAATTTTTAAAATAAAATAAAGCAGAATATGGTAATATAAACATATGGAAACAAGCTTTATTTGAGCTAATACTAATACCCTGTGCTTGTTGTGCTTGCCGTACAACACCCTAAAGTGCCCTGCTTGTAAGTCCAGCAGCTTCACATTATCTGACCGAAAGTAGAAATAAAATTCAATTTTAAAGACTTTTTTATAAAGGGCGTGCCGACTTGTTTCTCATGCTTTGTAAAACCCTTTTTTGCAGTAGGCCAGTATCACGGGGAAATTATCAAAAATGGAGGCAATATTTTAAAAGGCGACCTTTAGCAGAAACTACTAGTCCCGGTGTTTAAGAGTCACGATACTTTTTAGGCAGTGTGGCGGGGAGAAAAGGGTTAAATATTGCTGTGCTGTGCTGTTTTTTCAGTCTGGACAGACAGCCTGGAGCAGACAGTCACCTCTGTGAGCTGATGAATTACAGTTGAAAAGGGCTCAGCCACTCCCAAAGCATGGACTGGCCCCTTCGCTCTGTCAGACCCCAGGGATTCTTTGGGAGAGCTCTCTCTTTATACGAGGGAGAGCGGGAGAGCAGGAGAGCAGCATGGAAGCCAGGCTGAACATCAAGAAGGCAACATCAATGATCAACACCTAGGTCATGACTGTAAGCTCCTCCTTTTCCTAAAACGGCCATGCTATCGAATGCCTGGTCAAGGTAGATACAGTCCTGACTAGAAATACAGAGCATTTCACTTTATATTGTTCTTTGTTCTACTTATAAGGAATTCCCTATCTTTCACATCCAAGAAGCTCTCCTCCAAACCTATAAATATTCAGAGTGCATGAACTTTTATACCTTTGTAAATTTAAAGTTCTCCTGGTCATTGAGTTATGTTGCAGGCATAACAATTCCTTTTAAAATGAGTTGTGCAATGAATTTGGAGTCACTGAATACATATGTTAGGAATAGAGAGGGAACGACCACTTAATACACACTGTGCCAGATGCGTATTAGTGGGATTTGAAGAGGGGTTAAGCAACTTTTTAGATAATAAAAAAACAAATCTACTTGTTTGCTCGTTTTCCTGGCCCAGTGTTGCCAGTGAGGGACCACATCCAGTTATTATAGGTGGAACTGATTTAGTCCCGCTCATCTTTTTCGTAGAGGTCTAACAGACAGCCGGGGTGACTAATTGGGAACAGAGGCTTGACTCAAGGCCATGCAGCAAAATTAGAGTTTGACAGCAGAGCCCGAACAGACTGTCTCCTTCTCGCGTCGGGTCACGGTTACGATCTTTTACGACACCCCACGTGAATTTCTTCCCTTTTCCCAGCAATAAGGAACAAGTTATAGGTGAGGTTGGATCTACATATTAAAGGAGCTGTTACTACAAAGTCCTCCGTCGCCTCCTTCTGTTATGACAAGGCAGACAGGTCATCACCTTGGTTCCTTGTTTTCTTTTTTATGGTCTTGAAAATGACAGCGCTGTAGCCGTTAAGGGTCTGTATAAATGAACAGTATGTGAAATAAGGTCTAGTGGGGTGCATATCCTTTACTCACTACATGCTAACTATGCACTGACTTTCAAACTCAAACCTAGGAGCAGAGAACTAAAACCCAGTAACAACTGAAACAGTGACCCCACAGCACAAGACCATTGTTTACAGATACTGCTTTATGTAACAGACCATATGTAAAGGGCATAATATTGACAGAGGACAACGGATAACCAGATATATTGTCACAAAATATCTGACCGAAAGTAGAAATAAAATTCAATTTTAAAGACTTTTTTACAACGTGGAAACGACTGTTCAGATTCACCAAATTCTGGACATAATTTTGCTTCTCTTGCCCACCTCTGTGACATAGACTGGATGGTTTGGAAATGGAGGTTGAAAAACTGCCTTCTGCAGTAGCACAATCTAGAGGCCACATAAGCTTCTGTACAGTTCGGGGCAACTGGTTCATGAGGGGAAGTGTGTTTTACAAACTTGTATAACATAAGGACCATGGTACATCCATTTTTAAATTCTGCTTGGATTGTGGAGCCTCAGCTTTTCTGAGAAAAGATTTAACTGATGCACAAATAAAAAGTCAGTTGAGGCTTTTGGTTAGGCACGGGGCAGCCATTTGGCCAACTTTGTTTATAACCGGAAGAGATGCAGCATGTATTTAGCAGTAAAAGCCGGATGATGTCAACGCCTGGTGACGGTAAACTGAAGCCCACACCGAGGGAATCGAGCAGGTTTCTGATGGGCTCCGCAGAGATGAGTGTGCAGTGTGTGTTTATGCCGAAAGGGGGGGGGATTAGCATGCTTGAGTGATGGGATGGTGACGGGTTCCTGCTGTGGCTTGAAGCGTTATAAATTCGGTTAAAGCACCATCAACCAAAGCAGACTCCTTGATGTAGCCACACTGGAGCTGGGTCTTACTGCGTTACACCTCACACTGCTCCTGATGGGGGTCCGGAAGCAAACATTTCCCTCCCAGAGAGGGTGTCAGAATACTAGGGCAGCTTGGACACACCGCCAGACCAAAAAAAAAAAAAAAGAAACGTGTTTTAATACTTTCCCTGCTTCAAAAAACTGCTTTGTAATTACAAAAATGAAAGCTCATTTAAAGGTTTTTCCAGGGGTTCTGAATATCCCTTTTTTTGAAGACTGCAAAAATAATCCACTCAGAAGGAACAAGAGACACATTGTTGGATGAGATATGAAGAAGGAGGAGAGCAAGGGGAGGGAGAAATGACTGACCTCAGGGGTGCAGGGGCTGAAGCCAACGTTTAGGACCGTGTCTGTGTGCCGCGGGAGCTTGTTAAGGTAGCTGCTGCTACGGATGTCGTAGAGGTAGGCCTGTAAAAAAGCACTTCTTTAGTAGACTGGCACAACTGCCACACTCTGAAACATAAGCTGTGAGAGTGAAACGCTTAAGGACAAATCCTATCACTCTATTTGCTGGTGATGCCTTACTCATCATTATTTGGCTGGCATGTAGCTTTATCTGAACTATTCTGTTCATGAGATACTGCCTATAATTTTGTTTTAAAAAATACACACAAAGAAACCTTTTTTTACTCATTTTCCTTGTGAACCACACAGCTATATAATTGTCTTGTACTATCTCACTCTTTCACTGAAGAGCTGGTTTCCTATCAATAATATCTGCTGTGTCAGATGAAAGATCACTGCACAGCAAGTGGAAACCCCCCCCCCCCCCCCCAAGAAAAAAAAAAAAAAAAAAAACATTGTATCAGCTACTTCCAATTTAGCATGGATGACCTCTGTCTCTCTGTAGTTCAAGTAGCATTTGAA
>JAODKE010000068.1:19904547-19927217 GCA_026779605.1 Mormyrus hasselquistii
TCTCATTGCTTACGTGAGAGTGGTATTTCCTCCAAATAAAACGCTGGGTTCACAAAAAAAGAACACACAAAAAAATTTGAAAACCCCCCCCCCCCCAAAAAAAAAAAAAAAAAAAAATATTCCAAAGAGGAAAGATAGGGAATTTTCCATGAAATATTCAGAGGAAGGAGAAAGAGTGTGAGCCGGAGAAGCGGGCCCATCTGCCTTGAGCACAGATAAAACCAGATGTGAACGTTTGTGTTAACCAGAGGCGAATTGTCAGTGTTCGGCAGATGTTTTCCATCAGGCATCCTGCGAACGAATGGGCCGGCTCTCCAGTAAGACGGCCTTGGCCCATGCTGAAGAGGCACGTGATTACAGGAGTGAGCCTGAAACCCAACGCCTGGCTCATTCGCTGGTGGAGATTGATGGTTCTGCCATGGTACCTTTGTTGTTGGGATTTGACAATCTGCAAAATCTGCAAACCCTTTAAATAGCTTAAATGAATAATGGCAGACTCATGACGCAGCCTGGTCCATCGTAAAGGGATTAATCAAAAACTTTCGCAATAGGGGCGTCAGAGGTTTTGGACGTGCTAGGTCCCTCATTCCTGTTGCAGAGGTGAAGATGGTGAAGATCTTACTGGTGTTTCACATTTTTCCCCCCCAATAAGCAAACATTTTTATGTGGAAAATAAGCACTTTTTCCATGTTATATAAACCAAATTGACTGCAGGACATTTTTCCTACAGGAGGATGGCAAAACATATCAGTTATATAGATGTTATACATAAGTCTTGATTGCTATTATTCATCAGATGTCTTGTACTGTCCTGTATCGTGGTTCCAAATTTTGGGGTGAGTAGTTTCATTTAAGTTTTATGTTACCATTATAAATGTTAAAAGTGATTCAATGTCAAAAGAATCTCAAGGATCCTGAAAGGAAACAGTCTTTTATCATTTTGATCACATTTATAATTGGAGAATGTGTTAAGCAGGAACTTAAGAATTATCTGACCTTAATATAAGTATTTGATTTTTTAACGAAAAATAAGGATTTTATATGTTGATGTATACCTTCCAAAAAGAAATTATACACTTGGGAGAAAGAAAAAAAAACAGATGAATGATGCATCTCACAATGATATACCGAAGCAGTTAAAATAGCAAAATTCTCCTAAATGTATTAATAGACAAATATTTTGAACATGGATACACTAGGATCACACCTGAACTACTTTTGGTCCATCTGTGTAACCTGATCCGGGCCTTTTTTCCTGCGATTGTCTGGTGAAATGTTGAGGCGCGTACAAATGCTCCTGGCTTATGAATGTCTCAGGGCAGCCACAAATAACAGCGAAGTAGCTCACTACCGAACGGCCGTCTGCCTCCAAAAAGCCCTGGAACTGGCCTCTCTCCATGGACATCTCCTCAAACCCCTGTACTTTGGAGAGGCCCACCATTAATAATGGCTATCAACATTCATATATTATTCCACTGCCTTAAAAAAAATCTTCTTCTTTATAATGGGCAGAAAGAAAAGCCTGATCCAAGAAAGGGGGCAATCTTCCTGGACCCTGGATATCTTGCAGGGTACATTTTAGAAGCACCCTGGAAAAGTAATTAAGACAATCTGCTCTCAACTAAAAGGCTGTCTTCAAGTTGAAGGTAAAAGGAAAATATATCTAATTCCTCCAGAAAAATCAACCAGAGGAGAAAAAAGAAGGATTTTTTTTCAGCTCAGTGACCAGTGAAAGAGGCTCTGTGGTGAAAGAAAATTCAAGTAGTAATTATAACAAATTTTATTTCAAGGCGAATAGAAGTGATATGGGCCTGTAATCTTTCTGCTCGAGGTCCACAGCACAAGCCACAAAACAGGTCAACAACATTCCAGGAACCTCATCCAAACTGAAACTTGGGACTTTGCCTCAGCAACATCCTAAAAAGCTTAAAAGGAAAGGAGAGGTTTGAAAGTTGTGCAGTTTTGTGTTCTGGTGAATTCATGGAAGTGCACAAACTTTTCAGCTGTAACTACTTCTGTGTGAAATGAAAATAAAAATCAGTAACTCCAGAGTCTTAACAAAGAGCATAAACTTTCATATCAGGAGCCGTTTTACTTGAGATCTGGTACCTTCAAGTCCTGTGCATTGTTGTAATGAAATGTATCTTCCAAAATAATCAGCACAGCTTTTGTTATATACTGTAAGACAAGAATGCCATATACAAAGCTTAGACCTTTGGCTTAAACCTTCTAGATATATGATTGGTTCCAACCTTCCCACAACCTACTGGACCAAGCTAACAGGACATCTCGGAGGCTCTGGATTAAATAACACCATGGGGGTCCATAAAGGCTCTAGCAGAAGGAATATGGAGCACTAGTTAAAGCATATGGCACAGAGATTTGGCATGGCTGGCTGATTGGCTAACATTTCACTTGGTTATACTGCACCGATTCATCATGGCTCAAGGAAGAGAAGTTTTGGGTGTCACGGGACATTGGGATGTACAAGCACAGTGACTTGCCAAGGCCAGGCAGGTTTACACATGAAGAGAGCAGGGAAATCCAACAGCTTCAGGTTCTGGGTTTGTCATTACCAGCCCCGCAAAGCCCACAGGTAGTTCTCTGAGCCCCGCTGCCCTACATATCTAAAAATAACCTATGATGGACATTTTAGAGAATGAGGGAAGGTCTTCAGAGCCACTGTGTGCTGAAGGCTGCACAGGGCCTACATATCCCATCGCACCGGATGGGGGAGGGCACAGGTGAGATGTCTGGGGTATTTGTGATGTATTCCGCTGCTTCATCCCCCTTTTTGTGGGATGCTGATCCCATATATGCCGCATAACTGCCTGTAAAATCCCTTTCATTCTTAGCCCAGTGCCACTGTCACTTGACTTTGTTCACTATCCTATCCAGAATGTTTTTGCATATTAGTATGTGTTTTGCAAGGCTCCCCTTGGTTGTGTGTCTGTGCGTGTGTATGTGGTCATGTATATATTACACAGTGCGGACAAAAACCTGCTTATTTGACATTGTGGGGACACCGTTACAGTCCCCACAAGGAGAAATTCAATTTTATAAAAATCTGTGACTGCAATCAAAAAATTAAATTTGCCAAAAGTCTTGTATTTTGTTTGGTTACTTAAGATTAAGGTTAGGGCTGGGTAGGGGCTAAGGTTGTCATAGTTGGGATTAGGGATTCCCTATTAGGCTTATTCATCCAATAGAAAAGAATGGAGAGTCCCCACAAATGAATACAAACACATAGGAATACAAATGTGTGTGTATATGTGTATTTTTAGCAAATTATAATGTAAAATATAAAATTAGAACCCTTTATACTCAATAGATTTTAAATTTCACAAAAATAAGGCAAAATTGCACCATGAAATCAAAACAATGGGAGCTGAGAAAGAAAATGGTGGTGAAATAATTGTACTGTAATTTGCTTAATGTAGCTGTCCATCACATACCCATTACTGTATGCGTGCTATAGTACAAGTTAGATACGGGCATTGCCTCATTATATGGCTGGCAGAGCTGCCCACTCTCCTGCACCTGTTACACTAATACACCCACTAACGTCCTACTATATCCACTTTCAGGTGTCCATAAGATCCTCTTTTGTCTAGAAAACAGCTGAATTCTTCAAAGTATGCATTCGATCAGGTGCTGGAATCTATCCTTCTAGAGTTTCATCCATGACATTTTTGTGTTTTTTTCCCCCCTGAGGAGCGCCGCTGATCGGATCTCTTGGGTCTCTGCCTCCTCAAAAAATTGGAGGATGAACAAGTTGTGTTGTCACTTTTTCAGGGGATCCATTACGGTCAAAATGGAACAAAATGACCTTTTATTTACATGGCATGTGGTACATGCTACCCATGTATTTTATAAAGGTAGGATATCTGATAAAGTGCTTCAGTCTATCGAGAAGTGCCACCTGTAGTACACCGGTACAACCATCTGATAAGGCATTTTGGACCATCAAGACACATTACTTATGTTACATTAGTTTTTTAAATTTAGTGATTTTTTTATCCATCTTCAGTGTCTGCCCATAAAAAAATGAAATGATAATAGCATCCTTCAATAGGGTAGCACCGATTGAAAGATGGTAGTACTTGACAAGGCAGGACAGATTGTTAGAACACCAGTAGTGGCGATATTAGACAAAGAGTATTTTGGTTATGGGTCAAATTTTCAGATGCAGAATTATGACGAGACAAGCAAAAAAATGCATTTAATGTAACATGTTGGACATAAATAGACATAGTGCTGTCTGTACTTTTATAATCTTTCATCCTGGCAGCAGTAAGAGGAGGGATTTTCTACAAGATATATGTAGACATTGCCAAAGTGGAGCACTGGCTGGGACTTTGCTGTTCTTAGTGACTGAAATACTACGGCGGGTGCTGTATGGGGATCGAAAGTGCTCAAAACTTGCAGTTTGTTCTCATATCTTTTTACTCTACTGAAAGGTAGCATAAATATTCATTGCTTGGAACAAATGGAAAATTAACAAACCTATACTGCAGGTCTGTGAAATGCCCAGTGTTACCCACCATGTTAGAAGGGCGTTTTTTGCTCTCCGGGTCTCCATGCCAGTCACGTGACTGAAAACTATTAATAGAAGTGGAAAAAAGACCAGAATTTTTTTTCCTAGTAAAAATATTTACTGTATCTGTGGAAAATGTTGTACCACACAGAATGCCCTAACAGCCTTGAGACTTCACACCTGGTCAAGGAAGAGCCCTTTGATGCTGAGCGGGCAAGTGGTATTCTGATTGTACTCTGGGATGATGTCACCAGAGACCTTAAACCAACTATATCTTGGCTTTGGAATGTACTGGCCTCACTGCAGATGAAACATGTTATTACTGGTATCCCGTTTTACAAATGTTTACTCTATACCTCTGTGCAAAAGACCTACATTAGCACCTGTTTTCGCTAACCAATAGATATCTGAAGAGGATTTTTGCTCTAACAATTTTGTCCAGTGTACAGTGATGCATGGTGGCTGTGGCTCAATACTCTTCACTAATGATGGCCAAAGCAACATTTCATGAACCATCTGCTGTATTTTTCTGACCCCACCTGATGGTGCTCTGTTCAGAAAAAGGGCTCAAAGCAGGCTCCCAAAGTATACCGAGGGCATCATCTAGTCAGGTCAGAAATAAGAGCAAATGGTTTATGAAGAATCATTTACTCCATCACCATCCTGACTCTCGTCAATTGATAAGCTAGTGAGTTCGGCATATTCAGCTGAACTTGTTACTAGGCAATTCTCATGATACTCATAAGACCCATAGGAGATGTTTATTGCATAATTTATTAATGTCGCAGTATTATTTCTCATATAAAATGCATATAATTACATTATTGGCCACTGGTATCATTGTTTTTATTATTTAATTCATTTTGTTTGGCGTAAGTTGCTAAGTTTTGGAGTCGCATGGCCCTAGCTCTATTTTTCCCATTGGACACAGCAGGGAAAATAACTATTGAACGCGTCAACATTTTTCTCAGTAAATATATTTCTAATGGGGCTATTGACATAAAATTTACACCAGATGTCGGTAACAACCCAAGTAATCCACACATACAAAGAAATCAAAACAAGTAAGTCCATAAATTAAGTTATGTGTAATAAAGTGAAATGACACAGGGAATATCTATTGAACACACTTACTGAAATGCATTTAATACTTAGTAGAAAAGCCTTTGTTGGCAATCACAACTTCAACATGCCTCCTGTATGGAGAAACTCGTCCCATGCACTGCTCAGATGTGACTTTGGTCCATTCTTCCACACGAACTGTCTTCAAATCTTTAAGGTTCCGGGGACTTCTCCTATCTCCACTTAGTACCAGTGTACAGACTGGCCATGATGTCCAGCAACTTGGGGTGGATCCCATGAAGTCTCAGTATGTCCCACAGGTAGCTTAATCAACTGACTTGAATGCTTTATGGAAATCGACAAGGGCTGTAAAGAAACTCTGCTGACATTCATGTTTGCGCTTGATGAGAACCCTCAGTGGCAGGATGCAGTAGATGGTAGACTTCTTAGGCACAAAACCAGATTGCTCTGGTCACTGGTAGGTGAGCAAGTGGTCACGGATCCTGTTGAGGATGACCCCAGCAAGGACCATACCCAGCACTGAGAGCAATGTTATCTCCCTGTAGTGTCGCAATCCAAGCAATCACACTTCCTTTTCCAGATAGGAACAAGTCCCATTTTCCAGTTGGGATGACACCCAATTAGAAGCAAAGACTTCTTGCAATGCCAGGAGGACAGCCTTAGCACCAGCCTGGAGAAGTTCACCCCAGATACCTCAGATTCCTGCGGCTTTCCCTACCCTCAGCAAGTTCACCACCTAACTGGAGGATCAGCCTCAAGAACTGTGGACCCAGACATGTCCAATATCCTTTCCAGAGAATGAGCTTTAAACAAAGTAGCTCAAAGTAGTGGCCCAGTGAGTCACAACTGAAATGTCATCCATAAGGACCATTCCATCACCCGACCTGACTATGACTCTCCTAGGGACTCCTAAGAACATCAGATTCAGATGTGCTTAATGCATCAATTCATCTATAAGCAGGATGGGGCTCACTAAACCATAGATGCTGTGTGTCACCTGCTTACATATTCCTCTAGCAATCACCTCCTTTCTGCCCTCAGAGCCCTTGCTACTGTCCTTCTCGGTTCCCAGTACAGACCGAGGTTGCCATCAAGCCATACACTGTGACTCCTTCTGATAATATCCAGGGTGCCTCGCAAGATGAAATACCAACACAACCTTCAGGGTCTCTCCAGGATCCAGCAACCCACAGGCCCTGACCTTTTGCAAAGTCAAGTAACATGGAACCACTTTCACCATGGTTGGCAGCCCCGAAGGGACCAACACAATCCTTAATAGCCAGCCTTGTCAGTACTAGTGGTCTCACTGAAATCACCCATGACCAGAGAAGTGTCATCTCATGGGCGGCCATCAACCACCGAGCAAAACTACGAATAAAAAATATTTCCCTCTTCAAGACATCACGCTTCATCATCAAGAGCAGCTAATCTGCCACAGAAACAGCTACTCCCTGAGTATGGCAGCCATCAGGTCAACCTGACAAATAGGTATACCTACCTATGCGCCTACCAGGATAGGCTGGCTCAGATTAGGATCCGAGTGCTGCTATGCAGCGGGTGACGCCTCAGCACCACATCAATCCTGATCCCCAGCAGGCCTGACCCCATTGGCTCTCCAGCAATTTTGTCTCTATCGTGGATGAGGCTCCCAAGGGCTTTCTCCCATCCCCTTCATCATGCATGCGGCCTTCCTATTGGTGGCTGCAGCAGAGCTACTCCCGCAGAGCTGAAAAGTTTGTCTGTTTTGTCACAGCTGTGTAAAGATTTTACGGTGGCTGGAGTGCCAATTCCGCCACCAACCCCCAGATTTCTCCCAGCAAATTGGAGGACTGCTTGAAGGGCCATATGCAGTTTAAACTGTATTGAAATTATTGATCTGGTTCCTTTTTTCCAGTGCAAAATAATGCTAAAATACATACACTAAAAAGCTATATACCAAAAGAATATACCTACTACTATTTTATAATGGTGAATGATCAAACTGGTTGTTGTTTTTTTTTTATTTTTTTTTTTAAAAAAGCCTAATGAAACAGGATATTCAAGTGTTTTGATTGAGCTTAAGATGCTAAGAGCTTTAGTCATGTTTTTATGGTTCCTACCCTACATGAAGGCTACAGCATTCCTGTATATCTAATCTGTAAAACAGAGACTTAGGCCCCAGTAGAGTTTAAATATTTTAGAATCAGTGTAGTCCTCCTGCCAAGACCTACGGTAATTCCAGTGTGGTGAGAAGATCCTCACTGCAAGACGCATCCACCCCCCAGAAAAGCGATTGCACTAAGTGGGCTTAGCGACTAATAGACTAGGGGGAAAATATACACTTTGGTTTTGGCTCCAGGCAGTCACTTTCCAAATAATTCCTGATCACTGTGTAACACTGAAGCATCGTGGCAAAGTGTAAAGGCATATTACAATTTGACCTAGAGGGGAATTTGAATGAGCTCTGATGACATGAACAATCCCCATTTTGATGTATGTCACATCAGCTTGGGGTAAGGGGAGGATGCCACGAGTCTTATAGGCTTATAACACGGACTCTGTTTCACAGAAGACAGGGCAATAAGCACTAAGATTCCACCATATTCTCCAGCATGGAGGGTGAGTTTAAAAAGCTCTGGCACTGTGTTCCCACCTTTGAAAAGCTCAAAAATAAACCCAAAGCAGCTGCCCATTGAGGCACGATTCACGCAGAGAAAGGGAGACAGTTGGGGGAAAACAAAGAGAATAACAAGACAGGGTGGAAAAATCAGATTTGACACTGTATGAATTTTGTGCCCTTTTTGCAGCTACATTTCACCCATCTCCACTTGAGACATGTGGTTACGATTTGAGGTGTGTTTCTGTTCAAGTCTTTTAGCAATGCTTCCAGTCCATTCCCTATGTTGCAGCTTTCCCCTGTAGAAGCTGTCCTAGCCTTAACTGGGACCAAGAATGGGACTGAAGTCCCAGATAACCTCACCATCATCAGTGGCTGTGCAAAGGACTGGCCAGAGAGCATCACTTGTATAGCGTTCTCAATGCAAGAACGGTACAATGAAAGCTCAAGCCAGACGGCTGGGAGCCGGCGTACGTGCTGGGGATGGCGGGAAGCTAAGTTTGGCAAACATGACAGCCGAGTGAATGCTGACTTTTCCTCAGAAAAGATGGCTGAGTCTAGATTTTTCTCTGGAGGGAATCTGTGACAGGATGTGGTGCCCCCAGCAGAATGTGCTTCACAGTCTTCCACACCTAATGAGTCTCGAGCATAGCTGAGGGTGCAGTGGAATGCGTGTGAGGTAAAAATGTTTCATGTTGAGTGAACAAGTGTACATCTTACCAGCATTATTTATTTAATTGAAAATGTATCATTCGGCCCATTGATCCTATAAAAAGTTTATTGTGGGAATTAAAAAAAAAAATCCCTCAAATGCAAGGAAGGTCTCACAATGACTTTGCTCATATGTATTACTCAACCTGAATGCAGAAAAAGAACATCCTGTATCCTGTCGTAAATCTCCATGTCCTTTGTATGTCCCATTGGCATTAATCAGATAACAGGTGTGTAAGAGATGCTCTAAAGTGCACTAAACTGATTCTCACACAAGCTTCAGAGTAATTCATGAACCTGTGGAAAAAATCCACATTCCTCTGGTTTTTCCTCCTCCAAACGGGAGAAATCCAACCTGCAAAGACGTACGTGTACTCTCATTTGACCCAAACTATCACTGACATCAAATGGCTGCTCATGCATCCGTTTTTGGGCCCCTTGGACCTGCAAACAGACCGGTATGTACTGGTAGGAGAAGCTTAGGAGCAGATCCCCCCATACATGATTAACGTGATTCTTCAGCCACATTTTTGGCTAAGCAGAGGTGAAACAAGGAGGCAGAGAAATACGAAAAAAAGGCAAACTAAAAAGTGTGTGTGGGGGGCCAGTCAGTCACTCACAGAGTTGTCTTCAGAGCCTGTGGCGATGTAGCGTCCGCAGGCCGAGAAGGCGGAGGCGCAGGGATGGCATCGATTCTGATGACCTTCAAACTTACGGACACACCTGGGTTTTAGGGAGAGAAGATCAATGTTACTCAGCTTATTACTGATGAAAATAGGGATTATCCTTTTCCAACCAGACTAACGAGTCCCTTGTCAGTCAAAGACCAAACATCCTGGAGGAGAGAAACTGCACTGGTACTAGACCCACAGTTTGGAGCACCAAAACCCTGAAGTCATTGCCAAAGACTCAATAACGGTTCTGACAGTGCTTGTGTGTGTGCGTGTGTGTCAAGCTGTAACTGTGTCTGACTGGCCCTTAACTCCAGTCATCTTGCCTGTGGTTCCCATGAGCACGGCATGCAGAACATTCTGCGTGAGCTCATGCTTCTGGCAGGATGGGGAGGTTCTGTGGAGGAAACAAACTACAGATCCAACTCCATTTATCAGTGCATCATTTCTTCCAGAACAGTTTGATATATTATTTGTCATTAATTTGATTTGTTTCATCTCTCTAAAAGCCTCAATTTTGCTCCAAGTAAACAGGATCAGAAATGAATAAGGATGACTATAATAACACAGTACATTTATAAGGACTACTAATAAGTCAGTAAAAATATCCCTGTCAGAGGGCAATGTCCCTGACTTTGGCCATTACTTCAATCACTCTTGCATGAAAAATTACACTGAGTTCTTTTAAAGTCACATAGGGCCCGTACTTGGTACTGGTAGCTTAAGATATCACATCTGGAGCTCATTGACAAATAAAACAATATAAAACAAGCAGAAAGTTACAGCTACCTAAAGAATTAGTGTATAGCTGCGCCTGACTGCGCATACCCATCAGTAAATTGCATGCCGTTCACACAGAGCGACAGCTCATGGAAGAAGAGCCCCAGGAAGCCCACAGAGGAAGTAGGCAGCCATGGATGATGCACTCCCACGCCAAGACTCCCAAGTTCATTCTTGCAGATGCTGCTGTGCATAGTTGCCCTACCACAAGCCATTTCTGCTGTATGTGTGGACGTTGCCCATGACGGATAACCCAGAACTAGGCAAACGAAAAACGTCAGCCATTCCCCAGTAGGTCTGAATGCATGCAATCAAAACAGGATGAGATTTTGGGCTGATGAACCATTACAGAAAAGAATGGTATCATCAAGCATCACTGTCAGACATTTTGAAGCATCTCTTCATAACCGTAAAAACTGAAATGGTTTAATACCTAATAGCACAGTCTTGCTTTTTCATTTAAGAAACCAGTCATTTTCTCTTTCTTCAGGTACATCAAGAATGTTCAGCTATTCTTTTCTTCCTTGGTAATCAGTTGAATATGTACAGTCACGGCTAATCAGAGTAATGATGAAGTAGAGAGGTGGAAACGGAACCTTGAATTTTTTTGACAGAAAAAACAAAATGTAATATACAGAAAAATAACTCAAAACAGTATTCAAAGTAGAGTTTGCCAGAATGCATCAAAGTTTCCAGCACACTTGGGGTCACCATCTTACAGCAATTTCTCTCAGGCTAAATAAAGTGTCTCCGAGATTGTGTTATCTATTATTACCGGCAATGGCATGCTCATGGTCATGGTCTTAGGGACAGAAAAGCAGATGAAGATAGTTCTGCTCTCAAAGATTAGAGCGGATATCAAAACTGCTCTACACAACACAAGGAACTGTACATGATAAAATGACTTGAATATTCTCATGGACGTGCTGGAATTTACTATTACATGACCAAAAATTTGTAAATAACTCAAATCCTCGTGTGACATGAGCACTGATTGCATGCTTTAGCTTCAGATTAATAGGTTTGTAGAACAAAGAAGAAAACTGATGGCTCATGGGAATGCCCCTCTGTCCTCCAAACGTAAGGTCTTATATTATTGTATTGTAAATGCAGTGTTGCCAGATTCAGCCTAAAATACAGCAAACCTGTTTAGTAGGCTATAAATTATACCGGGTGTTTTTGAAGTGCTATTGGACCAAGCCACTTCATAATGGTCTCATGCATATGTGGATATAAAACACAGGCATCTGTAACTCATGGAATATGGTTTACAGTTATTATATAGGTCAGACTCTACATTCCATGACTACTGTACCAGTTAGACTCACATATGTGGCCTGCAAATGCGGTGGAGCCTGGAGCAGTGGACTCCAGACAGCAGTACAACACGCTTAAATCCCATGGGGGGCGTAAGTACTGCTCCAGTAAAACCCCAGCTGTACAAATAAGATTTAGTATAAATGCATACAATAGTTGGTTTGAGCACTGCAAGTTGTCAGTCTCTCTTGGATAGTGGAGACTACAAGGAAAATAAACAATGAAAGAGCTTGGAAAACAGAGAAATGGTGCTTTAAAAGCCTTCTCTGGATATGCCGAGCATCTCTTTAAAGTTTAAATCAGTAATGCATATATCATCCAAGCATTGCCATGAAACAGAGCTGGGGGGATTTCAAAAACGGTCAGAGGTTGTGACCCATAACTTAAGCACAAACAGACTGAGGAGAGGCCTTTGTCCCGACCTCCCATTATCTCTCCACATCGACTGAAACAGCAGTCAGCAGCTAGGTACCAGGGACTATCCCTGCTTGTTCCAACCACTATATAGGTTCAGGAACCTAGTTCCTGGTTCCAAGTTCCTGGGCTGTCTTAACCAGGCACTTTTGTATCTCCAGGCCACTTTCATGTGTCGCTTTCACAACACACAACATGAACCATGACCTTTATGTTAAATAAGTGTGGGAGACGCAAAAAACTCCTAGGTTTAACTGCACACAATTTCATACAAAACTATTCCTGCCACACCAAAGCAATGGAGAAAGAAAACGCTTTGTCGGTTACAGTATTTGTAGGATCGATTGTGATCAAAATGGAATACAGCCTTTTTTCCATAATCACTTGTCCTATTCAGGGTCACAAGGGGTCTGGATCTCACTGGCTATGGGCACAAGGCAGGGAACAACCCAGAATGGGATGCCAACCCACTGAAGGGCACTACAACCCACTCATACCTATGGGCTACTTGATAACTCCAATTAATCCCAGGAAACTTTAGTCCTGTAGGGAAAAACTGGAAGAACATGCAACCGCTATACACATGGAGCCATGACGGAAACTCAAACCCCAGCCCCAGAGGTGCGAGGCAACAGTGCTAACCACTGCACTGCCATGCTCACAGCCCTTTATTTCTATTGTATTTATATGACCTGTGACATGTTTATAATTCATTATACCACGACTTTGAAAAATACTATTTTCTTATTGGTCCAGAGATGTCACATGGGAGTTGATTATTTTCATGTGACCGTGCAAGTAGTTCCAGTAGCCTAACAACAGTTCTATATAAATGCATTTTAATGTTTTCTTGAGCATGTTAATACAAAAACATTTGCGTTAATGTTTACTCACAAATAGTCATTCTTAACAGCATAATTGTCCTTGTTTTGTTTAATTACAAGCACCTGAATATTGATGGTTTTGATGGTAATTTTACAGACTTGTTGTTTCCAGCGAGTAGCCTGAACAGATGGTCTATGCTAATAGGGACTGCATTCTTAAGAGCATATTGGGACATTATTCAATGGTAACTGAAGTAATTTTTTTCTGTGACTAGTTTATTCTAATATTATTTTTGTTCATTAGCCTTAGTATAGGCAAGATTAACTGCACACCTCAAAGTGATTTTACGAAAATAATCAGCTCCAACACCGCTTTGAATTGGGCCGCATTAAACCAAGTATTCATTAATGCACTCAATGTAAATTAGGTACAAAAATAACTATCTGCTCAATTTTTGCTCCACTACTCTTATCTGAATATTTATCTTTTACTCTGAATTATCCTAGTTCAGTATTACTTTGAGGTGGCCAAATGTAAGATACATAAAATTATTGATGAAACGGATAATTAAGTATCCCCAAATGCATTTATATTAAATATAAATGACAAAAGACCTGAAAACTGCGATTTTGAGGATATGTAAGCAATATGTAAGCAATAGATGTAAAGGCCCAACAAAGAGGTTCTTTAACCTTAGCGAATCAGTTCACTGCATCAAGCTTCAAAAGGGAGGTGGCGCTAAATCAGGGTGGCAATTCCAAAACAGGAGGCTTGGACTTGTTCACGGAAACCACCATGAAACAGTATGTGTTTCTACAGGAGTCTCATGCCAGACTGACAAGGATTATTGCTGACCTAAGCAGTGAGAGACACGGACAGACATGCACTTTTACCTCAGAAATCGGCATCTGCATTCCGCATGCTAATTTTAAGTCACCGTGACACGGGTCATCATTAACGACTGGAGGGCAGACTTAACGGAGGGCATTCCAGCAGATTAGTGAGGTCTATGAAACCATTTCTTATGTGGTAAAAAGTAGTGTGTCTGAAAAATCTGCTGCATGTAGGCTGAACTTTGCTGACGAAACCCATGGTGGAAATAGAACATCAGAACGAGAGATGAGGGAAGCTGAAGCAGCAAATCCGGTGAGTTTCCATCAGACCAGAGGCCCCCAAACTATGTCCATGGTTTATTCAGTAGGGTTTTATAAGACACAAAGGGAATATTACACCAAGTGCTTAACCCGTCTTAAACTGGCCATAAAGCAAAGATTTGCATCTAATGAGAACAGAAATCCGTGCATGACATTCCGGAATGGGCAGACCCATGTAGCAGCACTTTATATAAATCATTGAAATATATTGTCCAGCCATTTATCATCAGCATTTATAAGGCAGCACAATAACACAATAAGTTAACTTGCTCAATAATGCTGTCCAGGCTGCCAAACAATTACATTTTCCCCTTTCATTAAAAAAGACATTGACCCATATAGACAGAAGAGGGATATTATGTTAAAATTCAAAAGAAAATGAATGGCTCTGTCCTTGTTGAACACAGTGGTTATTACCTCTATCCCTCCTTCTTGCCTGCCAGCTACCTACGTTCCCCTAAAATTTAGTTAGTAAACTAATTAGTTAGTAAACCCCCCTTAATTTCCTGTGTGCTTCCCTTTAGTACCAAATATTACAGTGACTAGGAATAAGTATGAATTAAATTATTTAAAATTCCCTATTTTTTTCCCCGAGTACTTACTACAAGTTCTACAATATTCCACAAATAAATAGAAAAAACACAGACACCACCCAAGTCATCACACGGCCTATAACCACAAAACACTGGCACACGAATTACACAAACTCCAACCAAACAAAAGCATTTTATCCACAATCAATTGCAGTGTTTCAGTTAAATTATATTCTGGTTTAAGAGTGTGGGCAGAGAAGTGGATCAGAGTGGACTTCATAGAACAGGCAGAACCAGAGAGATTCAGAATCACCCGAACAGAGCCTGGGGCTCCCCAGTCCTGTTGTTCAGGAGTCATGGCAAGAGCCAGCAGGCTAGTACTAACAGCCCTGGTATTCTTCTAGAACAGGTTAGATGTGAGCCCTACATCTGCCTGGACCATGGGGCAGCATGTGGTCCGATATGCCGGCAGCACAGCAGACACTTAAAGGGAAACTTCCCTCCCTTTAGCACACCGTGCTGCTCTATGAAGATTTTTTTCCTCTGTGGTATGTATATGACTACAACGGTTAAAAGAGGCAAGCAATCAAGTGGTGACGGATGGTTCTAAATCCAAACCTCACTTCTAAAAGAAAAGCAAAATGTATGCCCAGTGTACGACAAATTAGGGAAGAGTGCTTTGTGATTAAATACTGAGCGGTCTGTACTTCACTCTGGGTGCTTGTATTCGGGCCCTCCATGTAATTCCTCTATCGGTTCTCCACATCCGTGCTCCCCCTCACGGGGGAACAGAGCTGCTCTCTGATGGACCCGAGGCCGACCAGCACACGACCTGGAAACAGGGCTCAGATATTTATTACAGAAGGAGAAGACCTCTACGGAATTTGGCGACAGGACCGGAAAGCCTCTCAGCCTCAAAGAATGAAGGACACCAAATACTAAATTTTCACACTTTGCCAAGAGCTCACATACAAAGAATTTAAATCCACAGTGGCTGAAGAACTGCAGCAATCTTGTTCTTCCATACAAGGCCAGCTATGCACAGGACCAGGTCTTTATCATTTATGTTATCAAAATCACCGAAATCCCTTTTAAAGCCTTACATCCAGTATCGTGTGTATATGCTTACTAAACACATTCAAGGGGATTAACTTGGATTGGTAATGTTAAATGTATTAGTCATTTATTAAAATGGATTTAGGCAGACAGAGCTGACTAAACACATTAAACCCTTAGCAAAAGATAAACATCCAGTTGTAAGGCCTTTACACGGACCAAATTTTACTCCAGTCAATATCCCATATCAGCTTAAAACAAATATCAACTGCCCCCAAAAATGCACACATCCCCCACATTCCAACATCTGCCATTATCATGATATCATTGACATTGTGAACTAGCCAACTTTACTACAATTTAAGTACAAACTTGTGCATTGAATGTATTTTTCCCTGCACTCTTTTACAACACATATATACAATATTTAAGTCATAATTATTAGATTCCAGCTTCCACAGGGATCTCATAAAAAGGCAACTTAATGAATTTGAAACAGTTTGGCTTGCATGCTGGATCAGGATTCAGTTACTAAGGTCTTTGGACGCATTTCTCACAGTTTTTGCTCATAGCCCTTGATGGTTTCGAGGTGGCCCTTTGCGTTGCAGGAAATAGATGTTACGATTCTCATGAGGAATCTGACCTAAGGAAGGGGGGAACCTTGGCACAGTAGCCCCTCTGCCTCCACAAGTCCAGAACCTGGGCTGTCCTACAGCACGTGGGATTGCAGAGGCGGCGCTCTGTCTTTGAGAGGGAGGTGGCTGCCGCCAGCACCCCTCTGCTGCAGCTGTGGTCGGAAAGTGTGAGAAGTCACACAGGCTTTCGAAAGAAGGAGACTTCAGGCTTTTCCACCAAAGGGAAAAGGCTCTTTGAGAGGGGGCTGATGTAGAGAAACACCCGCATAGATCACAGACGCAATCCTGAAATG
Source organism: Mormyrus hasselquistii (assembly GCA_026779605.1). NCBI lineage: Eukaryota > Metazoa > Chordata > Actinopteri > Osteoglossiformes > Mormyridae > Mormyrus > Mormyrus hasselquistii. Next base: position 19,921,153 of record JAODKE010000068.1, read on the forward strand.
TTTGACTTATGAAATACGCATGAAAGAAGCATGTGATGTATACTTATTTCATAGGTAACATACCTCTCGGATAAAATGACTAAACTCTATAACTAACATTCGGTTAAGCTAAGGTCACACTCCCGGCTGAAATACGTCTTCGCAGCAGAGCACCTACAATTTTAATTAGCAGTATAATACCCCGTTGAGAGATGTAAATGCCACATTTATAGTAGTATGTGGGTGAAGTGAAAACCATTTTTGGTTTCACATGGTAAAAACTTGGTGAAGTTTGACTCTGGTGGGGAAGGAGAAGAAAGGTCTATTCCTGGATCAGTCCAGCAGGCTGATGTCTTGTACAGAGCTGACAGGCTTAGACTGGGCATAGAGAATGGTGTCCTACCATATTCAGACCAACACAGTCAAACTCACTCAATCAATCCTTGCCAGAAGATAAGACCCCCCCACCCTTTCTACAACCGTATGTCAAATGCAGCATTTTTCATTTGAACCCTAGAGACGACATTTTATAGTATGATACAATGAAAGGCTTTTCACTTTCCCTTTCAGGTAAGGTATGACTAAAAGACCAAAAAAGCATGATCCATCTGGTCTTACTGGCTATATTAGTAGAGGATTCAAGTGACGTCTCACTGGTACTCTAATGCAATACCCTTTATACAACAGCCACTCAACATACTTCTGGTGTATTCCCTATTTCTGCCTAGGACTTAATCATCAAGCAGTTTGATGCCAGGAGTACTGTTACCTCAAGGGTGAATAGATTCTCACCGGCAAGCTGGGAAACTAATTTACGGTTCAGATATCTAACAAACAAACAAAAAAAAATGTTGGAACTTCTGTTAACTGGCCATTCACAAACTGATGTCTTGATGAATTACTGGGATCACTTAAACTTTTAGTTATTCAACTTTAATAAGTAAAGTTAAATTCATTCATTCATTCATTCATTTTCCAACCCGCTTTATCCTATTGAGTCACGGGGGGTCCGGAGCCTATCCCGGAAGCAATGGGCACGAGGCAGGGAACAACCCTAGACAGGGGGCCAGCCCATCGCAGGGCACACTCACACACTGTTACCATTCACTCACACATGCACACCTACAGACAATTTATTAACTCCAATTAGCCTCAGCATGTCTTTGGACTGTGGGGGGAAACCGGAGTACCCGGAGGAAACCCCACGACGACACAGGGAGAACATGCAAACTCCACACACATGTAACCCAGGCGGAGACTCATGGGTCCCAGAGGTGTGAGGCAACAGTGCTAACCACCGCACCACCATGTCGCCCCTAATTTCCTGTGTTTAAGAAGTGAATTTGTTTCTTGTTTTTGCAATTGCATCACATTTATCGACAAATTTGAAAGAAGATTTAATATTGATATTTTGATATATCTTAATGAAGAATAAAATATCTCATGGGATGTCCTCATTTTTTCACATGACCGCACTTATCCACGAAAATCAAACTCCATACTTTTCCGTACTGCGTAGATACCCTGTAAATACATTTCTCTATATAATTTCATACCATTAAAAAAATTATTTAGCAGACGATATTAATCATAACGATAATAGACATTATGCTAAACGACACGTCGTCCTAATCCGTCCGGCGCTAAACTTGTGTTTACGTAAAAATGTGAAACTGTTTATGAACTAAGAAAAAAAAAGCAAAGAAAAAATACAGCAATGCTGTGGTTTAACCTCGTTTCATAAAATACTAAGCCTTGAGTTAAACCCGGGTTCTTCGGCACGCTAGCAGTTATTCCCCAACATCTTAAAACAAGCTTAATATAACTTCAAAGTATTATAATCTAGCCCCTTGTACATGTTTAAGCGACGCTGCATATTAGGCGAAATCAGGATTGAGCGTAAATAATTAAATATTATTATTATTGTTGTTAATTCGCTTTACATTCGAAAGATCAAAATATTCTATGATACAGTTACTTACTGTAATGCACGGAGGTATATTTAAAAGATATTTTTAAAAACTAATTACGTTGAGAACTATTAAATCCCAATATTTAGGTAACTTAAATATGTATGCTTTACTATTGGTTTAATCTGTTGAGTTTAATCTTACCTGCCAATAAAAATGTCTTTTTATTTTCGTGATTCTTGAAAATAGCGACTCCAGTTTTTAATTGTTTTTAATTTCATTTAAAGGCAGGAAGTTGTGCTGCATTCCATTTGAATTCGGAACTCGGACTCCAAGTCGGATACCAGCTTTGCAGCCAGAAGGGACGACATGCGCGCTCCAGTTTCTCGAGATCCGAGACATATAAGACAGCAAAGAGGATCCCGAGTTCAGAATTCACGATGGTTGCTCAGTGCAAAGTAGAAATGGCAATTTCGATTCATCAAAACAATTTCGAAACATTAGAAACAAACCAATGTGATATATAGGAATAAATCTTTATTCTATTGACATTGGCTGGAGAAAGGAATATGGTCTGTAATGCACTTATTGGATGATTCTGGAAATACTGTACCGTACGGGACCTTCTGCTCCAAGTTTAAGCTAACTGACCAAAAATGGTATGACAAGGTTGTCAAAGCAATCCCACAGTCTTTAATTCAATTATCCTTCTGCTTATGTCAAAATAATGTTAAACCGCAGCTTCCTGAGCTTTTGGTAGATGGACATTCTTTCACTGGTTTGAAGTTGACTAATACCACAATTCGAAGAGCTTTTGTCAAGGAGTTATATCCTCTACCTTCAAATAAAATCTCAATCCGGCAATATATTTCCAGGGAGGATACTGAAAAATGAAGATAAAAATTCTTAAAAATTTTTACAAAAAGGAGTTCCACTTTGAAATTATTAATGGGGTTTACCCTTCTGGGGAATTCTTAAATCGGCGCTTTGCTGTAGATCAAAATAGTTGTTCCTTTTGTAATGAGGACATCGAAACAACAGGACATGTGTTCTATGAATGCAGATTTGCATGTGCCTTTTGGGACAACTTATATCGATGGTTGTCTCCTAAATGTATTGTATTTCCTAAATTTTCCATAGGAAATGTGATGTTTGGAATGTTGTTAAAAAGTCGATTACATGACTTGGTTATCAATACAATTATTATTCTTGGAAAATTTTTTCTACATAAGCATAGATTTTTGAAACCACAACCGACCTTCCATGTATTCCATAAAGATTTTTGCCATTATTTCACTTCATTGAAATTGATGCAGGGGAAAAATGGTTACTGTTTAATGCTTACTGTTAATTAACATTACTGTTAATTTCATTTGTCATTTGTCATCCTTTTTTTTAACTCGTATATGTAATCATCTGTAACTGCTTGTTCAATGTCTGGAATGTCTACTCAAATTTGTCTGAAATTGTACCATGCCATTTATGTCTGTTAAAAACTTGAATAAGTTGAATAAAATGTTTGGCGAGAAAAAAAAAAAAAAATTAGAAACAAACCATGTTTCGAAACGCTTCGAAGTGTTTCGAAACGCTAGTTGTGCACAGCCTGCTAGCAAAAACCGGAACTGCAGCTATAGCAAATAAGGCAGAATAAAAACATATTGCTGCAATTTTCGAATGTGACAACGCTCAAACTGTCAAAAATGCACATAATACAATATTATTTCTTTTTCATTATTTTTATATTCTGTCATAGGCATCCTATATCTGCAATCAGTGTGTGATAACTTTTTGCCATAATTACTATAATTACATAAGAACATACATTTACAAACGAAAGCAGGCCATTCGGCCCATCAAGCTCGTTTGGGGAGAACTTAACTTGTAGCCCAGAATTGTTAAAATCTTATCTAGCTCTGATTTAAAGGAACCCAGGGTTTTAGCTTGCGCTACACTAGGAGGAAAACTATTCCATACTCTAACTACACGCTGGGTAAAGAAGTGCTTCCTCAAATTTGTTTTAAAATGTTCTCCCGCTAATTTCCACTTATGGCCAACTGTTCTAGTATTTAAATTAATATTGAAGTAGCCATCTGGCTGAACAGCATCCAGACCTGTTAGAGTCTTATATACCTGGATCATGTCCCCTCTTATTCTTATTTGCTCGAGGCTAAACAGATTCAGCTCAGCTAACCTCTCCTCATAAGACATTCCTCTAAGACCAGGGATCATTCTTGTAGCCAAATTCAACTAGTACGAATCATAAAATTAAATCTAAATTTCTGTAGATCAAATAGCCAAGCACTATTGAACTGTTTTTGTCTTAACTGATTAAATTTTCTCATATAAGTAAAGCAACTGTGCACCTTGCAAGCACTCCTGTGAAATATCTACACTATTGCAGAAACGCGGTTGCCACTCTACAACCCATTTTATCCGAATCAATACATGAAAGAAATAAAAGAAAAAGGATATGGCAAAGCATCTGTTACATTTAAATATGAAATGGCATGTAGAAATGCTGCCCCAGAACATGTGATTTACTGCCAGAAAGGTCACAATTTGTACTTTACAAAAATGCCTTTCACTCCGTGCTTAGAGTAGAACGTAGAGGACCGATCGACTGAAGAGTTTGCACAACTGGGTTTGCGCAACTGATCAAACGGTTGTCCCAAAAAAAAACAGCAAACACACTGCCCCTTTCTGGATAAGATTGCCCACCCCTGTAGTGGCAGAGTCTCGTGGTTTATTGAACAGTAAAAGTAATATAATGTGATACAGTGTAGACATACACTGGGTATTGAAAGGCAGCTCAGATACAAACTAAGGGCAGTTCTTCACCCCCCTTTATACCCCAAAAGACCCCCCCAACAAGGTGCTGTGTGTAGGTCTTGTGAGTGAATTCGCATATAAAGAGTGACCCCCTGGAGTGTGAGGATCCTGAGACAGGGACGGGACAGGACAGGACGGAGATTTCCCATGAGAGCAAATGGTAGCTCAACCAGCTTCTCTGATCACTATCAATTGAATTATCTTCCTTATCACCCTAGTGGTGCTGACTGGAACCCCCATTCTCTCCCTGGCTTCCCCCCTTGATCATTAATAGCTAACACTGTCTGCCTTCACATGATTAACCAAGAACATTGGGACATCTTTACTACTTTTCCTTACAGAGAGAAATAATGAAAAAGACATTAAAAAAGTAAAAAGAAAATAATAAAACAATAAGTAATAATAGTAAATCATCATCCCTTGTATGTGTACATACTAGTATTTGTAGCCCTATGCAGACCATCGGGTGTTGTGCAGTTTCTTCATTACACACATAACTTCAGAGGGACAACAGTCGCCTTAGTAAAGAGTACAGCCCTTTGATTAAGTTCTCCTTATTCCCTGACAGCTGTCACTGCCATAATGGAAGAGTAGAATGACACTCAATGGCAATCAACGTAATTACAAATGGAGCATCTTTCACAAAATACAGTGTTATAGCTAAAAGTTCTTCTGTTCACACACACAAACACACACACATATATACACACATATATACATACATATCTCTGTGTGTCTGTGATTGTTACATATTTTACACAGTTCGTGAGTTTTTGTACGTGATCGGCTGTGAAAGTAGTTTGTTAGTTGTTGCGCACAACTCGCCTTGAGTCTGACCAATCAGCGTTGGAACCATTGTAGTTGTAACTACGGAAGTCCCAACTAACTAACGTGGTTCGAACTGCTGTGGTATGACGGTTTTGGGAAACCTCTATTCCTGGACCTTGTAGCAAATGCACAAAGGTGGCGAGGTAGTGATTTGCCAGGTAGGATAGGGACTGTTAAGTTGCAGCAGTCAGTCACCTTGTTAGCTAAACGTGAATACCTAGTTTGGGGGAAATTACAGAGTAATGCTCCTATATATTAGGGAGCACAATTGTCATCGAACCCACACCTGCCAGAACTTTGCCACGTAACATAATGGTTGGACGTGTTGTCACACTTCTATGGGGTGATGGTTGGGTTCCCATGAAAGTGACTAATTTGTCTGAGAAACCTGTTACCCCCAGAAGAAATTTTAAGTTGGTAGATGTTGATGCTTCCATGTCCAATTCTCGCCAGTGTGGGGAAGCAATAAAAAAGGCCAATAGGATGTTGGGGTATATCTCCAGGTGTGTGGAGTTTAAG
>JAODKE010000068.1:19927317-19941171 GCA_026779605.1 Mormyrus hasselquistii
ACCTAAACAGCTCAGTGGATTGAAATGATTTCAGTTCTGGGACAAAGCGGTGAAGCAGTTCAATCAGACTGTATTCACCCTTAATCAAATTCAGGTCCCGGAAAGGAAGGGCAAATATGAGATGAACATCCTGGTTTGCTTTTCCTTCTGCCCAGTCGAGAATAAATTTCTGCACAGAAACTGTTTTTCCAATACCTGCCACCCCTTTAGTGAGTACAGTTCTGATAGGTGTCTCACGCCCACAAAGGGGTTTAAATATATCATTGCACTTGACTGTAATATCTTCTGTTAGCCTTTTCCTTGGTGCTGTTTCAATCTGTCTCACTTCATGTTCATCATTGACTCCTCCAGTCCCACCTTCAGTTATGTGGAGTTCTGTGTAAATCTCATTGAGAAGTATTGGCTGTCCTTCCTTAGCTTTCCCTTCAAATACACACTCACATTTCTCCTTCAGGGTACATTTGATCGTGCTGAACATGAGCTCCCCTGAAGAAAAATGAGAGGAAAATGCATTAATTCTCAACATGATCCTGATCAGTGTGGTAGGAGGATTAAAACACACAACATTAAACCCAACATGACGACCTTAACACCTTCCCAGCCCTAACCTTAACCATAATCTATCAAACAAAATACAAGATTTTGTCATGTTTAGTTTTTTGATTGCATTCACAAATGTTAGTGAGAATCTGAGAAATGGCCCCCGCACCATAAAATTAACAGGTCATTTTTGTTGGTATACATTCTTCCCCCCCCCCCCAGACACAAACACTTTAAATTTTACATCCTACATATTTTTACCAAAGCCCCAGATATCTGTACAGCAGTTCCGGTCCTAGCTGATGTGGCGCCCTAGGCGAGCATCACCACCGGCGCCCCCTGCCTGAGGCAAAGTGAAATTGGCTGGCAAGTCGGCGCCCCCTCAGAAGGTGGTGCCCTAGGCGGCCGCCTATGTCGCTTATAGGACTGAACGGCCCTGGCAGGGGTGGCATTAAACCCAGCAAATAACAGCACCTAAGCCAGATTATAACTTGCTAAACACAAAGTAAACAGCAAGAGAAATTACAGCTGGCTGGCATTCATGCACAAAACCTCATTCAATGAGCACGTCGCTCACATGATAAAGCTGTTTGCTATGCATGTAAGAATAATAAATAATAAAATGCAAAAGTTTTAAACAGAAAAGCATTTTATTTGACTATTACAATTTACTATCCTGAGACAGACACAGTGGACGGTTCATGCAGGTGCAGCAGGACACTTTAAAGATAAAGCGTGTTTCTGAAAATGACGCTGTAGGTTATTCCTGATCCCAAACACCTGAAAAGTATTTCCAACTTTCCGTAATGAATTTATGTTGGGAGTAACTGACATTAATTTTAGTAATTTATTAAATTAGTAAATGCCGAATTATCCAAGGTAAGCTAGTAACACTCTGCTCCACGGACCACAGACAGTAACATGATAATTACTCTGATTAGTGATTATTACCTCTGTCTTTTTCCTGTTTTTCCTCCTCTTCTCTTCTTCTTTTTCTTCCCTGACCACTGAAGGGTTTTGGTCTTTCTGACATGATAGTGTCTGTTTGAATTAGATACCATTAATCATATCACACACACATCAATCGTATCAATGTCACTTAAAGACACCTACAGTGTGTGATACGAGGGGAGGGGGGCACCAGGCAAAGCGAAAAATATCCCTTATTTAATAAGGTTTGTTTATTTAATAAGCTTTTTATTATTTTGAGATAATAGTGTTAAACAGCAGTAAATCCATATAGTAAAAGTCAAAATTTTACTTTTCCCTTTTTGAATGTACGGTGCCGCTGGCATTTTCCTGTACTGCCTATGCCACGGGCCGCCCTGATATACTGTACAGGGTTCAGTTCAATGTATCTTTATATAGTGCCTTTCACCAGGGATGATAGCAGTATAGAAAAGGGAAGGGTGGGCTTGCTTGCTAAAAGCAAAGTGTCAATTACAGAAGAGCATCCAGTTCTTACTCTGCTCCAACATGTCACCCAGCTCACTTCCTGCTTGGAGACCTGAAATAAGGAAGAATTTCACATTGACTTCTGCCTTCGGCATCAGCATCTGACAAACACCATCATTTCCCATATAATGCTGTATAATACGTTAATTTTTCGAGAGATTAAAGACGTTATGATTTAGACAAAAAAACAAGAAAGGTTAAATATATGATTACCCTCCTGCAGGTCTTCATTCAGTCTCTGAGCAAGATCATTCAGCTTCATCTTCTTCAGGATGTCAAGCATGACATTGAGAGCATCAACTTCACTGTAGGAAGTTATCATCTTGTCGGCAAGGTCTGTTCTGTCCAAGTCCTTCACCTGACCCCTGGGAAGGGGCTTTAACTCTTTATACTTTGTGTGACTCAGTTTCCATTTAAACTCCTTCAGCTCTTCATCACTGAGCTCCTTAAGATAATCGAGCAAGATGTCGGCGAGCGAGGTCTGGGTCTGCAGAATGTCAGAGATGAGTCCATGAGACTCACAAACTCGTACATGGTCACTACCACACATGCACTGACCTTTTCGTTAACAGAAGGCAGGTTTCCTGCTCACAATTTTATTTGGCTACTGGAGACACCTCACCTGCTGTGATTCTTTCATTACTATAAGAAGCACATGTGTGTGTTTATTTTCTGTATCATTATTAAACCTATATTTAACCAGGTTAGTTCACTGATGTTTAAAATCTCTTATAAAAGAGAGACCCATCCAATTTAAATAGCAATAAAAATAGTTTAAGACCCAATAGAGCACAATACAAGAGGGTCAAAAACAAAAGACTAAAAACACCATGATAAGACAGAATCCAATATAATTATACATATTTTCTATTAAGTTATGCTGTTATGTTACAATATGTCAATAACATTTCTTGCAACAAAATATAGTAAGAAAGTAGCTGGATGAAGAGCACTGCAGAGTGAGCTCTTTGACTGCTAAGCTATTCTGTTCTGTTACAGTATATCTGTAACATTTGGTGCAGTGTGGTTTGGTAAGGAAGTAGCCTGAGGAAGAGCACTGTGGAGAGTGAGCTTTCTATCTGCTGTATTCAGCAAACTTCAGCTGAAAATATTTGTTCATGTTATGCACTAAAGTTTTCCTGTCTTTCAGTTTCTGGAATTTACGGCCTTAACAACATGCATCATATGCTGAAACGTCACATCCAAACCTCCTCATTGGAAGAGTGCGCCATCGCTTAGACGGTTAGGGTTGTAAAGAACCAGCTCCCATATATTGCAGCTCAACTCTGTAATCAAAAGCAAGTAATGTTAGCGTTATATTTAAAATTCAGTTTACAGGCTATAATATCTTTCACCCAAAGGAAACCAGTCAGTTTTTAAATCACAAGTAGAGATGTGCACTGATCATGGACTAACGACTGTGAGCCGTATTCTACCGTGTGCTTCAGTTAAAAAAAAAAAAGAAGCATGTAGCCATTGAATTGCGGACTTTAAAGCAGTTTTTCATCTACATGCTCTAGAGGGCTGCATTTGTCACAGACCAGAGCCCAGCGGCCCATAGCTGTTCTCAGTTTGGAATTACCTCCATCTTTGAACTGTTTGCGCCTGTTGGTTTCATTACTCACCTTGTTGAAGCCAAATGTTGCTGGGAACTTTGTAATTTTGTTTGTGTACACTAGGTGGCACATGTCATCTGGTACATAAAGCAGTTAATAAGAATGTTAGGGTTAGGTGTGTGACCCAGGAAGGGCAAAGGGTTTTCTGACCGCTACGCTACTGTCACCACCACCACTGTGTTTGCATTGTGATGCCACACTATGGTTCTAGTGGATGAACGTCGTTGGGTAAAATAAATGGATCGCTTAATTGCAATTGGAAACAAGTCTCGTTCACAAACCAGTGGTACGTCTATAGTGTGTACCGGCAACATAGTTTATAGCAGTGATGCACAATTCTGCTCCAGGAGAGCTACCACCCAGCAGAGCTTAGGTACAGCCCTATTTTAACACACCTGATACAGATAATCAGGTCCTTCAGTTATATCTCAGTATGAGAACCAGCTCAACTTCAACATAGCTGACTCTTATATTGAGGTGGTGCCTGATTATCTGTATCGGGTGTGTTAAATTGCAGGGTGGTAGCTCTCCAGGAGCAGGATTGGGCAGCCCTGGTCTATATGGGGCTAAGGCACCTCAGTAGTTTGGTTTAGATCGAACTCCTTACACACTTTAGAATTAGAGGTCATTGTTGACACAGCACAGCACACAACAAAGAAATGTGTCCTCTGCATTTAACCCATACTGTATGTGACTTTTGTGACATAGCAGGGGGCAGCTAATTCAGTGCCCGGGGACAGGACCTTGCTCAGGGTCCCTCAGTGGTGACTTGCTGGTGGGGGATTTGAAGCTGCAATCTTTTGATTACAAGTGCGCCTCCCTAACCATCAGTTGAGATTCCCACATTTGGGGAATTGGCAGGGGTCAACACAGCCACAGTGCAATGGCTGAGCCTCGTCCTGGGTGAACCACCTTCATGATCATGGTATCTCCCCTACCAGGTATGTATAGCAGTGATTATTAACTTCAGTCTAACATAGAAATCCTATTTAAACTTTTTCCTTTTTTGTTAAAAATGCTCTAATGTGTAAGAAATGTTTTAATAAACTGAAATGTTAATGAGAATTTCAGATTTGTGTGTGTGGGGGAGGGGTGAATTGTTGTGTTAAATGACTTGAAGATAATTGCTTATCAATAAATTTATCATCAGATCAATCGAAAAATTAGTTGTTAGGTGAATAATCGGAAAAATAATTGCCAGATTAATCGTTTAAAGAATAATCATTTGGGACAGCACTGCACCGAAGTTCCAGATGTGTGCGATCAATAATATGCAAGCATGACAGAATCCTGTGTGACAGTTCACGTAAAAAGAAGCGTAAAGGAGGAACAATCAGCAATGAAAGACAGCATTAAGTAAGAAAGTTAGATACATAATCAGCAAGTAAGCTTGGAAAATCAATAACGTTATCTATAGTATCATGGATCCACTACCCACCTGCTACTTTAGTGAGATATAATCTGCCGTCACATGCTGTTTGTATATTGTTAGCCAGCTGGCTCTGTATAGAGTTGTAAATTCTAAAATAGCTATTAAAGCATTAACCTTAGATTTACCCTGAGGTTAATGCTATGATTTGCGTAAATGTTATAATCTGCCACAACATGTTTAGGTTTTGATAACGTTTATTTAGACATTTATTTAATTTGAGGAGGTTTGTTAATTCCGCTAACATTATATTTAACTTATGATGACAATAATGTTATGGCAAGATGCCCCGATATAACATTAATTAACCAAGCCAACACTACAAAAGTATGTCTAGGACATCCAGAAGCCCAGCAATGTTACAGGGACGGTTAAGTTACCTATTTGTGTGGGTGTTGAACTCTCTCGATACGCATTTACTGTCTTTGATGCAGAGTTAGTGAGTTTCGACCGAAGCTTGTCCGTGGCCAAGGTTAGGCATAGGGCAGGTTATTCATGTGGAGTAACTGTTAGGGCTGATTTATACTCAACACTCACAAAGTGTCTTTGCTCATGATGGGTTAAAGGATATTTAAGTGTAATCCTGTATTATTTTTAGTGTCCTTTATTTAAACCTATTAACCTATTAAATCAATATTAAACGAGATAACGGTTCAGATCTAGGATTTGTGTGCTGAAGGGCTGCGGGTTTAGTCTGCTTATTCTGCTCAGCTCACACCCTGTGAGTCCCGCCCAGTTCCTGCTGTCATTGGACGACTTCACTGGAGATACGTGACCAATAGGGAATCTGACTGAGGCAAGCGTGAGCTGGACGTTACCCCCGCCATGTTTTTCCCAGAATCCACTATGAAGGCTTCATCATATCAGAGGCTGTTTGTGCCAAGAAGTGGCTTACAAGACAGACATGGAGCGTTCTGGAATGGTCAAGTCAAAGCCCGGATCTGAATCCTATTGAGATGCTGTGGGGTGATTTGAAGCAGAAGTGCATGTGAGACGCCCTTCAAACATCACACAGCTTAAGGAATTCTGCATTGGAGAGCGGGGAAAACTTTCTGCCAGTCAGGGATGTCACTATGATTGAAAGACAAGGGGGGCTATAGCCCCCAAGGTTGTAGGGAGGAATTAGCCGTTATAGGTGACTGAAAATGTTTCACCAAACCTAAACAGGCTTCTTTTATTTTATTATCTCTTGTACAGCAATCATGCTGCTATCTGGCTCACTTTATTTCACTGGCTTCTCTGGAACATTTCCTGCCTTTGGTTTCCTTAGTCTTTAGGTTGTTAAAATATATCTTTGTCTATATGCTTACAGTATGTACTCAGCCTTACATTTAGGCAACATCCTTATATGCTTATCTTCTTTATTAGCCAGCAGACAGTAAATGCAGAAAATTAAGTTGAGAATTTGTTAGGAAGAAAAAGAAACGACAACAAAAAAAATCATCTCTTTACCTGTAAACCTCCAGCAGCCTTAATCATGCATCAGCTCCCCTGTTTCTCTCTCAGTCTTTCAAAATACTCTGGAATATAAACTAAACTTCAGCGTCCCTGCTTTTGCTGTTCTATAAATATATCCACTTAATGGTAAGCGTTCCTGATTTTGGGGTTGTACAGCAGCAAAAACAGGGACACTTACCATTAAGTTTTTGATCACTAACCAATTACTGTATGACAGCAGCATTATGTTAGTCGAAATTAGTTTTAAAATAGCCAACAACGTCACTTTCCTTTCACTTAAGGAAACATAAGTGAAGTTCAGCAATTAATAGTTACTGATGCTTATAATCTCTGACAATGACATTATCTGGCCGCTTCTTTCTGTCGAACTGCGGAAAAACGTTGCTACTCGCTAACAAGCAGCGACACGTAGCTTCCGCCTGGGTCCTAATGCCCGCCTCTTACCTATAGCAGCTTAGACAGTCAGTATATCATTTTAATTAAATGACGATAGCTAGACTTACAGCATTATTTTTAATTTCAATTCGTAGTCTTGCTTCTATTTGTTAAGTGCGTACCTGCACTCAGTGATATCTTGCATGAAATGTATGGATATATATAATTTAAAAATAGTATGACAATTACTATATTTTTAGGGGAAATTGGGATCATTTTGGGGGGCTGAAGCCCACCTTAAATAGGCCTAACGACGCCCATGGCTGCCAGTCGAAGTCAGACACTGTCAGATGGTTCAGGAAACATCTCACTGAGGTTATTTCAGCCAAAGGGGGAAATACTACCGAACTTTTTCCTTGGCAGGAATTAGCATCTTTGTTAATTTCCTTTGTTTCCATTCATTCATTTTCCAACCCAATCCAACTTAATCCAATTGGGTCGCGGGGGGTCCGGAGCCTATCCCGGAAGCAATGGGCACGAGGCAGGGAACAACCCTAGACAGGGGGCCAGCCCATCGCAGGGCACACTCACACACTGTTACCATTCACTCACACATGCACACCTACAGACAATTTATTAACTCCAATTAGCCTCAGCATGTCTTTGGACTGTGGGGGGAAACCGGAGTACCCGGAGGAAACCCCACGAAGACACGGGGAGAACATGCAAACCCCACACACATGTGAGGCAACAGTGCTAACCACTGCACCACCATGTTGCCCCATAGTAAAGTTAAATTAGTAAGTTAAATGTGCAACATTTGATTTGACTTGTAAAACATTCCAGAATACTGTCTCTGTTCCATCTCAAGACCATCAGTGACTGTTATGATATGCATTTTCAACTTAAATTGGATTAATACCAAAACTGAACACATGATTCACAATCCTGGAAAATGACAAAAATGTTGAAAAACTGAGACAAGCTCCACACCATGTACACACCTGTCCTTCTGGTCATACGTCATGGACCATGACCTCTCACAGAAATGAAAGTAAAAGTGCATAGGTTGTAAACTAGATCACGCAAATGCACTAATTTGGTTTTGGTATATTTAATCACCAACAATATGCGAGCTGTGAATAAAGCATATGACAGTATGCTTTATTTACATACAAGCAGCACATGAACAGATTTTATAAAGTCCGCATAAATTCTCCTAATGAGACCCACAGCCCAGAAGATAATAAAATATTTTTCTGAAGTATGTCATTTTCCTACTGATGACAAGTTCGACATTGAAGCTAAAAGCGTGGATGGTGCACATCATCTCTGTGAATTTGTTCTTTCCCATGTATGAATATTTTGCCTACAATGACAGCAGTTGAGCATACAGACCATGTGTGTTGAATCTGGATGCACTATTTGTCAGTAGTGAAATCCACAGGAGCCCCTCAGAGTGTGTAGTCACTGTTAGCAGTAAAATGTCAGTCTCGCGATCCAGAACAGGCATTTAGAAGGTAACAGATCTAAGCTTTAATACAGAATGAGAGATATTTTCAATTAAAGGCATGAGTTGCAAGCTCTTTCCTTCAGGGCTAACCCACCTGAGAATGCGCAAATCCCATAGCTTCATCCCATCCGTCACAGCACTGGTGAGGAAGAGGTTGTAAAAGTCAAACCCCTGTGCACAGAATGATGAACCCTGTAAAACACACAGGAGCAAATTAACGTTATGGATAGACATGTGTGCCATTTATTAAAGTACCATACCACCATGATGCCATCTATCCTTAAACCCCACCTCTCCAAACCAAACGTATTCATTAACCAGAATCTTCCAAGCTTTCGATATTTAAAAATACAGCCTAATACTAATTCCATGCTTGGTAGGATTGTAAAAAGTTTGTGGAAAAATAAGGAGCAGAGATCCATGTCACACAAGATTTAAAAGGCTGTAACATGAATTTTATCAAAGGCTTCGTTTTTAACAGCAGAAAAGGACCCTAAACATACCTCCAAAGCACCTTCTTAAGAAAAATCAATATCCTATTAATCTGCTGCTTATCCGGGGTCAGATCACAAGGGCAGCAGTCTAAGCAGGGATGCCCAGACCCCCCTTTCACCTGTGACCTCCTTCAGCTCTACCGGAGTTCCCAGGCCAGCTATGAGATATAATCTCTCCAATTTGTTCTGGGTCTGCCGCAGGGTCCTCTTTTGGCTGGACATGCTCGAGACACTCCCCTGGGGAGGTATCCAGAAAGCATCTTATATAGATGCCTGAAAAAGCTCAACTGATTTCTTTCCATGCAGAGGAGCAGTAGCTCTACTTTGTGCTCCTCCCGAATGTCCATGCTCCTCACTATCGCTAAGGCTTCCAGCAAAGGAAACTCATTTCTGCCTTTGTATCCATAATCTCATTCTTTTGGTCCATGCGTAAAGCTCATGACCATTGGTGAGATCGTTAGATCGACATATAAATTGAAAGCTTTGCCTCCTGGCTCAGCTTTACTGTTCTTTACTACAACAGAATGGTACAGTTCCTGCATTACTGCCGATGCAGCACTAAACTGCTAGTTGATCCCCTTCTACCCTGACTCCTGAACAAGACTCCGAGGGCAAGCCACCCTTTTCTGGTCTAGAACGAAGGTCTCAGACTTGGAGGTGCTGATCCTCATCCCAGCTCCCTGACACTCAGCTATAAAGTGCCATGCATGTTGCAGGTCACAGTCCAATGAAGTCAACAAGAACACATCATTAGCAAATAGCAAAGACATGACCAGAACAGAACCCCCACTGCCCCATGGCTAAGCCTGGAAATTCTGTCTAAAATGTTATGAACAAAATCGGTGACAAAGGACATCCCTGGCAAATGAGTCTGACTTACTACTGCTGATGCAAACTAAACTCTTGCTCCAGAACCTAATGGCCCACAACGGTTGACCCAGTACCCCATACTCCTGAATCACCCCCCTCCTTAGGACCCCCAAGGGACACATTCATATGTCTTTTCCATGACAAGGACAGATTCTGCATTATTCCTCCAGGATCTGAGGTTCGACCAAAGCATGGACCCTCCTCTAAAGTACCCTAGCATGGACCTTCCCAGAGAAGCTGAGGAGTGTGATCGTTTTGAGAGGAGGGTCCATCCGGACTGGGGACCACCAACCCAGTCTGCAAATCCAAAGGTACTGTCCCCAAGCTCCACACAATGTTGAAGAGGAGTGTCAGCTAAGACAGCCCAACAACATCAAGAACTTTTTATGACGAATCTGATCCACCCCCAGAGCCATACCACCATAGACTGTTTTGACTACTTCAGTGATCTCAGCCCCTGTGATGGGTAAGTCCTCCTCTGAGTCTTCCAGCGTTACCACTGGTGTTCACCATCAGGGTTGGGGATTGCCACCACGACAGGCACTAACAACCTTATGGCCACAGCCCCACACAGCCACTTTTGCAGTGGAGATCCATTCAGGCTAGGGATGCAGGAGAAGTTTTGCTGGAGGTATGAGTTGCAGATCTTCTGGACAGGGGCCTCTGGCAGATGCTCCAAGCACACCCTCAGTATACATTTGGCTCTACCAGGTCTATCCGTCATCCTCCTTCGCCATCGGATCCAACTCACCACTAGGTGGTGATCAACTGACAACTTGGCTCCTCATCACCCAAGTGTCTAAAACATGTGGCAACAAATTCGACAGTACGATTACAAAATTGATCATAGAACTGTGGCCTAAGGTTAAACACAAACACCCTTATGCTCGAAAATGGTGTTTGTTATACACAAATTGTGATTACCACAGAAGTCCTATAACAGAGCACTGCTCAGGTTCAGATCAAGTGGATTTTTCCTCCAAATTACACCCCCCCCCAGTTTCACTGTTGCTACATACATGGGCGTTAAAGTTCCTAGAGTGGTAACCTTCCAGCACCCCATCCAATGCCTGAAAATGAAATTAAATGGTGTTTAATGCTTACGTACAGACAACAGTCAGAGCCTGTCCCCCAAAACAAAGTCAAAGGAAGGCGACTCTCTCATTCACCAGGGTAAACTCAAACATACTGGCACTGAACTGGGGGGCTACAAGTAGACCCTCACTTGCCTGGTGTCTCTCACCATGGATAAATCCAGAGTAGAATATAGTCCAGCCCATCTCCAGGAGTTTGGTTCCAGAGCCCGTGCATTGAGGTGAACCTAACTGTATCTAGGCAGTATCTCTCTGCCTCCTGCACCAGCTCAGGCTCTTTTCACACCAGAGAGGTAATGTTCCATGTGCCTATAGTCAGATTTGGACACTGAAGGCCAGTCCGCCGAGTTTGCTGCCACCCAATCTACACTGCACCCATTCCCTACGGCTCCTGCTGTAGGTGAAGGACCCACAGGAGGGTGGACTCATGTGAGGCTATGCCCGGCAGGGCCCCATGGGTAGAAGCTCAGACACTTGGTGCTTGCCCATGAGCCCCCCCCCCGTGGCCTAACTCCGGGGCGAGGCCCCGATCTCCCCGATCCAGGTGTGGTAATATGATCTTTAGTGTTTCTTTTCATAGAGGTCTTTCTGAATCGCACTTTGTCTGGCCGCTCACCTAAGATCAATTTGCCTTGAGAGACCGTACCGGGGCCAATGACGAGGGGTCACCATTAATCAATTAGCTGTCAACACGTGTGTACTTATAGGTGAGTAATGGGCTTATGCCCAGACTGCACCCCACAATGGGACGAGCCCAGAATGCACCCCACAAAGGGACGTGCCCAGACTGCACCCCACAAAGGGACGTCTCCAGGGACGAAGTGAGACTTGGTAGGATGTTCCCACTCTCACCAGATGCCATACACCCCAGAGAGAATACTGTAAGTCACTTTGGGCGATGACATCATAGGCGGGAGAGGGCATGCCCTTCTCCATCACATTTCAAAGCCATTTCTACTCTTCCAATGTGTGCACCATGTTGTCCATAGCATTTAACTGAATTTGTGCCTGTTTGTATGTACAACAAAGAGAGAAGAAAAACTAATATTGGTATTTTTGAATTTAGTCCTTGAACAAACCTTTCAGTGAGCTACAAATTTTGAATCTGAATGTTATAAAAATGAAACAAAAAAATGAGCACAAATTAACTGTACTAAAGTGATTTTAATGCAATTTTGCTGAATTAAATAAAATAGAATTAAATAAAAGTGTCGGCAGCCCTCCTTCTGAGCCCTTGGGGGGGAATGTGGTGCAGTTCCCTAAAATTTCAGGGACAGTGAAAGCAAATTTGAGGTAACCCTGAAGCACAAAGACTTTCCATCATTAAGCAGCACCCCAGAACCGGCAAAGTACAGAGTGGAAACATACTTGTCATTCTTTTCCATCTGTCTGCAACCATGCAAAAATATGTATGCTAGGGGACTTTTACATTCGATAAAACAGATTATTTTCCCCGTCTGTTTACCCTGCACAGACACTAAGCATCTTAATTTATGACCTTCGCTTATTATAAATTCTTTGATGGTATAGTGATGACTGCGTCATTTGTTTGAGCTTCCTTGGGAGACTGGGACTAAATGAAGCTGAAGGGTTATTTTAATTTGGTTTTCCGAGTAGTACATGGCTTTGAGGATTTCCAGGTGATCTCTGCTCTGTGCAAGTTGGAAAGTTTAAAGTGGGGTGGCCTTCCTGTATAGCGGCACACATTATGTCAGGATAGAAAAGAAGCAGGGATTCTGGGTAGATCATGAAATTCACAGTCTATGGCTTTCGAAACTGTGAGCAACACTGTGGTACCTCATTGAACTGTCCTGTCTTCCTTCTTGTTTACCATCTACACGTTGAACTTCCAGTATAACACGAGCACTTGCTATCTACAAAAGTCCTCTGATGACTCCTCCATTGTAGGATACATCAGTAACAGAATTCAGTACTAGCAGAGGACTTGGTCTTATGGTGCAGCTCATAATCTGCAGCTCAGCACCAGCAAGACACAGGAGCTGGTAGCGGACTTCCGGAATAACAAGGATCCCCTGACACCATTCACCATCCTGGGGGATGAAGTGGATGTGGTACATAGCTACAAGTACACAGAGGTACACCAGAACAGCAGACTGGACTGGGTGGACAATACAGCAGTACTGGACAAGAAAGGCCAGAGCAAAGTCTACTTTCTGAGGAAGGTCAGGTATGTAATGTGTAGCAAGTTGCTGTATTTTGTTCAGTGTGTTACTCCACACTGTGGCCTCCTGAGGAATGCTGTCAGTTCATGTGATGCCAAATGCCTGAACAAACTTATCAAGAAGGGCAGCTCCATCACAGGACTACCCCTAGACCCACTGGAGGCAACAGCAGATAGGAGGATTTATGCAAAATTGGGCAAAACTAACAACAGTTCTGCCCATCTGCTTCAGGGGGCGCTATCCTGGAGCCCATTTAGCAGCCGGCTCATTCCACCGTGGTACGCTAAAATGCTACTTACTGCCATCAGACACCACAATGCCTCTTCCGGATGCTCCCCACCCCCAGCCAAAATACATTGGGAAGCATCTGCTGTTCTAATCTTTAAATTTTATTTAATCTCTTTGCACTAAATGGACTTGTTTGCACTGTGTTTACTGTCTTTACACCTTGTCTGATGGCACTATATGTATATTATTCTGTGCACTATGTTCCTGCTGCTGTATGCACCAGAAATTCCCCCTGGGATCAACAACGTCCTAATCTTAAACTTAATCATAAAACCTAACACACACAGCTCCCAGCCTAAGTTATAGGTATTGTTCCACTAACACAAAGTCAGATTAACAAAGGAAATTACAGCGAGTGCTTAGTTAGGAGGTCTGGTTTAACATGGCTTGAAGTGTAGTACTTGTGTTCTTCAAATTAAGAGTTCAGACATGTCTAAGTATGCAAGAATTAGACCACAACAAACATCAAGGATTGTTGGGTATCCTGTAGGAGCCCTCAGGAGGAGTCTGCAATGATGCAATTTGCTAAACTCACAAGG
>JAODKE010000068.1:19948548-19963987 GCA_026779605.1 Mormyrus hasselquistii
GTCTTCTAAAAGGACTTTTACACTGCGAGCTGGAAACAGCGGCCACTTTGTTTGTCCATTCATAAACCAGAGAGGTGGGTGGAACATCTTGTATAACCACAGCAGTGTTCATATTTGCCCCCCAGGAATTTGCACATAGTGCAGTTTATATCATACCGGGAAATTATTCAGAATTATATTTTTACCCTCTCACTGAGTTTATAAGACAGAAGAAACCATCTCTAACTAACAAGCACTTTAAAACACTTTCATTTTCACTTCATTTGATCATTTGAGCACAATTGTTAGACTTAAAAAATGTGCGCGCTTGTATACACGCGCACACACACACACACACACACACACACACATATACAGCCTATCAAACCCACATGAACATTATTTAAAAAACAATACAAGTATTTGAAACTTTAGTAGAGAAAGATCACAACTGGTAGCTACCTTCTGATGTCATCACAGGCTACATTCAGGTGATAAAGGTATAGATGCAAGGTGGGGCCTGAAGCCAGGAGGAGGAACTTGTCCAGGTAGAAGAACTGAGCAGACCTGACTGGCTTGGGAAATCTGTCCCTGCCCTGAAAGATGATGAGAAATGAATGGTGGCGTTGAACTCATGAAGAACAATGGTGAAGAACATGTGTGGCACAGGCATCAACAGTTTTTTGGTACGCCTACTGACAGAGGGAACAAGTAGGCTGTAACACCTAATATTAAAAACCAGCATTTTAAATCTGTAATCACTGGTTTCTCCAAAAGTTCCTAAAAGGACACATAAGATGAAAAGCTTTCTATATTTTGTCTATGACAACATTTGATGACTTAATTTGTGAACAGACATCTGAATGTGGGCAGGGCCAATTTGCAAACGCTAGCACGCTAATGCCATAATTTCCATGTGGAAAATAGGGCTCATGAAAGATAATACTCTGGCACAGTTTTAATCATTGCCGTCGGCCTTATGGAAGCTACAGGTCAGGTAGTCGTGGTCGTGGAGCTGAAGGAGGTCGCTCCAGGCTCTCGCAACACGGCGCACTGCACTGTCACATGGCCGTAATAGGACATATCAGATGTGCTTGTAGCTGACCTGCAGCAGGCTGGTTTGGAGTGGCACGTGGCGAGCTTATTTCCCAAATTGCCTGTGAGGGAGCTTGGTTTAAAATAAGGAAACTGTATTTTCTTTCCCTTTACTCCTTTCTGTTTTGCTTTAAGGATTGTCACAACCCAGAGGTCTCGTTTGTACGAAAACTGATACTTCAATGTAAAGCAATGGTTGTTAGTGCTGGCAGAAGACAGTCATCCACCTTGGCTGGAAAACCAGAGGGAGAGAATGGCTTCACTGAAAACCAGCAAGGAAGGGGGGTAGACCTCCCCCTGGTCTGAGCTACTGGATAACTTACAGACTAACAGGCTGCTGCCATTGTGGTCTGTAACTATGGGATGTCTCCATCATTGAATATCAGGCTGAAAGAGTCTTTTTAAAAGGCTTTCTACAAACAAAACTTACAAAACTTACCATAAGGAGACATCCTTGTATTGCTTTTCTGAATATTCTTGTGTATTTCTCTGCAGCTTAAAATTGCTTTTTGCCATTTAAATTTTACACAGAGTATAGTGGAGTGGTTATTGGGAGCAGCGTGATATTTCTCCGTGGGCTGGTAACATTTCCAAGCTGGTCCAGCTGCACACCCTTTTAAAATCTCATTCTCAGAAATAAACACATACATCTAGTAAATCAATGAAAAGATGACCCCTTCCCAAGTGGTAGGACCCTGCTTCATGGATATGTATCCATCGCGCAGGAAAGGTGGCGGCCCCCTTCCTGAAGTTAAAAAAAAATAGATTAAATGGTACAAACCTGCTTTGCGTGAGACTAAACTCTAGCGATGGGCAATACCACTGATTTTCTTTTCAATGTGATTTGCTAAGCCAGGGGGATGCTAGCAGATTGATTTACCAAGTGTTTGGACCCCTTACCCTTTCTTCCCCTTATGGGCAGCCCCACCCACTAGTAGTTGATGTCATGCGCCCTATAATAATAGGAACATTTAAATTATCAGGTAAAAATTGATACTTTTATGCTAGAATTGATTTTCAAAATGAAAACGTTTCATATGGAAAGACTTGATATTTCAGCACTGATCCCCATATTCTTATTAAACTGCATTTTGTGACGGACAACAAGGTGAAAAGAAGAGAACGGTAATGTTGAAAAGGTAAGGATAAGGCAAAAAATAGGCACCAAAGAAGGATGCAGCGAGATGTGTGAACATTTCAGCTTTATTTAGAACAGGTAAGGAAAGTTGTAGTCTACTAACTATACAACACTGACACAGCAGGTGAGAGCAAAATATCCAGCTAGCGAGAACATTTGATTGGCCCTACAATATGTCATAAAGCCTAAAATGCCCTGGATTTGTAGTGTTATTAACATGCTGTTCCTAAGCAAAAAAAATTTAAAAATCACATCTCATTCCAAAGCTGACATTGATGCAAAATCACGTCTACAAATTCTTACGTCTTTGGACATAAGAAGGCTACTCTTATTTGAAGTAGGCATAATCTTTGTTTGGTATTCTTAAGTTTTCAGACAGCACAATATCACTGTTGATTATTATTTTAGTAATAGTAAGTACAATTTCAGATGATTTAGAAAGCGTGCCAGGGGAGGACTTACCATAAGGCACGGGTCTGGGCCCCCCAAAAACTAGAGGCTTCATTAAGATAGAATTTCAAGAAGTTACATTTATGGATATAAGATTCATTATATGGACAAGTAGTTGGGACACACCTCTTAATTATTGAATTCAGGTGTATCATTCAGATCCATTGGCACAGGTGTATATAATCAAGCACCTAGCCATGCAGTTAGGTTTAAAAACATTACTGAAAGAATAGGTCGTTCTGAATAGCTCAGTAAATTGAACTGCAGAGTTCCAAACCCCAACACAAAAAAAAAAAAAAACTGTGCACTGGGAGCTTCATGGAATGGACTCCCATGGCTGTGCAGCTGCATGCAAGCCTCACTTCACCAAGCACAATGCCAAGCATTGGATGGAGCGGTGTAGAGCACGCCACCACTGGACTCTGGAAATGTGTTCTGTAGAGTTATGAATCACACTTCTCTCTGGCAGCCTGATGGATGAGTATGGGGTTGGCAGATGCCAGGAGAACATTGCCTGCCTGACTGTTTTGTGCCATCTGTAAAGTTTGGTGGAGGAGGGATGGGGTTGTTTTTCAGGGGTTGGTCTAGGCCCCTTTGTTCCAGTGGAGGGAACTCTTAATGCTTCAGCATACCAAGACTTTTTGAACAATTCTATGCTTCCAACTTTCTGTGAACAGTTTGGGGAAGGCCCTTTTCTCGTCCAGCATGACTGCGCCCCACTAGCCAAAGCGAGGTCCATAAAGACATGGTTGGGTGAGACACACACCAAAATCTTGCGGAACGCCTTCCAAGCAGAGTGGCAGCCATAATAGCTGCACAGGGGGACCAGCTCTATATAGATGCCTATGTCAGAAATAAACTATATTGCCAAAAGTATTGGGACACCCCTCCAAATAATTGAATTCAAGTGTTCCAATCACTTCCATAGCCACAGGTGTTTAAAATCAAGCACCTAGATAAAATCAATTGTGAAAGAACGGGTCGCTCTCAGGAGCTCAGTGAATTCAAGCTTGGTACAGCGATAGGATGCAACACATGTAATAAGTTCATGTGTGAAATTTCCTCACTACTATATGTTCCACGGTCGATTGTTAGTGGTATAACAAAGTGGAAGCAATTGGGAACAACAGCAACTCAGCCATGAAGCAGTAGGGCCACATAAAATCACAGAGCAGGGACAACGCATGCTGAGGAGGACAGTGTGCAGAAGTCGCCAACTGTCTGCAGTGTCAAAAGCTACAGACTTCCAAACTATGTGTGGCCTTCAGATTAGCTCAAGATCAGTGCATAGAGAGCTTTGATACTACCTCACTAGAGTGGTCGATAAAATTGTGAACAGAAGTGGAGAGAACACAATTAAATGAACATATGCGAAAAAAAAATCAGGAATAACTTTAGCCTCAGGGGCAGAATAAGGTATAGGCTATCCCAGGAACAGTTAAACTCCTTAGTTTTCGTCAAAGGATCTACTGGCGCAATATCCGCCTCCCCCAATCAGCGCATTTTGCTGCCAGCACCCTGCACTTTGATTAGCATATTATTGATGTTCCATAGTTTTTTTTTTAAATACCCTCTCTTTTCTGTTTCAGCCCCAAAACGTAGTTCAAACGGCCCACTTATGGCCCTACCTATGTCAGTCGAGGACCCCCTGAGCAGTTATCTGGCCCTGGCAATTGCACATAGTTGCATACTCTTTCTGAAAGGTCCATTAACAGTTTTAGCAGTTTGCTAATATGAATCTTTGGCTTGATTTAGTGTGTTGTCTTTTTCTGAAACTAGAGTAAATGTTCAGCTTATTTTATTGTCCACCTCCCCAGGGCTGAAAGTCCCACTCCACCCCAGAACTCCAGTAATTTAAAATGACTCCAGTCAGTATTAAATGCAGGCTAAATAAATACTTATCATCCACATTATTTATGACGTATTCAGTGTCTATTTATATTATTGTATAATAATTGTATACTCAAATTCTTATTAAATAATCAGCCCGCTATATCCACAGGGCCCTCATCTCCAGATTCAACCATCCACAAATAGACAATATAAAAAAATCCAGAAAGTTACAAAAAGCAAAACCTGCATTGGCAGCACGCCAAGCAATACGCTGATTCCACATAAATTGAGAAACTGTTTATAAGTATATTTTCTATATGTACTATGATGTAGAGGCTATTCTTGCTTGTCATTATTCCCTAAACAATACAGTATAACAGCTATTCACGTAACATTTGCATTGTCACGGGAATTCTAAGTAATCTAGAGATGATCTAAAGTATACACGTGGATGTGTGTGCAAACACTATGCTATTTTACATAATGGACTGGCATATCCATGGTTTATGGTATCAGAAGGGGTCCTGGATCCAGTCCCCAGCAGATACTGAGGGGCAGCTGTATGCATTTTTTGTTGTTATTCTCTTGACATGGCTGTGATAATATGGCAGAGGTCCCCTACCCAGACATACCATGACGAGAGCAGGTTCCCCTCTCCCCAATGGCCAAATCCGGAGGGTGTGGTCCTCAGCCGCGGTCAGGAACCACTTTCGGCTGTGACTCCATCCCACGGTGCTCACTGCCCCGGCATGGCCTGCAGACAGCACACCAGAGAGGAGGAAGGCGGGCTTAAAGCCAAGCTGCGATGTTGCAGGACAGCAGGACTTTGTGAAGAGCATCCCCTTTGCTGTGTGACTAACTCCAGCTCAGACAGGTGTGCTCTCCCTCAACACCCTGGTCACAAAGCTACAATCTTTGTTGCCACTAAGATGGACAAACATCACGTCCACGTTTTACTCTCCATTGGTTTCTGCAGGTGTCACAGTGACAATTGTTATGGTGCAGTTTCTCAGACCTGAAAAGGAAGCTTTTCGTTTGGCCTGTCTAGATGATGACATCACATGGTCAACTGACCTAAACCAGACATAATGTAGTATGACTGGAGGTGTCTATAAAGCTCTCTTCTATGGAACTGGAGAGATAACAGAATTTTATGTGAAGTGAAAGACAATGTGCAGAAAAACCTCAAACCACAGGGCCTTGTCAGCCGCAGCGAGGTAGGAGGAAAAGCCTGTGTGACCCGTGGGCCTTCCTCACTCTAATACTGCCCTCTAGTGGGAACCTCAATTACATAGTAATCTGTTCCTTTGTGCCGTTCCTGTAGTGTTGCCTCAGTGACAGATGGAATAAGGTTTGCTACTTTATTTGAATGCTAATTTTGCATTTGGAGTTTGGGTTGACCACGTATGTTCACCATGCTGAATGTTTGTTTTTAAGTGGTGTTTTTAAACCTAGTCACTAAGCAAGAAAACAAGAATTCTGTGTTCTGACTGCAGACAGGTCTTCAAACCAGCATATTTCCCTCCAAATGAAAGTGCCCGGGAACAACACAATGAATATAACAACTGAGTATGCGGGAAAAAAGGATTAAACTTGAAGGTGACAGAACACCAGCCTTCTGAAAAACCTTATCCGAAACTGTACGTCTGAATAAACATAAAGCACACCATATGCTACACCCCCCCCCCAAAAAAAAAGTCCATGAAATGGAACAACATATTGAGCCAACAGAGGAGATATTAGGTTTCAAATGATCAGTTTCCATGTGAACTAGACCCTAAATCTACAGGCATGTTCAAAAACCGAGATGGGAGACCCAAAAGAGCAGTTCATGGTACTTCAACAGAAAGGCCTACTGTTTTAGCCTGAAGTTGAAGGTGTGGTTCAGATCTTCTACACCACCGGCGTTCCAAGCCGACGATGCGTGAACCTTAGAACTGCCCTCGGTCTTCCACAGAGGGAAAAATAACACTTCTGATATTGTCAATGCAGAAACTGAAGACCTTCCACCCTGACAATTGATTATAATCCAGGGCTGTTTTGTGGAAAACTTTAGGTTCACAGAGATTACATGAAAAAAAGAAAAAAAAAAGCCCCCAGAAAATAAGCTAAAGCAAATAAGACTGGGTGAAGTTTAATCGCGTTTGTTTATTACCTGCGTAGACAGCTGGTGTGCCAGTGAGAGAGGATTTGTACACCAAAGCTGATCCATCTCCAAGACCACACAGGATCTGCTTTCCATCTCCTGGACAAGAAAGGAAGAGACAAAAGCATCCACACAGTTGCCTGTTGGTCAGAAATGAACTGTTTCTAGTCTAGATGAATAAAAACAAACCATTTACCAAGCATGCTATAATGAAAAACTCAGATATACAGCATGAATAGTCTGTAAGATGTAACCAACCCAAACATATTCTCCTCCTTCTGGCTGTAGTTTCATACATGTATATTCATCAAGCGCTAGTTTAAGTTAGACCCAACTGGGCACATAGCTGCTTTACAGGAAGTATCATGTTAAATCCAGGTATAAATTCCAAAATGAATCCAAACCAAAACAGTTATTCTTTAGAGTATTGGGGCTGCTGACAGTGCTGACAAACCTGCAAAATATGCCCTTTCTTAACTCTGCTGCCTTCCTGGACCCACTTCAGCCTACGGCACACAGTCAGGTTTGGACGATACGGTGGGTGTTTGTGAATCTGAGGATACCACGGTCACTAAGAGTGCGTTTCACATACCTGAATATTGAAGACTGTGGATGGCTGTGGGTCTCCCACCTATACTCAAGTGAGTGTGCAATACGCTCGGTGGAGCAGTGTCCACTGGGTACTCAGCAAAAAGGGGTCTACTGAGACAAGGACACAACATTGTTAGCCACTGATCATTATTATCATGACTGCAACAATCTTCTAGTCAGACAGAACTCCACAGAAGGGTCCATACTTCCTTTGGCTGGTCTTCTGAGACCCAGGACTCTTCTTCTGTGCATTGGTCTTGGGGCTGAACATGACCATCCTAAAATATTGCAAGTATGAGATACCCTACAGGACAAATCCTGAGGCTATTGGTACTTTCTGCTAACCATTCTGGTAACCACTGATACAGTTTTCACCAAGACTAGTGCTTGTATTCTGTATTACTAATTCAGTGACACGTCCATCCACTACTCATCCATTCATCCACTAAGCACTCAAAGTTGTTACTCCCATGAAAAGAACATGACATTAATTTACAAAAGCACTTGGAATGTTAAATGGGAATAATCTATGTGATTTACAATACAGCTCGCTCATGCGTCATCTGCTAGAGCCAACCAAAAATTTCCTTAAGAACAACCTGATATGCACCAAGTAGGTATTAGTTAGAACCAAAGGCACACAAAACTTCAGAGTAATATGACGAGAGGCTCCTGCTCACGATCTACAAGAGTAGGCCTGGTTCAGAGGGGGTAACCTTCACTAATTTAAGACAGTTTTCCATCTATGTAACACTGCATGGTCACACACACAAAAAATGTAAGCAATCATTGGGAAAATATGTAAATCTCTTTTGAGAAATGATTTGTGCTATTCATCTGTTTTCCCCAAATCAACAAAGCAGAACAGCATAGAGTACTGAGTGATCTTATGATGCAAAATGTTACCTTCTCTCATTTTTTTAAATAAACGTGGAAAACAAAATTGCACTTCATCAGTCCTTAACAAAAAAGATCTCTGTAGCTGACAACAACAGGAAAGGTAATAATTCTATGTTTAAGCCTCTTATTGGATATTACAGCATATCTCACTTGTGTTTAAATATTTACCAAGACACATAAGAAGTGGTCTGTCTGGCATGGGCACTTCTTGTTACCTGTCCTGGAGGAGTAATGATTCAGGCCACAATTTTTGAGCTAAGGGTCGATTCACACTTTTTTGGGGGGATTATATAAGGCATGATCATTCAATCCTGATTGGACCTGATTGAACAGTTGGAAGACAATAAAATAGGTGTGTAAAATTTACACAATATACTTGCCCTAACTTTAAATAGAATAACAATTCAGTGATTTGCATATGCTACAGTGTTAATTGTGAAATGACAAATGGGTTTTGTAACATTAGTAATACAACGGCGGCAGGTTGGGGTGGGGGGTGAATATCACGGTTCCAAGATCTTCCAAGATCGTGAATGTTTGTATCTCAGTCTTGATCTTAGTTTCAGAACCATTACACCACTATAATATCCCTTTGAGTTAATTAGCCCACAGAAATTGAACTCATCACATAACATTTGTGAGCATGAAGAGCAAAAAGGGAGAAGCATGTCTGCTGAGAACCCACAGAGGAGCGATCCCATATCCTGATGACTTTATCTGAGAGTGGAAGACCAGGGCCTGATCCTTCACCCCACCTCTGGAATCTGAAGCAGAGAGAGAGAGAGAGAAGATCAAATGTTCCTCTACACAATGCATCTCTAAAAGTTCATGCACAGATCAGTCTAACTGTTATTGTTACTTGTATAAATATTATTGCATTGTTGTTCCTATTATTGTAGTTGAATAACTGACCCTTACTTTGGTGGTTAAAAACTTTTCATAATCATAACCTTTATAATTGCCAAGAATGCGTCATTGTTAAATCTATTTATTCTATATCTGTACTGTTCAAAATGTACAAAACATCTTAATTCATGAATTTTATATCTGCTACTCCAGTGCAAAAGCTGGAGAAAAAAATGCAAATCGAAACAGTGACACGATCTCAAAGTGGATTCAGTTATACACCATAATAAAGATGACCTTAAGAACAGAAAGACATGATGGTAGAAGGAGATAACAAATGACTACTAAAATTTCTGCTCCACTGTAAGTTTTTGTGTTTGCAAATTTTAATGTTCATTATTCTGTTTTCTTATTTAACATAAACCTCCACTTTAAACCAGAAGAACAGAGCTGAACATGTAATTGTAGTTCTTGGGGTCACCGGTGAAGATGGAGCATCCATTGTGTGCTTGCTTGTCTAGTGAAGATGGTAATGATCTACACCTTTGGTGCTGAGGTCAGGCCTATGGTCTATGTGGCAGAAGGACATAATGAAGCTCAGCATATTCCGAGGGATTCCGGCTTTGTCAGACCATATCCTTACTAGAGTGAGATCACTTTTTCCTAATCCCTCAAAAAGTGAGTGTGGTTTCCCAAAAAGTATTTCTTCATCCCGTTATAGCGAACTGAATGTCCATAGCTTTTAATAAAAATTAGTCAATAGGTAATATGTTTAAATACAAGATGCTGAATGTCCAATTGTTACCATGAGAAACAACACCAGAAAAACCAGTGACCAACACTACAAGCTGTGCCTGGCAAAACTGAACAGCATGATCCACCCATCCATATAACAGCTTATTCAAAATCACAACCCACATATTTCTGTAAGCAGTGGAATATTCTGGACCGTTGTTTCCATTGCCAATATTATTACAAATATCACGAGAGTAAGAACAAAACTGAAATTCCTCAAAATATTTAGTACAAATATGAGGGCAGAGGTTAATATTTCATTACTTCACTAACTGTGACAATAGAGATGCGTCATGGACGTCATATTTCTTGTTTCAAGCTTTTTTACTTAACCTGCATCAGCACTGAAATGGCACTGAGATTGTTATTTCAGGATGAACAACCAGGTAAGATCCAGTATTAATTTTGTTCATATAAACTATGACAAAAAAATTACTTGCCAATGACGTTTATTTTGGTCTGTTGGATAAAACTCCATTTGTTTGCCTCATGTCCTGCACCTGCATCCTTTGTCCCTAAGTGCATGACAGTCTGATATCTGATAACATTTTTTGCAAGAGGACACTTGTGAACATTTTGTGTTAATATGCAAGTATTTTGTTTGAAATTCTGATTTTATTTACACTTTATTTAATGATAAAGTTCATATAAAGCCAGTTTTAGAATTGCAGAGAATTATAGTGTTTGCAGTATAACAGATAAATCTAAGTCCTTAAGAACTGCCTGTTCAAACTTAATGGCCTGCTATAATGGCAGCTTTACAGACGTGTCCTTCAGGAATCTAGCGGATAGAGATAGAATAATCTGCGCATGTTTGTGTGTATATGCATGTGTAGACTACCAGTAAACCTTTTAGTTTCATTGACTGCATGCAGAGTACATTTAGTTGACTGCATCTACTAAATCTTCGCCAACTAAAACAAGACTAAAACAAAACAAAGAAAAAAAAAATCAGATGACTCAAATATGATTAAAACTAAAGCCTAAAACTAAATCAAAATATGCTGTCAAAATTAACACTGGTAGGATCCAAGAATCTTTGCTTATATAGAAGTTAACGTAATGTGACACAAGGGTTCATGTGACTTAGAGCAAACAACGGTCTTCCTGTGTGTGAGCAATTCTGAGGCACAGGGAGACAGAAAACAAACTCTCCTTCCAGGAGAGTATGGAAATCAGGAAACGAATAGTGGCTCAGAACTTACAACTATGCCTGTAGAGAATTTTGTCAGAATCCTAGCTCTTTCAGGGACCTATGGGACATGGGATTGGAGGATGGTACAGACCAGTTTTGCTGGCACCCTCGGGATGCGTCAGGCAGGCAAACCAAGCTACTTTCAAAACAACCGTCTGGTTCCACAACAAGGTCAACTCAAAAACTCACCAAGCTGGGACCATATCTACCCCCTTTACACATATACAGGCAGCATGCAAAACTCTTAACACAATTATTTACAGGTAAATAAAGTGGAGGGAAGAAAGGCAGGACTACTAAGCCGTGAGAAACAGTGGTGAGAAACAGACCTGGACAAAGGAGTAGGCAGCAGAGATGCGAAGTGTTTAGCTTTGCATAATGTGACCTTTCACAGGAGCTAGAAAAAGGTTATGGTTTCCTGTGTCAAATTATAATAGTGACCCCAAGCATTCTAAAATAAATATTGTGTTTATCAGTGACACGGGATGCCAGCAGAGAACCAGAACAGCTGGCTGGACCATGTTAAACAACCAACCTCCAGGACCTTTCAGAGTTCTGGAGCTATTCTACTTGGACACTTCACCATTTTATTCAATTGTAGTCTGGCTCCATATATTGCTTTCACTGAGGAGAAGGGTACTGTTTCAATCCAGCATTGGCTGGCAAGGGACAGAGCCCAGCGGTGCCGCAGTTAACCTGAGAAGCCAGATTCCCTCCCAGGATTACCACCAGCTGACCCCTTTTTGACTGGTGGTTATGCAAAAAAAACGGTATAAACAGTCATGAAACAACTTTAAGAATTATCACACCCCCCCCCCAAATAAAACATATTGATAAATGTTCCCCACAATGTAATAAAGTTATTTTGAAGTTGTGGGGACCATTTTTCAGCTCCCCACAAAGATCTGTGGCTGCAATCAAAAAATTAAAAATGCCAAAAGTCACCATATTTTGTTTGGTGACTTATGGGTAAGGTTAGGCCTGGGCAGGGCATTACACACACACACACACACACACACACACCTATGGCAGACATTGGGCTTACATTTTGACCAGAGTATAAAGTAACTGAATGGTCAATCTAACCAGGTCCAATCATTTATAACCTGCCCTGTTTTCATTATGATCCAGAAATAGAAAATGCTGAGAACAGAGCGAAAAGGGAGAAAAAGAATCTGAGAGGTAGATACTTGGTGGTTCTTGGCATTATGCTAAAGTCACGCACCAGATGCTGTCATTGCCTAAAGGATCCAGGCCCCCCACGAGCTCTCTCCTTCCCACTTAGCATTAACAGCGTGTCTCTAAGTAGCTGTAATAGTAGCATGCTTACCACCGTCTGAGCTACTGTCTCCTGCGAAGCCGTCTGATGCGGCCAGGGTGTAATGACAGAACAAATTCCACTCACACACAGGCCTGTTGCACAGTTCCAGGGTCATTCTCTCACACTGCACCGGCAACCAGACACTATGAAAGGAGGCCCCGTTGGACACAAGAGCTAGAACAATCACCCAGAGATGTCTTCCAGTATCATTAAGGGAATCTTTTCATCTCAGGTTTTACCCAAGGAGCCATTCATCTGAATCTTTAAACGCCATCAAACTGAAGCGCAAACCTCCCTGTTGTATTTACTACATGGTTAGAGTACAGCTTGTTTTTCCTCAAGGACCATAAATTGTGTTCTTGGCAGATGCACTACAAGTATTAATCTTGTACTGTAGGTATCATCAAGCAGACACTTAAAGTCCCCTGCTAAACTGTGTATTACCCAAAATAGTTATTCAAAGGGAGGGACCCAAAAGAAACAGAGTTAAGTTCAAGGAAAAAAAATAAAATGAGACACCCTGTTGCGTTTAAGGACCAGGTTAAGAATGGAGAGTTGCCTGGAGCTCGGGAGCTGCTTCTCAGCTGGAGCTCAGTACACAGGCCTCAGGGACCCAGCTACAAACCTAAACTGACTGACACAGAAAAATCCTTTAAGACGTGATTTTCCCATTCTCTCGCTGAAACAATCACGGTAATGTAGTGTTCTCATTGTTTTAGAAGGTCAAGGATGACGCACAGCAGCCATTATGAATATGAACAGTCGATACTCAAGCTTTTCGGGTGATTAAGAAATTAAGTTAATTTTAGAAATTAATCAGGTCATCAGGGGTAGTCATATTTATAAATTAAAAACTTCACTGTACTATACCTTTAACGTGTGCCCCCACCGACCCACCAAATTAACACGATTTTTATATACTTTTTTTTCCCCACCTATCCGACCCAACACCTGGAATATGACATAACAGGGTGGTGCTGCTGGAAATGGTGACAGCAAGAGAAAGATGTCCACAAGCGTGGCCAGGCAATGTGCCACGTTCGAGTCTCTAATGACATACCGTACTCAGAAAAGGCCTTAAACCACAAGCTCAGACAATAACATCATGAACCATAATCGCAACCAACAACCATTAAATCAACATTATTCAGATAAATCTTTCTTAAGTCAGCCACGACAGCATTACATGAGTTTGCCTTATATAACGTTATTAACCTGTCCTTCTGCGAGGCTTGCAAGCATCCTTCCCGAGCAGCTCTGCGTTTAGGGGAGACTCCGGCATTGGACAGGCACTGCGTAAGGAAAAACACGCATTCTTTCATCAGAAACACATCGCTCAACTTTCCACCATTACAGCTGTGCTATAATTGATGACTCAAAAATAATAATAATAAAGAAAGCTGGAACTGGAAAAAAAAATGTGGAGAAAGGCATGGTAGGGGAGTGCATTTCCAGGCAAAATCCCACCCACCCTCTTTTCAACTGTAAAGGGTAGGGCCCCCCCCCCCCCAACGGCAACTTTAAGAAGTGGTTCGCGTGCAGAGCTGGGAATGCAGTTGGAAGGAACGTGCCACCCGCAATGTGGAAGAAAGCATCCATGAGCCAATCACAATCTAATGTATACTGTTACCTTCTGTTTTTAATCACTACTAGTCTGGCTGAATGTTTTCTGCAATACCTGGGCAGCACAGACAATCTCCGTTCCCCAGAGCTGGCCCAGAAGCTCCGGAGGCTTACGGAGGACCCTGGGACCCCAACTTCCAACAGAGCCACGGTGGGATGAAACAGTGAGGCCGCCAAGCAGAGAACCTGAAAGGTACCCAGTATGGTATTGTAAAACAGAAAAGACAGACAGGTGTGAGAACAGGAAAAGAAAAAAAACAAAAACCTAGAAGAAGCATGGAAGATAACAAGATGTACAACAGATAGAAAGATGATTAAAGAGAGTAGCAAGAGAATTAGCTCATTTAATACTGTTACTGTTGAAATCAATAAATATTTTATTTAATCCTTGAATCCATGAACACACAGCTGTATAAACAGCTACAAACAGTATAGCCATTTCTGATGAGGAGACATTAAAAAACAGACATTAAAAAGGTGACATCAAAATTCATACGTTGAATTCCCATTCTATCATTGAGTAGTATGCATGCACAGCTCATAAAACAACAAAACGGTTATTCTGCAGATGCCTGTGTCCAAAACAATGTATGAGGAAAGTACAGCATTAGAGAGCAGAGTCAGCCAGTTTCCTTGGAGCGATTGAGGTTAAGGGTCTTGCTGAAGGGTTGAAGGGTGATAGCTCTCTGCCATGGGATTTAAGACAGCGACCTCTGATCAGAGGCGGAGAGTCCTAACCTGCAGAGTCACATAACGTTCTATTTGTAGAAAGTAACACTACATGCCTATGTTAATAAACAAAGTTTGAGCAGCTGGGTCCTGGCGTTCTGTCTTGGCATATGAAGACACATGAAAAAAACCGAGACTTAAAATGGGGCCACGACAAGGAGAAGAGTGAAATGAGTGGCGGCGGCTCTAGTCGGGAAGAAACAGAAGGTAGAACAAGGCTATTTTCATGAAGAGGTTTCATGCATGCAAGATATTTAGAGAATCACAGTTATGTTGTTTGAGGAGATCTGAACCATCCCTACAAAAACATACACCAATGAAGACAGATGATGGTATCTATAGTCCCCATTGATACAAGTCTTACAAACAAAAGTCATTAGTAAAAAAAAAAAATACCTTCACTTCACAGTGCAGGGTTAGTTTTGGTAGTAGCACTTTCTTGGGCGAGAGGGTCAACGAGTTCCCCTTTTAACAGTAAGACATTAAAAAATAAAAACCCACAGGAAAAAGAGAAAGACTGAACCGCAGAAGAGTCAGTTTTCCTCTGCGGCAGCATGGCATGCGGCCTCTTGTTTCTATAGCACGGGCTAAAAAAGATTATATATATATATTAAAAATGAAATTGAAAGGTTCCATTCGGAATTCTGTGCAAACAAGCTGACCTGTGCATTCCAGACAGTTTTGCCCATAAGAACACCCCCCCCCCCCCCGCCCCCCCCCCCCACCCCCACCCCCCCCCCTCCACACCCACACCCCCAAAAATACAGACCGCCGAAGGCGCAGACACCGACAGGAGTA
>JAODKE010000068.1:19964087-19990338 GCA_026779605.1 Mormyrus hasselquistii
AACGCATGCGATCTCCTGCAGTTGTTTGAAATGGATGCTGAAGTAGTCAGCTGAGGCCATCAACTGTGGACGATATCCTTTTTTTACACGGTAATATAAAGCACCTCACCAAACGCTAGTCTTCGCCTTCGTGTAGGAATTCCTGTCGGGTAATCAAAGTAAAATGGACAGTGCACGTAGGTAGTCTATAAAACCTACTAATGTGCATGGTAGCCTAATGTACATTTTATATAATATTAGTTTTATTAACACATTTAATTGTAAGCTGGTAAGGCTATGCATGGGCATGGCAATATCAAACATTATTTGAGTTTGGAGGTAGGTTACTACCATTTGTTTTGCTTATTATTAGGGTTCAGCTGATGTAGCACATGTCACTGGTTGTTTGTTGTGCAAATAAACCTTTGTCTTTGATTTTTAATCTGACTGATTTTCATTCGGGTGTGAGTCGGGTGTCGGTATTTATAGCGAATCGGGTGCGAAATTTTATTTTATGTCTGTCAGATAGCGATTCGGATACGGGTTTACGTATGACGGGTATGGGCGGATGCGGTTTGTCAAAATCAGACCCGTGCAGGACTCTGCTGCGGGGTGCAGCAATAATCATATAAACAACTTTCATATAAATCATATAAATAATAAATTATTTATTCATTACGTCATTTTTGCGGGCGAGGAGCGGAATTTTATGCCGTAGGGCGCTATAATCAAAATCTCTCCCGTTGGCCAAATTTATATGGTATACCGTTTATACCGCCCAGTACTACTTGCAGGTACCGGTAGTATTTTGTTGATGTATAACACAGGTTTACAATTTTCAGTTGCCAAGGTTTTTTGAATGAATTTAGGGTATTTTGAATTCAAAAATCACATTACTTTTGCTGGATTGGTTTTTGAGATAATGGACATCCATGAAAATAATGCATTCCCTCAATACGACTTGTGTGTGATAACAAATGCAATAGCTTTTGGTCTTTTGACTCTTTAACAGTGTCTTAGGTAATGAAATGAATGATGAAGCATTGAAGGAGAGTCTGAAAATAAAATCAGAGTTAAGTTCACATGTTTGTGTTTGCATGTTCATCTATTCCTGTTGTGGTGGTGAATATTTACCCGGATCAAATCTGCCAAGTCCTTCCAAAGGAAGGGCATCATGGGAAAACCTGTCTGGTATTTAACCAGAAATGGCTGAAATGCTCGTGATAGGGCAGTGAAACAATGTAGTTTGGCCAGAAGAAGGGGTTCCATTTGGTCTTCACATATGCAGTCAAAAGAAGATGTCCCTGGGTTTTTCCACATATTTTGACTTCACCAAGTCCACATATTTCACAATAGAGGGCCAGACTTCCAATGCTCGTTTGACAGCTGACAAATTTTCGAGCCACCGATGGCCACAGAAAGGTAGAGGGAATCTTGAGGATGATGTTGCAGCTGTGAAGTCCTCTTTTCTGGCTGGTGCAGAGTGGAGAAAAAAAAAATGTAGTGCTTTGAGTACTTTCTCTACCATCCACACTTCAAAACCAGTCTTGAATGAGTTTTGAAGGGTAAATAGGCCACAGCTTCTTACAGTTACTAACTCGGAAAATTGCTCACCACAGTGTGAATGTCATTGGACGTATATGAGTGATGTCGGCTAACCGTTTGCAAAGTCCATAGCACTTCTGCTTTCAGTTTGTCGGTTGAGGAGAATGTACTGAAGGCATTGCTTGTCGTGGAATCTGGAGACACTACCAAAGCGGGTGTAGGCCTATCTGTAGAGGTTGTACTTGCAGAACTGGCAAACAACTGAATGGATACAGTTGTTGTCTGACTTTTGACAAGGTGGAAATTAGCGGGAGAACATTTCAAACTAGATTTAAGGAAGCACTTCTTTACGCAACGTGTAGTCGGAGTATGGAATAGTCTTCCTGATAATGTAGTGCAAGCTGAATCCTTAGGTTCCTTTGAATCAGAGCTAGATAAGATTTTAACAACTCTGAGCTATTAGTTAAGTTCTCCCCAAGCGAGCTTGATGGGCTGAATGGCCTCCTCTCGTTTGTATAGTTCTTATGTTCTTAAAACGCTTGTGCGTCTCTCCCCTGATATGTGAGTCGATGGCTTTAGAGCCCATTGTTGCCAGTTTGATGACTTTTTTACAAAGGTTGCATCACGCTTCGTAGACATCAGTCGTCTTTTTCAACCAGCCACAGTACTTTTTTTTTTTTTTTGACATTAATAACAATTAATAACTAAATAATTAATATTATTTTATTTAATCAAATCATGCATAAGTTTTTCCTGTCACTGTTTTGTATGTTCGACTGTTTACTTACTTACTAGTTGTAACTAAAAATAAAAATATTCTTGCAATTCTGAATGCTTTTTAAACATGTTGGGTTAATTAATGAATTAACTATTAAATATCTCAAACTAGAGCCAATCTGGCAAAACGTAAGTCGTATTCTTAATCAGCACCATAAACTTATAAAACCGTTCAGACATCGTTGGCCACAAAATCACTGTATACCAGTGTTATTTGTACATCACAAGTTTAAGTTAAACCATTAGACAAAGTGTTTTTGGTGTAGGGCAGTGGTTCTCAACCTTTTTTTGCAGTGGGCCGCACTATGTCCAAGTCTCACGGGCCACATATTATTTACAATAAATGATACAATTAATTTGTGTAAAATATCATACATAAGCTGCATATTTTTTCTCATCTCAGTAATTCTCCATTAATTTGCATATTCAGTGTATAAATATTTCTCATTATAAGTTTTAATATTGATTAATTGATTAATTGCAATTAGTCACAGAGCACCGTGCGATTAATCTTTTAATCGATTCCCGCACCCTAAAAAGACTATACGCAGACAGACTGCAGATAAAAGGATGTGCAGGGTAACGAGTTAAAATGCATGTGTGCACTTATTGCAATAGTGGGAACTGGGAAATGTTCTTACTCCTCTTACGTGGCATGGCATAGACTGTAGTTGTGTACATTTCCATGCTCGTAATAAAGTGCATGTGCATCAGTTAAATTAGGGTAATTAGTCAGGAGGGTCCTTGGTTAGAATAATGATGGCCAGAGAGAAGAGTCGGTGGAGGTTATTGTGGGTCTGACTGTGTAGCTTTGCTAATAAAAGCCAGCAGATGGAGTGGGAGTGGGGGTGGGGGTGGGGGGGCGGATAGCTGTCCATCAGTCTCTCCACCTTTTCGCAATCCATGATAGCCTCTGAGGTCAGTCTAGTGGCTCATGGATTGGTCAGAGCCTCAGCAGTTAATAATTGCTTTTATAAAATACAGCACAAACCCTTTGACAGAGTGGGGTGTGTGTTCATGCAGGTTGCATGTTTTATTGTCAGTGAAACTGTTACACCACAGTTATTGGTGAGGGGACAGTCGCATGAGCCGACACAACAACACAATCAGAGACAAGACAGTGCAATCTGTCCCATCTGATATTGGCTTGACAGCATAATGACCCGGATTAAAGTGGCCCGGTGATGAGGGACATTCTGGGATGTGGCTTCTTGTCATTTTCCTGTCGATTGTGGCTCATTGACACTCGCGTGTGAATTGGCGTCTGATGAGGAAATGTTTAAATTGGCGACCTGTAAAATTGAAAAAGGAGTTAGAGGGTCATCTCAGGCAAATGAAGCAGTGTGGTTTGATCGCGTGACCCTGCTTGGCAATGAGAGGAGAGTCCCCAACTGTGGAGAAGTATCATGAAGATGTCTGTGTTTAAAGGCTGAATCTTTGCTTTGTGGCTTTCCCCCTTACCATATTCTCAGATGGTCTCCCCTTGAGACCCTGCCACCTGCTGCCCGTGAGGTGTAACAGCAGGCAGCGCTTGCTCTTTCTGTACTCCTCAGTGAATGGGGGCGTGTCAGAAATGTAGACAGAATCATGACATTTGGAAAATTGGTTTTAGTTAAACCGTCCCATGAAACATGACTGCATGGTCTCATAATGTTATTGTTGTGGCAAAGTTTTCAGGAATGGTCTGGGTGTGGGGGGTGGATGGGGCATTGGGGGCCTGCATGCGATGCTCTTCCAGTTTCGAATATGCCTGTTGTATTTTTCCAGAGGTTCTTCCTGTGTTATGTCAGCCTCACTGGAATTACAGGAAAACAAATGGTGGAATCGGCACCTTCCTGTGCCATGACTCATTAGCAGTCTCTGGGTCCACAACCATCTTCTGGTTCATTCTTAGTGGGGTTTTGTGTTTTAAATTTAAATCTGCCATTTGCTGAATCAGAATCAGGAAACTTTCCCTGTGTGTATGTTTCTCTGTGTGTATCTATATTTATGTGTTTTTGCGCATGTCTGTGTGTGTGTGCGCGTTGGCATGTGTGCATGTATGCATGTGCTTGTGCATGCTTGTCTGAGCAGCAGGACTGTGCGAGTACTGCGGTCGCTGGGTAATCAGTCACCAGTATCAGAGAGTCATTCATTTGAAGTGACATCCCTCTAGGGGGTGATATTTTGTGTTGCCGATGCTCTAGAGAGCAGCACGAGTGAGGACAGGCTAAGGGTGAGGGAACAGCATCATGTTGGACGCCCATATTGGGGAGCGTCCTATGAGAGACAGGTCCTTCAGATAGCGCCCTCCTGCTTTACTGTACCTGCCCCCAGCCCAATGCATTCTGGGTACACCTCACTGGTGGGCCCTTTTCTGCTTGTCCAACTTAACAGGAGTGTAATGAGAGGCTCTGACGTTGTGCCACATCCTGGGTGACATTAATGAATAAAGCATCTGCCAAGGCTGAATTATTTACACACTCCCTGTTTAGCAGCATCGCCTCCATTTTTAAACGCTGAAAGATCAAAGAGTCGGGGGAACTAGGGGGCTATGGGTCAAACTCTCTAATTGTAGCTGAAGCGTTTCTCAGAGATCTGGAGAGATTGTGGAGCTCATTATGATGCCGCTGTGTGGAACAGTGCAAGCCGAGGCGGTGTCTTTCCTGAGGGAACTGTCCTGTGAAATGCCGCTGCTCATGCTGTTCTACGCTGGCCTGTCCTGTGGTCTTCCTGTAGTGTCAGTATGTCCTCCTGTAGTCATGGTCTGTTGTAGTTTTGGACTGTCCTGTCATCCTTCTTTATTCTTTGCGTATCTTGTCATCTTCCTGAAGTCTCAACTTCCCGTTTCCCGTTGCCCTCTAGTGTATGTCGGCCTCTCTCTGCCGCGGCCGCCTTCCCTGGCCTGGTTAACAGTTGGATTTATGGTTGTCCCTTTTCTCTTTTTTTTCCACAGGAAACTCTCCAGACCCTCCCCAAGTTCTGCTTCCCCTTTAACATGGACAGGTACCATGTCTTCCCTTCAGGGACTGGGTGACACCTTGAGGGTGATTTATGATATCAGCTGTATATCTGGGGGCCTCATCTGAAGAAGTGTACAGGTCTAGTCAGATGTGATGCTGTAGATTGGAACGACCCCCCAGCAGCACTTTTTAGCAGAGTGAGCTGGTGGAGAATAGCGCCCCCCTGAAGCAGATGTGTAGAATTGTTTATAATATTGTCCAATTTTGCCAACATCCTCTTCTCCGCTACTGCCTCCAGCGGGACCAGTGTCAGTCCTGTGATGGAACTAGCCATCCCGATGAGTTTGTTCAGGCGTTTGGCATCACAACATGCCAAAAGTCACAGTGTAGAAAAGAACTATAGCCTGATAAAACAGTCAGCATGCTGCACACATCAGAAGACCTGAGCTTCCTCAGAAAGTGGTCTGCTCTGGTCTGTCTTGGACAGTGCCACTGTGTTGTCCACCCAATCCAGACCCCCAGACACCACCTCCATTTCCTCCCTCTGGATGGTGCCTGATATCAGTGGCTGTCTATTACACTGGAAATCCACCACCAGCATTTTGGGACCAATGTCCCCGTCTCTGTGTGCATCCTCCCTGTGTCCCCGTCTCTGTGCGCATCCTCCCTGTGTCCCCGTCCCTGTGCGCATCCCCCCTGTGTCCCCGTCTCTGTGCGCGTCCCCCCCTGTGTCCCCGTCTCTGTGCGCGTCCCCCCCTGTGTCCCCGTCTCTGTGTGTTTGTGTCCTCGGGGTCTCTGCCTTTCCATGTCTGTCCCCTTGTCCCTGTCTATGCATGTGTGGGTCTCTGTTTTTCCATGTGTCCCCTGTGTCTCTGTGTATTCTCACATGCTCCCGTCCGTGTGTCCCTGTGTGCAGACGCTGTCTCCAGTGACTGACCCGCAGCTTTGGTTCCTGGATTCTGCTCCCTTTAGGCTTGTCTATGCATGCCAGGAGTCGAATGCACAACTTCATAGCCATGGCAGGGGCTGAGGACTCCCTATCATGGCCATGGATGTGCATGAGCTCCCTCGCTGTCCTCAAAAAAGGAGTAACCACACCCCCCGTCTCTGACCCCCACAGCCCAACCGTGACCCAGGTGGGCCAGAACTTCACCTTTGTGCTGACGGACATCGAGAGCAAGCAGAGATTTGGCTTCTGTCGCCTGTCTGCCGGGGCCCACAACTGCTTCTGCATCCTCAGGTGAGTGAGGCCTCACCCAGTGGATTCGTCCCTGCCCTCGTACCCTGACAGGACTGGCTGGGTCTCTTCTACCTCCGTACCACCCCCATTCAAGCTGGCCTTTGTTTTATCCCCCCTCCCTTTCATTCTCTGTTCCCAAAGGGGAACAAGCAGTGATTTAATTGAGCAGAAGCATGCAGGGATCAGAAATATCTTAAGGGATTAGAGGGAATTTTTGTGCCTCGTGCGGCCTGGAGCCGGGGTGCGGGGGAGTGGGGTAGGTGGGGGAGCTGGGAATGAATGTAGTTAGTGTGACCTCTGACCCCTCGGCATGAAAGCCGGCCAGAGCTTGCCCATA
The DNA here is from genome assembly GCA_026779605.1 of Mormyrus hasselquistii. Taxonomy (NCBI): domain Eukaryota; kingdom Metazoa; phylum Chordata; class Actinopteri; order Osteoglossiformes; family Mormyridae; genus Mormyrus; species Mormyrus hasselquistii. Next base: position 19,970,908 of record JAODKE010000068.1, read on the forward strand.
GCACGGTCTTTGTTTACTTCATTCACAGCTCCTGACAAACTGAAAGTCGCCAGCTCTGATCTTTGGAATGTGGAGCTCTTTCCTGGCCGGTAACCTCCCCCCCCCCCCCCCCCCAAAAACACCCCCCCCCCCCCCCCCCCCCCATTCCTGAAATACAGCTCAGTTACAGCTCAAACGGGAACTAAGCACAGACACAAACCAGCGTTGACAACAAGACAATACTTTATACTGGTCAATCTTGACTGTAGGATTACTAAGCAAAGTGAATGCTCAAACAGCCCCTGAAAAAGAAATGAATAATATGGCAGCACCACCAGAGTGAAAATGAACCCAGAGTAAGCATAATCCTTGGGGGCGCAGCCTGGTGTCAAAGGAGCACCTCATTTGAAAGTCATGGCTGGCCTTGAAAACTGATATGGGAAAGATAGCCAGAGAGTGGAGAGTGAACAGGGGCAGCATGAAGTCTCACCAGGTCAGAGAGGTGTGATGGGGTAAACTGAACTGAGGTGTGTGTGACATGGACAGCTGGACTGAGGCAACTGGGTGATGTTCTTTGCTTGAGCCACATGTCTTCGAATTTGAATGTTGTTATTTCGATAATGGGAGCAAGTTAGGTAGTCTGGACTCGGAGTCTTCACACTGTGCAGCGGCACAAAACAGTCTCCCAGTCAAAACTAGAAAAGCCACTTTTCTTCGTGGTGCAAAGCTGAGCCCAAGCCCTTAAAAACCTTCACATCTACTGCCGTTACTGAACCATAAACTGCTAATTGCTGCACTATAAAAATACCAAAGGTACAGCATATGTGAATGGAAGGAGAGCTTACCGGCAAGAATATATTTAAAATTTTACGCTTAGAATAGAGATTCAGCTGTATAAACATTAACAGAAATTGACTGACGTTAAATGGTGCAGACTTTTCACTAACATCCTGGAAAATCAGACAGAATGCATATTGTCACAGCAGAGGTGGGAAAGAGGTGATGATCCACTGGCAGCTCAGTGACAAATGGGGCTTATTATCGAGAAGAAAAAAAAAAACAGAACACGCTGGGAAAAGCACAAAATAGAAGAACCATGAGGGGTCAAAAAGTAAACAAGGCGAACGAGAATTAACTATCCATAAAAAGGAAACAGGGAGTTGGATTATAAATCAAGCAGTGTCTCAAACATACAGCAACATGAATAAACAATGACTAACTAAAGAACAGGACAAGGGCAGGCACTTAAATACACTGAACACAATGACTAACAAGGGACAGGTGTGGCAAAACAGACATAGGGCAATGAGGGACAGGTAAGGACAATCCAATGAATTAATCAATTACGGCACAAGAAAACAGTTGGAATAAACTACAAAGGCAGGAACTAGGGAGCATAGATAAACACTGAGGACTAACACTAGGAAGAACTAGGAATGCAAACCCAACCAGAACAGAATTAAACCAGATACGAGTAGGATAAACTAAACAGGGAGGCAAAGGACTAATGAACTCCAGAAAACCAATAAACAATCAATATAGGTGAGGCTGGCCTCAAACCCATAACAACTGAGTAGTAGCCTCGCTGCTGCGCACTTAGCCCATTGAGCTATGCGGCGGTCCAGGAAGTAGGGAAAACACACAAGAGTCTAGTACAAAGACAGGAGGGAACAGGATGGCCAGCAACACCCAATGGCCAAGCAGGGAAGTGACATACAGTAAGAGCAGGGATGGATGGGGGCTGACCCTGACAGCATATGCTTAAACAAGTGAAAGTAAAAAGAACAGAAGGAAACTAGTAATTATATTATTATTATTATTATTATTATTAATATTACTACTGATATCTAGCAGATACTACTGGGTAAATGTGGATGTCTATCTTCAATACAAAATGTTAGTATGCAGGAAGAACAGGAAATGTATGTCTCTGAGGGAGGCAGAATACTTGCTCTGTTCTCGTCTCCATGGAAGATGGCCCACGAACCTACTGCTGAGACAGTCACTGTTTGGGCGCCTAAGGAGACAAAAGACCACGCAGGACTCGAGTCACACAGTTGAAAGGAAGCATTAGCCAGACCTGTTCCTGTCTCTGAAACCAACCTGTGTCCTGGCCACTTGTTTCATCACTGCCAATAAAATTTACAGGTAACCAAGTTTGAGAGCCAGGCCATGCTGGTCAATTGGTCTAATTTCAACCCCCAATGACATTCTTGGAAAAATGACTTAATTGTGCCACCAGTTGTTTTGGGAATCAAAAATCAATTATTAAATAAAAATGTACTCATACAGGTCATACTACTTACCATTTAGTTCATAAAGGTACTAGCAGACCACCCCAGTCTAGTTTTGTGTTTGTTTACATATGAAAAACGGGAATCGGGTTTAAGATGCTTGACAGCATGATGCCCCAAACCACAGGAATCACGACAACCAACAACAATCGGGTTAACCAACAGCAATAAAATGATCCTTCTTTCCATACAGTCTTCTCGATGCTGCCACGGCCTAACCACAGCTTAACCAGGACCAGGCAAGAATGGCAGCTATAAACAAATATCAAACCAAACAGCTCATATTACTAGTCTTTTTCAGTTCCAGCTTCTAATGGGTAAACAAGAAGAGAATGTTCCTTTGGGCACATTCACATCACGGAATGGTTTGGTGTTGAGACGGTTCAAGATGTGCATCTGAATTTGAGGGAAGAGCTTCAGAGTGCTCCCTTTGAACTTGGGTTGTGAAAGTTGTACAACTGCTGGCGTGTAGCTAACTGCTATGCTAAGAGTCACACTAATAGCTACACTAGCACCGTGCAGTGCCATCCACTCCTTGGGAATTTGCATAGCTGGTTTGCTTCATATTGTGCAAGAAAACCAATGTAAATTGTTTAATGTGAATTAGGTTTTGACACGATGTTTATACCGCAAGGCCATCAGGCTACAAGTTCAGTTCAAAAGTGAGGCTCCTAACCTGCATCCCCTAGACCCGCCTCAGCTGGTAAATATGGAATTTTAAAGCTTTAAGAAAAAAAAACACCCACACCCTGTAGATATAGCATAACTAGGCGGAACTAAACAACATGAAATTTATTTGCTTGGTTTCGAGTATTGATTACTTTTGACGCTGTGATACTGAAATGCCTTGGCAAAGTGCTGATGTCGTGGAATATTACAGCACAAGATTCAGTTCCTGGAGGCTCACCACATGCAGGGTCTGCCTCATTCTGGATGGATTTTAGACATTTCGCGTGCTGCGGCTGACCCACTAGTTTCCAAACAGCCCTACACAAAGTACAAGGTCTCACATGCATAGAGAGACACTCACAGCAAATTCTTTCCATTCTCATTCAGGCCCTGAAATCCACATCATCTGCATTTGTGCCTGTCTAAAACTTTGCTGCCGCCCATCTTTCTGAGCTACTTTCTCTGCCCTTCAGGAAACACTGCCTGTCTCATCCACTCCAAGGCCTCCAGTGGTGTCATGAAGTGGGGGTGGCGGGTAAAACCCCCTTAAAATTCAGGGAGCAACAATAAGAATAACAGGAAAGAGTAAATGACAAGACAGCTGGAGTGAGGTGAATCGTGCAGTGACCCCTGGACTCAGAATGGCCCTCATAATCTGGAAGATGCAACCAAAACACAGTGGGCCTACACACAATGGCATACGCCCAGACACTCACTGATGGGGTTCTGCTACATAATGTCCAACAAATTCATAGAAAATTGATCAACATTCAAAGCTATGCCCTCCAGGATGTTCCACTACCTGCCTATTCTGGACTCCAGACTCCCTCCTCAATCCTCTATGGAGTAAGTGGTTGGAAGAAAGAAGAATTGATGGATGGATGGATGGATGGATGGATGGATGGATGGATGGAAGATATACAATAATACAATAATATGCAATTTGACCGCATTACTAGGTGAAACCAAGCAATTTCCATGTAAACACACATTAAAAAAATGTGCGCATATGCACACTTAATAATTTCACTTGAAGATTACCTTTCAGATTAAGCGTTGAGCACAGTTCAGATGTTGCCAGGTTGATCAGGTATAGGCCGTCAGAGCTGCCTATCCAAACACAGCTCCCTGCTCTGTACGGGGCCCTGGGGAGGTAATAAGACGGATTAGCTATTAGCACAGAGGACATGCATTCTGACCCCTGAACATGACACTGGAGCTGCTGGTTGCTTTGCCAGGGAAGTATGAAGCTTCAAACCAAGTAGGAATGAAAAGGACTCAGCAAAATCAACTTGCATGCTCCAGTGTACTGGGCCAGTAATGGGTATTAATTTCTCAGACAACAAAAAAACCAATTGCACTTCATTGCAAAGTCCCTCTTTGCCATGAAAATGAGCTTAATTCCAAAAAAACCATTTCCATTACATTTCAGGCCTGCCATAAAAGGACCTGCTGACTCTCATTACCAAAGGTGAAAGTGTCGACGAGGACAAGGGTGGAGACCCCTCTGTCATTGTAATTGAGTTAGAATAGCAGACTGGATGCATTAAAAGGAGGGTGGTGCTTGAAAACATTGTTTTTCCATTGTTAACCATGGTTACCTGCAAGGAAACATGTGCTGTCACCTAAATCAACCATTTATCGGATCATCAAGAACATCAAAGAGAGAGGTTCAATTATTGTGAAGAAAGTTTCAGGGCGGGCACCCAAAAAAGTCCAGCAACTGCTAGGACCGTCTCCTAAAGGTGATTCAGCTGCAGGATCGGGGCACTACCAGTGCAGAGCTTGCTCAGGAATAGCAGCAGGCAGGTGTGAGTGTGAAGACTTTTGGAAGATGGCTTGGTGTCAAGAAGAGTAGCAAAGAAGCCACGTCTATCCAAGAAAAACATCAGGGACAGACTGATATTCTGCAAAAGGTACAGGGATTGGACTGCTGACAACTGGGGTAAAGCCATATTCTCTGATGAATCCCCTTTCTGATTGTTTGGGGCATCAAAAAGAATTGACTGCCCGGAGAAGAAAAGGTGAGCGCTACCATGAGTCCTGTGTCATGCCAGCAGTAAAGCATCCTGAGACCATTCATGTGTGGGGTTGCTTCTCAGCCAAGGGAGTTGGCTCACTCACAGTGTTGCCTAAGAATACCGCTATGAATAAAGAATGGTACCAAAACATCCTCTGAGAGCAACTTCTCCTGGTCATCTACGAACAGTTTGGTGATGCACAATGCCTTTTCCAGCATGATAGAGCACCATTCCATGAGGCAAAAGTGACATTTAAGTGGCTCGGGGAACAAAACATCGACATTTTGGGTCCATGGCCAGGAAACTCCCCAGACCTTAATCCAATTGAGAACTTTTGGTCAGTCCTCAAGTGGCAGAAGGACAAACAAACAACCCACAAATTCTGACAAACTCCAAGCATTAATTATGCAAGAATGGGCTACCATCAGTCAGGATTTAGCCCAGAAGTTGATTGATAGCATACCTGGGCTAATTGCAGAGGTCTTGAAAAAGAATGGCCAACACTGCAAAATATTGTCTTTGCATAAACTTAATGTAATTGTCAACAAAAGCCTTTGACACTTATGAAATGCTTGTGATTATACTTCAGTATACCATAAAAATATTTAACCAAATGTTCATTGCTTTGAAAACCAATACTTCATTCTCAAATATATGTCTATATGTCATTCTCAAAGCTTTTGGCTATAGAAGCCCCTAATTTGTCCATCATGTGTGATAGACTGCCATTATGTCCAGGAAATCTCCGGCCCTGTTCCCTTTGCCTCCTGGAATAGGCTCCAGGCTCACCATTACCCTGGAACTTGAGAAATGGATGGATGCTTGGAAACCACAACCAGTGTCCAATTTGGGGCTGTTCCTCTGTCACCCTGAGATCAGAGCCTTTTACATACAGTATGAGTTAGGGTATAACCCCAATAAAAGCTGCACCTACTGTAAAAGAGGAGCCCCTAAAATAGAATTAGCTTTGTCCCAGATTTCCCTTCACCTGGTTACCATTGTTACTTTTGCCAAGCATGGAAAACACCACTGGTCCCTTTAATCAAGCTTTAATGTGAAGTTTCCTGCTATCACCGTGGAAACACACACTGGACCTCTAATAAAGACTTGTACCTCTTCCAGACCTTTTTTGCAGGCACCTGTGAAATAAAATTAATGATCTTTTTTATGACATATTTTATGAAGGTTTCCTAGAACCTTCAGAACTTTTTGCCAGTGGAAAAGAATGAAAACCACCAGTTTTCTAAGAGACTGAGTAAAATGTTGAACTGACACATGGAAAGAAAATATGTATTTGATATTCTATATCGAACCGGGATTTAACTTGCTTTAGGGATGACAGCTTGGGCATTATGGGTAGTCAGCATGCTAGCTGCTCCCTTCAGTTTTCAATTTCCCCTTACATTTTCATTACCAATTGATAAATGGTGTTCTGTGCTCATTTCCCTGCAATTAATAACCCTTTAAGCTGATCTGGGAAAAATGATTTCATAAGACAGAGGTTCACAATCCCATTTGTTGAAGACCACAGAAACAGACAGAAAAACATTTTTTGCACATAAATGAGACACTTATTGACATCACGTGCCAGAGAAACACACACGTCTCTGATAAAGCGACATGTGTCGGTGCAAAAAGGTGCTGGTCTCAAACCTGTCCTGTTCACGAATATCGTCAGGCGAAGGTGTGAAGGCCCTGATTCTCAGGACCGGCTTTGTAGTCTCTACCATATCCACACCATCCTTGCTTACTGGTCCTACAAAGAAAACCAGCCAGACCTGAGGTCTACTTCATCAAGACCTATTTTTACACCGGCCTTAATTAGATCACTACCTAGGAATAACTAAAGCATTGCAGTTTACTTTTAAAGTCTTCATTTTAAAAAGTAAATATATGGGCAATTATGAGTCAATGAAAACACTTGTTCTTTTGGTAAAGGTTTATGAGAAAATTTTATTATTTCATATGAAAACTCTCCATCTGTCTAATCTGGCTAATGTCAGATGACATTAGTTGTGTCGTGTGCAATTCATAGCTGTCATCATCTATAGTGCTGATATAAATCATTACATTGAGGAATTACTAAACTCATCAATGGTTGCATTTTTCTTAATGAACAAACCCTTTTAAAAATGCTCCACTTTTGAAAATTACTAAAACATTAAAAATTCTCGACTGGGGATATCCTCAGAAATGTCAACAGTGCTTGTGCATTAATACCAATAAGGCCGTTTTAATCTTATTTATACAACATGCAAGTTCCTGAGTCATTAAATATGGTGGATTATAGAACAAAGATCCACGAAGGATTATACTCCTGAGATTTTTTTTTTTAAAAATATGAAATTTAACACTGCAGAGCGCCGAGCAGACTGCAGACAGGATTAATGCCTGTAACAAAACTGTAATATTAATAAGAGTCCAAGGTGCTTCCTTCTGTAAATATTATAAAAGCAATCTCAGAATCACAATGGTTTCCAAACCATAAAACAATAAAAACTTACATTTTACTACTTTCCTGATCCTGGGTTTAAAGCTTAAACATTGGCCTGGTTTTTACTGCCTCACACCCCTCTGCCCATTTGACTCACCTGAACACTCAGTGCCTTCCTCTCCATATGACCGATTCCTCTGCACCACCTTCTGGAGGTCCAGTTTGCTCACCAAGCGACATTTGTGGTCGTTAGGGAGAGTGAAGCACCACACCTATAGCCACAGCCAAATAGAAAATGTAAAAGGCTGCAAGGACTTCTGGTAAATGAATAGGTCATACTGTGTGTGACCGTATTCATACTGACCTGTCCATCAGCGGACCCCGTAACCAGCTGCTTGGTTTTCTTGCATAGATACACACTGAGTAAAGGAAAAGCTACGGAATATAGTGTATGTTAATATTTCTATTTTCATCATTTGTACCTTTTTCGAGGATATGCCTCACAGAAAATCCCCATACCTGAAAGCACAGAAGACTGATGAAGCACCTGTTCCTTTGCCACATCCCAAACCTTGCAAACAGAGAGAAAGTCAACATCTTACACCATAAAGCATAACTTTTGGTGCTTAAATCCATAGTGTTGCATGAGGAATGCTGTTTCACTGATGTCCCTCAAAAGAAATAGATATATATTTAATATAGAAACAATAAACAGTAATATAAATTTGGTACAAGTTACAAATGCTCGGCGTCTCCTTTGATGTTATTTTAATTGATTAATGTACCCTGAATGTCCTATCTTCTGAGACAGACACAAGGAAGTCTCCATCCCAGGAGTAGAATTCTGCTGCTGTCAAAGCACCCAGGTGCCCCTCCAGCACCCCCAGAACCTCCATTTTCTGTAAGAAGGACAGATATATACAGGGATAGAGTAGGTTAGCACGTAGACAAGGACAATTCTAGAATACGCATAGTACTACAGCGGCCACGGGGCAACTATGTTTCTGTTTTAGTATGTATGTGATTTTCCTACAGTGGTCACCATTAGGCCAACAGGTCAGAAAAAGGTATTGGCTTCACCAGCAGCGGCCTGACCTTGGTGTTCAAGATGTATATTTTGTTTGCTGTGCAGGCTGCTGCTCTCTTGTTCTCAGGACTCAGGGAGAGGTAGACCACCTTCCCCAACAGTGTGCCAATGACTGTACCTGGAACAACCAGACCTGGGAGCAAAATTTCATATCAGCAACTAGTGTCAATGGTTTCTACAGAAAGCAACTCATACTGTAACATACTTGGAGCAGTAATGCAGTTTTACACTAGAGGGTGCTCTTCACAAGCATCAGCTAAATTACATTTTTGTATTTATCAGACGCTTTTATCCAAAGCAACATTTGAATCAGCAACATTCCGATAGCGGGAACAGCGTGCTCTCCCAGTAAGCCACACAGTACTCATGTATGACCTTGCTGCTGGTAGTACCTAAGCCACACAGAACGATAGACTTAATCGATTTGCACACTTTTTTGAAGTTAGAACATAGCTCAGTTTTGCAATGTCAATGCACGAACAATACCCCACTTTCAACACAGACGTTACATCATTTTATAAAATTAGATACACTGCACAGATCACACTGTGCTTCAACATACCCTCCTTTGCTCGACTGTAACATCGCTTTACATCCCACATGATGATGTAATCATCTGAGGCAGAACACAGAATAAGTGGGTCATGCCCATCTCCAAAGACCACAGCAGATATGTTTCCATGATGACCTACAAGCTGCAAGGGCTGATTGGAAGAGAACAATGAGTTACTGTTGTATGAAGGCCTTTCTAAACACTCAAATCAATTTCATTGGAATATTTAAGTCAACCAATTAGTGATCACTTTCAATATGTGCAATTCGCTAGACTGAGCAGGAAAGTGACCTTAACATCTGGGTCGGTGTTGCTGTGAATTCGCAATTCAGTGCCCTGCCATGGATAGGCAAAATGAGATGAGCAGCAGGCAAGCTGGACGTGCGATACGAGAGCGCCACAGGACACGGCAAGCCTCTCCGTAACCACCAGGCTCTCAGTGTCACTCAGAGTCCCACGGCTACTGCCCTCCATGGTGTCCTCCAGGTTCCGCTAACAGTCTGCGGTACAACAAAGTGGGCGACATGTAAACAACGTTTCTGAACTGTAAACATCACAACTGATTCGAAGTGTGGTTGTTGGCTCACTGTCTCAAGCAACTAAGGGAATCCACCTGCTTCCTACTTGAACCCCTTAATATTTAATATAGTATGTAAAGCCACATAATTTAATTTCATTTAGATCTTTTCTATAGCTGGATGGTTACTGTGGTGTGACGTAATTTTTATTATTTTATTTAATTTTTTTTTTTTGCCTTATCCGAAAAGGAGAAATGCATTCGATGGCATATATAGGAGTTCTTTAGCGCTATAGGATATTTTACAATGTGTTTAAATTGTGCAATTCATCAATGCTGTGTTGAAATCGCATTTTCATTTGACCTGTATGGGGTGCAACCGCCGCCTCCGTATCCCCGGAAAAATCGACTGTGGAATGTTGAGACGGTTTTGGTAGTTTCAATAATGTAAACCAATCGGTAATTTTCATAATCATTATCTCGAAATAAGGTAACAGATATGGATGTCACTTTTGTTAATTACGCTACTGTGGCTAACATTAGTTATGCGTTTTAAACACATAAATCTGAGGTAAATGTTTAGCTTTGCATGTTCGCGTATTAATACAATAAATTGCCGCGAATAAAAATAAAAATTAGACACTCATTTGACAATTAAAATGAATAAAGCACTGTTTACTTATTTAGAGTTAATAAACCTAACAGCTTTTTAAACTGTTTGCACGTTTCAATCAGTCTGCAAACGACACAAAACGAAAACACTCCACTTACATACATATATAATAACAATAATGTCTGACATGTGGATGAGACAGCATCAGGATCTCGCAGATACTGTTTGGCACGCGTTTCTTTCGTTATTTCATTCATACGTTTAGAATTGAACACTGGTTTTATGCTACACATATATCAGATTTTTTTTTCCAAAGCCGAATCGTCTACCTAGAAAGTAACTGACTAATAGCTCGGATCGACAATATTACTATTACATGTAGTATTTGTGTTCGTGCTTACCAGCGTGCCCCTGCTGTTGCTTGGAGACAAAACAACAACGGAAAGTCAGATGGTTCATAATTTGTAACAAAACTTAAAAGTTTTGTCCACACGGTGGCGCTGTTACCTTTGGGTTCGTTGAAGAATTTAAACATTTCTACTACTTATCTTTACCCACCTCAGACAAGGGTATAATTTTTGTTTTACCAAAGAACAGCACGACTTCATACAAAGAAATTACTAAATAAATCAAATCCTTGGAATGACTGCCATAAGCACACGATTTTTGCTTCCTTAAATGTGCAACAGGAGGAGCTCTAATCAATATTACAGGCCAGCTTTAAAAATGAACACAGACGCACGTTAAGGTCTTCACGATTGACTTGCTTTGTTGTTTTCTCCTTCAGTGAAGCTGAGCCTAGAAATATCATGCAATGTAAAGACAAAATGCATTGCGAGCCACAATGAATATTGCGTTTAAACAGAGAATGAAAGAATTCTATTCTATTCATTACTTATTGTTTAACTTACTGTCATTATATTTCAGCTTGGTGATGACTCCATGCATCATATATTTGAAGGTGACAATAAGACAGACTTTGACTTTTGATGTATTATGATAACTACCATAGACAGCTCCTTCACGCAGTGGAAAGGAAGGGTTCCATTGTGATGAAAACAATAGTGGATGCCATAGGAACCATTTCCCATCATTTATGCAATGAGAATGTCTGTGTACGTCACTCATGTTAGGCTGTAAACCAGCCATACCTGTTCTATATCTTAGATAACAGGATTGATTCTGTGGAATTATATAGACTGCTTTCAAAGTTTCAGATATTCTGTATTATTCCTGCCGTAATCATTTTTAATGTCTCATTTTTATAATGTGATTGTGTGAATAATATCCTTATGATGCATTTCTTTTCAAAGTTAAACATCAATTGCTTGTAGCTCTATTACAGACTTCATCTACAAATAAAGTAGAAGTGGAAAGAGCTCCTACAGAAGGAGCTGGACCTGTTTTTTGAAAACCTGAGAACTTGGCTTTCTGGGAAACTTGTTGCTTCACTAGGGTGCAGATTGCAGTTCGGTATAATGTTTATCACTCTTTTTCACAAGCAGTGAAATCAGTGATACCAGGAAGGCCACAGCACCTTGCTGGACACCTTAATGGAAACCTGAAATGATCTATTCCAGGTAACCTGTCTTGATTTACAATTTCCCTTGTCTGATCACTGAAGGAAAATGTTCCCACTGCCCATTCCCATTTCTGTTACACAGGGGAGGGGAGAGAGCCCTAGAAAGGTCTTGGTGGATTTGATATAATCCTGTCTCTGCCAGTGCTGAGGTTCAACCTTTTAGCAAAGGTTTAAGTTGTTCTGAGGCACTGTGTTGAGTACCCAAGTCCTCTTTCATCATACTTTGGAAACGTTGGCTCTGCAGTCAGGATAGGTGTACTATTTACAAACATATGCTGATAAACATAAACTGCAATCCAAACAATTATATCGATGGATTTTTGGTTTATTCTAAAAACAGTTAACTCTAGTTATGTACTTTTTATTGTCCACAATGCTTTTGAATATAGATGTAAAGAGAACTGGCAATGCAAGCTTTATATATATGACGCATGGCTTACGAAATCGGTACCCACACACATATTCTTAAACACAAATGTAGTATTACAAATATTTATGTGGACTGCAGCCTGGAATATTCAATATACTATAAATGTTGCAAAACAAAAATTGCATGTATTTTTTGTGCTAAAATATTGTTCTTTTAAAAAAAGTATAAGAGCTCTAATTATGTATTCATAAACCGATCTTTGAAAAACCTAGACAGCTCTCAGATCAATTGAACTTGTGAGCTTATGCCTGTATTGCCTCCCAGAACTGTTGCCCAAGCTGCACTGCCATCCAGATTTATATATTTTCTTTTCAATATGCTCCATTTGTTCTCAATAGGGTTGTGGCCAGAGGATGATGGTGGCGAAACCTTGATTCCATCTCATCTCATGCCGAAGGAATTAATTGTATTTCTTAGCAGCATAGTGGTGTGATGATTTTCCTTCATTGACATGAAGCCATGCGTCTTCTTTCATACCAGATCAGTACATCTTCCATCAAGAATTTCACATATGTTGCTGATGTCATCTTAACACCATCAGGGACCATAAAGAGGCCTGCCATCTCACTTCCCATCATTCTTACCCAAAATATCACTCCACAACCTTATTATTGCCTCAGTTTGGTGGCCATAGTGTAGCACGGCATTCATCAATAAATAAAACAGTTTGAAACTAATTTCTCACATATATCTGAGCCCATTGTGTAAATGCATTGCAGTTTTACACACAACTGGCAGCCTCTGGAGGATCCTGCATTGAGCTGTTCTTGGAAGTTCAGGGACACCAGCAGTTTCAAAAATATCTTTACTGCTTGACAGTGGATTTTTACAGCTATCATTTTAATAGTATCAATGTGTTTGGCTTAAACCTTCCATATTGTAATGACCCTTTATCCAGTGCACTTCTTCTGGATTCTGAATTGTCCTCAGATTTTGATAATCTCTTCTTTCAGAAGTTTGATAATCTCTTTTGTGATATATGAACTGGGAATTTTTTTCCCATATTTAATGAGAATTGCCATTTGCCTAAAAATGTAGAACAACTTCTGTAGACAGGTTTCCCTTTAATTACCATCACCTGACAAACTGAATTGCAACACTCTTTACGATATTTACACTTTATCTGTAGAGGTACTGAAAGAGAAAAAGTAGTAAATAGGATCACACTATGATTTTAGTTTCATGACTAGTTTGTTTAAAGGGTTTCACTTGCACTATAATTTGCAACGTGGTATATATCCAATTTGCTGTCACCCCACAACGCCAATTTGTTGTTGAATTAATGTAAAACAAATTCACCAAGAAACAATAATTTTATCTTTTCATGAATTCGGCCATATTTCGTCTTACACATCATTTAACGTCGCAATAGAACAGAAAATGCCTTCCACGAGTAAACATATTACGTATCTTGAGTTTTTTGAGAAGCATACCAACTCGCATACAAGTGCTATTTCTGGTGAGTGTAAATATAGTACCCAATGTTCAGAAATGACGATAACTGAATGCACGAGACAGCTTGTTTATTCGCAGAGACGAAAAAAGAAAATCGTATGACTGGACGAGGCCTGGCTCTTGGGCTGTTGCGCCATTCAACCCGGAAATAATTTTCCTGCGCTTTTCTGATAGTTTTGAGTCATGGCGGAAATGACGACCTCGTCTGGAAGGGGGCGGAGTTTAAGCGTTTCCGTGTGTAAGTGTGTGTGCGCGCGCGCGTGTGTGTTTGTGGAAAAGAAGTATGAGTGAATGTGCGCTTGAGTCAATATAGATAAGAAACGATTGCGATTCCCAGTACCGACACACACTCTGTAGCATTAACCGGATAACTGAATGGCACAAGTCGTTGTTTAGTTATGCCAAGTAACAGTTTATTAGCAAACTAGTTAATAAAATTAACTTGTGTTCAAGTGGAATACCCTAACTGAATATAGCGAGCCAGCGAAGAAAAAGCGGTTTGGAATCTATAATATGAAAAAAGACAAGGCTGAAGCATTAGGTTTTGTCCCTCAAAAAGACATTGTCTATAACAAGCTTCTTCCATACGCGGACAAGCTAGACATTGAATCCAATGAAATTTTGTCTAAAATCAAAGGTAATTTGGCCCGGGCAGTCCAGCTCAGGGAGTTATGGCCTGGAGTCTTGTTTTGGACCCGGAAACTTTCTACGTAAGTAAAAGGAGTTCGTTTGAGGTTCATTGTGTTCTCCGCGATGATTACAGTACATTTGTACGCCGCTATGTATTGCGGTAATTTACTGCGATATTTAGCCCTCGTGTTAACTGCGAGAGGGCCTTCTGGACTAAGGATTGACCAGGCCCTGGAATAAAGACCATCCGGCAGCTGTCAAGAGAGCGCCTTTGTCAAATTCCCGATTGGGTATTCACTTCCTAAAACGAAACCGGATTTTATACTGTTTCAGTTTATTTTTAAAATGATTTGATCTGTTGAAGACATTTTTGGCTACAAATAGTTAATTACCGATTTACCAACACCGAATGAGAGTTTTATTAATTTCCGTGCACGGTGTCAAACCCGTAGTTTATTACCAACTAACAAGAGTGTTTCTAGTCCTGCAATCGATATAGGATTTTTACTTTAAGGTTTTTTTTATTTTATTATTCTTATACGTGTTGAATATTTTTAAATGTTTAATGATCAATTGTTGTAATGTAGTTTTGAGGCCGGAAATGTAGCTGTTTTGCTAGTTGACACCGCGTTTCCTTTGATGCTGCTGTTCTGGTGTCAATTTTTGTACACCACTACAATCTTGCTTAAAATATTGAATATTTGAGTCACGTGTTTAGAATTAACAGTTTGGAAAGTTCACGTATAACTGAAAACGGAGCTTTTTGCCCGGCACAATGAACTCCATTTTTGTCTCCAAAATAGACACAAAACAATCCGCGGCGTGGCAATATTGGTATAGTTGACTCAGTGATTTTTGCGAGGCTTTTAAAGCTGAACCGTTGTAGCGTGGTACATACAGTTGGAATAGATCACTGAACGCCATTGTAATCTATCGATTTTAACTCCGTTAATGTTTCACTTGTAAAACCAACTGGAATGGGCTAACCCCGAATCTCCGAACTGTAGTTAACTGTACAGAGCAGAGTGTCTGTCAGGTCAAACCGTAATAGTCTTAAAGTGCCTCGATGGCTAATAATATCACTACCAGAGATATTGCATATTAAATTTGGTTTATTTCTTATTTGAATGTTATTTTTCTTTGTATTGAATCGGGAAGATAGGTCTCTATACCACAGAGCCGTCACCATGTTCGTAAATAAGACGCCAGTTATAATATGTTGTTTTCATGGGTGACAGGAACAATATTATAATTCTTTAATGTTTTGTTATATAGTTATTGTTTTTCCATGCAAACTTTATTCCGTTTCTGAAAAATACATCCTTTCAGTATTTCTTTTTTTAGGCCGCTGAGATTCTCTAAGGCCGTTGAAAAAGCAAATATACCTCTGTGGCATTTGAATGAATGACTCTGAACAATGTTTGTAGCCCTCCTACCCTATAGCAACAGGCTTATCAAATGGTCCTGTCCGGTCAATAGTTCTCTTAAAGAAGTGGATTGCATAGAAAATTTGGGGGGGGGGGGGGGCTTAGACTGCTGAACTCCTTTTTGGATGCTGAGGTGCGGCCAGTATTTGCTGCACCAACCTCATACATGTGTCCTGCTAACAGGACCAGCTTCTGAGATTCCGCCCACTT
This sequence comes from Mormyrus hasselquistii, assembly GCA_026779605.1. Taxonomy (NCBI): domain Eukaryota; kingdom Metazoa; phylum Chordata; class Actinopteri; order Osteoglossiformes; family Mormyridae; genus Mormyrus; species Mormyrus hasselquistii. Next base: position 19,986,809 of record JAODKE010000068.1, read on the forward strand.
TTCTGTTTGTTTGACATACGATCCCCAGGCAACTGGCTTGAGGAGATCTGACTGTTCTCCAGGATTAGCCCGTGATAGAGCAGTGTGTGTGACCAAATGTCAGTTTCACATGCTGTAATGCTTATTGCTCCTCATCTGTTTTGGTAAACAGAAATGACAGAAAATAAGTACGTTTGGCTCTTGTTACAGTCGCATGTGAAGCTTTCCATGAGTAACAGTCAAGAGGAAGAGCTCTGCTTGATGAAAACAACACGTCGCCACCTTGCACAATTTGTGACTTGATACTGGAAATATCACCAATAAAACCTGATACTGCATGGAGTGTTGGCTAATTATCCTTGTTTCTAGAAGGGGATCAACAAGTGTGACACTCTGGATTTTTCATAATTGAATATGTTGCAGAATATTTTTCAATCATTTATTATTTTTGGAATCCTTATGGAGAATGAAAAACCTTATTCCTCTTCTAAAAGTTAGACATCCAGCTGGATTGTAACATCACTTAAAGTACACCTGGGGATATTTATGCAAACCCTACACATTAAGCAAAGAATTTTCCTGTTAACATCACTTTGGTAGATGGCTGTTTGTGGAAGTTGTTGGCTGCTTCTTATTGTGTGTGTGTGTCTAATAAATATATATATATATATATATATAGTGTATGTGTGTGTGTGTGTGTGTATATATATCTATATAGTGTATGTGTGTGTGTATATGTATATATATGTATATATATCACTTCCCATCACAACTATAATTTTCCATTGTTACCGGAATGCAGTATAATATTTTTTCTTTATTATACTGTGAGGCATATTATGAGTTCCAGATAAGGATTACTGTCTCACATCCCAGGTCTTCGTCATCCCCTAGTGGTGGATTCTCCCCTGTTTACAGGAAGGACACTGATCAGGTGTTCTCTAATGCCCAGCTGTCTCTTCTGCTTCAGACTGAGTCATTGGGGGTTTACAGAGATGGAAAGTATGCAGTGGAGCTGACCTAGATTCTTTCAGAAACTCATGTGGCGAAAGGAGAATGGCCCAAGGCTCTGAGACAACATCACGCCAAGCCTACACACTCAACAACCGTGTGGCTTCTTTTCTCTGTGCGATCCTCGCTCGTGTCCAGCTTATAATTCTACAAGTTCTTTATCTGTCATTTTTACACTGCATTTTTTTAAACCCAAAAATGTGAGATTTAGGCCTGTGCTGCTCAGTGGTGAAGCCTGAGGTTTAGACACCAAAATATTGTGCTGCTTGTCAAAATGTGGCCTTTTCAGTGACTAGAGAGGATTGAGGCCTCTATTTAAACCAGTATCCATTTTCAGTAACCGCTTATCCAATCATGGTCTTGGTGATCCATTGGCCGTCCTGAGAAGTTCAGAGCCTAGGGCTGGTTATATAGTCCTGAGAAGTTCAGAGCCTAGGGCTGGTTATATAGTGGTGGAGGTGCTCAATGTGTGTGTTCCTGGCTTTGGGTCAGGGCCAGGAGCTGGCTCCAAGTTTAACACAACTCTCAGTCTCCATTTCATCATCACCTCAGCTGCTCTTCACCTTATAATAGCACCAAGGATGTCTTCGGTAAAGATTTCACTTTATTAATTTGAATGTGTCAGCTGAGATAAGAAAAAAGACTATTATCTGTATGCGTAAAACTATATCAAACATCAATGTCTTTTCCTATCTGTAATATCTTTGATGCATAAACTGGGTCTCTAAGCAATGCAGGCATTTGTAAAAATAATCTGTAATGGCTTTCTGGATGAATTTGCTTCTTATCTCTCCTTCATCCTTGTGTCAGTGGCCCATTTACCAGAATGGAGGGATTTGTCATCTTTGAATGTTTGGGTAGGCCATCAGCATTAGCATTTTTACTGATGGTGGGGAAATCCAGTACAATGTTTGGCTTTCCAAGTTGACTGAGATGCCATGGAGAAGAGCCGTCTGCACACGTTGGTATGACATTGGCTGAACGGCACCCACAAGTTCCGCTTTTGAAAACTTGGGCTGTTTTTGGCATATTTATCTAACTCTCCGTGAGCTTTCTTGCCCTTTTAAATAAGCACCACTTGTTGCTGCCATCCCCAGTGACATGGACTGGAAGAACTAGAGTTTTGAAATCCAGTCTTCTCAGATGGCATTCATTCATTCATTCATTCATTCATTCATTTCCCCCTCTGCATTACAGTGGAACGCATAGTGTGACAGCTGGGTCTCTACCCTCCCTGTATTCCGAACAGCGGCGTCTATCATTTTTTATTTTTTTTTTAATAGCAGACAAATTTCCCATAGTGCCATATCTATTGGGCTTGAATGTTCATGGTCAGGTGAGAGGTGGGCAGTCTGCTTTAGTCACGACAGTGGTCTGGATCGGATGTGGGTGGCTGCGTTTATGCTTCTAGGTGTCGCCTCCACCTTTCCCATTTTGCCTTCCTTAGCTACTTCCTCTTCTGCTGAAGGTGTTTCGCTGTTGCTCATACCTTAAAAATACCTTAAAGTGAAGCTGCGCTCATAAGTGTTAAACAATTTAACTGCTTTGAAATGAATTTCAGTGAAATTATTTTTCACTTAATATAGGAAATGTGGTGTTTGTTATTTTCAGTTCTAAGCATTGTTTCTTTTTATAGAAGGTCACTTAATACTAGTGTGTTATACCTGACCTGCTATTATGTTTTTCTGTTACATTTCTGTCATGTTAACATATTTTGCATATTTTCAGGTACACCGAACCATGACAATTATGGGATTGCAAATAAGTAAAACGGTGTCCAGTTCCCTTGTGTCTGTCCAAATACAGACTAATTGGTACCCGTAGACTATTTTTGTATATGTGTTTCTGTGCATGGTGCATTCCAGCCTTGTGTCCTGTGCTGTCTGGGTTAGACTCCAGCCTCCTGCAGTGACCATGACTGGGATAATTGGTTAGAAGGTGACTGGATGGGTGATTAAGCAGAATGTCAGCTTGAGAGTGCATGGAGACAGTTGCTTTGTAGGTGTGGTACCAGAATAAGAAGTTACCTGGGAGCTATATAAGAATCCATAACTATAATATAAAGTTTGACTGGATTGGCGAAGGTGATGATAGAGCCTAAAGAAACTGTCTAGGTGGCATCTAGGTTTTGTTTTTACAGCCCTTAGAAGAGAATGTCTGAAAGGATGGTAGTGTGGAGGGGTCCGTGGTGGTGAGCATGCCTCTTTGCCCTGTGCCAGTAACTAGAGGAATTTGGTAGCTGATGAACTATAGACTGTATGAATTGTTGAAGCTTGTCCTTGGAGTGTGGTAATGCTGACCCATACATGGCTAAGATAAATTTGATCACTGCAGTGTAGAAATGTACAAAGATGATATGGCAGAGGTTGACTGTTCTCACATGAGAAACATTAGCTGTTGGACTTTCTTTTTAGTGGTGCTGTTCACTTCTTGATTGATGTTCTGCAAGATGGTAATACCCAGGAATTATCATCCAAGCAGTGTTTTTCATTCGGAGTTGGAGGGAGGGAGAGAGGGAGGGAGAGAGGGAGGGAGGGAGG
>JAODKE010000068.1:19990438-20002670 GCA_026779605.1 Mormyrus hasselquistii
AAGGGGGAGAGGAAGAGATGGAGTGATAGATAAGAGGGTAGAGAGAAAGAGAGAGAGGGACAGAAGAGAGGAATAGGAGGAGGAGAGGAAGAGGAGGAGTGGTAGATGGGGGGGGAGAGAGAGAGAGGGAGAGGGAGAGAGTCTTTGCCTGTTCTGAAAGCGATAGCTTCCAGGTTACTGACACTACACCAGAACACAAAATTGATCACTACCTATCTATGTTGGAGATGGCACCAACTGCAGTTGTGTCATCTGCAAATTTGAGAAGTTGTACAGATGAATGACTTGCAAGGGGAGTAGCATGCCATCCTAATGTGTTCTGTTGCTTGAGGTGAGGAGGTCTTTGGAGTGGTGTCCTAGTCGAATAATCACAAGCTAGTGGAGCGAAAAATGATTGAACCTGGACTGGCCAGTTGACTCCCTACCTCAGCTGTGAACACTTAATTGGCCTTTACCTATTGCATGAGCTTTCTTCAGGAACCAGTAACTTCTGTTGCGCTCCACCCGCAGGATCTTTGCCTGATTGTAGTTCCTGGAGTAGGGCTGGGTATAGGCACAGATTCCATTCCATTCCAAGTGACAAGTTAACGATTCGATTCAATCTGATTTGATTCCAGTTTAATATCAATCCAATATATGAAAGCGATATGAGATATGAAATACTGTATAGCAGGTTTCCATATTTAGAGAGTTGCTTAAAGATCTTTAAATCAAATGCAGATTTATAAATGCAGTGTCGCTGGAAACAAATTGTGAAAACCACCAAAGAGAGGTTGAAAGTTTATACACCAAATACTTTTTTGTTTGCGAAACATTTGGATATAGTTACTTAAAAACAAAACCAATTTGTCTTTTTCAGAGCACAAACAATACTCCTGACTGAATAGACTAGCTGAAAATTAAAGTCTAGTCTAAAACTAACATACCATGTTTCAGAAGGACTTTAACATGGATATGAGCCAAAACATAAATTATTAATTTTTTTTTTTTATTAACTTTTTAATTTTGTGAATTGACATTGAATCGTCAATACCGGGGTCATGATTAATCCTTAAATTGATGTCCCCCCCCTCCCCTACGTGGGAGGTAGTTCCTGAATTAACTAGATCAATCTTGGGGCTTTGTGAATTGACATTGAATCGTCAATACCGGGGTCACGATTAATCCTTAAATTGATGTCCCCCCCCCTCCCCTACATGGGAGGTAGTTCCTGAATTAACTAGATCAATCTTGGGGCTTTGTGAATTGATATTGAATCATCAATACCATGGTCCCGTTTAATCGTAAAATTTGTATTTTTTTTCCTCACTCCTGCCCGGGAGGTAGTTCCTGAACCTTTTGTTTTTAGTCCAGTACTCCTGGGTGGGAACTCTACTTATGACCAGAAACTACTGGGGTTGGGCTTATATCGATAAACTGCAGATTGGTTAGTTAAATTCAGGCTTCAAATAGGAAGTTATGCAGAAATGCAGAGAAAAGAGATGGAAGATCAATCTGCTGTCAAGAATTAATAATCAATTCTTAACAGCATGTTTTGGGGCATATGAAGCCATATCGCATAGTGGTACTTTGTCAGCTATCCTGTACATTTTGGTGTCATCCGGCAAAATAACATGCTGTGTCCTGTGAACCAATACAGCTTGTGATTTGTTCCGTGTTTTTGAAATATGTGATCAACAACCTCCCCCCAATTCTTCCCCAATAACTACTTGTTCACTGTGTTGTTTTGGGGTGATGGTGTTGTTTCCAAAATTATGAAATTGTGTTAATTTTAACCTATGAACTTTTGCATATCCCATGGTTATTTAGCATAAAGGTCACAATTCCTGTTGTGCGGATGGAAAATGGTCAAGAACTACAATCAGGTGCTGGGTTCCTAAACTTTGAGTAAATCAGAGACCACTAGCAAATAGATTTTGATATGCTTGGTTAACCTAGATCAGCTCATAGTTGACCTGGGACTACAGTATATAAACCTGGGTTGACTGAGTACTGCAGGATGTAGCATAGTCCTGTGTTGACTATTGCCTCGTTTCCACCAACCTGGACCAGGTGCTGGTGCCGGAGCTGGGCTGGTTCTTGCTCGCTGCCTTTTGAGAACCTCTGTCCGCATTTCCACCGATTTCAAAAAAGACTGAAACCGAAATGTTACATAGGCAGAAATGAAATTAAAGTAAAGGTTAATCTGTATTTTGTTTTTTGGGTTTATTTTGATCTTTTTTTGGAACTTTTTATAGGCTGCTGAATCAAAAAAAAGGTTTTCAAAGTATGACTTGTCTCGATCGTTTGTATCCACTCTTGTTTCCGTAAAGGCTTCCCCGCTTGTATGTGCGAGTGAGTTTTTTCTCGCTCGCGGTTTTACTGCTGTCCTTTTAAGGATCACGCAATAAATGAGTCTGAAAGAGAACTGAACTTTACTGTCCACCTCACGATCTCTTTGCCACTCGGATTACATCATTTTTATTCGACCTGTGACATGTTGAACTTATTCAGTCCATTTTCGTCTTTCTATAGAATAAAAAACAATGTGACGTTGCATCATTTATGTGAATTACACAAGTATTTTAGTGCAAGTTAATATTTTGAGCAAATACAATCCATACTATTTTAAGCTATTTTATGACATCTTGTCTTTGTGAAGTCTCCCTCGTCTGTGTGTGTTAGTTTATTCTTGCTCGCCGTTTCACCTCTGTCCTTTTAAGGATCACACAATAAAACATTCTGAAAATTGAACTTTTCCATCTGCATCATGTTCTCTTTGTCACTCGAACACCACAATGTTTTATTCGACAGGACTGTAATGTCACTGCACCATCCTTGATTTAATATGAAATCAAAATCACTGGCTTTGGATTTATGGAACATTCCCGCAGCTGGTGTGCTCCGAACAGGTAGTGGGGTAAATCCACAACAGTGTGGAGAATGGAGCTTGATTATCTCGCAGTGCCAACAGTGTTTTTCACATGGTACAAAAAAATAGTTTGGAACACAGAGAGTGAGAGCCTGTCCCATATCTTAAGGAGTTTGTTCTGACAATATAATGGATATTATTTCCAAGTCAACATGGTTGATGAACAGAAAAACACTATAGCCAGTTAGCCACCACTTGTACTTAAGGCACCAAAACTTAAAAGATGTTATTAGTTGTTTTTAGCATTGTTCTGAAATCATTTTAAACTGAAAGTGTCTCTGGGGGGTTGTTGGAAGTAATACTGTGTCAAAGCAGCTTTGTTTCAAAATAACCCACCTTTTGATTCTGCTGAAAGTGAATCCCAGTTAGGTGAGCTTTAAAAATGCATTCTGTTTGACTTCCCGCCTCTAAATCCTTTTGTAGGTACATGCGGCTGTACGGGAGAAAGTTCAGCAAGGAGGATCACGTGCTGTTTGTGAATCTCCTCTATGAGCTGGTGACCATCCCCAAGCTGGAGATCAGTATGATGCAAGGATTTGCCCGACTCCTTATCAATCTTCTCAAGTAAGTCTCTCTTTGCAGAGTTTCTTGGCATCTTGGCCTGCCTTAGTTTCGGGATACATGAAGTTCCTCTAGAAGACTCAAAACCTGCTGCCAACTGGTCAAGAAATCAAACCCAGTAGGAGCCCAACTAGGCCAAGCAGTTCCAGGTTAACGCTCAAAGGTCTCTTGAGGTTTCCACTCAGCAAATTACTGTAGGTACTGTTCTGTACTGCAGTAGTGTTCAGATTAGATTCATTTGCAAATTCTTTGTTTAAAAGTATCAATTAAAAAAAAAAAAAAAACAGCTATGTTGAGTTGAGGTTTCTGTTTTGATCTCTGAAAACTTCTTTCTTTAGCTGAATATCAATCTGTATGCACTGAAATACCCTTCAGGTGGACATTTGTAACTGCAGATAAGATGAGACACTTCACAACCTATTAATAGTATTAAAGCTACTTTCACTGTCCTTCCTCATTCAAGGTTTGTTTCTAAGTTGAAACTATAGTTATTCATAATTTAACTATGTAATTCATTGCCTGGTCACCGGTCCTTGCCAGGGAATTTGAACCTGTGGTCTCAAGGTCATTTAACATCTGGTTACTTCATCAGGAAAAAGGAGCTGCTCTCTAGGGAGGACCTGGAACTGCCCTGGAGGCCCCTCTATGAGCTTCAGGAGCGGATTCTCTACTCTAAGACCGAGCACCTGGGCCTCAACTGGTTCCCCAAGTAGGTCCTCACCTCACTCTCTGCCATCTCAGGGGTTAGGGCTGAGGAAGTTGTTGCCATTGGGTTTTGAAACATCAAGTAGCTGACTCATCCAGTCACAGCATTGCTATTCATTAATTAACACCAGACCAGGAATAAGGCCTGTTACCTTGACAGTGGAAGGTGACTGAGAGTCAGTCTGCTGCCAGCAACAAAGGAACATATATCTTACTGTTTTGTGACTTTTCTGGTCATCTACAATCAATATCTGTGCATTTCTTGGCTCCAAACAATCACAGTTATTAGTTGGTTTATCTGGATTCTTACATCCCGTTACCTGTCTAAAACATCAGAGATGATTGGCTTGCCGGTGATCCTAGGATGTAAATGTTCACAATTCCTTGCTCACTAACACTTCATTATGCCTGTCCATCAGTGTGAACATATTTGTCTGCAATGGAATAAAGGAACTGTTAAGCTAAAAGCTTTGTTAGGCTTTGTATTGTATGTAATGCAGCAGTGTTCTTGAAAGGGGATTGTTGGCCATGGTTAAAGTCTTTGTCATGTCTCCTTTTTTTTAAGCCAGCTTTCAGCTTATTATCCCACCCCTCATACCCACCCCCCCCTCTCTATATCCACAAATACAAGCACGTATATCCATAATCATTTATTGTTTACATTGCCGGTGATTTGGAAAGTTCTCTTATGTGAAAGGGGGACACAGTGTTGCCGTGGCAAATCGGCCAGTCTCTCTCTATATATCCTAAAAGGCACAGAGCCAAGTTATTCTCTCGTTGTCAGAGAGTGCAGAGTATTTCTCATTTGCTGAGTATAGAGTACTGCCCGCCCCCCCTTTTCTGATTGGGTCTTGGCAGAGCGACAGTGCTCTGAATGTCTCTCTGCCTTCTCCCTTTTTCACATTCAGCTCTCCTTGGCCGCACGCTTCCTCTAAACACGTAATGATAACGTTTATTCAGAAATGGTAAGGACAACGTTGTCTTTGTGTTCTGGCAATTTTTTTGAGCACCTGTTTCATTATTATTATTTTTTTTTTTTTTACTGCATGAGTTTCCAAACCAGCTTAAAAGCAAGACTGAACACTCCCACGCAGCTTGAAGCACAGGTCTTTTTAAAATAAATTTATTGAAAATAACGATAAACGTTTAACGGCCGATTGGCTTTGGAGAATGTCGCACTGCAGCTTTCGCCAGCTGTCTGCATTTGGCCTCATTGACACTGATGCCGCCGCGTTGTCTCCTGAGTTTGGCCGACGTGGTTCTTTAGTCAACGTTATGTCAACGTTGTGCTTTCTAACAGGAAGTTGTTGCTCTTTTGTTTTCAGTTCTACAGTGACCTGTCCCTCAGAGGCTGATGGGTTTTGCCGATGGGACTAAATGGAACAAAAGGGGTTTTACCTTGGGTTCAAAAACCACAGCATTTTCACTGGTGTGAAATCTTTGGTATCGTGGGTTTAAGCGTCAAGGCCAGCTGCTTACAGATGACACAGATGTGTTCTACCCCTGAGCTCCCCATGCAGCTATCATATATCATATCAGAGCCCAGAGTGTGGAGGGACACCTGTCTTTTATTTAAAACAAAACTGTCTTTCCTTGTTGCAGAGACTTCTGATTAATATGGCTGAAGATGAAATGGCAAAAAAAGAAAAGAATTTTGATTTATCTCTGTGGTTTGACATGTAACATAGAAAAATTAGAATCAGCCCCCAGTTTTCCTGTGGTTGTTGTTTTTGTACTATAATGTAGTTGCATAGTTTCAATTTTCCTTTACTTAAGAAGTTATTTGTAATGATCATAAAGACATTTCTGAATTTTGCAGGTATAATGCAGAAAGAAATGCAAAGAACTGAATCAGGAGTAAATAATAGATTGGAGATGTCACTCCCCTTTATGTGGTTAACGGAGCTGTGAGACTGTGAGGTCACTTTAAAATCAGTTTTGAAATGCCCCTGTGACATCCATTTGGTTTTGGTAAAACTGTCACTGGTAGCTAATTGTGTGAGGCCAAATGGAAGAGCAGGATCTTAGCAAACCTCTTCAGTTAACGCACAGATTCTGATCAGGATGAAGGAGTGATTCAATAGTTACACTCGGGCAAAGCAGGGATTCAATACAGTTATGCACTGGGACGAAGTAGGACGAAGCATTGGGACGAAGTGTGGTTTCAATACACAGTTAATGATATGGGTAAAGTTGGGGTTCAATACAGAGATACTCGTTGGGACAAAGTAGGTATTTAATACACAGTTACTCAGTGGGATGAAGCAGCAATTCAGTACACAATTACTCATCCGGGGAAAGTAGGGATTCAATACACAGTTACTCATTATGATGAAGTAGGAATTATATGCACAGCTACTCACTGAGATGAAGTAGGGATTTAATGCAGAGCTACGCATCAAGAGAATGTAGGGATTTAATGCACAGTGTTCAGCATTTGGAGGCTGCAGGAGCCAATATGTCTGATGAAAATGAATTACGTCAAAGTTGCGTCTTCCTTCCTGTGGCCTTTTGGCACAATATGCCAGCCCTGCTTTTTCCTTATGGGTCACAGGCTTCCCTGGGTCAGGATCCCAGTAGGAAGATCGATCTGGGTGTTTGTGTTGAGGTCCTAAAAGCAGGCTCCAGTTTTTTTGCACGTTGGCGGTTTTGTGCATCAGTGTGCTCAGTGAGCTCATTGTCTTGATTAATAACCACCTGCATTCTTGAGCCCCTGGGCTTTTTTTTTTTCTTCCTCAAAATGGCATTTAAACCTCCTCCTCTCTCCCCCACCCCCACTTCTTTTCTCCAGCTCTGTTGAAAATGTGCTGAAAACACTTGTGAAAAGCTGCAGGCCGTGAGTATCCTTTAAAAATATAAAATACCGTTTCCAATTTAAGTCGAGTTCTTTTTGTTTTTAATGTAATTAAAGCTCTCAGTAGCATAAATATTTCCTAAATTGTGGTCATTATTCCATATTATCATTATTATTTATATTAACTGCCGAAGTTTTTTGCGTCTGCAGCATTACCATTTTTAATTTTTGTGCAGTGCATTGTGGGAATGACCTCCAGTCTTGCAGTGGTGACAGTGTATCACCTCACATCACACCAATCACCTCCAGAGTTTGTCCTGGCCTGTAATCTTATTATGTTTGTGCCTAAATCTGGCCCATTTGAGAGTTTCCTGTTACTGGGGGAGTGCAATTTGTAGTTGGCACTCGGCTGACTGACTGTCAGGGAGTCTTCATGATCACTGAAGTGAGAAGAGAGGAGGTAGAGCAGCGAGCAGATATTTTTACGAGTTGTGTGCTCATATGGCCGGGTGGCTATGTAGTCTGTACACAGCTTTGTGTCTTTGGTTGAGGAGATGCCAGACCTGCTCACTAAGTAGCCTTTATTTCTACTAAAATCCATAAACTGTTAAAATTCCTAATATTAGTTATTTGCAAAGATGATGACGTTTCAGCTCGGGTCTTACCTGCTTGCCTGCCTCCTCAAGGTGATCTTTTCCCTCAGGTACTTCCCAGCATCATCCACCCAGGAGATGCTAGATGAATGGCGCCCGCTGCTCTGCCCCTTCGATGTCACCATGCAGAGGGCCATCAGCTACTTCGAGCTCTTCCTGCCCACCACGCTGCCCCCGGAGCTGCATCGCCAGGGCTTCCAGTGAGTGTCCGATTCGGGGCTTCACACACCCGGCAGTGGGGAAAAGGTCTTCACTGCTTCATTGGAACAGCATGAAAGAGGCTTATAGCCAGCCTTGAATTTTAGAACAGCACCGATTCAATTGATAGAGAGTCTATGCGTGACGTGTATCGGTCGAATACATGGTCCAGTACTGTTCCGGCTGGAGACCATGTGAATTGGTGCACATCTCTTCTTCTTTTCAGGCTTTGGTTCAAAGAGCTAATAGATTTGTGGCTGTCAGTGCAGAACCTGCCTAGCTGGGAGGTGGTAAGTAGGGGCTCTGGTCACGGTTGGTTTGGGTGTTAATACCCCTAGTTGCAATTAAGTCATTAATCACACACCTGACTGAGGAAGTCCCTTTTATCTTGTTTGGTTGGATCGTTTAACTCATTAGTGAAATAAGCCTCATGCTCACAATAAGCTGCAAAAACATTTTGTGCCAAAAAGTGTGAATGACTGTTATGGTACATTTTCATAACTTCCCCCCTTCTCCAACCCAACCCCCCCCCCCGGCCCAGCATCTAGTGAACCTCTTCGCCCGCCTTGCTAATGACAACATCGGCTACATTGACTGGGACCCCTATATTCCCAAGGTAGGTCAACAGCCCCCCTCCCATAGTTTGACTCATTATCCTGATCCTTCCCCCCCCCCCTGTTGGGTGTGAATTAAAGGAACAAGCATAAAATGAGCATCATTGCTACCAATAACGGCATAGCAGGAATTATGAGTGCAGTAACTGTCTGGTAGTGTCCTGCTCCTGGCCAGCCCTAGCAGTGCTCCGTGTTTCCCTTACACCTCCAATAAGAAGGTTATCAGTATCTTATTGCAGCCAATGGTGGCTGTGTGTTACTCCTGGGAGATATACTCTGTGCATTGTTCTTCTCTTGCATAGATGCATACTCTTTTACTCATTTACAACATTACTGAGCCATGCAGTCGGTTTTGCTTTTCACAGATTACCAGTTTGATCGGAGCTCTCTGTCCTCTGTGTGGGTGTTTGTTTGCTTGTTTGACTAATTATCCGAGTTGGCATTTTACCTTCAACTTTGTACCTATTTTGTTGGATCTTCAGTTGAGCAATTTGGACGTTTTTGGAATACTTACCCATCTGCATTTGTTATGCGTTATATTTGTACTTTGGCAGTGTCATCAGGTCTCTCTTTACCCTAGAGTACCCCGTTTCTCTGGCCCGTCGCTCTCTAGGCCGGGATTGCATGCATGCATGCATGCTTGTTTTACACATTGCCTGAAATCTGTGTGTCTGACCCCTGATTCTAGACCCCCAACAACAGAGGTCAATCTGTTGCTGCTGATCTTCAATGGTGTTGATAATGGCCCATTTTCATGAGCTTTCGTATGAATAAATGAACGGCTTTGTTTAAAATTGTTTGATTAATGACGTCACCTTATAGACAATACTTATTTCATACAAACGTCTGATCCCTCCAGAACCTGAATAGTTCTAAGTAGTTTTACTCTTTGCCCTTAGGTTTGGAGATATGTGGTTTCAATGACCTCTATGCATTTCAGATATTTACCAGAATCTTGCGAAGTTTAAACCTTCCGGTGGGAACCAGTCAAATGTTGGTTCCGAGATATGTGACGAACGCCTATGACATCGGCCACGTCGTCATCTGGGTGTCCTCACTTCTGGTTAGTGTCCTACGTCTTGCCGTTAGCGTCCTCTCCCTGTGCACGATGGACACGCAGGCCTTTTTGTGTGGAAATGAAGAATTTGTTTCATGGAAAATGTGAATCAGAATCACAGTGTTACTTGGCTTTAAAAGGGAGGTATGACACAGGTAAACCAAAAAATGTTATTGTGGCCAACCAAGTGCTTTTACCTTAAGTTTGGGCTGCTTTTCTGGGCCATGTGTGAGAGTCTATTCTGTCTCTGCCAGGGAGGACCCAGTAAACAAGCCCAAAAACAGCTGACCGGCCTTTTCAAGAGCATCACCTCATTCTTCCATCCCTCAAATCATGGCCGCTGGCTGGTGAGTGAGCTTGACGTCAGCATACAGAGGGGGGCTGCACTGCCTCTGGGTGCGTCGTCCTTTCTCGCTGCATTGCAAAGGGCCATTTGTCATGTCCTAAGCTGAGTGTGTGGCTCGTGTTCATTATAAGGGTAACAATTAACCAGACCTTTTATAATATGAACTGTGTAAATGGAGGAAAAGAGAGACTTTCTTTTTCCTGTGGCTAAGTCGTTGCTTCGAAACACTGTGTTACGTTACACTATCATAGCAAATACTATATATTAAATCCTAGGAAGCAGATGGAACATTCCGGGTAAGATGAGGGTATTATATATGAGGCTGTTGTTAAATTAGTAATGCTTAAAGGCTAACTTTTATAGACATTTACCATCATTTTCTATTTCCTTGTAGAGTGTTCCTTAGGCATGTTTCCACATATTTAAGTAACAGCTGGATGCTGACTTTTGATTGGATAAGGTGTCCTAGGGGGAGGGCTGATGCTGCCTTCCTTATCCTTTGTGTATGATTTGGGCATACCGCCGGCGCTCAAGGCGAGACTGCCACAACTATAAATGGCCTCGCAGTCGCACATCACACATGCCTTTTCTGCCTGCCCCAGGTTCCGTCATTCTCGTCTGTTCTGCCTCCACATGCCTCATAATTAATCACTGTCAGTAACGCTATTGCGCACTGTTGAGTTTTTTCCGGGTTTGGTCACTGTCACAATAATGAACAGGAATTCTAGTATGGTGTCGCTATAATCAGTGGAAAAGAGGGGGGGGTCTGGTATAAAAATGGGATTGATGTAAACATCAGACCTCATGAAAGCCTTTCACTGCTCTCTTCACATTAGGTAATATAATTTTCACCATTGGTTTTACTTAGAAAGCTAGCCAACAGGTGTCATATTCGGGTGACGTAATACTGGCTGCAAAGGTTCTCCAGTTCAGTGTAGTGTTACTAGCACACACCTGGTTAAGTTTTCTTCTGCTGAAAGATAATGCTTAATGTCAACTGCCCCATGGACACTCAATATAGAGCACACAATATCTGTATTAAATACTGGCATATATCTCTGCTGATTAGAGTGTTTGTGTTAGTTCTGTTGTTCTGTTTAATGCATCAGTTGAAGTCTTTACTTTTTTCATATATTTTATTTTCCTTCCAACTGTATAATTTTCACTGCTTTGCTTATCTTCCCTGTCTTACTTGGGTTATCGCTCACAACCCAAAGACGTTACGAATTAGGATGTGTATTAGGGCTGCACGATATTGGGGGAAAAAAATCACATTGCAATATTTATTCTTTCTGTGATATATATTATTGAGATTAAAAAAAAATTAAAAAATAGTTAAATAGCTCTATTGCAGGGGTATTCAACTAAAATTTAAAGAGGTCCAGTTAGAGAAAATTTCTTGAAGCAAAGATCTGGAAGATCATAATGTCTAACTATTTAGTGTGATGTATATTTAAGTAGCCTATCAGTTGTATCGACCTTGCATGTAATCAGTACCTGACTGTGAAATCAAGTTAATTCAGAATAATTAAATTTGAGATGTCTGCATACATATGTAACAGTTCCTTGTAAATAGTTTGCTTTTGTATTTAACTGTGTAAATACACTTTTGACGTAGTTTATTTTAGGTTTATAATGGAATAATATAGATTTGCCATAAGATTTCCTGCGCGAGTCTGCAATTGTGATTGGCATGCCAGATGCTGAAAATGTACAATTTTTGTTTCACCTTGATTTATATAACAGATAACATTACTTTATACAGTTGTTAAAAAGCGGAGACTTCCACGAACATGAAATCACCAATAAACTATGTCTATTTATCCAACATGTTATATAGTACATGCTGTGCTTGAAAACTTTTCAGCTGTATGATTTCTGGACATACCAGCCACTCTGTTAGGAACATTACGGTTTTTTGGTCGCTTCGCTGCTGCTATTAACACAAACGGCACATTAGCGCAGACAAAGGGCTGCATACACCAAACTACGCTTCACGGTTAAAGGCGTTTGACATTCGTTGGCGTTGCAAGCGGCGGTTCTACTGCTATACCACTACCGGAAAGACTACAAAAGCGGCACCGGTTAAAATAGAAACTCCCTGTCTGGTTTTAAATCATAACTTTCTGTTTTGGCGAATCTGTATGGAACAGCTCCTGGGTCCAGACCACGACCGCGGTCCGCCTGTTAGTGACCGCTGCTCTATTGGTATAATTAATCATTCTAGAAAGATTGAGCTGATTTTGCCAAAATATACTGGTAATGACTACTTAATCAGTATTAAACAGTGCATGAGCATTAAACTAAGAAAGTTTATCGCACCTCTCCTGGAGCCGACACCTTATCGTGGTGGAGGGGTTTGCGTGTTCCAATGATCCCAGGAGCTAAGTTGC
>JAODKE010000068.1:20002770-20017445 GCA_026779605.1 Mormyrus hasselquistii
GGTTTCCCTGCTGAGACTACTGCCCCCGCGACCCGACCTCGGATAAGCGGGAGTCAATGGATGGATGGATGGAAGTTTATCGCATATGGGAGTTAACATGAGTGACAAAATAGCGCTGGGTTAAATGGTTAGCGCTGGGATCGAGTATGTTTGTGATTGGTGATTTGTTCTGTGTTCGACATGTTAGCTGCCGTTGCAAAGCTGCGTGTCGGCATTGCATCCAAAAACCTTTAAATTAACCTAAATTATATGACAGACTTTTGTGGATTGTTTAACAATAAGAACAGTGTGACATTTGTTAGTTTAGCAAAAACACCAAAAGCCTTGTCCATGCCACTTAATTTAATTTGCGTTACTTAACATTGCATATCCTGCGAATGTGACTATTGCACGTGCATACATCGCGATGACGATGCTGAAACAATATATCGTGCAGCCCTAGTGTGTGTATTGTACATGAGCGTGCCCTGCGATGGACTGGCATCCCATGAAGGGTGTCCCCTACCCAGTGACCGGTGATAGGAGCACAGGATTAATGTATGATTTCCAGTGCTGGCCAGCTCCTGACCAGCTGAGATTCTGTTTCCTTTCTTGTGCATTCAGATGAAGCTGATGAAGCTCCTTCAGCGTCTCCCGGCCAGTGTGGTGCGGCGGCTGCACCGTGAGCGCTACCGGAAGCCCACTTGGCTGACTCCGGTGCCCAGCAGCTACAAGCTGACAGAGCAAGATGTCACCGACTTTGTAGAGAGCATGATGCAGCCGGTGTTGCTGGCCATGTTCAGCAAGACGGGCAGCCTGGATGCGGCGCAGGCCCTGCAGAACCTGGCGCTGATGCGGCCTGAGCTGGTCATCCCCCCAGTGCTGGAGAAGTGAGTTTTCCACAGTCCTCTGCCCCGAGAGATGGCGCATCATAACCGGCTGACTCCTGTTTTGGGGTTTAAAAACATTATCACTATGTATTAAATAGCCGGGGTTATTGAAAACTAAGTATTGAGGGACCCTCCCAGTGTCACATGGGACATATTAGCCTCCAGGGGGCTTGGAAGGCTGCTCTGGCTGTCAAGCAGCCGTCCACTGGACCCCGGCAGGGCTGTGGGTGGAATCGAGTGGATGACACTGTGGCACAAGTGTGTTATGTAATTGAACGGAGCTTGTAGAGTGAAAAGGAGCAGGTGGGCATGCCGGATGTCACCCCTCCTGAGTCGTCATGGGTACTGTGGGTTATTGGATAAGGTGTCCCGAGGGGGAAATAGCTGGAGTCGGTTGCATTTGTGAAGTTATTGCAGTGACTCATGTGACTGTTGGCTGTTTTTTCTTTGTGACAAAATAATCACAGGAATATGGGAGCCTGGTGCAAGGTGCACACAGGATTATGGATGACAGATTGAAGTGGTTTAGGGGTGATCAGATCTTTGTTTTTGGTGATAAGTGGATAAGTGATTTCTGTCTGTGCTCGCTGAGGAAGTGGGCCACTGTTTGGGAAGGACCAGTTTTGCTTCTGTTTATATTAATAGTTAATGGCATTTAAACATTGGATATTGAAGATTCTTTCGGAATGGTTTTGTTCAATTTCATCTATGTATCTATCTATGTATGTATGTATGTATCTATCTATCTATCTATCTATGTATATCTAATCTACTTACGGACGGCTTTTCGAAACGGATGATATTCAGAGTGTCATGTGGTTTCCTGCCTGTACTGCATGCCAGTCCCACCTGCAGCGTTTCATGGGGCAGTAATTCTCTGCAGGTTACCCTATACATGCTGATTAAGCAAGTTCATGACAGATATGGTTTTAGTTTTGTTTGCTATCTTGTGTGAGGAGTATAGCTAATTCCGTAGTTGTCATGAAAGCCTGACTGCATGGCAGGGTAGGTTTAAGGCAGAAAAATGGAGTCTTGTAGTGTAGCTTGCAGACCTTAGAGTTTCACCTTGATATCCAGCTCATTATTTTACTGGAGATGTACAGAGATGACTTAGGGATTTAATCCAGCAACCCCCATATTACTATAACTATTATAAGTCACTATGCCACTCACTGGTGAAATTACTGAAAATATTGAAATCCCATGTAGGACATACCCCGCTCTGGAGACACTCACTGAGCCGCACCAACTGACAGCTACGCTTAGCTGCATGATTGGTGTGGCTCGCAGCCTGGTCACTGGGGGGCCCCGCTACCCTGAGGGCCCCACACACATGCTGCCCCTTCTCATGAGGGCCCTGCCAGGCGTTGACCCCAATGACTTCAGCAAGTGCATGGTGAGTAGCCTCCTGATGATCATATCGCTTGCTTATCCATCTCACTTTACTTTTCCCGACCTGTATTCATTTGAAGAGTCAGGTCTGGCATCTTCTAACACATAAGCCTTATGCTTCCTCTCTGCCCTGCAGATCACATTCCAGTTCATCGCCACCTTCTCTACTCTCGTGCCTTTGGTTGACTGTTCGTCCGCCATTCATGAAAGAAGCGACCTGACAGAAGTGAGTTTCTTGCATCTTGCTGGTGCTCTGGTTTCTTTCAACTTCTCTGTGATTCTCGCTTCCTACGTTCCATAATCTCCTGTGCATCTTTTTCTTTCTCTTTTTATTCTCTGGTCCTCAGGTTGAGCGGGAGCTATGCTCCGCCTCGGCAGAGTTTGAGGACTTTGTTCTTCAGTTCATGGACAGGTATTCAGAATCTCCATGTCAGTTCCCACTATTAGTATGGGTGGAATTGGTAATGCATGTAGATGAATTTATGTCTGCGTGCATTAAAAAAAAAACGGCCATATGCGCAGGTGCTTTGCGCTGATCGACAGCAGCACGCTGGAACAGACCCGTGAGGAGATGGAGACAGAGAAGATGACCCACCTGGAGAGTCTGGTGGAGCTCGGTCTCTCTTCCACCTTCAGCACCATCCTCACACAGTGCTCCATGGACATCTTTCAGGTTGGTTACTCGCTCTGACTGGGCTCCCTGAACCTCCTTGTGGCTGGACGTCACAGCCATCCCACATGCACAGCTGACGTGACTATGAGTAGGCGTCGTCCTCTGACCATCTTGAAGACACAGTCAGATATAGCTGCTCTATGCACCCACGTATGCAAATGAATGGAAACTGATGCGCAAGAAGGGAATCCCGAATATATACAGTTGTACATTTGCATTCTGTCTTTAGGGAGCTTAACCCTCTGGGGATGAGGACATCGTCGGCGATGCCAAGTATCTTTCTCGTGTATTTCACTTCATAATTTGCTGAAATCTTATTATAGAAACATGAAAAAACGCTGACTAAATCCGTAATCTGTCTTCTTTTCAAAATGTCCATTGTCGGAAGTATTAAAGTTTTTAAAATTAGGCTAAATCGGCCTGCATCGGGGGTGTGTAGTACCGCTATTCACATTCTAAATAGCCGCGTTACTGCATATTCAAATTGCATTCACACGGTAGCGTGATGAACAACGCAACAGTGAAACGTGATCCAGATACATCCCCACCAGCACCATAAAGGGGGGGGGGGGGGGTTGCCAGGTGTGAATGGCTCATGCGTACACATGAGAGCTCCGCTCCTACATATTCAATGGGAGGAGACCAGAAATGATGACATGAGTTCAGTTTTTCTTTTTTATTTACCCAACTGTATGTTTCAACTACACCATTTAGTCATCTTCATGTAGCCAAGACTTTTGCTGATCAGATATCTGGGATCAAAACAAACTGCCAGCATTGCTTACTATGTACTTTTATTATGTTTCTGTGAGTGTTCTAAATGGCATTTTGCAATTTCCTTACTTCGATGTCAGTTTACAAACTTAAAGTAAATCTGACATGTTTACAAAGTACATTAAAATTTAAGATGAGTGTAATGCCAAACCAAATTTGAGAAATAATTTATTTTCCATAATTTAAGTTTATGATATCAAATGAAATGTGTGACCATGCCCCAGTCAGTGAAAGTGTGTTCCCTACCCCAAGACCCCAGAGGGTTAAATGCAGTTAATTGTTCTTAATTCCAACCCAAAATCTAAAAACAGATGAAAAGTCAATCTGGGATGACAACCACAGTTTTCTTTGGATAATCCTCTGGATATTTCTCAATTCCAAGAACGCAAAGAACGGTTCAGGTATAAAAGGATACTGGGATGTACCAGTATGGCCAGGCAGGTTTACACATGAAGAGAGCAGGGAAATCCAACAGCTTCAGGTTCTGGGTTTGTCATTACCAGCCCCGCAAAGCCCACAGGTAGTTCTCTGAGCCCCGCTGCCCTACATATCTAAAAATAACCTATAATGGACATTTTAGAGAATGAGGGAAGGTCTTCAGGGCCACTGTGTGCTGAAGGCTGCATGTCCCAACTCACTGGTTTCCTTAGAGTGTGGAGTGGGGCTGGGACCTCTGGCCATCTTGGGACAGAGGTCATGTGACTGGTGATGTGTTCCACCTTACCTGCTCCTCCAGCTCAGCAGCACATTCAAACCAGCAGGAGTTTCTCAGTATCAAGAACGCAAAGATCGTATTTGTGATCCTGGATCTGGGCAAGAGCGATTATCTGGGTTTTTTTTTTTTTTTAACTGTCCTCTGTACTTCTGTCCTTGAATATTGGAAATGTACTGAAGATGATATCGAATGGGTATACAGGAACACTCATTCTCTCCCCCAGTGTGTAAACATTGTGTAAAAATCTATGCAGGCTTTTACCAGCCATTGGTCTTGTGTGTCTCTTCAGGTGGCCCTGGAGAAGGTCTTCATCTTCGCCACGACAAACATCTTCGAGACGCGGGTAGCAGGCCGGATGGTGGCTGACATGTGCCGAGCCGCAGCCAAGGTGCGTGTCATTGCTGGCCTCACCATCCTCGCTGTCTTCGCCCTGCACCATTTACCCACCCTGTCTTTCTCTTCTAGTGTCACCCAGCAGAATCTCTGAAGCTTTTTGTGCCGCACTGTTGCAACGCCATAACCCAGATCACAGCCAGTAAGTGCCCGGCTCCTTTCTTCTGTGTCTGTCTCTGTGTGTCTGTCTGCGTGTGCTTGGGTGTGTGGGTACCTATCTCAGTCCTGTCATCCTCCACAGATGAGGAGGTCCTTGGGGAGGAGGAGCTTGACAAGGAGCTGCTTTGGAACCTTCAGCTTCTCTCAGAGGTGAGCTCATAGGTCAAAAGCAGGGCTTTATTCCCCTTGATGCCCCAGTGTCTTTTTACAGTCCAACATATATACTGGCTGATAGTATAACCTGATTTTATTTAACTGACAGAGATTTCCTTGTCATGTATTTATTGTCATGTATTATTTGGTTAATTATTTGCACCTGAAATACAGAATAATATTTAGTATTTTATACAGCAATATATTATACGTACTGTAACGTTGTTTTTTTTAATATCCCTCAAAGAGAAAATGGTTCTACAGTTCTCACGTCCCCGCCTCTCCCACCACCGTCTGTTCCTTCAGGTGACCCGCGTGGATGGCGACAAGCTGTTGCCTTACTGCTCACAGCTGGTACAGATTCTGCAACTGACGTTACACCTCAAGAGCAAGCAGGGCTACAGCCTGGCCTGCAACCTGCTGCACCACATGCTGCGCTCAACTGCCCTAATCTACCCTACAGAGTACTGCAGCATCCCGGGGGGGTTTCACTGGCCCCTCCAGGAATACCTGCCCATCAAGGTAGCACCCAACAACTTGTAGCCTGTCTACCAGGCAAACCCTGTTCACCTGCTCTATATGCTAATACAGGCTACCTGTCACTCCTCACAAGCCCGATATACATAAGCAGACTTTTTGGGGGCCATGATTCACATATTCAACAATGCTCTCAACTGGCTTTAAAATTGCCCCTCTACATGGATTTTCCTGTTGAGGCATGAAGTTGAATCCAGAATCATAGAAACCCAGTGCTAAGGTTAACTGGCAGAATTTGCAATTTCTGTTAGACAAAGGAGGCTTTATTCTTTGGCAAATTATGTCGCCCATGTTGAGCTGTCTGGCTGTTGCAGTCGTGTGGGGAAAGTCTGTTCAGGAAAGAGGCAAAACGCCTCTTGGTCTTAGAACAGTTACAAAACAGGTTGTCCATTTTGTAGGTGCTAATTGGATCAGTGTCAGTAAGCTAACTCCAATCCTATTAGACCTCTTCCCTGCAGAGGGGGTTGAGCTTGGATGGCCAGAACTCTCACGCCGTTAGATGGTCTGTGCCCTCAAACAAGCTGCCATCCTCACAGTTTATCTAGACAGAGATAATAAATAAACCGGAGAGGCCTGTACTCAACCTGACTGTGGAATAAGGTGGCATTTTTTGTAATCATCATCTTTGCATCCCATAATACATAGTAATATAGTCATCAGGTTGAAGTAGCATCAACATGTGATGTGTATAACATTGTCACCCAGTATATGCTTTTGAAAGACCCAATATTCAGAAATATACAGGATGATGCACTAGTTATCACGTGTGCTACTTGGAAAAGGATAGCAAAACTCAAATGATATTGTGATGGTGCATTAACTGAACAAACTGAGTTTTAGGCCTCTCAGAGTCCGACGTGTTCCTCTGCACCCCTTCTCGGGTGAGCTGAGTGCCGTCCCGATCCAGCTCTGAAATGTCAGCTCTGAGGCCGCTTGACCCAGTTCACCTGCCAAGTGCCACGCGGAGAGGAAATGTGTTATTTTTAAAGCCTCGCTGTGATGGGATGTGGAACCAAATCCTTTCAAGCTCGGAATTATTATTGCACCTGTGGGTCCTTTTCTAATAAAACAAAATACCGTCAAGGTCCAGATGTTTTTGTTACTGGTGTTTTGTGAATGTTGTCTTAAGCTGCTGTAATTCCAGACACCTGATCTTTGGCCTTCAGCCATGTACCTGATTATCTGTGAATGCTTGAATTATGAGTTTCTCAGGGGCTCCTTGTGGGTCGTTGTGGCACCGATTTAACGTTTTGGCCCGTTTTTGCCCCGCAGGACTGGGGGCGACCAGGGGACCTGTTCGACCTGCAGATCCAGTGGCACGTGCCTAGCCCTGAGGAGGTCGCCTTTGTCTTCGACGTCCTCGACCTGCTTCTCCAGCCTGAGCTACAGCGCCTACAGAAATACGCCCAGGGGGAGCAGGGCATGAACAGGTGTGGTCCTGAGGGAGATGAGGCTGGGGGGCCAGTGGAATCAGGTCGAAGATGGCGAGAATGCTGTGTGCCTGAACAGACTGGATGATGAGCAGAGTAGATCAGAAATGCTAGTTGGAAAGCAGAAGTGGTGCTGAAACCACCACTTTTATCCAACGCCCTACCTTACCCCATCCTGTCACAGGGATGACGTCCTGCAGAGCCTTTCCATCGTGCATCACTGCCTGCTGGGAGCTGGGAACTTGCTTCCACCCCTGGACGGGGAGCCCGTGCCCGGCCTGTGAGTGTCACACAAGACTGCTCTAGCTGTCTGTCTCATTAATGGATTATACACCCTACTGACCCACTTCAGAATAGCTACCTTTCACTCTTAGCTACATGCTTGACTAAGTTGACTACATAGATTGTCTCACATCTGTCTTTACTATATAAAGAACTGCCTTTTGCATACTTGGCATGTGTCCACAAAACTATATTAAAATATTTTAACACAAAAAGCTTGTTTTAGTCTTCCTACTGTGATATGCACATACTTATCTTTGAAATATAATTATTGCATCGTATAAATTTCACCCCTGCCGTCGTCTTTTACTCCATTTCCCAAGTGTGTTTGGGAGTTTTGTGAGGTTGTGTCCTCTCTTTGGTCCAGGGTGGAGAGCCTGGTGAGCCTAGAAGAGACCGCACTTCACACTGGTGTGGAATATGGTGAGTTAAACACCAGCCAAATAGCAATGGTAGTGGTGTGTTGTTCATCAGCTCCACCTGCTGGCAGGAGCGTGTGAAACATGCTAGTGCAGTGATTTTTAGATGCATGTCATTTATGGATGCATCTGCTGGGTCCCACTAAATTCATGAGAGATGTGGTAAACCTGTTCGAATTAAACACGGCACCTGCTCCTTGACAGAAATCCCAGCAGGCTCTTGCTGTGCGTCTAGCATGCAAAGAAGCTAACTTGAAAGAAGCCTTGGAAAGAAAAGCTTTCACTAAGGGCTTAGAAAAGGTTAAATGGAAGAGAAGGTCATTCATATCTTCAGAGAAAGTAGATTGAAAGGAATGTGTTGATATGAAGAGACAGTCTTCTCTGTTTAATGGGGGTTTATTTCAAAGGATGCCATTATTAGTGTGGATGACACACTCACACTCTCAACTTTAATTTTCTCAGTGCCAGCATTACAAACAAATGCTTCAAATGAGTAGTTTTTTCCCCTTCAGCGGGCGAGGGGGTGCCATAGACTGACAGTGGGGTGGGTTATTCTGGAGGAGGGTGTGAAAGCATGGGAGAAATGTATTGAAGAAAAGGAACAGGATGAGTGGCAGTAATGGGGCAGAATGCGGTGGGGAGGACAGATGTGCAGAGGGAGACAAACATGGCCGGATAGAACCTGCTGCGTTACGGACTCTTCAGAAACACACGCTAATGACAAACATGGCCGGATAGGCCTGCTGCGTTACAGACTCTTCAGAAACACACACTAATGACAAACATTGCCGGATAGGCCTGCTGCGTTACGGACTCTTCAGAGACACGCACTAATGACAAACATGGCTGGATAGGCCTGCTGCGTTACGGACTCTTCAGAGACACGCACTAATGACAAACATGGCCGGATAGGCCTGCTGCGTTACGGACTCTTCAGAGACACGCACTAATGACAAACATGGCCGGATAGGCCTGCTGCGTTACGGACTCTTCAGAGACACACACTGATGTTGTAACGACTTCTTGCCCCCCCTCTCAGACCTCATCAGGGAGAACTACCGGGAGGCTATCTGCAAGGTGATGAGGGAGCTTCTCCGTGAGTACCCCCCGCCCCGCACGCCCAGGATGTACACATTAAACATATACAAGCTATGAACGAAGGGCATGATGCCCACCTCCCAAGCACAACGCTGCTGGCACTGACACACATGGTTAAAGATGGAATATTATAAATCAGCGACTTGTTTCATTTCTGCACGATCGGGGCTGGTCGAGTCCATGACGTTTCAGCTGTCATTTTCATACAAAGCCTGAAAAGTATTTTTCTAAACCAAAATAGCTTCGTATAGGAACTGGTTTGTGTCTATGAAGACATCCTGTGACCTTTGTCCCTGCAGACTACATCTTGGAGCACTCAGAAGATGACACCAAGTCACTTTTTTCTATCATCAAGGTGTGTCTTAGAGATGGTCACGTCCCGTATGAAGCGATCGTTAGAAGACATGCACGTAACATCCAGAGATATAAGTGCCGTGGGGCATAGTTTTCTGCGTTGGGTTGATCCTGGTTTCCACCTCTTTCTGCAGATCATCGGTGACCTGCTCTACTTCAAAGGTTCCCACAAGCAGGAGTTCGACTCCCGATGGAAGAGTTTCAACCTCGTGAAAAAGTCGATGGAGAACAGGGTGAGGGTTTCCACTCTATGAAGTACTTCCTGTCGGGAAGTCCAGTCGTTATGCCGTAACCAAGGTGACAGGTTGATGTCTGCGGCTCATTTGCTGAGTAGTGGGCGGTGGTCTGCAAAATGCTCCGATCGTGCTTAATTCCCCCGTTGTCTGGTCTCCCCTCAGCTCCATGGCAGGAAGCAACATATCCGGGCCCTGTTGATCGATAGGGTGATGCTGCACCATGAGGTGGGTGCTGCTTGTCCTCCCTGCTGTGTGTGTGTGTGTGTGTGTGTGTGTGTGTGTGTGTGTGTGTACACACACATCTCCAACCATCAGAATCCTTTATTCATCGCAAATGCTGTTACATACCATGACTTTACCATGGGTCATCTTGCAAAACAGTCAAGGCAAATGATACAGTGAATTATGTACACAAATAATTGTGTCATTGTTAGATTCTTTGGAGCTACTTATAGTCAAAATTATTTATATATCACAAATGTTGTGTTTTACAGAAAATAAGATCAAGTTGATATAGTAAAAATAGACATAAGTAAAAGCACAGGAATAAATATGAAAACTAAAAATTATACTTAAAATAACATAACATGTTTAAGAACAAATATGAATAGTGAGAAAGTGCTGGTCACCTGAATTATGTGTCAGATCCCTAGAAGAGCACCCTAACTTATTGCTGCAATAATCTCAAGGAATAACTTTGGCTACGTGTGTTCGTCAATGCAGCTTCGCAAGCTGACGGTGGAAGGCTGTTTGTTCAGGAGCGTCCACCAGGACCTGCTGAGAGACCTCCTCCGTCTGTCCACCAGCACCTACAGCCAGGTGAGCCGCCGTCCCGCACACCCCACCCACCCCAGCCACACTCACCCGTGACTTACCGCCGGTGTCGCACAGGTGCGGAGCAAAGCCCAGAGTGTGCTCTTCACCGCTCTGGGGACCTACAACTTCTGCTGCCGGGACCTGATCCCCCATGTGCTGGAGTTCCTGGAGCCCGGCCGCAGTGATGTCACACAGCAGCAGTTTAAAGTACGGTCTGCCGCCTATTTTTCTGCGGTTCTCCGAGATAGTGCCTCGGCCTTATCGCAGATCCATGAGGCTGTGCGATGGAAACTCATTGCGCTCTTAAGTCTACACTTCAATCCCTTTGACACTGGGCATCATAGAGTTCTTGTCTCCCAGTTTTAGCTGTTATCCACTAGATACTTCTTGCTATGAAAAAATTTGCAGGTACCATAAAGCACAAGCTCAGGCTTTTTTTCTTCATTTGTCCTAACCTTTCTTAATCTTTTGTTCATTTTCCCCGACTCCCCTATTTCAGGGTGCCTTGTACTGTCTCCTGGGCAACCACAGCGGTGTCTGTCTGGCCAACCTGCACGACTGGGACTGCATCGCGCGGACCTGGCCGTCCATAGTGAGGTCGGGCCTCAGCCACGTCATGTCGCTAGAGAAACCGTCCATCGTGCGCCTGTTTGATGACCTCGCCGACAAGGTCCACCGGCAGTACGAGACCATTGGCCTCAGCTTCGACGTAAGGGCCCGGGAGCTCTGAGGGGCTTTGTTGTGGTAGATCAGGAGTCAAACGTGTGTAAAGTCCCTAATCCCAATTCTTACAGTACATATACCTGGCAACATATACCAATCAAATTACCAGAGATGGACCTGTATAATGGTGCATCTTTATATGAATGAGAAACTGAGCGAATATCGGTAAAAAAAAAAAATCTAATAATAATAAATCTTAAACGTAGTTTGTCGTCATATCACTGTAATTATGGAAGTTGAATCTCACAGCCAGAAGAAATATTCCAGGCATAGAGATTCATCGAAATGCCCCTGTTCCATTGGGTTTGATGTACATTTTTTACTTGTAGGTTCCGGAGAGCTGTTCAGCTTTGGGGCTGTCGATGCTGAAGTCTGGGAGCCCCACTCCCAACATGCCAGTCGTCACAGCCGAGGAGTTGGAAGAGGGAAAGCAGAAGCAGAAAGCAAAGAACCTCGATGCCGTCCAGTGAGTGCTCAGCGTGATGACGCGTACTGAAGTGTACTCTGCTGACTTGTGATGTATTGTGGTACACGCTGCACAGCTATGACGTTCTCATCTTATATGACACTGTACTGTGCTGTATAGTGGTGTACGCCGCACGGCTTTGATGTTCCGAACTCATATGAGGCTACTGTAATGTACTGTGGTATACTCTGCACACCTGTGATGTACTGTGTATGCACTGCACACCTGTGACGTTATCAGTTTATATGATTGCATTGGGATGTACTGTGGTATACTCTGCGCACCTATGGCATTCTCAGGTTATATGACACAATACTGTGGTACACTTTGCACGCCTATGATGTTCTCAGCTTGTATGACACTATAGAGCCTCTCCCCAGCATATGATGGGGTTGCATTCCAATAAACCTATTCTATGGCAAAAATATTGTAAGTAGAAATGCATCATGCGTTTTAGTTCAGCACACCTAACCTCACAAACATCATAGCCTAGTTTACCTTAAAAACATGCTTAGAAGACTTACATTAGCTTACAGCTGGGCAAAATCATTAACACAAAGCCTTTTTAAAAATAAAATATCTGAAATTTATTGAAATTTAGTGAAAAACATTTACCCATCGTAAAGTCGAAATATTGCAGCACAGACCATCGTAACTGGGGAGCGTCTGTACTGTGATGTACTGTGGTATACTCTGCACACCTATGATTTGCTGTGGTATACTTGGCATACCTGTGATGTACTGTGGTATACTCTGCACACCTATGATTTGCTGTGGCACATTCGGCTCGCCTGTGTTGTACTGTGGTACACTCTGCACAACCGTACTGTTAATCCACAAAATAGGCAGTAGACAGTGTTTTACTGCAATACTATTTTACTCCTACTTTCCCACACCCTCCCTGCTGCGCTAACTATAGTTTGCTTCTCCCTCCAGGAAATATGAGAAGCTTGTTGGTGACCTGCTGGATTGCCTCAGCAACAGGAACCTGTACGTACATGTTTTATTTGCACACTTTTGTGTGAGTCTGAGTCTGCCTCTGTGTCTGTTTACCCAAGTGTCCATCTGCAGCTGCACATCCATGCATATGCCTGTCCCTGCGTCTGCCCACCTGTGCGTCTCCCCTCGTCTGCCTGCCCATGCATCTGCTCACCTCTGCAGCTGCCCCTGCGTCTGCCCGCACACTGTCAAACTGAGATTTCCGTCTGCCTCCAGGCCCTGGAAGTTCGAGCACATTGCCATTGGATTCCTGTCACTTCTCCTCCGGGACGACCACCCGCTGCCACCCAAGGCTGTCCTCTTCTTCGTCAAGAGCCTTAACCACGACGCGCTCATCGTGCGTAAGGTGAGTGCTGCCCAATCGCAAGAGCACGCACGCACGTGCACAAAAGTGCAGCTCCCTAAATGCGATTCCTATGTCCAGATGGCAATCTCCTCCGTAGCTGGGATCTTAAAACAGCTGAAGAAGCCCCACAAGAAAGTGCCTGTCAACCCGTATGAGCTCAGTGAGTACACATTATGAAGACACGATATTTATCATTGGCAGAGTTATGTCGAGCAATATAACCATGGTGGTTGTAATGCTTAATTTACCCCTTTCCCCTTCCTTTGCTGCGGCAGGTGGATTTATGGACTCTGGGGAGGTGGTCGCTGGGGACAGACCCAATAACCAGTGGCTGCAGTACGATAGCAGCTGTCTGCCACGTACTCAGCAGGCCTGGGAACGCTGCCACTTTGTGGAGAAGACTCACTGGGGCTACTACAGCTGGCCACGGTACTGCCGCCTCGCCGCTGTCCAGCAGAGGGAGCTCTCAGCACCCTCTGCCTAGCTGGCCCTCTGATCTAACTGGCTGTCCGACTCTGTGTTTGCAGGAAGCTGATGGTCTATGCCCCCATGGAAGAGCAACCCAAGCAGGGTTTGATGAGGGAGGAGATGACTGAGGTGAGAAAAGTACACACACACACGCACCTATAATGTGCAGAACTAACATCCTGGGGGACTCTTGCTACTGACAGTAAGCAAAATCAACATCTACGTGTAAAGAAAGATGCATATTGATTACATTTTTGTGTGGCATTGCCCTAGTAACATTTTGGGTGCTGACAGAAGGAAAGCGTGTGATCTCTTGATACTGAGGTATGTGTTTTGTGGCTCCCCAGAGGGAACAGATCATCTACGACCATTTCTCTGACCCGGCATTTATCGACCAGCTTATCGAATTCTTGTCACTAGAAGATCGTAAGGGCAAGGACAAGTTTAGCCCACGCCGGTTCTGCCTCTTTAAGGTCAGCATTGGGGGCGTGGCAGGGGGTAGCAGGGGGTGGGGTCATGCCAGAGAGGGTGGGTACTTCACTGCAAAGCTTGTTTTTCTGTGCTGTTTTTCCTGACTCTTCCCGCACCCCAGGGACTGTTCCGGAACTTCGATGACACGTTCCTGCCCCTGCTGAAGCCTCACATGGAGCGCCTGGTGGCCGACACCCATGAGAGCAAGCAACGCTGCGTGGCCGAGGTCATCGCTGGGCTGATCCGTGGCTGCAAGCACTGGAGCTTCCAGAAGGTGCTCGTCTTCCTGACTTCACTTGGGCAAACAGACGAGCACATAGAAATAAGAGTTAATGCAGTCTTTGTGGATGATACGTTTTTGTGAATATCTCACTCTATACGACACTGAACTGCTGCTTTCTTTTTTGTTCATCTTAAGCCGTTTTTAAATCAGAAGTGATCCCTTCAGAAGTCGAGCAGCTAATGTCTTCATACAGACACGCACCTCTTAAAAGTTACCACTGAACACCCATCATACCTCATTCTGTGTTGCATTGTACTCTACAATGTAAATATGTACACTGACCCTTGACTTTGGACTTCTGGTATTGAATTCTGGGATAGGTTGAGTCTCTCTGGATGCTGCTGTGTCCCCTGCTTCGCACAGCACTGTCCAACATCACCGTGGAAACCTACACAGACTGGGGCACCTGCATCGCTACGGCCTGTGTACGTAAGGGGCAACCTCACTGTCACAATCATTGCACTGTAGGCCTTTGGCTGGTTATTTTAAGCTTTTTGCCTCCTTTCCATATTGCTCCTTTGCACCTGCCATATCTATGAGTGAGTAATTCCCTTTATTGCTGTTGCAATTCACCATGTCACTAGTCACAAGTACCAGCGAAAAGCAGGCCATCAACCCG
>JAODKE010000068.1:20021279-20032932 GCA_026779605.1 Mormyrus hasselquistii
GTATTTGTTTTGGTCTACACCAGTGGACACACACAAACCGGCCGTTGGCCTCCTTTTATTAAGTGGTTCCGCGGCCCCCCCCCCCCCCCCCACAACCACATCATGCTTTCTCTCCCTCTGCTGATCTGGCTGTTGCTAAGGCAACCATGGGATGCAGTACTGTTCCGTTGCCTTGGTGACACAGGGCTGGATGCTGAAGTTGGGGTTGAGGGGGCGGGGGCAGCAGAGAATAGGATAGTCGGATGATTCTGATGGTCTCGCACTTATTTCATTATTTAGCCGAAGCCAGAATGCTGCTGATTTCCTGGGCTGAAGCTGCATGACTCCCAGGTGTATGTGTATGTGTCAATCAAATAATGGCCTTTTTCCACTGGTATGTTTTGGAATGGGCATGTCCCAGAGCTGCTGTTTTCTCCCAGAAGCATGCAAAGGAGAGCTGGATGCAATTAGAAAACAGCTGAGGTTATGTAGCAAAGGGAAGTCAGGGCCAAGAAAAATACTGATTTATCCCAGTGTTGGGTTTTCCCACAGACCCACAGGGCAGTTTTAGATTCTGTTGGTACCAGTCAGATTGATGGGTGTGATACTAATGCTGGTTCCATGGTTTTATGATTTGTACAAAAACTGAAATTCACCGGTACCAAATTGAAGCCCTGCAGG
Source organism: Mormyrus hasselquistii (assembly GCA_026779605.1). Taxonomy (NCBI): domain Eukaryota; kingdom Metazoa; phylum Chordata; class Actinopteri; order Osteoglossiformes; family Mormyridae; genus Mormyrus; species Mormyrus hasselquistii. Next base: position 20,021,940 of record JAODKE010000068.1, read on the forward strand.
TGGCCACATTGGTCACTGAGGGTCAACAATGCTGGCAGGTGTTCTTTTCCAGGGGTGTGTGGATGAAGGGGCTGCGTCCCGTAATGGGTGGGATAACAGGAGGGGGGGGTGTTTAAGATGGGAAATGAGGGCCCGATGGTTCCCTTCCCTTGTGTCTCTAATTTAGCTTAGTTAATGTTAAAAAGGTTAAAAAGGTTCTTTGCATAACAGGAAGGGAATATTCGCTAATACAAGGAGGTTGAGATTAAAAGAGCTGTGTGGTTTTAGAAATGGAAAAAAAAGGAAATAATATAAGGTTGAGGAATCTGCTTGACACATAATTTCACAATATTCATGGTTTTGTTCTCCTTTCCAAACTGGATTCAGGCTCTGTGAGTTTAAGGTCCAGGTGGTGAGCAGCGTTTCACTGAGCTGCTCTTGTGCGATCTGCCCGCTCAGGTGAGAGAGATGGCGGCCACCACCCTCAGCGGCTTTCTGCAGTGCAACTTCCTGTCTATGGACGGCCCCATGCAGGCACACTTCGAGGCCTTGTGTAAGACACGGCTGCCCAAGAGAAGGCGGCGGGAGCCAGGCTCTGCGATGGACACCATCCCCTCGGCAGGTAGGGGGTGCTAGCGATGTCATCAATTGTTGCCCAAACACAACATGCTGCTGCTGGCTTCCGTGTACTACAATAAAGCACACACTACTTTTAACACACATTGCTGTTTACACACCTTAAACATTTCCCTGTTCCCATATCCCACCACACCCTATCGCAGCATATCGCTCCTGATTTAGATGCATAGATTTACTTGGAACGGTACAGAAACTTTATGGACCTCTTTCTCTTGTACTTTTCCTAGACCTGGTCCGTCGACATGCTGGGGTCCTCGGCCTCAGCGCCTGCATCCTCTCCAGTCCGTATGACGTTCCCACCTGGATGCCCCAGCTGCTCATGGACATGAGCGCCCACCTCAACGACACCCAGCCCATAGAGGTACAAAAGGATGGGGTAATACCACAACACACCACAAGGGTGGGGCTAGTGAGGAGACTCAGCTGGCTGAGGTGGATTGATGTTTTCGGGTGTACAGAAGTTAGCATTTTTATTTTTTGTTTCAACTATTGCTACTTCCTTTTCTTTCTTCCTCCACATCATGTTCATTCTCCTCTTCCTTCAAACATAGATGACGGTGAAGAAAACCCTTTCAAACTTCCGGCGCACTCACCATGACAATTGGCAGGAGCACAAGCAGCAGTTCACCGATGACCAGCTCCTGGTGCTGACGGACCTGCTGGTCTCCCCCTGCTACTACGCCTAGCCCAGGTTTCCTCACAACAGCTGACATCCAAATGTCCAGAGGTGTGGAATATCAGGGTTTGCTGCTGACTTCCTGTTTCTTTCTGATCCTAGAGCACGGAGTCTCTCACCCATCCAGATTTTTTTTTTTTTTAATGGAAGATGGTGGAACCAATGAAGTCAGAAGATTTCTTCGGTACTTAAGGGTTCCGGGCTGTTCTGTGACTGACTGCGGACACATTTGACCCCGCTGTGTGAACGAGAGAAGCTTGATAGCACCCAGCCAAATGAGAGGGGGGTGGGGTGGGGTTGTTTTTGTTTATCTATTTAGCACGTGTATACATTTCTAATATACTTAATATTTAAGGTAAACCGAAGCAGGATGGATTTGCCTGCAATTTGTATTATTATTGTACAGTTTTTTTTGCATGGGTGCAGAGTGATTGGAAACCTCACCTGTGGATTTTCCACATACCCCTTTTGAACGACCTCAAAGACCCCCCAGCTCCATCACGTGGCCCGTTCACCCTCATCGCTCCGTCCGTGTGAACATCACCTTTAGTCAGTCAGCTGGATTCGTTTACTGGCCACAGATGCCATCGTAGCAGTTTTAATTTTTTTTTTTTATTTTCACGCACACACACATACACATGCACTCTCATTTATTACTTCAAACGTGCACAAACACATTTGTGTGTTTATTTTATATATATAATATGTACATATGTAGTAATGTGTGTATATTACATGTATATGGCATAAAGACACGGATGCATATTTATTTTTTGAAGTGCTTTTTATTACACAATGATATTAATGATTTAAATTTGGTTGTTGTGGGCGTGCACGTGGCAAGCCTGACAGAGTGCGTGCGTGTGCATGTGTGTGTGTGTGTGAGCTTGTGTGCACGTGTGAGCGTGCCTGCCTCTCTGCTCTGACTACCGTGTTGTGCATCTTGCAGCACATGACTGAAATGTTCCTCTAGGAACCCAGCCTTCAGATAGACTCCCCCTCCTCTTCTCACCTGTCCCGTCATCATCGTTGTCACTTCACTGAGAGAGGAGGGGATTCCTTACCAGATTCTTTATTTTGGGGGTGGGAGTTGAGGTGGAAGGGGTAATCTTCATTGCAGTTTTAAATCCAGTTCAGTTTAGCACCTCACGAAGTGTGATACTTTACAGAATCAGAACCACTATAGTGTAGTGCCAAAGCTGGGATGGTTTTTAGATGTTATGTTTACTTATATTTAATTCGCCAATAAAAGGGTTGTTTGTAACAAAGTCTGAGGCCTCCTGTAGCATCTGTCGGTGTACTGAGGTTGGGTTTCTCTCTGGGAACAGCAAACTCAGGGAAGCTTTTGCCGTATATTGAATGTTTCTTCCTTCTTATATTGATGTGTGACCTCAGAGTTAGCGTTCATATTCTTTCTTTTAAATGTTAGGTAAATGCAAATTTTACAGATAACTCAGTTCAGCAGTGTAATACGTTGAATGTTGAGCCTTTATGTAAGTGCTGATATAATCAAATGGTTTACAGATTTAGCCAACGAAAGTACGTCAACATAGCGCCTAATATCGGTAATTTGAGAGCTATCTGAATCTGAGGTATTAGGGGTCCCGCCCCCCCCAGGTGCTGACTGGGGTATGCATTGAACCGGGGACAGAGAGAGAGAGGGTGCTGTAAAACGCTCTCCTCTCCTGTTCCCATGGTGATCTGCTGCTCTTCAGCCTCTTGGTTCAGTCCGAAATTCATGACCTGAATCCCAATCTCTAAGCTGTTTCCTTGAATCAAAGTCCCTGTCGAGTGTCCATCTTCTGATGACTTCCATATGAATTAAAGCTTTTATTTCTGCACTTTTACGCGTAATTTGTTTATTCATACGTATTGTAGTTATGACTGTCATCTTTTCCACATGAGGTAGCCTCTACTCCATGGTCTGAGATTACACGCTCCCTGCCAAAGACTGAGGTGCATGGCCTGTACAATCAGATTTTACCATGTGCCAGTTTTGCTGAAGATCAAATTGGAGAGAAGAGGAGGGCGGCAGTGGAGCTCCTGCGCCCTTGGCAAAAACGAACCGGGACATCTGTCCATCAGAGAATTATTCTGGTCAGGTTTGCTGGGGTCCTGAAGCCGCACAGTCACATTTTATAGACCTTTCAAGCATGGTTAATATCTATATGCCCTTCGGGTCTGAAAACATGAGGCTTAAAATCTTAATGAAAAGAAAAACAATTGTATTCCATACACTTGTTGCTTGAGAATATGAATAGGAAATGAGTGAATTAGAACATACACCAGAAACACATATATAGTGAGCCAAGCCCCAGGCCCTGTCCAGCTGTCATTTTTTTCCTTGTTTCCAGGGTAACCTGCTTTCCCCCTTCCTTCTCATTGCTGCACTTTTCATTCTGAGAGCTAGTTTGACCAAGCAAGGACCGGAATAGACAAGAGAGTGTACATAACTTATGTTATTCCTGTCAGGTGGAGGTATAGAAAGCCACCGAGAAGGAGAGAGGGGATGAGGGGGTGGGGTTACCTTCATCTGTCCATCAGTTTTTATCCGATCGAATTGCATCTACTCTTTGTTTCATCCTTACTTTTCCACTTAGCATACTATATTAGATGAACCCGTGATAATATAGTCAAGGTATTGTTTTCATATATGCGCAGGCGATTAAAAAAACAGAAGAAAGCAACCATCACTGCATCGTTAAACTCCCCAAATATGAGCTTGTTTGCTTGTGTATTGACCCGAGAGACAACCCCCACCCCCTCCCCCCTGCCCCCCTCTCCTGTCCCCCCCACCCTCCCCCATTTCTGATTTCTACATCTTTTCTCAGGCATCCGCACACGCTTCTTCCTCCTCGGAGGCTGCCGTCGGACGGCTCGGCATTTCGGGGTGTACGGATGAGGCGGAGGCTGATTCCGAGCTCAGTCTCTTGCAGCAAACGGATACAGCGGCTGCCGTCCTCCGCATGAGAGACGAGGGTGGGGGGACGATAGGCGATTGAAATACATTACTGCACGATAAAAGAAACATTTCATATTGTATGCGTCTCTGTTCTATAAAATGGCTCATTTCGAGTTCTTAATGGTAAGTACATTTATTACAAATGAATATTATAGTTGGATAGTCTGTTACATAAAATCTTTTATTATAATTAAATATTGTTCTCGTTTCATTATTATTTCGTACTAGCCTACTGCCAATAATAAGCATCAGAATCATGGTAATACAAATGGTTCAATTATGTGCCGCAATAATTCTTAGCGCACGTGGTAATGAATTAATATTTACCACATTGTGTTACTGTAATATTCGTTTCTACTCGTGTTTAATTTAATCATTTGTTAATGCAAATAGGACAGTAGTAAATTAGTGCGTACCGTTATCTGTTTGCTTGATTTTTTTTTTCTTTTGCACTTTCCTTCACACCACCATACTATGAACTCATAAAGACCGATTACATAACCCTAGGTAGGTAGACACCCATGCGTGCACGGTATCATACCTATAATTCTCTTTGGTATTGCACAGCTGATGAACGTTAAATAGTCCTTAGTATGGCCAGTGGATTTATTTATTTTGAGAAACAGTTGCATTATGTGACTGTGATCTCAGAAATGATCAGAATCCAGTCCAAACAACCTTTAAAGGTAAAAATTGTGACTGTTGCCTAAAGAATCCGTTATTGGCCTGGGGGGCGGGGGGAATTTGTGCCCCATCTTACCTGTGTCATCATGAACACCCAAACACATACATTGCCCCCATGAACAACTAATCAGAGCTAATGAATTAATTTGCGATTGTGTATGGTCTTGCACTCATCAGGCTGCTCTAAAGGAAGTGGTTGTAATCTCTGATATGGTGATTGTTTTCCTGCTGTCTTCCAGACCTTCTTGCGCATACCAAACTGGTGTTTGCTGTGGACTCGAAAAAGCCAGGGCAGACCTTGGTGACCTTGGGAAAAGTATCAATCCAGAGCATACATGGGAATTTCAATGTTACTCTGACACACAGCGGCCACCCTGTATGATGAACACCACCAAGCTACCCTCTGAGCTGGCGAGCATCGTGCAGCCGGAGGTGCACAACGGCAGCTTTGGCCCCGTGCCATCCCCCAAGTGGGCCCTGATCCACACGGCCACGCTGGTGTGCTGCTCCCTCCTCCTCATCCTCATCTTCTGCCTGGGCTCCTATGGGAACCTCGTGGTGTTTCTCTCCTTCTTCGACCCGGCCTTCCGCAAGTTTCGCACCAACTTCGACTTCATGATCCTCAACCTGTCCTTTTGTGACCTGTTTGTCTGCTGTGTGACGACGCCCATGTTTGCCCTGGTGCTCTTCCTGGACGCCGGGGGCGGGGCCAGTGGTGTCTCCAAGGAGTTCTGCTTTGCTTTCCACCTGACCAGCTCGGGCTTCATCATCATGTCGCTGAAGACCGTGGCGGTAATCGCCCTCCACCGGCTCCGCATGGTCCTGGGTCAGCAGCCCAACCGCACAGCCTCGCTGCCCTGCACTCTGGCCCTCACCGGTCTGCTGTGGGCAGCCAGCTTCGCTTTGGCCGCGCTTGTCACCATGCGAGCCCACCCCTGGACGTCCAGACCCTGCCTGCCCCGACTCGGCCTGGTTGGGGGTGAGGGCCGAGCCACGCTCTGCCTGTACCTGGCTGACTTCATCTTCTGTGTGGGCATCGTCTCGCTCTCCTATGTCATGATCGCCCGGGCGCTGCGGAGGAATGCGCAGGTCCGTAAGTGCCCTGTGATCACTGTGGATGCCACCCGCCCGCCTCCCATCATTGCCACGGGCTTTGAGGGCATGCAGTGCCCCGTTCCGGTGCCCGCCCTGTACCGAAACCAGGCCTATAACAAGCTGCAGCATGTCCAGACGCACCCCTACACCCGGAGGGGCCCCCAGGCCCAGGCTGGGGCTCCCGGGAACCCCTGCTGCCAGTTGGCTTCCTCCGTCAACTTGGCCACGGCCAAGGACTCACGGGCGGTGGCCACCTGCGTGGTGATCGTCTTCTCCCTGCTGTTCTGCTGCCTCCCCATGGCCATCTCGCTGGCACGTGACGTACTGGCGCCAGGAGGTGGTTTTGCACTCTACCAGTTCCAGCTGTGCGGCTTCACCCTCGTCTTCCTCAAGTCAGGCATCAACCCCTTTGTGTACTCACGCAACAGCGCTGGGCTGCGCCGCCGCGGGCTCTGGTGCCTTCAGTGCGTGGCGCTGGGCGTGCCCTGCTGCGGCCGTAAGACCCGGTTACGTGCCGTTGGCAAAGGCAGCCTGGAAGCAAACCGCAACAAGTCCTCGCACCACGAGACCAACTCGGCCTATGTGCTCTCGCCCAAGCCACGGCGGCGGCTGGTGGACCAGGCCTGTGGGCCCAGCTGCGCTCGTGAGAGTGCGCCCAGCCCCCGGGCCACCACGGTGCGCCAGACCCGACCACCAAGTAGCTCCACGCCCATCAACACGCGGATCGAGCCCTACTACAGCATTTACAACAGCAGCCCTTCAGAGGGGCCCAGCTCGCCAAACAGCCTGCTGCCCGTCAACTCTGCCTTTGGTTTTGCCAAATCCTATGTTGCCATGCACTACCACACCCACCAGGAGGCACTGCAGGACTTCGAGAGCACTTCTATCCGCCAGATACCCATGCCCTCTGTTTAACTGATCTGTGGGGTCATTCTGATGTGGAGGGGAAGTGGATTAAGGTGGGGAAAAGAATAAGAGACCACAAACGGCACTTTCCTCAAAAGTGACACGTTTGCTATGTGCTCTGCACGATTCTAACACAACAAGTAACTATTAACAAAACAAGAACTATTTTCTTGTTTCATTCTTGGGTTTCACAGGCTCTCTGGTGAGGAAGAGAAAGCGGGAAAGCCGTCGACCTTGTTCAAGGAAAAGATAAGACAACGAAACTGACAGATTTTAAATTCCCAAAGCAGCACCTTTGCATTATTACACAGAAGGGCAGAACTCTATTTTTAGACTGATCTTACATTTTTCATAGTGTGACTTTGAGATTGTCTTTTTTCTCATGAAAGATCCTGTATTTGTGAGAGTCCCATACGTTTTATAAGGTATTAAATGTATTTCAAGTGCAATTCTTTCTGGCTCTCTTATTAATCTTCCTTTTTCACATTGTTCTATAGGTAAAATAATTCTGTGAAGTTTGCATTGAATGTTACAAATAAGATGAACGTGTTGTTTACAACACATCTGTATTGTAGATCAATAACCCTCAATGCAATATCCCCAAAACTGAAGATGAAGTAGACCATTGTGGCATCCAATTCATTCACGTGATGATAGTAAGAATATACCATTTAGGATGATTGGATGCAGGGAAAGGAAATTAACTGAACAACTTTGTTATACTAAAGACCGTGTAACACGCAACTTACAGCTACAAAAATTTCTAGTTAAGTTGAAAACTATTAAGTATATTGAGGAAAATGCTAGACTTTTGGGACATGTCAAACATATGTAATACATACTTATGTTGGCTTATTTTTGTATAGCCTTCAAGTCAAGCTGTTCAAAATGTGTCTGGCGCCATCTAGTGTACTTTTCAAAACCTGCTGATCCACAGTTGTATGCCCTGGATACTTTGACAATTCAAATGGCTCATAACAATAGTTCTACAATTTTATGAGTGCAGGGAAAATACCCAAAGAACAGCATCAGTCTTCCCTACCTTTCAAAAAAAAAAAACATTTGTTGGGCTTCCTCAGTAGAAACAAAGAGAGAAGTAGAGATTTAAAAACATTTTCCCAATGAGTTTTATTCAGTTTCATTTTGGGGAAGCGCGACATTAATTCGGTTCTCTAGCTTTGAACATTAAAATATTTAATTTTCTTTAGTCTGAAGGTTAATTCATGTCCAAGTCTTCATCTTCTAAAGCCAGGAGAAAAATCATCATCAGCAGACTCGTGCTTAGACAAGCATTTAACCAGCCCAGCTTAGCAAAAATAAATACAGAATTTAAAAAAATACAAAACATGGCGCAAAAAAGTTAACGTCTTCCTTGATTCCTGTCTGAATGACTCCTGTTGAGTGGCAGCAGAATGACACCATCTCTAGTCTTCTAAAAACATAACTTTCAATAATTTCCTTTGCTGTTTCCAGCACTTGAGGAAAAATCAAAACACTTCAATCAGTTTCTGAATCCTAATAGCAGAGCTGGGCTGTTTGTTTCCCTGCTGCGATGTTCATTTCCACAGCCTGGACGTACGCTGCTTCTCCAGAGGGAGAGGTAGTGTGCTGGGCGGGGCTTAGCACAAAGGGCAGGGCCCTCGGGACAGACGGCCGGGAAGGTGATTCATTTGTGTCCCCTCCCCGCATGGCCGTATGGGAGACCACCTTCCGACAACTACAGCTCAAAAACACCCTCACTCCCCCCCTCAGGTCCACATTCTCCTCTTCCCCTTTCCTGCCTGTTTACTTTCCTCACCCCTCCCTCCAGTTAGCTGGGAATGGACAGAAGGCCGTTCTCATCTGCCGTGTCCAAGATCTTGCAGATGACTGGAGACTCCACCTAGTGGAGAAAACAGAAGTGGATCTTAGAGGACCAGCCTCTCACTGGGAGTTCAGTTGCAGGTAACTGGTATTGGTGTAGCCCCTAAAAGGCAGATCCATACCCCGAGGATGTACTGGCAGGTCTGAGGCTCCAGCATGTAAACAGTTACAGCGTGGGGGGATTCCGACTCTTTGCACCTGAGGGGGGACGTGGAGATATTTTTGTGTAAAAAAAAAAAAAAAAAAAAAAAAAAACGTTTTTTTAATTATTTTTTTTTAGCAGCTGCTGGTGACTCACTTAAGCTTGACGATGACCTGTCTCGGCTTTCCAGTCAAGTCACACATATCCCCCTGGCCGTAAAAATGCGATACCAACCTGAAAGGAAAAAGCACAAGGGTGTGTGTGTGTGTGTGTGTCAGAGGTCAGTGTAAACACTACCTGCTGGAAGGCCTGTGTCACTTCCTGGTGGTGAGAGTCAGAATAAATTTTAAACAGCAGGTTTTTAAGGAGGCAGAAATGCAGAGAGTATGTAAATATTTGATAAGCATTCGAAGTGACCCCTCTCGCTGTGCACACTGGCAGAGTGGAGGCTAATGCAGGATCTTTAGTAGGACCCGCCCAGAAACCAGCAGTTCAGACAAACAAACAGAAACAAAACCATCAGACGCTTCACAGACGGTTGGACAGGGACTGTGTACGTGGGGCATACTTGACTTTCTGGACCCCGTCCTCTTTTAGCGCGTAGGAGCGAGCGACATTCTTCTGGGCCCACTCCAGGTGGGCTTCCAGGGTCCAGCTGCCCACAACCACGATGTTCTTGCCCTGCTCTTTGTCCTGGAAAAGACAGGATGAACTGTATTCAGACAGGTCTATCTGATACTTAATCCCCAGCCAACATCCCACCAGATACACATGCTGTCTACCGGTTAATCAAAACATTAACATTTAGTGAAACAACAGTTGCTTTGCGTGACATTACAGCCATGCACCATTTTGATCAAAAAATATCTGGGGCAAATGAAAGTTTGTCAATGCAAACTTTTAAAAATATATTTTTTATAATAATGCAACTTTGAAAGAGCCACATTTGAAAACATGGTAAATCACCTCTGCTGGTGATCTTTAAGACACCCCATACATGAAATGTCAAAGTTTAATGTAGAGAGAAATAAGTTGTACCTCATGGTATTGGTGAACATGTTTCCCGTAGCAGAACTCATATTTCCACCAACCCACTCCCTGGAACACAAGAAACAACTCCTTAATTCAGGAATAACACAATGACTTCCTTGGCATCGAGCTTAAAACTGGACTTATAAATTATGGGTTCCTGTATTACATTTTATGTTGTCCACTTCACTGCTTTAATTTCAGGGTGAACAGGCCAGGTCCATATGCAGCCTTATGCAAGTAGCAGAAATTCTGTGCTTACCCCATGCAGACAATATGAGCCACTCAGGAATTCCTTGATTAGCTGTTCATCTGTCAGGCGGGAGATGTGAGTGGTTCCCACGGCGACCTGCGTCTGGCCACCCACTGCAAGAGGCTTGTGAGTGGTGGAAAAGAGATCTTCCCTCACAGGAGACATCTCTTCCTGTTAGGGCAAAAGTCAATGGACAACGGTTATGGTAACAACAGACTGGTTGTTGGTCTCATACAGCTGAAAAATAAGATTTAAAAAAAAAAATGGTCAAGACTTCCAGCACCCCTCCCTGCCTCTCACCTCCCTCTCCGGGGGGGCGCTAAAAGGGGGTTTCACCAGCTCCTCTTGCTCCCTGTCAAACTGGGAGAGGCGCTGGGGTCGCAGGGGAGAGTCAGACAGAGCCTGGCAAAAGATGGCGTTCACCGGGGACGTCTTGAACCTGCAGAGGGGGAGAGGGAGAGAATCTGACCATTCACATGAGTGCAAACAAACAAACTACTTCAGTTATCAAACACTTTAATTTACAATGAAACAATTTAACTCCTTTTGCCACTTGGACATACAGAAACAATGAGACAATACAAGTGACACAGGATAAAGTACAGAGAATAACAACAACAACAACCCAACTAGTTACATGTTCTCTACCAATGTGCAGCCTGTTTGATTTCAGCTGTATAAACACCCCTGTGTGTGTGTGTGTGTGTGTGTGTGTGTGCGTGTGTGTGCGCTACACAGAGGGTAAATGCATCACATCTGGTATTC
>JAODKE010000068.1:20033831-20045989 GCA_026779605.1 Mormyrus hasselquistii
GAAAACTACTGATCAAGGCTATTTGTGAATTAAGAAAAAATAATTAATTCATCCATCAATCAATCAATCAATCAATCAATCAATCAATCGGCCAGAAATCATCAGAAGTATCGTAAAGACTCCACAGACCCCGGCTCTCACCCGCTGCAGATGCCTCACTCTTCTTTATCACTCCAAGGTAATACTCCTGGATACTGATCTTCTGTAGAAGCAAATATCACGACAGAAGACAGGTACCTGAAGTCATGCTCTGTTTACATTTTGTTCGCTTACTCTGCATTATCTAAACACCCTTAAAAAGATCACTTAAACCTTTAAAATATTCCCATAATATAATTTTATTTCAAGTCAGTTTCATGGGTGGAACATTCTACTTTAAACCTTAAAACATAAATATATGTGTCTCAAGTAACATCAGATGTATGATGCAGTGTGTAACACCAGCATGGCTCAGAGGAGCCAAATGGTAGATTCACCCTCAGGGGGTGGGCGGTGGTTAAAAAAAGCACATCATCTGTCCTCCCTCACCTGGCCCATCTCCTTTTCCTCGTGGTACTGCCTCACATGCTTCCCGTGGCAGACCTCATATGTCCAGTAAGACTCAATCTGGAACACATGACAACAGCTTAACCTCCTATCAGAACGATCCCAAAAACCAACATCTATGCCCATCCCACGCGTCTGAAACGGCATGGAACAGCCTTGAAGAGTCACACACTAGGACTGTACCACATCATTCCATCCACGATAATACCGGTATAAAATTTTTACATGATAAAAAAAAAAAAGAAATTGTCATATTGTAATATCAAATGACGGAGACCTGATGCATTTCATCAAACAAGCCCAAACATACCACATTTAATTAGTCTCATTCTTTTCTGCACAATACTCACTCATTCGTTCACTCCTCTACATGCGCTGGCATCTCTGAGGGAGGTGCAGCTCCAGCACTGACATCATAACTTACCTCATTTCATGGTATATCTATTTTATACAGAGGTGGACATTTCAGGTCCAGAAAGTAAAAATCCAAACCAGGATTTTGTTTCAACCGACCAGTTGAACATAAAAAGCCGCAGTCATAGAGTACACAACTAGTTGGTTGAAACAAAATGTTGGTTTGGATTTTTACTTTCTGGACCTGAAATGTCCACCTCTGATTTTATTTTTACACAAAAAAGCAGAGACAATGCAACAGTTCCAGCACTGATATTCTACCTCATTTGATTGAAATCCAAAAAAAAAGATGCAAGGTATCGATGCAATTTTTGACAGCTTTTTCATTTTAATAAGCAGAGTGTTTACAATTTGACTGAAGGGACTGTTTGTTTAAATTGGTGCTTAAAATCTGAGGTTAATTTTATTAAGCGAAAATATTGTGCAGGCTCCTGAAGTTATACGGCTCCAGTTATAAGGTTAAATTATTTTAGTTATTGTTAAACTAAACGTGGTGAGCAGCTATAGTTTTAATTAGGATTTCCAGGGAAAACACTACCTAGGCTACTTTTTTACTTTCAACTTCTGTATATTTATCACTGTATATTATTCTGTCACTGCTATTGCACTGTAATGCTGCTGCTGGCACCTTGTGGCATGAAATCCATACTTGGAACAGATGGATGGAAAATGCTCTTTATCTTGTTTGCACTAATAAATGCTGCTGCCTGCAAGGTGCAATCACCAATAAACCATTTAAAAATGTTTTTTTTCTGTATTATTATAAATAAATTAGGGCTGCGACTTTAACACGTTAATTTAGATATTAATTAATTACGGGAAAAATGACAAATTAAAAAAATTTATGCATTTTAATCTCAATATTCTGTCCTTGCTAATGTGAGCGGGTAGTTTTTAGCTTGACAGATAGCGAACAGGCTCCTCCAATAAACATCCAGGAAGCAAATCTTGCAGTTTGAGATGTTTACTAAAAGAAGCACTGTGAAACTGAACATATAATACATATTACAACTCAAACAATACACAATAAATACTTTGCACTTACAAGCAGTTAAATTAACTAGGGACTAGCAGGTTGCTAATATAACATTGTAAATCCTATTGGCGCGCTAGCGCGATTAGCATTTCAGTGTTAATATTACCTTTTTCACAAATCACGGACCACTTAACAGCTTATCAGGTAAGTAATTATACCATTTTAGATGGTAGACATAGCACTTTATCTTGAACTGTTGGTCTGTTTATTTTTGGCCAGGGATACTTGGGGGATTTTTTGACTGAAATGGGATTATTTGGTTTTTGATACACAATGTTTGAAAAATAAGAGCAGTTGTCAATGAGTACTTTGGCATTTTTGGTCAGAATTTCCAGTGTTCTGAAAATAGTTTGCTCTGTGTTTTCTGCACTCATCTATTGGTATGTGTAGTAGACTGATGGGAAAATAAACAAGATTTTGAAGTTTAAGCTTATGTATATTGATTCATTCATCAACCAAACTTAAATTTGTTATTTCTTATGTCAAATATTGAAATGTGATTAAAATGTGATTAATTAGAAGCTTTGTAATTTAATTAATCGAAATTAATTAAGATTATTTTGTTTAATCAAGTCCCACCCCTAAAATAAATATCACCATCATAAATTTCCTTGAAATATTGTGATATAATTTTGAGGCTCTCGCCCACCCCTACACAGAAACAAGCATAATTCCATGCAATAAATCACATATGATACTTGTATCATATACTTGCAGGCAAGAGTCTAGACTGCTGGAGTGTCTACAACCTGTACACCAAAGGCCAGTGCCTGCCTTAAAGACTAGCTGATCATCAGCAAAACAGCCTCACACTGCACTCCAAAATCAATCTGAATAACAACATAATTAATGCATTCAAAGTTAATGACAGCTTAAGACAAATGCTCAACTTACCCTGTAGGAACAACTGCTCTGTTTAAACAGTGGTTCTAACAGATCCGACGGGCTGGGTCCACTGTACTCCTTTTCCTCATTCTGAGGAGAGAAGGTGTAGCCAGAGCAAGAAAAAAGGGTTCAATGTCGACTTACAAAACCAAAAATACAGGGCATTTATTTCTTACTCATCTACTGGTCTGTCATGACATGTATTTGACAACCTTTCATCACAGGTGTCAAGAAGCAACGTGATAATTTTGTGTTGTGGAACAAAAACTCACCTCATCAGCATCGGATAAGGAAGGCAGCAGACATTTATATCGCTCCTTGTCAGGGGTAGTCATAATAAGAAAGTCATCTTCTTTGTACAGTGCGCCCGAGGTTGGCTGCAAAAACAGGCAAATTTCATCACCGTAGCTAAACAACTAGAGGCACTTTAATTTCACACACAGTATCCATTATATTAGGGATCCTGAATTACTGACAAGTGCATAACATGGATTTAAAAAACATATTTTCGCGGAATCGAAAGCAATAATTGCTCTAAGTAATGGCATACTAAAACAAAAACGAAACATTCATTTGAAACGCGCAATCACAGACCTAATCGTATATTCATAAAATATGCTTATGTACAATGCGACAACAGAAAATCCGTTCACCACCTTGAACGTTCACGTGTATTTTTTTTTTCCATTTTGCTGCAAGTGTAGTCATGCGGACTTAACGGTCAGTCATGCATATACACATATTCTTTTACCAGTGCGAAATCGGCCCCAGGCCAATTGATTTTGAACGGGATTTCATCCGTAAAAAGAGACGATGCCGCTTTGCCCGCCGCAACATTGCGAAGCACCTCCAGCGCCGCTAAAAATGTCACCAATATTGTATCCAAGTACATTCCCCTCCCCGCCTGGGCAAGCCAGTCGCCTGCTCCTACGCCGCTGACTGATTGCTATCCTCCGCAAAGGACGGCGATCAGACTATTTGCCACCTCAGTTTCGGAGGCGTTGCAACTTCTGAACCAGCTGGCTACCGTTCATTAGCCATCTTACAAACAGGAAGTGGTGCGGTAACTGCCACGTCCACTTCCGGTACACACAGCTGTCAAGTAGACCCAACATCCGGGTTACGGACTCTGCGTGCTATCAGGCCTTGGCATTCATACGACCTTTCCGGTTGTTGTGCGTAGTGTACCACGGTATCTTATGGAAAACCTTGTTGTGGTTTATAAAAAAATAAAATAAAAGGAAACCACACGTACACGTGTTTCTGGAATTGGATAATTTATTTAACCAAGTCAAACACTTCACTTCGCGTTAATTACCAACTTTAACGACCTAAAACATAACACACGTGCAAATATATGCGTGTCGGGTGGTTTGTGTCATTAAGATATACGGGGGAAGGTATTTTTATTATTATTATTCATTATGGAATATTAAGCTGCTGTTTTTCAAAACGTCAATGCTTAAGTTACATTCACTTTGACATAAAGACAATATTCACCTCAAGTATTTCGAACAAAAGAATACACGATGTATGGAACATGCCATACTAGATTATGGGCCTCGGCATATCCAAGTGCTAATATTAAGTGGTAGCAAAAAATATAGGAAACTGCCAGCTGACTTCTAACAAATCTTGATGCTAGCAACTTGACAGGGTGTGCTTTCCATAACAGATTCTGCATTTATATGACATCCACATTAGCAGTAATAAAGTTCTAAATACAGTTTTAAATAAATTTTGTAATAAGTGTTGCTTCACACCTCCATGCCTCTATGCCGACTGAATAGTCGCTCAAATCCCACCAACCTGTGTGTACAGGTTTCCTCTGACAGTCCAAAGACATGCAGTTAAGCTATTTGGTCTTTCTGCGTTATTCATGGGCTGTGTCCTTTGAAGGTTTATGTAATGAAACTTGGGATCTTGACTAAAGAATAACATTTCTTGGCTGTATTTGAGGGAGATGGGACAGCCTTGGGTGCAAAGTTCAGATATCTGGGAGGGCCTCAGAGTACAACCGCTGCTTCTCCATGTCGAAAGGAGCCAGTTGAAGTGGTTTGGTCATCTGGTGCGGATGCCACCTGAGCGGCTACCCAGAGAGGTTTTCTGTGCATGTCCTACAGGGAGGAGGCCCAGGACACGCTGGAGGGATTATATCTCTCGGCTGGCCTGGGAACGCCTCGGCGTAGAGCTGGTAGAGTTAGCTGGAGATAGGGAGGTCTGGGTATCTCTCCTGAAGCTGCTACCCCCACGACCTGAACCTCGGACAATCGGCAGATAATGGATGGATGGATGGGACAGCCTTACTGCGCTGCTGTGACACATACTGTCTTCAAATGCAGTTTTAGAAAGATGCACTCCCTGAATTCAGACACAGCCATAGTGTATAACTGTGTATGTACCCTACAACAGACCAGCATCCCATCCAAGGTGTACCTCAGCCTTGTGCCTTATGCTGCCTGAGACCCAACCCTGGCCTGGATAGGGTTAGAAGATGGCTAGAAGATGGCACATTTCTAATAAATGTGAGTTTTATCTGAAAGATTAGTCCTCCAGTTTGGTCTTTCAGGAATGTCAAGAAATTTAGTTGCAATAACTCCAATCTGGAGGTGTAGCCATTTCTCACAAATAACAATATTTAGCATTTAAACTATGTTGCAATTAAAACCTGTTGTTAGTATTTCATTATAACTTTCGGTGTGAATAAAATCAAAGAACCACTGAGTCAAACAATTTTCAAATAGTTGTAAAAATCTTAAACATGATTCACAGGTTATATGTAGTCCTAGATCTGTCCCTGAGATCACCCCTGCAATCCAATATAATAGATGTCCTTTTCTAAGCCAGTCAAATCTGAGACAGAAATAAAGCAGAAGACAGCTAAAAATGTGGCTCTACAGTTGGCCTACTTCAGACCTATTTAGACTGGTCTAAGGCCTGTGCTTTTTGGAGTAGCTCTTTCACGATTCGCTCCAGGGAGAAGAGGTGTTCGTCTGAGTCTTCGGGTAGCAGGTTCCGAATGGCATCGGCAAGCTCAAACAGGTACTCCGTGTTATGGCCACTGGGTCCCACAGAACTGAGGATCTGATGGGCAATGTTTTCCAAGGGAGCAGGACCCAGGTAGTTAGGGTTGTCACATGTCCCAATGTAGATTAGAGTTTCACACGGCTCCCTCTGGGGCTCTTTGTCATAAAAGATTGCACTAATCACCATGTAGCCTCCCTTTTCTCTATAGTCCAGGAAGTCCTTGACTTCTTGTTCTTTCCCTGAGGGCAATTTGTAAGCAACGCCCCACACGCAGCCCTACATATGGAGGCAAAAGTAACAGAAGGTCAGTTACGCAGCATATATTCCAGAAAAAAAAATCTAAGAAAGCATAATTTTCCATTCCATTTTTAAGTTGTACTGGCTGCCCAATGTCGGCAAAAGGACTTCCTAAAACACAAAGAACTTGTCTTTTATCTACATAGCCTTTTTGATTTGTTTGACTCCAGCCAATCATCTAGCAGTCCCATTTTCTAATCATCGCACAGAATTCTTAATTATCCTAAGCTTATATTGTTACTATAACACAGGTACAAAAAAGAACCAAACTAGATAGAGAAGTATTATAACCACGGAATACAGGACTATAAATGAATTAATTATATTGCATTAAAATTATGATACATATTGAAATTTGTGGTTAATCACTGTACAATATAGTCGTATCCTTGACAACTGGCCCTGGGTCATTTTCATAATCTAATTCAGAACCAGTTAATAAGAGAACAAAATGAATAGGGGCAGCTAAATAAACTGGTTATTTACATCATTTACCTTAATTGTGTCGTGAAATAAAGGCAGTACAGAAATAGTACACAGCCTTTTAAAGCCTTACCTCAGGGTTTTCTACCAAGGTGACTACTCTGCCAGGCTATGGATAAGAGAAAGTTAAAGTTAAAATGGCAAATAATAATCAATATACGGGGAATTCTCGTCTATTTATTACGAGAGAATGAGAAGCAATGTACACATTTACATGATGAAGTACAGTACAGAGTGCAGTTTAAATATGGGTATACGAATCACGAACTACTGTCGAGTAAAGTATAGTTTCCTCTAATGCAGATGGATATGCTGATTGATCAGCGTCAGTTGGACATACATTTTTGTATTTACTGCCTACTTTACCTTTCCAGGTACCCCGCGATGGTCAGTACTGCCTTGCCAAAATCTGCGACTAAATCCCCTTATATAACCGATTCGCTTCTCCTCGTAAGGAAAGTCAACTTTCCAAATCAAAGACCCGTATCCAAAAACCCACATTTCGTGAGAAATCCAGACGATAAGCTGATACAGTGACTACGAACTACGTTGGAAAACGAATGCCTTCTTGGCTGAACCTGTCACAATAGACTGACATACTGCAATTATATCTAGCTCAAGCCACAAACGCTTCCTCCCGGAAATAGAATTCAGCGAATAGTGACCTTGAATGGCAGTAAAATTAACCAATCTGAGGTGAGAGGGGGCGTTCCTTTAGGGAACCTATTTACCTGTAATAACTCCGAGGTATTAGGTGTTACTCCATAAAAAACTCTAACTAGCTTGTGCGACGATGTACTACCTGTGTCTTCCATTTATTGTTTGCGTTTCGGATAAGCTGGTTAGTTAATGTATACTCCTCACAAAACAAGTTGTGTAATTTTGTGCCTGTTGTGGCATTTGGCTAGTTTCAGTTGAGCGCCCTCGGCGTTATTGTAATGAAATTTAGAGCCATTATTTTAGATTATAACTTATAATTATATTGCGTTTTCATGATGTTTACGGCGTATAGACAGTTAGGTTAAATATCTACCGTCACAGGTGACACCCAAAGACGAACTTTAAATGGTAGCCTATATACTTGAAAACATTGCTCAGAATGTAGTATAATGTATTTTATGTACGTGAATCAATAAGTATCACTTTGCATTTAATATAACAACTACTTACTATTACATTTGTTTATAAACATTAATAATTGTGATATCATATAAACACGGATTTTACGCACTTCTGTTTGCACATTCGGTTACATATTACACATACTTTTCTATCAGTCACGACTTGTGTCACTCCATTTGTAATTAATATAGCAATAGAATATTGTGTACTAGACAGTGTGTTGCCAAGGTAACGAGGGGGTGTAGCTCCCAACGTGCATGGACCCAAAAGGGGAACGGCAATACCTAAATGGCTAAATTCCACAGCCTGGGACTTAAGATATTTCAATTTATATATGTGCTATACCTCGAGATGGTGTACTCATATCTCAAAATGTGAATCTAAATTGCTTTAGATTAAGTTATGTATGTGTCACTTTATTAAATTTCTATAATAAAAAAAATATGTAATTTTGAATGTAATTTATGTAATGACCAGTCGGGAAGGGTGTTTAGTGTGGTTCTTGCTTACTTGCTACAGTGCATTGATGCATTAAAATTACTTCTAAAACGCGCGATACAGTAGTGATCTATGGCTCAGTGGATTATTAGGATGCCGTGCCGCTAACTGGAAGGTCACTTTTTCAAATCCTTGAGTCGGAAGAACAATTTCTTTGGGTCCTGAGCAAAGTCTTTGGGTCCTGAGCAAGGTCCTCACCCCCGACTGGGACTGGCTACGGCTCGCTTTCAATTGTGTATCACTTCCAATAAAAACATCGTCTGTGTAGCACTATTGTCTGGCATCTCTGGAACCAGGGATCGAGTGTCTGGCCTGATTTCTGCGTGTGTGGAGTCTGCATGTTCTCCCCGTGTCTTTGTGGGATTTTCCCCCTCAGTCCAGAAACAAGCTCAGTTCAGGCGAATCTGAGTTACCAAACTACCCATAGGTAATCTTGCACAGGTATGAGAGCTGAGTGGCTGACACTATGGTAAAGCACGTCAGTCGCTTTTGACACTTTTAACGCTGCATGAAGTTGACTTGTGTGATGGTGAGTGATGTCCATATTTTTAGAGCACTGTTCAAAGAATAAACAAATTCATAGTGAAGATCTGCCATTTAAATTTGCGTAATTTTAACTCTGACTCCTCCCTATAGTCCCCAGGGTTACCCCTTTTCCCTTTTCCTGTCTAATAATCACTTGGCATATCCTGATGTATCCCGTGACCCTAGCAAGACTGAGTAGTCAGAAGCGGATGGATGTCCCTTATGTAAATTCACCATTGATCAACATTTTATACAAGCTCCTAACAAGTAAACGTTTGATTCTGGAGCTCTGTACATGTCGGCAAAGACGAAAATAGCCACTAGGTGTCAATGCTGTGCATGTGACATAAGATCCTTCTGTCCTGCCAGTAGAAATCTGTGCAATCGAAGGTAGACGACTGTTGAAATCACCTCGAGCTTAGACATCTGTATCGTTTCGTGCTTGATTATATATTAATTTGAACATAATTTTGTTATCTAATTTGATTAATATGAATATATTGTCACCATTTATTCAGTTCTGCATAGGAGGAGCCATATGTCATAGTGCGAAAACTGCTGATGCAGTAAATAAGCAAATTAAGCTGAGAAATGAAATGACCCTCCTCCCCTGTTTATAGTGAGCAGATGTTGCCGTATTTTGCATGGAAAGACAAACTCATGATGCCGTACTTTCTCCTCCGGCGTGGGAAAACGAATGTGTTGTCTGGAAAATTTTTACTCTTGAATATTTTACAAAAGAGCCACTTATGTGTGGTATATGTAAATAAGTTTTATATATGTAAATGAGTAGTGGGTTTCAGTTATGAAATTGCTTGATAAAGCAGCTGGAACTGTGAGCGAGTGGGACGTGTGGCCTTGTGAAGTTTCACCTTTTTACATAAATTTGGTTGGTGAATTATATTGCATAGTCACTGACACCGTGTTTCTGTGAAGAGCAAGGAAGCTGTTATTATTGTATAGAAGTTATGGAGGAGAAAATGTAATGAAATATGAATAAGCATGTTGTCATGATTTTAGATGGATGCAAGGAAGCACAATATAGTTTGCTAGTGCAGTCTTTTTAAATCATTCTGTTAGCATGCTAAATCAGGCAGTAGTCTATGCTAAAGTAAATCACTAAATTAGGGGCTTGTGGGAACTGCCTGCCAATTGTGCAAAATGCTAGGTGGGTTATAGCTTGCAGAACAGCAGAGAGTTACTTCCAGGCTTCTTTTTTCATTATTATTTATGAAGGTTGAAAAAAAAACTTTGGTTACATTTCCATAGTACTTAGATACATTTTTATCTAAGAAAATTCATTTAAATTCTTTTTTACCAATGCTAAGACTTATTATAAGCAAATGTGTACAAATTTATATTCAAGTCAAGGTGCTGCTCTTTGAACAAAAATAATTAAGAGGCATAACGTGGATTTAGGATTAAGCTAAAACTTTCTGACACACTTAGTGATGACTAATTTGAAAATGCAGTGTAGTTGTTTGACTACGGCCCTTTGACAAGCAGGATTAAACTGCTAACTGCAGATATGTCTCATTTTACTAGAAAACACATGAATGGCAAATACACACACACAGATGAACACACACACACACACACACACACACACACACACATAATGAGAATACAAAACCTTGCAGCACACAAACTGAACATAAACACTGTTTTTTTTTTTTAACATACAGTTTGGAATACATGGACCCCACCGTCATTGTATTTTTTGACCACTTACACGGTACAGTGTCATGAGAAGCCTGGAGCCTATGGCAGGAAGTACAGGGCACAAGATAGGGGGCATCCTGTAAGGGATGCCAGTCTAACACAGGGTGCAAGCACACAGGCAATTACACAGACAGTATATCTAGCCAGAACAATCTGTACATGCCTATTGTGTAGTAGATTGTATGGATAATTCATGGGTGATATATCTGATTCTTTTGGAAGCGTGCACAGGGAGATGCTCTGCATCATTGAATGCAATGTTAAGGATCGCCCAATTTCACCTCACCATGCCTGTGATGGCAGTGTTTCACATAGGAAAAGAGACATACCAGGGTCTGTGCTGAAAGGCCATTCTCAGCGAAGTCCATAAAAGGAAGGATTTAGAAGGGAGATGGAGTTTGTCCAGCTGGTCCCTGTTTGTGGTGATGCCATCAGCAGCGGTGAAAAATTCTTGGGGGATGGAGATTTGAGAGCTGGCTTTTTCCATGATCAGTATTCCGTTTGCCTAAAGTAAAACCCTCTGCGTTTACTTTCACTGGATAATATTCCAATGCCATTCCTCCCATCCTTCCTGCTGCATTTTGTATTCCGCTCCTATTCCGTAGCACAAATGTTTTAATGGGATATGTGGGAGAAGTCGAAAGGTTCCGTGCCGCAGGAAACTGAGGTCACTGAGGTCTTTTAAACCAAGAGTGCAGAATTCGAGCCATTCGTCAGACTATCATCAATCTGACAGCGTTCTAGCATTGGCCAGTTGTTATCTGCTGTTTTGCATATTAAGACTGTCACAGGTTTTTCTAACTATATCCTGATAGGTATCATGTTGAGGGGCAATAACTGTCACATAGGCAGGACAAAAGTATAAGCAAACCAAGGCCCTATAGGAAAGCTAAACTAAATAGGGACACACAGGATGTCAAATACTGTATATTGTGAAAACAAGGGGAAAAAAACTAAATTAAGCCAGTAATTTCACAGACCAGACGGGGAGTATGTATGCCTCAGGTCCCCAAAACCTCCTTGATCTGCCCTACTGACCCTATTTATCCTTAGCCTGGTGCCCCATCCGGTAAGTACCAGCTGAGTTTCATTAACAAGGCCTCAGTGACTGGCGATCAGTTCCCCTGGTAATGCATGAGATCTCCCAACCTGAGCCGATGGTGCTGCTCTGCTTCCCTCCAGTTCAAATATAATGACATCGCACCCCATGTTAAAAATAGCTTGTTGAAGCAGCAGTTCTTAAAAAAATGAGCCAAAGCCTGTCACTATTTTTTATTCTTTTTTATTCTATTTTATTTATCTGTTATATTGTCATGGCACGTACTCAACAGTTTGCCCGTGGCTGTTTTGCCTGGATCCTGCATTATTTATGGGAACTAGTGAAAAGAGACACACCTTAATACATAACAGGGAGCTAAGTAAGTGCTCATTGACACCCCCTGTTGGCCTGTGAAGTGATTACAACAGCAGAGGATGGCGGTTTCATAGCCAGTTCACTCTGTAATAGAGCTGATGATCTCTGCTCCGGTTCGGGCTTGATTTCTATCATTTTACACGGGCTCGGGCCGGGCTCGGGCTTGCGCAGTAAATGAGTGGTCAGGTG
>JAODKE010000068.1:20046089-20072651 GCA_026779605.1 Mormyrus hasselquistii
TTCGGGCTTTTAAAAAGCTGTCAATCAATATGTACTTGTCGGGCTCGGGCCGAATTCTGTCGGGTTCGGGCCTTGTCTGGCCTAACTTTTAAGGCCCGATTACAGCTCTACTCTGTAACACACCTGTGAAGCAAGATGATATATGGGAAGTGTAACCTGGTGGGAGCCAGTATAAAAGTGTCTTGAGATGGAGTATTCGAAAAAGGCTTTTATTTTTTTGTGTTTAAAATTGCTGCCATGCTCTCCGGAGAAACACTTTGTACTTTGTGATCTAAATAACACTAATGACTGCTTACTCCTTGTAATGATTAATTTAACCATTATGCAGCAATGCGAAACATCCATTTTTATATCCGTACAGCAGACATCATCTAAACACCTAAACACACTTTGATCCATAGCATATTAACATATGTAAGACATTAATGGTTACAGTTAAATGTGTGGATTTGCTGCGTGTGCATGTGTGCGCATGTTTGCTATGTGTGTTATTTAGTCACACAAACACACACATAAATGCTTAGGGGCAGAGAGAGGTACATTTCACACATGATGTATAAAGAGCACATCCATTCAGTCTCCAGGTGTGGCTCATCAGGTTAGGCTTATGATCGGACGGCTGCCGGTTCGAGCCCCAGCCTCAGGAACATTGTTACGCCTCATCTGGGTCCTTAACACACCACAACGCTCCAGGGGCATCAGACGGCCTGACCCTGCACTCAGACCTCGAGCTACACTCCCAGCTGTTTTTGTGTGTGTGTCTCAAAAGAGAGCATAATGACACGTTGAAAAGAAGCATTCCAATGTACTTGTGCAAATGGCAAATAAAGCATAATTTCTAATGTCAATGAAGCATTAGACTCATTCTTCAAAAGAAGCAAGACACTCCAGAAAGAAACAGATGCTTTTATACCATATACTGTAAACCCATCAAATGCTCATACGTTTTTTAAGGCTTATTTTTTCGCATTAAAATAAATAACATTAAATCCATGTTACTTAATGTAACAGTCATGATCCCTTTAGAATGCCTGGATGTCATGGTGACAATGAGTAAGGCTTCGGCAACCATTATCTCGCTTAAATTGTGCACATGTACTCACCCACGCAGAAATAAACGAACCAGGTATGTATAAAATTGTGTTTTTCTGATAAGGACTGTGTTCTCACGTCATTAGCAGCCTTTTTGAAGGAGGAGCAGTCAGCCCAATTTTCCATCGTTTTCTGGGAAGGAAGTCAGGCAGGGCGAGAACTCCAGGCTAGCGCAAAGCCACATGGTGGAGCTGTCGGCATTTCCGACGATGCAGCGGTGGCGCGCGGGAGGAAGCTTGCGCAAGGTTAGGGAGAGAATCGGAGAGTGAGGGAATAGAGGAGAGTGATCTCAGCAAAGATTTGGGGAAAGGGGGGAAGATCAGGAGAGAATGCAATGTGTGGAAGGGCAGCCAGTGAGGCAAAGGAAGGCACTATGAGAGAGGAGACTTCTCTCTTTATCTTTCCTGCATTATAAATACTCCCCCTCAACACGGACATGCACCCTATACGTCTCTGGTTTGAGGCGCGCCCGCCTCTGCAGCTGCTTCAATCGATCGCGCGCGTGTGTGCGCAGTGTGTGCGCAGTGTGTGCGCGTGTGTGCTGGCTCTCTTTCTGTGTGTATGGCAGTCATTAAGACACATGAGTTTGGGATTTCAGCCCCTTTCCACATCAGTCTTTGTTATTAACACACTTCCACTCTGCCCATGCTAATGGCCTTGTTCCAGTAATTGCTACATTTGTACTCTGCTGATAGTATTATGTTTTGATTCCCTGTCGATACAAACAGTCTCTCGTAACCACATTAAATTTATATTCATTGCACAAAAATTGAGTCTTCGTCCTCCTCACCAGCGTTGTACCTGACAAAGGCATCAACATTTAGATTTAATTTGTGAGAAAAATATTAAATTATATTTCACTCTGGATATTGAAAGCTAAATCACCAATTTTGCTGATAACGGTTTAAATGCTTCATTAGCAATTTAGGAAAAGTTTCCATCTGGCTCGTTTAGGGTCCAGTTCATATCCATTTACCATAAAACATAACTAAGTGTTAAGATATTGCGTGTCTGTACACAAACCTTTATACGCAAACCTTAGATTTTAGAAAGGCTGAAGTTTATTTAGCTGCAGTTATTTCTTTTATAAACAAGCATCACCCGCTCACACCTTCACTTACAGACATATATGCCTGGCAGAGGCACCGCAGTCTTTCCAGCCTGGGATTAAAGGGAGAGAGTCGTAGCAGAAGCAGAGAAAGGCAGCAGAGAGAGACGCTGTCTTCAGCATTACTCCTGGGGCTACAGTGACAAATCGTTCATTCTGGAAATGGATCTCTTGGGCTCAAATAGTAAAACCGGGCTCGTATTATGGCGAGAAGCAAACAGGCCAAACGGAGAGGCACTCTATTGCATGGTTGCTTGGGGGAGGGTTACATTACCCAGCATGCACTAAGATTACGTGGATATGCACCTGTCAGTTTCACAGGGCTTGATTTATCCAATGATTGATCTTTGCGATTTCAAGCAGAGTCACACAGAAACGTCTCTATAACAGTCATATGGAACGAGATTAAATGATGTTTGAAAATTCATCCTTTTATCACAGGCAAAGTGTGTGCTTTTCAAGATGGTGCCTTAGAACTGTGTTGATGAATCCGACGACAAGCTTGCTGTCAAAGGTTGTGCCCCGAAAACAACAATAGACTTGATTTGTATGAGAAAAGAAAAAGATGAGAGATCGGTTTAACGAGAAAATCTGTCAGTTAATCCAAGTGTGTAAAAGCTCCTTCAAATTGCTCTGGATGCATTCCAGAAAGCGCCTGTGATCTGCGTGCTGATCAGTTATGGATTTTTGAGAGGGCGTTGACTTCGGATGCCATTCAGCCGATTCAGGTAGTGTCAGGGCAACCTTTTGCAAGGGGTCCTTTTCTGATACGGTTGATGGAATGACTCCTGGCCTTTCAGCAGCAGACAGTTTGACCCTTGTAAGCCTCTTCTCAACTTTAGCATAACGGTACTTCAGATGCTTTGTTTTCTTGATGAATAATTAGCTGTCTCACATAAGCTGCACGGTCCTCCTTCTTCCTGCTATGCAGCCAGGATATTTATGGAGGGGGCTTCTGATTGGTGATGAAAAGCGCGGCTCGACGGGACAACAAAGACGCCTGTCACAGTGAGGCGGTGAGGAGGATTTGGGGATGGGGGTGGGGGGTGTGGTGGGGCTTTGCTATTGCGTCAGTCCGCCAGCAAGGCCATTGCCAAGGGTATTTGTCGCTTTGAGCGTCAGGCAGTGAGAGGGATTTGAGGTGCTGCGTCTACTGGAAGGAGCCCCGGAGAGATGGGAGAGCACACAGTAAATCTCAATAAATCGTCAGAATGATGGGTCAGTCCAGGCCTCACAGCCCCTTACCCTGTTGTCTGTGTTTTCCTCTTTCCTCTTTTTCATCTCATCCAAACAAAAGCGGGCCCCTGTTTACTCGCTATAGCTTGGTAGCTACCGACTGCTCTGTAGGAAAGCATCAGACTGTCTTTATCTTCATATTCTGCTTTTACCAGTCCTGTACCGGATTGCAGTGTCACTGCATGGAATAGGTGTGCGCACAGCATGTGAGAGATGAGCATGTGCTGTGTGACTGTGTATTTATGAACAATACGCACGTGTTGGTGTACTGCATCGCCCTGTTTGGAGATGTACACATATGTTCCAGAGAATTGTGCCTTATTCAATGTGTGGCAATCCTTAGCCTTAGTTGCCTTCAATCAGAGGTGGAAAGTTCAGGCCAGAAAGTAAAAATCCAGACCAAAGTTTTATTTCAACCAGTTGAGTACTCTGTGACTGTGACTCTTTATACTCAACTGGTTGGTTAAAACAAAATCTTGGTCTCGATTTGTTCTTTCTGGACCTGAACTGTCCACCTCCGCAAGCAGTTAATGGTATTTAAACAAACAGCCATGTCTTATCATCATTCTAATTCCCTGTACACTTTCATTATAGACATCTGAGAATACATGCTCTAATGCAATCCCAAGGTGGTGGTAATATCCAGTCGTAAAATTTCATTGGCTTTCAGTGTTTTGTAGTATATTTTATATGCAATTAGCATTTCTTGATTAACAGTATTATGTTGCTGCTGTTGATGTTTGAAACGGCCTCAATGCATTATGCTCCAAAGTATCTCCTACTGGCCCAAGGAGGAGTGAAGCTGAGACTCTCCTGTAGCTAAACAAATATGGCTGAAATGTGTTTGGGTACTGAGGAGGGTGCATAAGCCACATATCACCCATGCCAGAGAAGTAGAATACATACCAGGTCAGGGAGGGGGCATTGGATGATTTTCACCATTCCATTTCAGATATAGTATTTTATATTTTGAAGGCCTCTGTAGTAAGTTTTTATAACCTTATGTGTTGTACAGTATGATATCTTCTTGTTGTATTGTACAAATGCAATAGGTAGGTAGACATGCTTGTTTTGAAAGGATCTGACTGTGACCCTATGTGGGACAAAGAGAGTGGCCGTACTGCTTAGCACAGTGACTCTATGTGGGACAAAGGGGGTGGCCGTACTGCTTAGCACAGTGACCCTATGTGAGATAAAGGGAGTGGCCGTACTGCTTAGCACAGTGACCCTATGTGGGACAAAGGGGGTGGCCGTACTGCTTAGCACAGTGACCCTAGGTGGGATAAAGTGGGTGGCCATACTGCTTAGCACAGTGAACCTAGGTGGGATAAAGGGGGTGGCCATACTGCTTAGCGCAGTGACCCTATGTGGGACAAAGGGGGTGGTCCTACTGCTTAGCACAGTGACCCTATGTGGGACAAAAGGGGTGGCCGTACTGCTTAGCACAGTGACCCTATGTGGGATAAAGGGGGTGGCCCTACTGCTTAGCACAGTGACCCTATGTGGGACAAAGGGGGTGGCTGTACTGCTTAGCACAGTGACCCTATGTGGGATAAAGGGGGTGGCCCTACTGCTTAGCAAAGTGACCCTATGTGGGACAAAGGGGGTGGCTGTACTGCTTAGCACAGTGACCCTATGTGGGACAAAGGGAGTGGCCGTACTGCTTAGCACAGTGACCCTAGGTGGGATAAAGGGGGTGGACCTACTGCTTAGCACCTTTTTTACAGTGAGAGCTACTTTTAGAAAATACGGTGGCGAGGTCCTGAGAGAAGATGGATGGGCCAATAGGAGTCACAGAGCGACATGCATGGGGACACCAGCTCGTAAATAAAAATCCAAAATTCTATCCATCCATTTTCTGTAACCGCTTGTCCTTTTCAGGGTCATAGGGGGTCCAGAGCCAATCCCAGAGGCTACAGGCACAGGGGGCGCCAACCCATCGCAAGGCACTCTCACACACAATTCTAAAAAGCCAAAATTTCTTCACATTTTTACTGATGTATTCCTTCCCAACCCACTGCATAACACACTTACATTTTTGCTGAGAAACACACAAAAGTTTCAAACAATAATGGTTGAAAGAGCAAGCCTAGCATTTATTTTGACCAGTTTAATATAAAAATCGTTTCATAGTGTTGCATTCCTCTTTTAACCTCTCAAGACTCTATCTGAATATAAGCATGGTTTTGATCCCAAATCTCTTCACATGCACTGATTATAGTGTACAGTTCCCTCTAACTGAGCACTTGGCTAGATTCAGAAAAGGGTAATTTGATGTGATTAACCTGGCTTTGTTTCACAAATTCAGATTTAGATAAGTCAGAAATGATTGCATACAGCAGATATCAATATAGGCTTCTAATGGCAGTGATGACTGTCAGACTACATAAGATTAAAGTTTTCATGATTCCATGTTGGTCTAGTTCCAACTGTTTCACTCACATTTGTTTGAATGACTATAATTATTTTTGTGGTTCTTTTCTGAGTTAGAGAGAACAGACACGGCCACAGTCTCATTTTTTCTCTAAATAAACTCAAGGTGGAAAAGTAGATATTCTGCAGTTCTCAGTGTTACTGCAAAAGATTTAATTGCATGAGTAAAATTGTTTGTTCAGCTCTTCATTATGTGACAGCTACGACGTAAATGAGGATCCTGTGATAACAATATAGATGAAAACATACAAGTAAAGATGAAAATATGCTCTTTGCTGACTGTGGTGTTATAATTAAACATTTTAACAAAAGGAATATCACAACAGACATTGTAATTCCAGTTCTTTGGGTCTCCAGAGTACCTTTGTGACGTCGTCCTTTTTCAAACACGTGATTGAGTTTCCATATTTTGCAAATGCCTGGCAATGAATCTAAGAATATTCTTTTGCTGTTCTCATTTGACTTCATAAAGTGCAAAAACCTTGCATTTTCCCAGAATGCAGATTAAATGTGGAATTCTGTTCCAGGCATTTTAAGCTTGAGGTACTGAGCACAGAGATTTTCAGGGTATGATTGAAAAGACTATAAAATGTGCCCATTGGTTCATTATATTTTTATACTTCCAAGTCTAACTTTGTACTACCTTCTCTTTTAAAAATCTCTTTGTAACTTTCTAATGTTCTAAAATGTTGTTGTTCTGAAAGCTTATTTTGGCACTCCATTTGTCCTTTCTTTCCCTGTGCAAATGTTCCTGACCTCCAGTGCACCATAAAAAAAGTCAATTCATTGCCTATAAGTCGTTTTTGTGCAACCTAGGGCAAGAGTTAAGGATTTGATCTATTGCATTCGATTTACTTTTGGGCGAACGTTCCCATCCAACGTGGCCCCAGAATGAGGAGAACTTTTTTTCTCCTCAGAGGCCTCTGAATTGTTCTCCTTTTCCAGTCTTTTGCAGGCAACTTCGTCATCTTCTCCTTGAAACTGCAAAGTTCTGTCTAATTAAAATGGGCGGTTTTTCAGCTCCTCACTCTGATCATGCATAGCTAATACCTGCTAATTAGTTGCCGGAGAGATATTGTGCGTATGCAGGACGTATATAGCAGCGCCCGGGCTCGCAGCACCTCCACAGAGCGCTCCTCGAAAGCAGATCTATTTATCTAATTGTGCACCTGAAAGAAGCCAGTGGCGACGGCTGTGTGAATACAGAGATGAAGCTGTAAGAAGGCTGTAGTGGATGATGTACTGGTTCTCAAATGGTCTCCTGTCCCTGCTAATATTAATGGCACAGACATAAAGAAACTTAAAGTAGGATAACTAGGGACTAATCAGTAAAAATATGACATATGAGTGATGTAGTTAGAGATATGTCTCCCGCTTGGTCCATATTCTCTTTCCTCTCTTGAGCCTTTGCCTCGGAGACGTCTCCGGAGAAGGCGGGTAGCCTCTGAGGTGACCCACTCGCGTTTGAATACATTAAAATCCAAGGCCCCCCTCTTCTGAAGTCTGCAGAGAAATAACTGATGCATCAAATGCATCTGCTAGTATTTGCTACCGCGTTAAACATCCAGGGATTGATAACTTGGATCTTCTTAATGCGCTTGTTTGTTTAGTGTGCAGACTCCATCCCTGTTTGTCTTCAGCCTACCTCTCGTGACACCAGATAACCCTGGCATTTATTTAAATGCCTCTTCACGTCCAGGATATTTTTTTTCCCCTTCAGAACTAGAATTTTTTTTTTTTATTAGAGTAGCCGCAAAATGAATGTAAAGCAGAAGGGGGTAAGCGATGGCTTCCTCCCCAGCCTGTCTTATCAGTACCACCAGTGTCCTGCTCTGTGAACACCAAAGAAGAAGTTCAGGGGAGTTTGTGCAAAGTAAGGGCTGATGGTCCTGGATTTCACACAGATGACCCCTCTCTCTTTCATTGTAAGGTATATAAATGCACTTTGATGTACTTATCTAAATAAATGAAAAGAGCTACATGAATAACTGAGCTACTGAATCACATCAATCAATGATCTGCAGACACTCAAAACCTAGTAGAGGGAATTTAAATGTTTCCTAGAAGGAACAAAAGGAATCCTTATATCTGTGACCAGTGTAGTGACTGAACAAAGGCTGTACGGCGAAGATTCTACTGAGGGCCAACAAGGGTCTTTGTGGCAATGTTACTGTGAGATCCATATCTGCATTCCATAGGAAATTTACATTTCTGTTACAGTGTCCTAAGCAGGTGCTCTGCTCTTAGAGACTTCTTAAAAATAAATTTGAATTAACTTTTTATAAACCATATTCATAAATCTTTGAATTAACTCTTTTTTTCACATAAGCACGTCTTTAGAAACATGCCTTGATAAGACTGACAGGAAATACACCAAATCACTGCTGGCATCCAGTCAATACCTCTATACAACCTAATTAATCAGAAGCTCTGCACAGAGTGAGTTCAGATCGTACCTCTCAGATCTGTCAGGTTAGCCACTAAAGCATGGATGCTGTCACGGTTGTGAGAAGCTGGGATGCGACAGGAGTCTTACGCTCAGTGAGGCAGGACAAAGAACGTTCCCTGTGTACTAAAATACCATTTAACATCTCTGGAAGCAAATGTTGAGCAAAAATCTGCCAGTGTTAAGCAAGCACTACTTCTAGCCACTTTGGATTAGGCACAATAGAGCCTCTTTTTGTCTTCTTCCCTTCCCTACTCTTTCATTTTTCTGCTACATTCACCCCTTTCTTCCGATGCACTCCATTATACAGATATGGACTCCCAGCTGCCCCCCCCCGCCAGCCCCATCCTATAATACTGACGTGCTATCTACAAAGCAGCAGCCAGCCGACAGCACACACCC
Source organism: Mormyrus hasselquistii (assembly GCA_026779605.1). NCBI lineage: Eukaryota > Metazoa > Chordata > Actinopteri > Osteoglossiformes > Mormyridae > Mormyrus > Mormyrus hasselquistii. Next base: position 20,054,807 of record JAODKE010000068.1, read on the forward strand.
ATAGCAGCCGAGCGTAAGATTGGGACCCTACCCTGACCATAGCTCCATGTTTCATCCTCCAGATATACCAGCTTATCAAGAAGCAGATTTCTTTACAAATCAGCAAATTACATAGAGCTATGGCCAGTAACCACAGCACAGCAGTCATTTACAGTGAGTGAGAGGACTCAGTGATATTTAAGTTGATTACAGGTTTTCTTAAGCTGAATAAGAAATGACTTACTGATGTAGCATTGACATATATTTAGGTAAGATTGCGGTGAAGCACTCATGCCTTTCAGATGACTGTATTCAGGAAGTCCCCCTTTGTTTTGACTGTGTTTAGTTCAAAGCCTGTCGATTAGCCAATGGAGCAGGAACTAACAGCGGCAAAACACAGCCATTTGACAAACCTTAAAATGGATATGAATCCAACATCCTGCTGCAGCCCAGGAATACGGGAGGCCTGCAAACGCAGCTTTCTTATAACACTGAAACTTATCTCAGTTTTTAGACACATGACATCATAGAGGAATGCAAAGAGGATAATGAGAGTTTCATTATTGCGAGGCATTTCCAGGCAATATAGTGTTTCAGGATATCATTACTGCTGGCTGTAAACTCCTTTTTCAGAGAGCTGACAGACCTCGACAGTAAACACCTTTTTTTCATGGATCTCAGGCATGGGTGAAGAGTAGGTCTGTGTGTGTGTGTGGTGCGGGAGTGTGTGAAGGTGATGAAAAGCAGGGCGGGGGAGGGGGTGGTGGTCCCTGAAGCATCCAGGTGAGCCTGTAAGGCTGACGGCTCGCTCTCTTTGCAGATGTCACAAGGCCAATATCCTGGAGCAGCCATCTGTCGGACTGTCCTGCCGGTTCAGGGCTGCTCCGCCCGGCGGGCCCCTTTGAGTGACGGGGTTCGTTCACTTGGGGCACGTGTGTCTCCCTCTCTCTCGCTCTCCCTCCCTCTCCTGTGCTCCTCTCTGTTCCTCCACCTGCTCGTGGTATCCGGGACAGCATGTGAAAAAGAGTGTCAGTCCGGTCCGTAAGCCCTGCCGGAGGCCCGAAGTGCCGATAATTAACCATGCGACACCATCTCGTTTCCTGTTTCCACTGATGGCCTTCACACCCTCTGGCCCTGGGGCTGCTGGGATGCAGAGACTCACTGCTGCCCAGGTGACCTTTGACCTCAGCCACCAGCATGCAGGGGCCCTGGTCTGTCCGGAAGTTTCCCTCCGGCCAACAGCACGGCCCACTTTCAGCTGATAGCTCCAGAGTTTTTTAAAGTAACCACTTAAGGCTGTCTGTGTTTCTCCAAGCGCCGGGGCAGTGCTGCGATAATTAAACACAAATGAGGGACTGTAGCTCAGCAGCCGTCAGGAGTGCCGGTTATGCCATGCAGTTTTAATTCTGGTGGAAAATATAGGCATCCGTGTCCGATGCCAGTGATGCTTTGCCTTTTCTGGGCCTGTAATGCGCTCAGTAATGAGAGTAGAGGCTAAGTCTCTGCAGTCCATGTAACATTTGGTTTAATTGATAGCTTGAGTATTCTGAACACCTGGACCAAGCTGGACAGAAGGGAGCAGGGCTGAGGGCCATTAGGGTGGACTGGGGGGAGGGGGAGCTCTCATGTATTGGAGGAGAATCTCATCCAGCAAGTCGGCAGCAGGGCTCATAAACAGCTCCGGGAGATGAGCTGACTGTCTGTGAGTAGCGTGGTGCGTACTGCAAGGCGCGAGGCCCTTTACAACTCCTGCACAGTGACTCGTAACTCAGTGCGCCAGGGGCTGCCTGACAGGGCCGTGTGCTGAGGGAGACAACATTTCCTCTCCTCTGTGCATCTTGGCATGTACGGGGGTGTATAGGACGTTCCCCAAAAGTGGGAAAGAAAGACATAAAAAAAATGGAAAGAATTGGTACGTCTTCTCAGGAAAGGAAACAGAAAGTGAAATATTACTTTCTCACGCTCAAGGAGGACAGTCTGCAGAATGCTAATACGGATTAAATAATACTGGTATGGCCGCACATGCTGTTGTGCTTTTGCATCGGAAAATAAAAACACTGTAATGGTCAGACTCCATTTATTTAGACTGCAGGTTTATTTAGAGGGAATATTGTGAGCAGCAAGCTTTGGAGGTGACTTCACAGAAGGACAAGGGTCCCATTAAATCCCAGATTGGGCCTTTGGGTACGACAGCACTTTGAGTCGTCACTGTGTGACAAGCAGACGCCGAGCTACGTCCCACTTTTTACATCCCCTTCCTTAATGAACTCTTGAAATTCCCTCGACGACTTGCCATTGTTTCAGGGACATGCAATCATGTCTGGACTTAATGGGTTAGGGGGGACAGACTATTACTTGAGACAGTCATTACAATCTCCCCACCTCTTATGCTGCATGTGATGTGATTTTATCCCTCTTTTACGAGCCTCTGTGTAGGGAACAAATAGAGTGATGCACGGTATCAATTGCGGGTCTGAGGAATAAGCTGAATGCATGTTGGGTAAAAACAGTTCTGCACTGCTGCTTTTAGGTTCTGAGCAGGAGGCACCAGAGAAGCTCATGTTATAAGATGATCAGTATTGCTGACCTGCTGCATAATTTAAACAGAAAGAGACGGAAAGCTTGGTGTAAGAATGAGAGCCACCATCAGGCCTCAAACACTGGAATTTCAGTGAATCTGTCCTGTGGAAACAATGGGGATACAGTGCCTGGCAGTGAGGTTATGTGTACAGCACATGCCTAAGGGTGATACTATTCAACAAGAAGGCCTGTCTTCACACAGTTTCATTGAAAGCCCTAAATATCATGGTGGGCTCTAGTGCTCAGAGTAAGAGCTATGTGAGCTGAAGTCAGATGATCTCTGGGCCTGTGATTTTTCAGTGTTTCAACCCAAGGTTAGCAATGGGGATAATAAGCCTTTAGAACAAAATATGAACCGAAGTTTATCAGGTTTGCCAACTTTGGTTAGCTGGCTAACATAAGATTTTCATTTCATGTCAAATCTCTGCACACATTTACATGTCTACAACAGTTTAATGACCTTGTAAATAGTCTGTAGAGTTTGCTACCCCAACACTTTTGATGTAGGCAATTTTAAGTTTCTAATGAAATAACATACATTTGCCGTAAGATTTCTTGCGTGAGTGCACGAGTCTGAAAGCGTGTCACTCCAGATGCGTGACAGTTGGCAACCCTAGTCTATAACCAAACCTCTGCAAGATGGGCCTTAATTTTAAACAAGGCCTGACCCATCCTTCTGTCTTCCAACTGCTTTATGAAGCACTGGGTCGTTGGATTAAGGCATAATGAAGAATAATAAATGATGATAAATAAAAATGCTTGGCATATATGAGCAGGATATTAAATCTGTAAAGTGAGACCAAGACGGAGTCAAATAGCAGGCCTTTTTTTCTCAGAGCATCCTTCACCATACAGTGAGTGTGTGTGTAACTTTGACCCGCTGAGACATGGACTCCACAAGGCCTCTGAAGGTGTTCTGTGGTATCTGGCACCAAAATGTTAGCAGCAAATCCTTCAACTTTTTGCAGGTTCTGAATAATGAATTCTGGGAACACTCTAAAAGACCTGCTGTTATGGAGATACGCTGACCCAGTCATCAAGCCATCACAATTTGGCCCTTGACAAGATGCTCAGATCTTTTCACTTGCCCATTTTTCCTGCTTTCAACACATCAACTTCAAGAACTGAATGTTCACTTGTGTAAGATTTAATGGCACCCTAGACAGGTGCCTTTGTAATCAGATAATCAATGTTTATCACTTCAGAACAGAAACACTATATGGATCCACATTTGGACACCTGGCCATTACACCTTGTGGTGGAAAACAGCCAAAGACAGGGTATGAAGGTTGCAAAGTTTTTAATAGGGTATTTGATGCATCAAATAAGCTAGGACACCATGCCCACATACAACAAGTGCCCAGAATTATTTTCTTGCGCAGCTCCCTTATACTTCTGCTTCATGTTTATCATTTTATGCGATAATAGCGAAGGTTCACAGTTAATGTCTTCTCCGTGTGCAGCCAAACAGAACCGGTCAGAACCAGTTCTGTAATTATCAATGTGTCCTTCCTCCTGGTCAGCTGTTAAGCAGCCCTCGCTTTTCACACAGACAAACAGTACTTTTTGATCATAGCAAATATTCTCTAAGTAAACACAAAATTTTACAGTACATATTAATGTACAATCTCCACTTCAATATATAGAATGTTTTATGACATCCCATTCTAAATTCATAGGCATCAATGAAGTTGGTCCCCCCTATGCAGCTATAACAGTCGAGGTCCAAAATGGCTACGCATTAAGAGTTCCCCTCACTGGAACTAAGGGGCCTAGCCCAACTCCTGAAAAACAACCCCATACCATTATCTCTCCTACAGCAAACTTTACAGTTGGAACAATGCAGTCAGGCAGGTAATGCTCCCCCGGCATCTGCCAAATACAGACTTGTCCATCAGATTGCTAGACAGAGAAGCGTGACTTGTCACTTCACAGAATATGTTTTCACTGCTCCGGTGTCCAGCGGCAGCGTGCTTTACATCACTCCATCTGACGCTTGGCCATGAACTTCCTGGCACACTGTTTTTGTGATGGGGTTACTGCCAGAGATAGTTTGGAACTCTACAGTTATTGAGTCAACAGAGCGTTGGTGACTTTTATGCACTATACACCTTGGCACTCAGTGACCCCACTCTGTTACTTCACGTGGTCGGCCACTTCATGGTTGACTTTCTGTTGTTCCTAAATGCTTCCACTTTGCAGTAATACCACACATTGCAGTAATACCACACGTTGCAGTAATACCTTTCACACTCACGGGAATATCTAGCACGGTATAAATTTCACAAACTGGCTTGGTGCAAAAGTGGCATCCTATGACAGTATCACACTCAATTTCACTGAGCTCTTCAGAACAACCCATTCTTTCACAAATGTTTGCAAACCTGTCTGCATTGTGCACCTGAATTAATGCAAAGACAAGAAGACAATAAATAAATAAATAAATAAATAAATAAATAATCAAATAAATAGAAAGATATGGTATGTCCAAACACAATACTGAAAAAGCCACTTACAAAGCTGCAGACCCTTGTTAAAAATTAGATGATTTGCAAAAATGTGAAATGTTCAGTCAACTCTCTCCATGGTGACCGTGGTGCTCTGGGGCGTCAAATTTCCAACAATTTGCAAAGTGAATTCTGCACTTCTGACGTTTTTATGACTAATGTGCTTTTGGTTGCAATGTCATAGGACATTCAGCATGACTAATAGTATGTTTACTTCCAGCCAACCGCTCTTTTCAGCATTTCTCAGTTTGACCCATATAAGGACAGGCAGAACATGACAGAGCCTCGGGATCCACGTGGCCGGGTATGTTCCCCTGATCCACCTCGGGTTCCATTAAACCCCAGTGAAGCGCACGGTCATCGGAGAGTGACACCGCTTTTGGTCCCTGGGTCCTGTAACGGCGTGCGGATGAGTGCTCACAGACACTGGGGTGAATAGCGCCATTGTGCGGCTTCAGAAAAGCTGTGGACAGGTCAGCATTTCTGTTGTTAAAGTATAATTGCACTTCATGTAACCCTAATGTGTAGAAAAAGGCTGAGCAGCTTTTGTTCCCGGGGCGGTGCGGACGGGCTGCTGGAGCGTGCGGCAGCCATCTCCGCCTCTCCTCCTGCCACCCTCCTCTAGCCTTGGAAATGGACCAGGTCCCGGCCGGACTTGCTGCCCCTACTGTCGGGAGAAGGAGCTGGACACCACACACACCAGCTGGCTCACCCACTCCCGGCGGCGCGCCTGCAGACAGCCCATTTTTATGTGACCCCGCTTCTGCCCTCCTGGTCACCTTATCACCCACACAAGAGGCAGGAATAAAGTACTTAGGTCAGGACAAGCAGACATGAACAGGGCCCTAGCGATGGCGGACAGGAATATGGACAGACAGTTAAAAGCCCGCTGATGAGAGCCGCGATTTATCGACACATACTTTCAGTTTCAATTCCGTCTCTCACGTCACAAGTCTTTAACCTGCCTTTCATGGATCAGCTTTTTCTCCTCGTTTTCTGAGCTGTGTGAAGTGCACATTCAACTAGCCGGTGAAGAGTTACTTTATTTTTATTGTCCAACAGAATTGAAATGTTTATTCTCATTTGTAGATAAAGCTAAAGTAATGATGTGGAAACAAACACACCACTTGCCAAAGGAAGCTCTCAGAAGCTTCTTTCTGGCTCAAATTTGATTGACGGGAGCTGCTGGGATGGTATAGGGACCATGTATCTCTCAAGAAACCCAGTTGGGTGACAAGATGCACCCAGCCCAGTTGATGCTATGAATGTGTCACCTGCAGATTCAGGTCAGTGACTAAATGTCTGCCCCTGTTCCACTGTGTCTCTAACCCCTTGGGATAAACTGCGGGGCCCTTGTGAAGTTGCCCCCCTGACCAGGGCCAACCAAACTGGTCACATCCGTTTGTGCCATGATTGTGACGGTTTGAACCATAAAATTATCATTTGTGCTTCTTCATTTTCTGAAATATAAAAGTTTGTTTACATGGTGACGTCACCAGCATGCAGTTGGCACCCCATTTGCATCTGATTTGAACCAAATAGATGTCAGTGTTTATGCCCTTTAAGCATGTTAAAAACTTTGTGCTGGTATTATTTCTGAGTTTTACTCTTGGTTTATGCAATGACATGATTGTTGTATAGTGGGCATCCTAATGTTTCTCAAATAAAATCTCCTGAAGGGGACTGCCTGTTGAGGAAACATACTGAAAAAAAAACTAGAGCTGCATAAACGAAAATTCTACTGGCACAAAGCAACACAAACGTGGCACAAACGACAAAGACCAGTTTGGGTAAAATCTGAAACATACAGGGGGGCAACTTTATGCCGATGGCAGTGTGTTTGCCTTGTCCCCATCAACAGTACCTAGTTGTGAAAGAAGGATGAAGGACCCAAAGGAAATGTTTGTCCGGTGTTCAAGGATACAGAGTGCAAGGGCAGGACATCAGTATTAATAATCAGTACAGAAAAGTCACCCTGAGGTTGTAATGCCCTCTGGCAGGTGACAGGAAATCAGCCTCCTCCCCCTACCTCCCATCACTATCAGCTTTGACCGGCACAGAATGATGCCCAGTTCAGCAGTCTACTACACAGCCATGTTTCTGAGTCCACTATGCCCAATCCCGCCCCCACTTCCTCACTCCGTTTTGGAAATGGTTTTGGATTTTGGAATTTTGGTTGGTGTCATTCTAATACATTGCTATCTTACTTAATTCTGCCTCAAATGACTGTTACTAGCGCTACCGTGTAGTTAAAAAAGCCCCCGAGGCACGTGTGAATGCTGTTGACATGCACGCAGATGGTATACATCAGGCCGGGGGAGATCCACAGATCTGCAGACGAAAGTCTGCGTTATTATGCTGTGCTGTGTGATATTAAAAACCAAGAAACACAACTGCGAGATGGACGAAATACTTTCCACAAAATTCTAACAATGGTTTCCGTGTCCATAACTAAATCCTAGGTCAAATACTCACTTTGGAGCAAGCTCTGTACAGCTCCTTGTTTTCCTATAAGACATTGAAGGATGTTTCATCCCTACTGCATGACTTATGGCAGGATGTAAATCTGTAGTCATGTGTGTGCTGTTGACTTTATCTGCTTGGAGAGGCCTGCTATACTCTTTCATTCTGCTCTGTCACAAATGACCGACCCCGTTCTCCTTACCTAATAGACTCTCAAATGCAGTAAGAGGATACTGTCCACAGCATGTCTACCCTTCGTGTCTAATTAATGTAGCCTTCAGCAATAGCCTTACTCACCCTACTCTTGTGTGTAGCAGAAGGAAAGGAAAATATTTCTCTGGATGTTTTTGACTTCTTGGTAGTAGGTATGGAATTGTTCTTCAGTTTTGTTTAAGAAATGGCAAAAAATTCCACACATGTAAGAACTCCTCCCTTCATGCATTAGCTCTGAATAAAGGTACTTTAGGTTAGATGTAATACCAAATGGGGTTTTTAAAGGATACTGGAAAAAGCTTATGAACGGTTGTTCTCATGGACGTCGACAGGGAAATGTTGGCTTAGAGAAAATCTGATGCGACTGGATAGCCATCGCTAGATGAGAGATTGACTAGATTTATGAGGCCATGTCTCATTTGCTGCTGATTTTCTCTGTACTCTTTTTGTTTTTCACATTTTCGGTGTGACTGTTGTGATTTTATACAGCGGGATTTAGAAGGGATTTGGTGAAAAAGACAGTAACAGATGACAGATGTCCAGGGCATATGGACAAAAAAAATATTTTACAAAGACAGAGAGACGAGTGAAATTACAGTTGAAAAAAAAAAAAAAAAAAAACAACAACCGGAGGAAAAAAAATAGATTTCCTGATTTCGATCTGAATGAGTATGCTTGATAGAGAAGCCCATTTTTAATGTTTAAAAGGGAATGGGGGGAAAAGAAATGGGTGCAGGAAATGAGTCTGACTTCAAGACGCCTCATGATAAATAAGTCCCACTTTAAATTGAGTTTCTCAACCATCACTAATGTTTGCTCCAATTTGCAGAAAATGTAGAGCAACCAGAGCATAAACATTTGTAATTGCAGAAATGGCCCTGTTCATGTTGAAAACAATTCCTGTTTCTTTCCCCATTTTCCCCCAGTAAGCGTTGTAAAATGCCTGTTCTTTTCTGTGTGAGATGGAGCCTTTGGCCCAATCGATTCCTGGTTGCTTACATAAGTACAAAGAGATTTTGAATTAATGCTGAGCAATACTAGTAATTGAAAACATTATATTTGAAGGTTTTCGTGCTTGTTTTGGCATGTTTCAGTTTACATACACTATTAGACATGGCTATGTGTAAAATGAACAACAACAACCTTCATCAGAACAAGTGATTTAAATCTTTAATTTGAATAGGCATAGACACACACACACACACACAGATATATATATATATATATATATATATGCGCATGATGAAAATAATGTTCTGCAGAACACTTTTCACCTTTCACTCTAGATGATAAAAGATTAATAATGTCTAAATGACAAAAGAACCCTACCAGTGTGTGTTTGAAAGATGTAACGCTTGGCACACATGACAGTAAAAGTGGAACATGCAGAATTAATGAGTTGCTAAGCAACCAGTCGACAAGGAGATGCCTGTCGTTCTTTTAATTGACTAAACGTCCAAGTAAAACACAGGATGATTGATTACTGGCTTTGGAGCACACTGAGACCAATGACAACAGATACAACAGTAATACCAACAGAAAAGGCAACAAATACCAGAGGTCTGGGGGGCAGGCGGAGCGCCAGCCTTCCCCCGCATCCTTTCCCTGTCGCTTCTCGCCTGTGTGCAGTCAGCATCCTGGCTTTGAAAGGAGGGTGCAGCCAAGGGCCACCAGAGGGATGACCGCACTTCCACATGCTGTCCGGGTACCTCGAAATGTGACGTCCCTGTAGCTTCTGTTTGGTCTCTGACACTTGCACTATGAAACCTCTCTGCCTGAATGGTGGACAGCAAAGTTGGTTACTTCACAGGCATTTGAACAAGAGGGAAACTTCAAGTAGCAAACCTCAGACGAGCTCTGAATGAACTCTTTGAGTTATTAGGGACCTCTCCAGAAAATACCATCAGCAGTTAATAATATGTGACATATCATCATTATCTAAAGCAAGGAGAAGAGAACACAAGATAATCTAATCTTACATATTTTTATTGCCACAGCTGAGAAAGTATGGATCATTATTGCACGGTTCCATCTATAAATCAAAACAGAACAGAAAGTAAGGCATTTATTTCAGTTATAAATGTTTTTTTCTGCCAATTATTTGGTCAGAGACAGTCAGAAAAAAGTGACTTCAAATGTTTTGCAACTCTTATATTTAGTTCCTAGCAAGTTGCATCTATGGTCTGTCTTGTTTTTTGGAAATTTTTGGTAGTTAAATTTAAATATCCATTTTCTGAAACTGTTTATCCTTATTGCGGGTCATGGCTGGTCTGGACCCTATGAGGACAAAGCAGGTAACAACCCAGGATGGGGCACCAACCCATTGCAAGGCACATTGACACACCATCCACATACACCTATTCAATTCAATTAGCTATCCAATTAGCCTGGGGACATTTTGGACTGTGGGGGGAAACCAGAGTACCTGGAGGAAACCCTACGACGACATGGGGAGAACATGCAAACTCAATACACATGGAGCCATGCTAGAAACTAGAACCTAGGTCTCAGAGGTGGGAGACATCAGTACTAACCACTGAACTTGCATGCAAAAATGCTTCAGGAAATTTTCTCCCCCTCCCGTCCATTATTTATTGATGGAAACATGTTAAGCATGCAGAAATGTAGAGACACCTATACTTTATTAACATTATTTACTAGTTGCAATGCTCTTCTTTATCGCTCCTCCTCTTTGAGACAGCATGTCGTCGTTTTGACGAGCATCCTCTCGGCAGGCACGTGCTTTTGACATTGCAGCACTTGCCGCACGTCGTTGCCGACACCTCAAAGCCAATCAGAATCCGGTTGTTGTTTCCATGGCACTCTAGTCAAGGCCAACTGGCCACTGCTCTAATCGCAGGCTTCTGGGGGGTGATGTCTTTGCTTACTCCGTAAACAGCTGGGAAGGGCTAGGGAAGGAGGCAAGATGGAGAACGGTAGGTTAAGAAGCCTGCAAGAAGATCATTACACACTTTCTCACTAAGTGCACGTGCACACACAAATACACACATGAGTGCACTGTAGCTGTCACTAAGGGGATTCCCAACCCCGCTCTAAAAGCAAGATTCATATCAAATAAACAGCTACAGTGCTTTAGGGAAGGTAATCTGCCAATTACAAAATGGATGTTTGTTTACTTAGGATGTCTGCATTGTGACTTGTTTTTTTTTCTTCTTAAAATTTGTATTTGCAAAGGAAGTAAAATGTGTGAACCTGCGGGTGTGCCATCTGGCTTGCTATAACATTACCAAGAAGCTTAGAATATACAGGCAGACTGCTTCTGGGATTCCAGTGCTTCACCGGCTGGGCCTCTGTATTTTCCCTGCGTTTTCTCCCCCTCCCGTCCATTATTTATTGATGGGAACATGTTAAGGTAATATGCAGGTAACTCGACAGACAGAGCTGCCTGCTGGATGTTTCTTCTTTATTTGTTTATTTGTTTAGTGCAGAGAAAGAGGTTATCTGCACCACCACACTCCACATCTTTATTGTGCTGCTGCTCCAGTTCATAACTGATCCCAGCTGAATCCTGCCCACCCCCCACAAGTTTCTGAACAGTCGGCAAGGTATGAACTTCTGTACATGTGATGCTAAAAACCCTACATTTATATGAGATGGGTGGGATGACTTCTTATTGGTCAGCTTTGCTAGGGTTTGCAGTGTCTCTGGTGCATTGCACCAGTACTGGGGTGTTGTTGAAATTTCATGAAAAGGTGAGGTGTCACCTCGATGCTGAAAGGCTGCACGCCTGTCTGTGAGTGATGCACCTTGAACACAGCCGTATAATCTAAGTCCTGCTCCTCGTTCATGAATGTTTGTGAAGGAATCACATTAGTTGTTTTCAGTCAGATTGTGTCCATGTTATTGCTCATTTATGTATGTTATAGTCATTTATTTTGGGCGCTTATAGATTATATCGCTCTGCATGGTTGGGGTAAATATTTATGAATGTTTAGCGAGTCTGTAAAAGAGAAGGAATGAGAAGCTTCATCAGCCTGGAGGTTGCGGCCTTAAACCTCCTTAGGCATTACTGCTTGTCAGTGGCGGTAGGATGTAGCAGGAACTGAGAGAGAAGAAGCGATCCGACATCTTTATCGGTTCCAAACTTCACTTTGCTTAGAGGTGACCAAAGAGCACAATCTACTTGAAAGCAACCTCTACAGAGAAAGACGAGGACGAGGCAATTTATTAAAGCCAACCGGAGGTGACCTTGTGATGGATGCCGGCTGTCAGAGAGGGATCTCTGCATATCGGAATTTGTGAATGGGCCTTTAAATGCATTTTTTTTTTTTCCGAAGCCATTTTGAAAGCATTGATAAAGGTTAGATTACTCTATAGAGTCACTTATTTCAAGAGCTTTATTTAATGTATGTAAGGAAGAGGGACGACAGAGATTTTTTACCACTATCAAAGCTCCCTCTCGCTTATCAGACATAAACTGAATTCAATAACTATTTAATCTCTGCCTAAAAACTCCCGTTGTCATTATACTGTAACAATGACATCAGCTGCCTGATTTCCTGAGATCAAAGCAGTGAAGAGTAAGACTATGGTAATGCTCTGACACAGCTGTTTGCCAGTTGTACTTATAGATTACCAATGTGCCAACTGATAGACTGGTTACAAAAGAGTCAATTTCACAAAGTAGCTTTGAGTATATATTATGTAGCTACTGTATATTACTTATTATATTATTATATATTGACTTAAATCCTTTCACAAGCACAACTTGATCCCACTTTCATAACATCTATGTGATTTTCAGCTGTATTTATAATAAAACATTAATTTCACCTATCCACACCCTGACTGATTAAATTCATATAGATTTAAATCACGTCGGTTAAATAAATGTATTGTTAAAAGAAAAGGCATTCTCAACATTTTCCTGGAAAATCAAACTTGGAGATGACTTTGTGCTGCAGTCCCCGGTGTTAACACTGAGGTAGCAGCATGCAGAGTTAGTCATTTCCCTGCTGTCATTTGATTCTGCACTCTCAGTAAAATGCACAGATTGCGACAAATATGTTGTCCACACATGATTAATGCAGCCCTTGGTCTGTGTCCAAGAAGTAATGGGCTCGATCCTCATTTATCTGGTGGCACGTACACCATGCAGCTGCTGAAGTGAAGAGGAGCTGGGTTCTCCTATAGTCAGGGGCCCCCAGGTTGTTTTGTGTAGAAGATCGAAGTCTTCCATCACCCACTGCTTGCTAGTGTCATTTAACGCATCGATCTGATTGGAAATCGAGTCTCTCACAGCTCTGCCTGGTCAAAAGAGGGCAGTCTAATCTACTGCTGCTACACACTGTTCCAGAACACAAGGAAGACTGACTTTGAGAGTCCCCCATAACCAAGGCACTCCTACTGATATGACCGTACTGAGATGTTGCTCGCACTGCCATAGTTTTTTCTCCGTTGTGCGTTTACCGGCTTTCTGGTGCACTAGCTGCATTCTCGGGATCGCTGACAACCAGTCGTTCGATGTCCTACCTGTTGTCGCTAGAGGCTGAACTGACAGTGACCGACTACCATCGCAAACAGGGACTCAATGGGGGCATGGATACCCTGACAGAGTGTGGGAGCTAGTGCTTTACAGGGGGCCTTGAACGCATGAAATGACACGTAAAATTGAGCAGGGGTGTCCAACATGACGTTTTTTCAGGGTCCCCCAGATTTTACGCCCCTGACTGTAAGCACAAGAGTACAGCATGCAGAGACAGGCTGGTGGCTTCTGGATGACTGAACACTGGGCTGTAATCCTGCAGGACGCGATCAAATGAGAGCCGGGCAGACGATCTGTGTGTCTGGCAGCAAGTTTAAACCACGTCAGGTCTTTGAGTTGTAGCCATTCCTCAAACCTGCTACAGGTAGCACTGTATACTTTTGTGGGAGACAGATGCGTTTGTCACACAGCCATTTGTCCAGGCTGTTTACTCATTTAGGCCATAAAGTCACAAAGCCCATGATAGCAGTGTTGACCTGGTAACCAGAGGGTATATGTGAAAAATGAGGATACCATGTTTATTTGTTTTTTGTTAAAATGAAAGTGAACCATTACGTTTCTCTTCAGTGTTGGCAGAGTCTTTGATTTTCCTGAAGTTAATTATTGGTATCCAGCTGGAGCAAATATTAGGCTTGTTTTAACTCTAGCCAAAAGCTTCTTTTTCCCTTTTCATGATTGACTCCACACTGAGAAAGTGCCACAAAGCTGCGTCGGTGTGATACCTGTTCATAAAAATGGCGAAGTGGCTCAATCAAGGAAGGAAATTAAATCCTGTCCCATTTCATCCACTCTTGATGACATGCTGCGTTAATGTACCCAGGTTATAATGGCTGATTTGACTGGTAGATTAAAAATGAAAGGCGATGTACTGCGGAAAAACAAAACAAAAAAAAGTTCAGAAACATAAAAAATAAACTGCCGCCCCACAGCACACCTGGAGTATCAAAAACACGTGCTGCTCAGCGACACGGAATTATCAAGCAAGGCTGACTTTTAATTCCTAAACTAGGGAATTTGCATTTAAAAAATATAAGAAGTGCATGTAATTACGTGTTACCATTGTGTGCTGGTACCTCACGGCCCACCGGCAAGGCTAATGCCTGAGATAAGCCCTTCAAAGTTTATCAGCATGCTAGCTGCCTCCCGCTAAGTCCAGGATTCCTGCTCCTTATGTGCCCCTATGGATTCCAGCTGTATTACAGCTCAAAGCAGCATTAAGACCCTCCCTCGCCTACTATTTATCTTGAGGTCTCGGGACTCAGTAACAAGGAGCCAGCATCCAGCGCTCATTCTATGGTCGGAGAATAGCTACACCACTCTAAAAATAGTGAGGAGTATGAAATGGAGTCATTCAGAGCTTAATTGGCGCTGGAGCTCAGCTCTGGGCTAAGAGCAGTCTCCGCTCCGCCACCTCAAACACTACACCCAATATAATTACACTTGAAATGAATCTGCATAAAACTTTGAAATAAATGCAAATTGAACTTAAGAAATGTACATTGATGTATTATTTGATTTTTTTTTTTGACATACATCGGCCTAAATTGTTTCACTTTCAGGATTTTCGGTTGGAAACTGGGGTGGCGTGCCTTGTGGTTGGTAGCACTGTTGCCTCACACCTTTGGGACCTGGGTTTGTGTCTCCACAGGGGATCCATGTGTGTGTGAAGTTTGCATGTTCGCCCTCTGTCATCCTGGGGTTTCCTCCTAGTACTCTGGTTTCCCTCCATAGTCCAAAATACAGGCTGACTTCGGAGTTACCAAGTTGCTTGTAGATATGCCTGTGTGAGTGAGCCCTGCAGTGGGTTAGCACCCCATCCTGGGTTGTTCCCTGCCTTGTGCCTTTGGCCTCCAGGATAGGCTCCAGACTCCCTGTGACCCTGAACAGGAAAAGCAGTTTTCAAAAAGGGATGAATTTGAAAAGGGAAAACCCCACCACTCGTATTCAGAAAAATCTACTTTTTTACCACTAAAAGAGATGAGGTTACCTTCTGGACCGTTATGCTAATCTAACAGGGTAAGTCTGTCTTACAGTCTGGTGTAACTAACAGGTGTCAGTACAAAATATCACATCATTAAGTGTTTAAGTTAATCAATAGCGCATTACAGATGTTAATGACCGATTTGTGCGTGTGACATCATTCGGAGTCAGCTCCTTGTATAATGGTGGTCACAGTAGGTCTCCGTCCTCATTGTCAGCCCTGGCACCTCAGAGCTTAAACAACGTGTTTGTAGATATTATATATGAACAGACATACATATGTGTATGTGTAAATATACATAATATTTACGGTAAGTATCCTGCTATTCATTCATTCATCTTCCATACCGCTTTGTCCTATACAGGGTTATGGGTGCAATTTTCCTGTAAATTGATGATAATTATTGAGTCTAATTAAGTCCATTGGTACAGGGGTAGTTTATCATGCTGCCTTTTTAAAGTGACAAATAGCAGCGCTGTTTCTTTAAGGTTCAGCAGGGCCCTGCCTGGGGTGTTGGGGGTGGCTGGGGGGAGAGCAGGCGATGGGTATTGCTGACGCTGCTGATGGCTGCCCGTGCAGCTCTGCTGCTGCTGCTGCTGCTGCTGCTGCTGCTGTTATTGTTGTGAAATTGGCTTTGCATGTGGATTAAGTATTAGGAGGACTTGTATTCATTATATCTCAGTCTTACTTCACAGTCTCTTCCCTTTGTGGCCTGATAACCCAGTCAAACACTGGATTTTGTCCAAGTATTGTCCATTCCCTTATACTGCTCTCTTTTCCGTCTATACCTCATGCATGCGCATAAAAAATATCAATCCTCAGGAGACACGAAACATTGGTGATTAATAAACTAGCTTAGTGATGTGTGATAGCCATGAGAGATTACAGGGACATGTGACACCAGAAATTTTCAGCAAGTCAGTCTCTCATTTATGGTAACCTTTCCAAAGGATATGGTTCAAAATGGAGGAAAAACTATACAACACTCATTGTGCAAAAAACAAAGTAACAAGATGGTTGCTGTTACTTTGTTGTCTGTTTTGAAATCGCTGACTGCTGCTTCTGATTTAGAATGATGTGAGTTCAGAGAGGGGCAACTCCTGTTAATTAGCTGTAATGGTCTACGAGACAATGTAACGGTTCATCGTGGGTGACTCTCTAGCTGTTCCTCCTCATTATAATGTGCAATTTATTGTGTCTTGGAGGTGCTGGTGCCCCTGCTTTGCTTAGTCAGGGTCAGCACTCATCTTCCTTTTAGTGAGATGCGCTGTGTGAAGTTGGTAGTCTAGAAGGTTCATCTGGGTTTGGCTGCAGAATTCTTGCCTAGAAAACGTTATGTTTCCGCAGTGTGTTTTACGTTGTCTGGGAGCTACACGTTGTCTGGGAGTGCACACATACTAGGAATAATACTGGGGGTTGATATCGGAGCAGAAGCTGATTAAGATGTCACCGTGGGTATGTGTCATAAGAACTTGGTTACACAGATTAATAAGCCGAGAGATCCTACCATTGGTTACCAGTTTGACCTCATCAGAAAGAAAGCTGGATAGACAACTAACTCAGTAGAACTAGAACCACCTGGTAACTAGCCATTACTATGCACCAGTGAAATTTCAAGCACAGAAAGGTTTACCTTAGTATTAAATTTTTTTCTTGAAAATCGATAGTTTGCAGTATGCATCCATCATTAATTCTGGCAAATTTCATTTTGGTGCAAGACCACGCAAGGAACACAAGTCACTGTGTCAGAAGATACGGAAAGAGGCGTCTGCGAGCCTTGTACCTGCCGTGGCGGGCAGCTGCCGGTGTCCTCTAGCGTCCCGAGAAACCGTCATTCCCTGACAAATGGCTCTATTAGTATGCAGCATTTAATACTTCCCAATTCAAGGCGGGGCTTTCTCACTAAATACCGCCCCAAGGTAAGCTTTCTTTGTATTTAATAATGCTGTCAGCTTGCCAGAAAGGACAGCCCCCCCCCCCTTTCTTCTTGCTTTTTTTCTCTTTTCTCGATGTGATCAGGAGCATCTGTGTGAGTAACATTCCTGTGTGCAGGGGGAGCAGCCGGAGTGGCCCGAGGTCCCAGCTCTGATAGCTGCACCCCTTTCCACTGTAATGACGTAATGTTTATGCCAAACTGTATGCAAAACCTGGCTAAAGACAAGACTTATAACACATGAGGAACACACACACACCACACACACACCACACATCACACACACACAGACACACACATCACACACACAGACACACACATCCCACAAACACACACACACATCCTACAAACACACATCACACACACACAGACACACACATCCCACAAACACACACACACATCCCACAAACACACACCACACACACACAGACACACACATCCCACAAACACACACCACACATCACACACACACACCACACATCCCACAAACACACACCACACACACAGACACACACATCCCACAAACACACACACATCACACACAGACACACACATCCCACAAACACACACACACACCACACATCCCACATCACACACACACAGACACACACATCCCACAAACCCCCAGACACAAACAAACACCCCACCCACCCCACAAACCCAACCCACACACCACAACAACA
>JAODKE010000068.1:20094873-20121444 GCA_026779605.1 Mormyrus hasselquistii
TTCGATACAAACCTTGAAGAGATGTTACAAGCTGCCTGCAGCCATATTGTGTTGGGGGGGGGGGGGGGGGGTGGGGGTTGGGGGAATTATGGGCTGCCGTTGCCGCTGACAGGCAGTCCAATGTGTGGCCCTGTTGAATACTGTAGGAGCCGCCATGAACATCCAAAATTCTGGGGTGGAGAGAAGCAAAAAAATAGAACGACAGGTTGCTCTAACTGTAGCATAATCAGCGGAGTAAATGGCTGCTGTGAAAGATCATTTAAAACAAAATGCTTACAAGATGAATGATTAAAAAAACATGCAAAGCACAGGCAGATGCGTGCCTAATGTTGCTCCTACAGATAGATTGCAGTTTAAGGGAATAGGAGTCGAAGTGACTCCGTTCCCATTGATATTGAAGTGAACCTTGCACTATATCACTCACACACAGATCACTTTCTGAGTCTTGCGCTCAAAGGAAAATGGTTATATTGACACCTTGCACAGTTTTCAGTCTGTAACACATGTGCTTTCCCATTGCCTCATACAAATAATGTAACAAAATGAAATCTGAATGTCACTTCAACCAAAATCAAAATATATTCTGGGGAGCCGGGACTGGGGCGTCTAGAGAGGACAGCCTCTAGTGGCAACTGGGGTCAGGCGATGATACCGCTAACAGCCAGAGTTGCCCTTGTGCTCTAAAAACATGGTAGTGGCCAGAAACAGGGTTGTTTTTCTTTGAGAAACGATGATCAAAGGCAACTCATTAAAGACACCCTCCTTTATCTTCTGGCAGGAACAGAAAAAGCTCTCATTTCTAATTTAAGCTGGGTATGAACCACTCATGCATGTTACCTCCCGACAGTGAGACTGAATCAGGAGAGTTCCAGCCTTACTGCTAAGGACCAGGAACCTGGGAAGAGTGCAGACTACAGATGTATGGGCACGTCTGTTAAGACAAAGCCATCCAGTTTCCTAAAGTGTCCAGATATTTTAAGACTAGGATGTGTATCTACACTGGCTGAGATAGTCTCATAAAACGTACATCACAAGGTACCACCTAGTGACTAATAACAAAGTTATTCAGTTTTTGAAAAGCCCTTGACTTTGTTGTGATGTCTCTCGTTACACCTTTTTCATTAAACTTATCCCGTGGCATTAACGACAAAAAAAAAAAACAAAAAACAAATGATTTTGTTTGTTTGGAAACCCTATTTCATTCAGACAATATATTGCTGATTATATGATATCTACTAGATATCTACTAGATATCATATAAAAAGCTAGACCACCAGCTCCCACCAGCCTCATTGGTCAGAACATCGGGAGTCTGTATTCCACAGCTTCTTGCAGAGAGGCCCTTGCCGCTTAACAAGCTCAAATCCCGTTAAAGGTTTAATTCGAGGTGCTGGCAGAGCACCCCATAGACACGCCACCTCCACATCTGGATCCTATTCCTGCAAAGATACAGTCATCTTTCTTGTTCTTTGTGTTACTTTTGTCAAAGGCAGTGCATTGATTTTTTTTCATCAAATACTCAGGAAATAGTACTTAATACCTTCTGTTTAGGAGTCCATCAAAGTCTTTATGGACAAGATTACTCAGACTACTTTGTTTGATCTATATATATATATATATTTGAAGCCTGCGATCCAAATTCTCCCGTTTAAAAATGCACTCCATATTTGTCCACTAACAAACATGTATGTGTGTAGTTTTGAGCATTTGAAAACAAGCTTCTCTGCCTATTTTTTTTTTGCTTGCATTCAGTGTTGACACCCAGAGCTCTTGCTAATTAATTGAATGAAAATGTGTCCGCTTTTAAAATTATTCCATTTGTTCTCCTGCAAGGAAATGCGTGCTGGGGGAAAAAGCCATACAGCTTTCACAGGCAATGCAAAACTCAAACCTCACGGCATTAACTACAGAGAAGAAAAGGCAGAATCGGACCGAGCTAGTCTGCAACCCTGTGAGGCTTGTAATGAAAATGAAATCACTGTTACACCAGGTAAAGCGAGGTCAAATGAAGCAGGCTTTGAATTATGAAATGCCAAGTGTAATGGGTGTTTATCATTGATCAGGGTTTTGTTCAGCCGCAGAAAGGAGAGCAAATCCAGGGCAATTTTCAGGCGATAGCGTAGGTGTTTAAATGCTCTATCTGTGAGCAGGTTATTATTTTGAGTGTATATATCAGGCTGTGTGCATCTTGTGTAATAATGGTGACAAAGGGAGAATGATAATTGATAAGGTAGTATGCATTTACAGCAAGTTAATATCTGTGCATCAGTCTTGGGAAGACAATGACATACAGCACAATAAGTTTTACATATTAAAGTTGCATGAATTAGTAAAGTTGCGGTAATTTATCTTACCTTCTTCACAATAACAGTAAACACATCCTTTTGGCTGTGAGTATATCAACTCCAGAATTGAATTCTAACTTTACCTCAAGGACACTGGCTGGATCACTCGTTCTTAAGGATTTGTGATCCATGGGGTCTTTGCCCCTTGACCAACTGTTACAACTGAATTCCATACAGTGCCAATAGAAACGAATCAATCGCCGCACCAGGACCTGGTGGCCTTTGGATGGTGATGGTGACTGCACCTCTGATCATTCTCATAGGCTTCTGGCCTGTGTACAATGTTCTGCCCCTCCACAGAACACGGGTGAGTCTGGGGAGGATAGTTGCGGTGCTCTATTGTTATTTTTCAAAGCAGCCCAGCTCACCCAGAGGAGATGTTCCATTCTACCATTAACTGCAGGTTTTTAGGGTATTGTCTCCTTGACTAAGATGAGATTGTAGCAACACAAATGAGACTTACTGCTCAAGCTCACATTTTACTGATTATTCTTGCTTGCATCTGCAAAGCAAATCTCCCGAGTTTTTTGAGTGAAGTCCGCTTCCTCTTTCTACATCTATGAAGACACACCGAGCCGATAATGAAAGAAGTGTTTTTCTTTTCACTCTAGTTTATTTCTTGTGTGATTCCCTAATATCTGATTTGCAGTGTTTTTTGTGTCTTGTTAATTGCTCCATTCACAATTCATCTGATGACAATTCATATTGCATCCTACAGATCCGTTCTGTTTCTGCAGAAGAATGTTGTAAAGACTTGAATATGGTGAAACTGTGATAATTAATGCTCATGCCTAAAAGTGCATTTGTGGATCCATTTTTCTCTGCTTATGTATCCCCAATGTAAGGCAGTTTACAGTTAAAGTACGTCTTGCATTTATGTCTCCAGATCAGGCACAGCTGAGCGTATGCAAGAAGATGGGTGGATGAATAGATGGGTGTAAGATGAGCTCTGTGCTTCAGTGCCTTGAATCCTTTCTTGAGGCTCCTCACACTTTCTCCACACGGTGCTGATTGTGTCCGTTTGCCCGACACCCACTCCACGTCTCACGCTTGGCTTGAGAGACATCCTCATTGGTGCCTTATCTCTCTCCCACACACTCTTCCTTTTGGGACTCTGCTGCTCTATACCGATTTGTTCCCAGGCAAGTTCTAGGGTAGGTGCATAAACTAACCTCACACCGGTGCGATGTGCAGTAATACAGACATTCCATTGCCCCCGATCAGTAGTACTCTCCAGGTACAGAGGAGAATCCCATCTGTACGAGCCAAAATGGGCATTTGAAGTGTGGAAAATATCCACCTAAAGGATATATTCAACATAACCATTATTTCCTTGCTCTACAAACCACAAAGTGGCAGTGAAAGAGAGGTTATATACCCTACAGAAAAACAACACGATAATGAAGCAGGACCCTTGATGAAGGGATTTACTTTGGTTCACGATACTTCTAGTCAGGGCTAAGGTGTATTAAAGGACTTGTTTTGGTTGGGAAAGCAAACAGATTCACATCAAATGAGGGCAGGTGGACAGAACAGGGGCTTTATTTATAAGTTTTAGGTTTAAAAAGCTGAGGGACGGGAACAAACCCCAAGAGAATCATTTTAGCAAAAACCACATTTCAGGCATTGGGTTGTGCAGTGAGGCCTAGGCTGTCTGACTTGGAGACACACAATAGACTGTCTTGTGCTATCAGTGACAGGCTTCAGGTGAATGATAGGGCATGAAAACCCATATTTCATATATAAATCATGCTGAGCAACGTCAGCTGTTAAATACATTATTATTTTCTAAAAAATGAGGGGAAGAGAATGTGATCCGGTGTACGGCGAGCCAATGGACGTGAAACATCAATTGTTGCAGGAGCTTTGTTGAGTCGACAATGTAAGAACCTCGACTAAGCGAATGCACCCCAGAGGAGATGTGAAACCCCTCTTCTGTAGTTGGCCAAATGCCCCGCATGGTTTCAGCTGCTGACCCTGGTTATACTTGCAGCTTAATTGATCCAAGCATAAAAAGGCAGGTGCAAGCGATCCCAATCCTCTACAGTTTGTCATCTTTGGGTCTTGCTCTACTCCCAATTGTTCTGTTACTTAATGGAATAAGCCTCTTCTTTTGTTCTGTGTTTTCACAAATTGTATCATATGGTTTGAACTCTTCAGCATATTTAATGTGCCACTTTTTCTATACTGCTCAGGCATTAGTATCCTCAGATGCCGCCCGGTCAAGTCCTCATGTTGTGATTTAGTGTGGTAGCATAAATGAGATCTTGTTATCCGACACAAGCACTTGGTTTTGATTGAATTACTGACACCTCGCCTGCAGTAACACCGCCAAAGGCGGCAGGTTATTACAGCATTCTGGTATGCCAATTCATTGCGTTTCTCAACATGCTCAACGTAGACAGACTGAAGTACCACTCAGCAATGTTTTATAGTGCAATCCTCAGGCTGTGACTAACACACATACAGCCTGATCTCACTGGCTGTCCTGCCTGATTGGGTTACAGTGCAAATTGGAATCAGGGTGTCTACATTTTTCTGCAGATTGCAGCTACAACATATTTTCAGATTTTGACTGCACTCAAGGGGGAGAGCAGTGTGGAGATTGAGCTTGTACAGCCTGAAGTTAGGAGGCTTTCAAAGTGTTTTTTTATCCCACATGAAAAGAATGATAAAAATCTAATAGCGATGTGATGAAAGCTGTGGGGAACATTAAAAGGCATAGCTTTAGCGGTTGGGAAGTACCAAAATATGAAGAGCAATGCAAAAACAACAGTGATGTGCTTTCCATGTCTGTTTATGTGGGGTTTCATACCATACTGAGCATACATATATTTTTAGCGTTTGCTGAAGCTGAATGTGTGATCATATGACTCGTAAGTGGTATTTTGGCGCATCATTACCTTATTAGTATAGTGGCTAATGTCCCCACCTGTCATAACAGGAGTACAGTGTTCGATTCACTGACAGGGAATACCCTCTCTTTGGGGTGTGGTGTGCGCCTCAGCATTGGCGTTGGTGTCTGTGATCGGAAGTTTGCTGGTTTCAATCTCATCCTCTGCAGAACAGTCACATGCTAATTGGGCTGCTAACTCCCCAAAATGCTCAGTGGTGCTCAGTGAATGGTAAATGGCTGATTCTGTGCTCAGGTCCCAAGCTTCATTCTCAGTTGTGTGTGCGTGTGTCTCAAAGGACTGCCAGATGGGATACTGTATGTCAAAAGAAGCATTCCAATGTACCTATACTCATGCATAGGTAAATAAAGGAATAAAGGAACATTTCATCTTTACATGGATGATATGGGAGTGGTTTGGCTGACAGGGAAGGAAGGAAGGAGAGGATTAAATGTCACTCTTCAGGTACCTGGATGGTCCCTTGACCGATGACTGTAAACCAGCGGTTGACCCTGACCAGCAGGGTGATGAACCCGAAGCTGTTGGCTTCCAGCCCACTTTGATCAGCAGTACCAACCTGCCGCTGGACGTAGCAAGGCTGAATGGCTCTGTGAAGATTTCAGTCACCTGTAGCTGATGAGGGTATTTTGTCGTGATTCCTTATCCTCACAGCTTTAATCAGCCACAATGCAGTGACTCTCCAGGCACTTCTGGTGTTGATATAATGGACCTCGACGTAGGGGGGTGACGAGGACACTGGGGCGATTCTGGGGGTTAAACATAGCAGCAGAACTATAACAAACACAGATGCCATACATCATTAAGCAATACTGTACACTGCCAGTGAACTGATCATGAACATTAAAGCAGAACTTGCATGAAATGGGTCATGATGTCACGCCCTGCAATCCTGCCCTCTTGTTCTCTCCTTAGTGTGGCTCTAACAAGCCACACCCATTGATCATTTGTCTTACCTCTCTTTTCAGCCCTAGTGTGGATCACTCCAGCAGCCCCTCGTCTGCTCCCTCATTATGCCAACTTAAGAGTGCCTCCCAGTCATGTGCTTCGCCAGTTCGGTCATTGATGCCAGCCTAGTGTGTGCTCCAGTGTTTTCTCCTATTACTAGTTGTGCTTTCTGTCTGATCCCATGCAATCTGCTTTTATTTGCTTTGTTCCCATGTCCTTTAATAAACTCCTCATTTGTTTTTCCTCATGCCCGCTCCTGCCTCCTTCCTTGCCGGATCGTGACACATGAGATGAAGAGCCACACTTGTGCAAATTAATATTTACTCTCAAGCTGCTTCTCTGGGGAAACAGTAGCTTGTCTTGCAGCTGTTGAATTTTGAAGTCATTGCAGAACGTGAACCCCACACTTACTGGAGGTCCCCAGCATTTATTGCCTAAATTGGACCAAAGAAAGTGAGTATTGAAAGTGTCATGGCTAGAGGGAAACAAAAAAGTAGGAATGCTGCCAATTCTACTTGACAAACCTCATTAAGGTGGGCTAGACTGTTTATGCGTCTCACAGTGAGGTATCTTCTGGACGACTTGTGTTGACAAGGCTCATATCATTCTCCACCTCGTCCGACTTTCACGGTGCGCACACATGAGTTAAGTGCGTGTGGATGGTGGCACCTTGAATGTTGATGTAGGCAGAGCATAGGGCTTTGAGTGTGGCATACAAAATAGCCTTTGAGCCTGAAAGAGGTAGAGCTTTGAGGCAGTCATCACGTATCCTTAAACCCCAAGATCGACATGGAGATTAAGAGATCTTCTTCCTCTTCGCATCTGAAACTCCAGCGATTTCATCACCGCCCTACCTGTTCTGGCTTTTGGGAAGTAACCGGTCGGCTCCTGTAAATACACGTGTGTAAAGAGATACTTCCTTGCATTTTTTTGCCTTTTCAGATGAGCCTCCATACTTGATGTTTCCTTAGCTTTTACTTGGCGTCCCACTCCTGTGGCTGCTTCAGAACAAAGCTGGAGTAATGACGTTGTTGGTTTTATCATGTCCTTCTCAGGACGTCCCTGGGAAAATAGGTGAAACAGCACAGCCGTCAGCAATGAACTAAGAGGTTATTTGTAGTGAGGAATCCAATCGAATGGCTGGTGCCGTCCCCGTAATGAGAACTTATCACACTGTTGCGCTGTTAGTTATTTTATCCGGATTGTCCATCTCATGTCGGGCACCTATTAGGGGTGTAGAGCGTTTGTGTTTGAAGCCTTGTGTTTCTGATTAACAGCAGTCAGAAAAGAGTCACTGAAATCACTGCCAAACCCCACATGTTTTATGTGGATGTGCGACAATTTTTACTTCAAACTGTGAAGGATTTTAGGAAGATAGAAGTGGTGCAGATGTATGTTGCCTTCATGCTGTAGTCAAAAGAAATCACTCTTTTTAGCTACTGTGCTCACAAGTCCATCCCCAAACCTCTGACCTGAGTGGATGGTGATAACCCACCTTTCTTGTTTATTTCCCCAGTGGAAAGGCAATAACAACAGCAGCCCAGGCATAAGCCTGAATTTAAAAGAACCACACTGAGAAACACGTCTGACCATTTGTCAGGATTTCCCACAGTGCACCTCTCATGGTCTTACTGTCGACCCCTCCTCCTCTCCCACACGGTGGGCCTGAGGGATCGTGTCCCATGCAAGAATAATGATCTCTGCGTCTTGTAATTAATATCTGACTTAGACTTTTGGGGAATTTAGCATTGTGCTGAGATGGAAAGAGGGTGCTTCTCCCTTCCCGGTATCTGTGATTAAGTCCGGGGCTCTTTTTTTGCTGACTTTACCAGAGGTTCAGCAAAGGGGGGGCAAACATATTAGACTTGGAAAAGCGATGATTCTGTCATGCCCCTAATCTCCTCCATCAAGTCTCCTGACCTGAAATGCCTGGTAGGGTGCCCACAGCTCTGGGGGAAACTGATTGGATGGAAAATCGTTCCAATCATCCTAGTTTTATTAAACCTTTTATGTCTTTACTCTTCTTCATTTTTCGCTCTTCACAAGGGCAACTCTGCTTTATATAATGTAGACTAAATAATAAAACAAATAAATTTAGCTTCCTTTTCTGCAGGATTGCACATTTCCCCATGCATTCCTCTTATTCTAGTTATAGATGGCTCTATTTGTTGTTTGCTTGTCCATCGTTTGTATATGATGCATGGAAAATAAAATACAATGCGATTATACAAGTTAAAAATTTCAATTCCTAAGAGAAAAGATCATACCTAAAAATAGTTCAGTTCGTAACTGACTGCTGTTAAAGCCATGATTCAGATTATGGTTATTGTTAATTGTCAATTAGGTAGCAGTTTGAAAACATGCATAGTTTCTTAGGCTGGGGATAAGGGACATAGTGCAAAAGCTTGTACAAAACTGGACTCACACCTAAAAAGGGAAATTAATGGCATTATTATAATAAGTTAAAGACTTCCGATCATGAATGACCATAGTCTTAAATCATCGTAAGTTTCTTGAGCTCCTAAAACCTCAACAAGGCTGCAAGACAAGGAATGGATTTGTACCCCTGCGTCATAATTAAATGAAATAACGTCTGACTGCAGCTCTAAAAACGGCTAAGTCACTTAAGTGACTTTTTAATATGTGCAGGTAGGAGGAGCTTGTGATGGACTTTGTGGATGACCCACAAGTGAGTCTCGGTTGATTCTACCCCCCAACACTCCACAGAATTGTGTATAAATCCTTCTTCTTGCTGCTCTCTCCATCTTCTCCATGCTGCCAACCCGAAGCTCCTCCTGAACATCCAAGCAAAGCTGGTGACCCTAAATCCTGTAGCTCAGATATTAATTATGAACATGCATAGCATTCACGTTTAAATGTTTTCATCAGTAAACCCTTTTATATTCATATTGCTGTTAGGAAGATTAACAGGAAATATTGAATCTGATAAATAAAATAACACATTAACTTAAGCTCACTGTTAGCAAGGTTTAGTACATTGACATGTGTGTCTCAGCCTAGTGATACTGGGTGGCTAGCTACAGTACATTTGCTTTCATGCAAGCAGCCCTTTTTTCCCTTGAATAAAGTACTAGAAGGCTGGAGTGATACATGCAGACTGCAAAGTGCACTGGGGACCATGGGAGCAGTTTTGTGAAAAGCCTGTCTGTCTAGAGACTGACATGAAAGCAGTTTTCGGCACAAAAGACAGAGGAACGGGTAACATGCATCCACATACACACACACACACATACACACAGTTGCTAAATGAAAGTAGACAGCAGAACACAGCAGAAACAAAAGACCCTTCAGTGTGTTTTTCAAATCTGGGGCCATGGGAGGTTGAAGGACAGCTCTCTGCATGCTGTGTACCACAGACTTAACCTTGTGGCTACCGGAGCCATTTTGTTGCACAATGTCTGCAGAGAAAACAGGGACAGATCCAGACAAAAGAGTAAAAAGGTATCAGAAATTCTGACAGCACTCTGGCAGACTAGCCAGGCTGATTGGCCGCACAGAGGTAAGGTTAATATGCCATTTATACCAGTGTACACATTACACTATGGGCACGGAACAGAACATTTTATACCTAAAGAGAAACTGAATGGTAGCCACAAGAATAAAAAGTACCCATGTTTTGGGGGAGGGTAACCCGTAATGTTTTTTTTCCACAACGCTTGTATTTACACTAATTATGGCTGAGCAGAAAAAGCGGAGGGTGGGGCAGCGTCAGATAGCCAAGCTCAGTGTTCTGAAGTTAGCGGAGGGCGGGGCAGCGTCAGATAGCCAAGCTCAGTGTTCTGAAGTTAGCCCCGGAGCAAAAGGGGCAGACGCCATCAGTTTCTTATTCCTCTTGATGCCGTACGACACGATGGGCACAAGACGCTGCTGGAGTCCAAGAACGTGACCTGTCCATTCCCTGCGCCGTCAGCGCTGTTAATTAAAGGAACGAAGCAGTGATGAGAGAGGTCGTCCCCTTGGGGGGAGTGAGAGTTTTTACCATGGCAACACTTAATCCGCCTCCCTTTTAAACACTTAATTGCTGTCCTGGTGGAGGATATCTAGCCCAGTTGGGAACCTTCCCCCTTAATAACAAATCTGTCTCCCTCAGAAAGATTCACTCTGAACCCCCCCCCCCCAATCCCCAAGCCTAGGCACAGAACTTTCTACATTCACTTGCCAGACACTATTATTCTGGGCAGCTCAAAATGCCATTGGTGATTGCCCTTTATACATTCTGTAACCTATTTAACAGCTGGCCTGTTCAATGGGAAATTGAGTTAAATTACCTCCATCAATGATACGGTGAGCCTGCCCCATCACAATCCGTACAGTATGCTCACGCAAATTGACTGAGGCATGGGAAGATGTTTATGATTCATTTCACGGAATATATACCCATAGTGTTGCGCGGGCAAGGGGAGCTGGTGATATGGCATTGTTTAGATGGCACTGTTGAAGAATTTATGCAAACAATGGCATGAAAAATGGCAGTTCAACAGATAATGATGCTCATAAAGAGCTCTTGTCAAGGAAGGAAATTGATACTTTTCGTAAGCATATTGTGTGCCTCTCAAGACAGTCTAGTGAAAAATTTAAGTAATTAAGTATCGGCCAGGGTCATACTAGAGATGCATCATCATATACCCACGTTAATACACAATTAATGAGCACCAAATACATTAGTATGTAAAAATAGTATTGTATACCCATCATAATTTCAGAAACATTCAGATATATTACACAATTAAATGAAACATTTTATTTTTGGTTGAATGCATAGTGTTTTGTTATGCATGCACATATTGATAATTAAAATATACTTTCTCAAGTAAACAGCAAATACATGGGAGAAAGCGAAACGTAACTGAAGCGTAAAGAAGCTGCCTCGTTGTACGTCTGGGAGAACATTGCTATTCTGCTGCCGTCTCTAGTCCAGCTCCCAAGGCACTGTCTGCTTGAAGCATGTCCAGTCCAGCCTGAGAGCGGCACTGTGGAAATGGGATGTCTGTTTGCCTGGTGCTAATGCTGACCTCTCTGTGTCCAACTGATTAGCCCGCATGGCACGGAACGTCGATAATCAGAATAAAATGATAATTGATACAAACTTTGAGCATTAGACTGCCAGAATGTTGCAGTGTAAGTTCACCTAAAAATGCTTTGAGGTACTAAGTAGGAGCCACATTTAGTGTCTTAGGTGATATTTACCCACCCATGCAAGATTAAGCTCCTTGCTCAAGGGTGTGGAGCAGGACCATTGTGTGAACATTGAACTTCAGCTTCTGTGAACCTGGAGCTTGGAAATGCCCAAACCTTTTTGTCAGTCTTTAAATACTGTGCCAGCTGATGCCCATTCTGCCAGTCGTCACAATTAACTGTATTGAGTATTTCTCAGAGAGGTCACATACTTTGAATGAGCCCTACAGTGCGTGATGAAACACACACACACACAAAACACAAAAACACTTCCTTTTAGACTGACTAGCATGAATTTCCATGCATTACATCAATGTACAATAATGTGATTAACAGTTACCAACAATATTACAAATTGTAATGATACAAACATGTCATTTTATACATATAGTTGAAATGAATTTATGCATTTCTCTTGCCAATTATGTAGGAATTTGGGCTTGAAATACAATCATACTATCACATCCAGCAACCTATCAACCTCGAGATCCAGGAATCAGGCCCACTGTTTGCAAAGAACTGGTCAATAACTAGCAGGGCAGTCACAGGATAAGCAAAGATGCAAACGGAGCCAAAGGGAAAATCCAGATATAAAAAAACGTAGGTTCGGGCAAAGGTTTGTAAAAGTGGCAATCAGTGATGCAAAAAAATCCCGAAAGGGGCACAGGCAAGAATCAGTAAACTAAAAATCCAGTAAAAATCCAGACCAGGACTTTGTTTCAACCAATCAGTTGACTATAAAGAGTCACAGTCACAGAGTACTCAACTGGCTGGTTGAAACAAAATCTTGATCTGGATTTTTATTTTCTGGACCAGAAATGTCCACCTTTGGCAAGTACATAGAAAAATACTAAGTACTGTATGGGACTTCATAAGGTTTTGGAAATGCAGAGCTGAAATCAGTTAGCAAATTACAGGAAATACCAGGCAGGTGTTAGTATTCCGGTGAAGCTGAACGTTGGAGGCGTGGCGGTTTGGGCAAAGGTAGGAGTGTCTGAGGCTGATGTGAGAATATGTGGGTGTGTCTGAGGCTGATGTGTGAATGTGGGTGTGTCTGAGGCTGATGTGCAAATGTGGGCGTGTCTGAGGCTGATCGAATACGGGTATGACAGTAGCCACTGTGTCTCTTATTGTACGTCCGATTATCTCTCGGAACTTGGAAATTCCGAGATGAGTGACATCACGTCCGACATTCTCCTGTTCAAGCTACTACATCTTGGAACAAACATGGCTGCCTCCATGAACACACTGTTGTGTGTTGTAGCTTTATATCTTAGCAGATTTAGAGTGAGATTCTTTTTTCCGAGAGACATACACACACACAAAAAAAAAAAATGAACGAGTCAAACCACATTAAAATCTTTAAAAAATATTTTAGTACATTCATTGCAATATTTTTTTTTTTCGAGAGGCAAACAAATTACAAACAAACAAAATACACTAAGAAGAATGGTAAAAATCTGATATTGCATGCTAGGATACTGTCATGATACGGTGTTGTCTAAATCGAACATGTGCAATTACATTTATAACAATTAATGTATTTGACAAAATAAACATTTTTAAATATACATAAAATGGATTACTGTTGAGTGTGTAAGCCTCCATGTTAAAATGACGTCACAGGGGAAACTCAGACAAGACAATTCTGTGCGACATCAACGTCAAAAAAGAGGTGTGTTTCCAACAGGAAGTGACGTTTTTCGTGACGTTTCATGATGTCTCCATCCAAGTTCCGACTCGGAGAGTAATAATCGAACACAGGAATAAATACCGTCATGCCTGTTAGAAAGTTCGTTGAGCATGTCTTTTACAGTGTTATTCCTACTTCTACCATGTTCCTGACTTCTTACCTGTGTATTCCGACTTTGAGAATGCCTAGTGATTTGCTCAAGGAAATCTTCTCTGATCTCATTACGACCCCTGACTACTGTCTTTCTGGTATTTGGATACCGATTTTGGATATTTGGGACCTCAAATAAATAATGAATGGATTTGGAACCAACACATGAACCCAGACCCAGTTCATCACAGATTCAATTAAAGTGAACTAAAATTGGCAGTATTCAGGAGAGAACAGAATCTGGAAATGATGGATGGTGGCAATGAATAAAGATAAAGCGGGACGTTTGGGGGGAAAAAAAGAGTAGTTGGGAGATCAGCACCTCAGCGTTCTGTCGAAATCAGCGCTGGGCTTCGCATTGCAATGGTGCCACGAGCCCAGAGGGGCGACATCCGTGCAGCACAGCACTCTGGGAAAATGCCAGCACTGGCAGCTCTGCCGCTGAAGGTCATCAATCCATCATCCCCTCGTTAAATAACCAAAATGGAAATCAAAGAACAATAAAACAGGGAATCGATAGCAGCGGCGACGCGGCTGCGGGAGCAGACTCGGGGCTTTCGCCGGGATTACCAGCAGAGCTCATTGGCTTTTAAATGGCACGCCAGTATGACTCTGTCAGGTCTGAAACCATAAGCTATTCTTTTGTACACATTTTCCCCCCTCATTCTCTGTCTTTCTCCCTGTTTTCTGAAGGATTGACCTTTCGTGGCAATTTTCCTCCAGGAATGCTAATAATGAAACAGTGGGTGGGAAGCGGGGGGCGTTTTCTCCCCCGTTCTGATCTGATTGTCTCGAACACAGATACAGTGTGACCTCAGCATTCCGTGACAACACAACGGTGAAAAGGTCTGCTCAAAACACTTTAGCACCTTATTTACCAACGAAGCTTGCTTGTATTTATAAATGTACTTATAAGAAGGGTATTGGTAAATTGTAGAATAGAACAGTGATAATGCATCTTCATGAGGAAATTCTCTTTTCACCAAGCTGGGGGCGGGGTTAAGGGCCTTGCTAAGGGGCCCAACCGCAGCATCAGTCTGCCATCCCCTGGGAATTGAACCGGTGACCTTCTGATCATGGCTCAGTGAGTCAGTCACACACCATGGCCCCAAAAACAGTTCTAAGTCAAAAAGTGTGATGGGGTCTCCCAAGTGGAGATTCCCGCTAGTCCTGGAAATCATATCTGAGTGTGCCTTCTTTTGCTTGGATCTGACTGGTCGTTCGCTGTCCACCCCTCCTCATCCCATACTACCTTCTCTGCTCATGTGCTCTAACCCTTGCCTACTCTCCATCATCGATTTTGGCCAAAAATCATTTTTCAAGGCTAAAAAAAAAAATACTTCACCATTATCCCCATACATTTCTTCATTTAGTCATTTGTTCATTACCAAGGGATTTTTAAGACAGAAGTTTCCTGATTGGTGTATTCACAGTAAAGACTAATTGAATTCGCCAAAGTGTTTTGAAGACATCACTACACACATTTAATTGCCAAAAGCTTTTGCTAGTTTCTTTTTATAATTATTAATTTCTTTTTAATATTTAAAGTCTCGCTCACATGTCCATTTATGTCTCTTGTGAGATTTGAGCTTCTTTGCTTTTAAATCTTGCACTGAAAGCAACATGTTAGCTTTGGAGATACTGTAAAGAGACGGCTTTGAATGGCATGTCAAATAGCCAGCTTGGTGTTCTTCTTTTATGTGTCAATCTTCCCTATATTTTTTTAAAATTGCTTTTTTGTATGATTTTAGGACACCAGAGGAAATAAATCACATCCTACGAATTTTGCTAGAACATCTGCACATTTAATCACGCTGCTCCCAAGGGTTTCCAGACAAATTACTATGAATAATATGTAATCAATAGTTTGTAATGATCATAAATAGGTCACATTTATCT
The DNA here is from genome assembly GCA_026779605.1 of Mormyrus hasselquistii. Classification (NCBI taxonomy): domain Eukaryota; kingdom Metazoa; phylum Chordata; class Actinopteri; order Osteoglossiformes; family Mormyridae; genus Mormyrus; species Mormyrus hasselquistii. Next base: position 20,110,017 of record JAODKE010000068.1, read on the forward strand.
AATAAAATAAAACTGACATGGTTGAATAAATAGCTGAAACAACTGCAGAGGATATTAAAGGGCCCACAGAAATTTCATAAATCTTTTACAATAAAAGAAAACAATTCTCCCTGATTGGTTTCAGATTTGAAATAAAGAGGCTTATTCAAGCAGTGCTCCTTCTGCTTGACCTGTTTCACCTGCATCCTTCAGTTTGCTATTAATAATAATTACTCTTTTCCAAACCACATTTATTTCCTTGAAATTACCAGTTATTACTCTATATTTTATATCTAATAGCCATTTCTTTTTCTTTCACCATTGGGCCCCTGAGCAAGGCCCTTAACCCCCAACTGCTCCAGGGATGGTCTGACCCTGAATTCTCAGAAACACACATCTCTTTGGATGAAAGTGTCTGCAAAGTAAAATAAAATGTAAATGTACTGTAGTCTGACTTTCAATAGTCAAGGTGAGGAGAGAAAGGCGATTAGAGCCTTAATTCTTCATTTTTTAGATGGAAATATATACAATTATTCTTTTAAATTACCATTTACTAAACAAAGGCCTTTTTATTTCAAAGCTCAGTGTGAGTGAAAGACTCAGTGATTCCCTTTCTGTGTGCACAGATATCAGCATCCAAAGTTAAACTGTCTCTAAAAGCAGTGATTCGGGAATGTCCAGAATAATAACAGTTCATTTCTAAGACATAGGGGAACTAATTCAGCACTTATCCCCATGCCTGAAATAGAATCAATGCAGTACATTTGCATGTGAGGGAAAGATAACCTAAAATGATCAGTGAAGATAAACAGTATGTAGAGAAAAGATGTGAAAAAGTGATCTAGCCATAGAGCCTTGCAGCACACCCCGAACGAATGCAGCAATCACAACATTTGTGTTCCAAAATGTGGACTGTACACGTACAATGAAATGTGGTAACTGAGTGAATTATCGGGAAGCAAGAAACCGTAACAGAATGCCGCCGTGCGTCCGTGTGTGTTTTTGGCATAAACGTTATTCGGTGAATCAGATCGTCCGGTCAATAGACGCTCCATATTCAAGTGAGAATGCTAGACTCTCAAGTTGCATCCAGTTTGATTACTGAAAACACAGCTACTTAATTGAACTCATTGTTATGCCTCGTCACTTTGCCACCCGACACATTGTCGAATAGCAATGAGCTCTTGATGAATTGTCCTCATTTCAAACACTTACATGAGAAGAAAAGCAATTGCCTGCTGTAACCCGGGGACATGCGAGTTTAAATTACAGCATGTAACCTGCATCACTTTCATAGTATTAAAAAGTAATAAAGTAGCGAATATGTTACTAGAAGTGCAAGGATACTGCAAAGTGAGCACAATTTCTATTTTGTTTTTCTTTTATATTTTTTTGTCTTCTGAAGGTGAATTGTCTTGGCTGAGAGGTGACAGGAACACCACGTTCTCTTTGATCAAAATAGCTTACCTGGCAACAAAAATGGCGCATGCCACAACATGACCACGTCAAAACAGAGTTATGTGGACTGACCGGGTAACTGCGGCCCCTGCGTGCACCAGGACACGTCTAGTGTAGTAGCTGACAATGACAGGAAGTCTTAAAATCGCATTCTGAGATGTTGACAAACTAGGTGCGCAAGCGTGAAATACACTGATATTAAATCACAATAAATAGTCTCTATCCATGGAAATTGGTAATGGTGAAAGATGGATGGATGTTATTTAGTATCTTTTGTATTGCATAAAATCATAGTCAAAACAATGGACTGTAGGGAACTGCAGCATTCACGTTACGTTTTTAGTTTATTAAATATAGATTTTACGGAACTCTCATTCCCCTCCTGAACAATTTGAATTGGTGGTCTATTATAAAGTTTTATTGTCACATTGTAGAGTAAAATTCTTACTTGCATGTGTACCCAGTGACTGACAACAGATAACAACATCACATCAGAAAGCAGAAACTCAGTACGATCCTATATCTTATTATTTTATTATTTGTGAATAATCTTCACTCCAGAAAATGTGTGTGCCTGCTTAGCAATCATTTGGTGTTACCTGAATAAATTATGGATGACTGATAAAAAAAGATTTATTGGTCTATACTGTGGACGACAGCTTCGTTTGAACATTTTGTCATATAAAAGGAACAGAATAAATTATGATTCTGTAATCTGGAGTAATTAGTTGGGGAGTTTAAAAGGCCTAAAACTGACTTGTTTAAATCATTTGTTGAGGTACTTAAGTTCCCTCTCAGGACTTGAACCTGGAATCTCTTGCCCACAGATGTGGCTCCTTAACCTCTCATCACTCACAAGCAGGGATACTAAAGGTCCTCTTTGTTTGCTTTGTTTCCAGCACAGAAGGACACAGCTGTGCTCTGTAGCCCAAGGCTCAGCGACACCCTGCTCACCCTGGTGATGGGAGAGGACCCTCATGGGATTATGATGCTGCTCCAAACAGTCTTGAGGCTCCCACTTCACGCTGGGAGGGGCGCGGCTCGGAAAAGGTCAGAGCGTGGCAGAGTCTCTTTGGTAAAGTGTCAACAGCATCTATATATAGTGTACCATGAGGGCTGACTCTGACATCACTGTTAAAGGCTGGGGGTACAAACTGGAGAAGATGATGTTCCTGTCTGTAGACAATGCATTGCGTGTTAGTGTTACTTGTTCTCTTCAATGCCAAGGAAAACACAAGACGGGCACTGGCAAGGTGTCTGAGTGACCTTAAACGGACACAAAGTGCTAAAAGCACTTCTGATTTCAGCACCTCTGTTGTTTCACCAATACAAAGTCAGATAGCTGAAAGGAAACACAGTTTTATTTCTGTAGCTACATAAAAGCCAAAGAGAAGCAGTACATAGTGTAGTCCAACTGTAGCAAACACCACTTTCTATATTTATATTTAAATATAAATATATATTTATATATATATTTAAAATGACTGTCTAGGATAATGGTGCTAAATTAATGAAGCCTGCTCTGACGATCGATTTGCTCGAATCAGGAAGATGTACTATTGCATTGTTTTTATAATTGTATTCTAAATGCTTTGAAAAGCTCTGAAACCTGTGATGGGTGGGATTACAAGTGCTATCAATCCATCGGGTCCATTTTGACCCAATGGAAACCAATAAAGTCACCAATGACAACTGGGTTAAGGCAGTTAATGATCAATGACTCTCAATAATCCTGCCCACCTTGGGATTTGAAGCCTCATTTCTCCCATGCCTACTGGCTAACCCTGTGCTTCAGTAATAAAAAAACTCAACTGCCCTGCAGGCAATGGTGAGATTACTCCGGAGCCTGAGCGCGACTAATATAGCGTGAAAGACAGCGGCTGGTCTTGTACGGTAGAATTAAAAGACGACTTGACACTCTTGATTGCCATACAAATCACAAGTGCCATTAACAACAATATCCATCGCTGCGAACGCATTGCCAGACGTGATCAGCGCTGGGGCTATAAGAACAGTTTTGTTAATTAAGCATTCAGCAGCGTCGTGCAAATTGGAACCAACGAGGTGTGACGGGACTGCATGCTTTGTTTTGACGCAGTATGCCCAGCACCATGACGGTGGGGTAAAGTTGACTGGACGCCTAAATGCACGTCATGAAGAGCCTCCACACACACAGCATTTATCGCGAAAGGTTGCCAGCTGATCTGTGGGCCTGTAGCATACATCCACCAGTTTCCATTTGTAACTTGGTTGTCATATTTCTAACATATACTAACCAGATTTCCAGTCCCGTTCCTCACAGAGAGAAGATTTCCATGTGTTCAGTGACTCATTAGTTAAATAATACGTATGGTAACTTGCAGTTTTAAAAAATTATTTGTGCTACAAGTGAAATTGAGAATTTCAATGTACATGTTTAGTGTTCATTATTGGAAAATATTATTGTCTAACCTTTCATATTTCAGATCCATTAATCAGCTTATTCTTTGACAATAGATACATGTTAATCCATTATTGTATAACCCGGCATTACCTGTTTTCTTTTGTGGCCAATTTTACCAAATACACATTTGCTCTGCACACCTGGATGAAGGTGAGCAGTGGGGGCCAAAACGCGACGGCTATTGCTCCTCCCCTTTCCAGGTGCGGCTCCACTGCCTCCTTCGAAAGAGGAGGGGGGCAGCTCACGTCAATAAGCCGCAATTACGAGCTGCCCAGACGCGACTCTGCTGGTGCAGAAATCCATATTGTTTCAAGCCACTGCGTTCCAAACACATTCAGCCGGGGAGGTAGTCGAGTGCAGGGGAGAGAAAAGCAATTCCAGAGCACAATAGGCCTCCATCCAACCAGGCCTGGTCAATTCTTTGTTTTTATTGGCTTGCCGGTACTAGTGCTTGTCGCTTGGTTGCTTCATTGTCCTGCATTTGCATTGTACGTTTTGTTACCGTTCAGTCAAATTGTTGCTTCTGCCCCTTCGCCTAGTCTCTGTGCAAGGCCCTTATTATATGCCCATCTCCTCTAGAAAACTACCATTTTTTCCTGCTTGTACCATCTGTAGGATGAGACATCGTGGAAGGACCTCGCTGTCAGCCGGGTCAGCATGGGCGATCGCATGTGCGTTGCCCCAGATGTGCTGCCTCGTCCTGCCACATTCTCGGATGACAAAGTTTAACAGAGGTTGGCTAATGTTTTTCCCTGAGACTTTATGTTTCCATTTCTCAGCAAGCTGGCTAGCACCGTTGCATCATAACTTCAGAGCTGGGGGAGTCTGTGGTGTGCAGTCTGCATGTTCTCCTTCCTCTGGGTGCTCCAGTTTCCACCAGTTGTTCGAATTAGTCAGGCTAATTAGACTGTCTAAATTGCCCATAGTGTGTGAGCATGCGTGTGTAATTCTGTGATGGACTGACGTCCCATCATCAGCGTACCCCTGTCTGACGCCCTATGCTGCCCGGGATAGGTTCCATCACCCCCCCCCTCCCCACTGGCTGGTTTAACCAGCCCAATTAAACTGCCCCCCCAGCCCCCTCCTAACCCTGGCTAGGATCAGAGACTGAAAGATGCCTAGATGGATTGGTTTCATGGGGGGGGCAGGCAGGCAGGGTTGGGCAGGGGACAGTTATACTACAGTATAACTATTGTTTAACCTGCCCAGTATCTTGATCCTGCTGGGAAACAGACTGGATCAGAAAAACAAAGGCAGCGCGTTTGGGGTCTGCGGATTGGGCGGCGGGGCCCTGGCTCCTCTTGGTCCGCATCCTGAGGTTATAACAAAGATGGATGTTCCCCGTTTGAGCAACGAGCCGTTTCCTCTGCCAGCCGAGCCTGCATATGTACATAACATTAGACCGGGGCAGTTATTTATCCTCTCACACTGTTATCCTCCACGCGCAGTAATAAAACGGGCCTCCCTGTGTCGACGCCCATAGATCATGCTGTCCAGACGTCTCAGCCTCATTCGTACCCACACTGCACACTGCAACCCCCCCCCATATGGAGACACCGTCCAGGAGAGCCCAGCATTTATGTTCGCACTCGCATGTTTTACGGCGTCTCATAGTCAGAGCCGCTAAACGGACCCGATTCTGCACCGTCTTCTGTCTTGCTAGTTCGCATAGCCATCTTTCTGGGCAGTGTTCTCTGGTGAGAGGGAACGGGCTGCAAAGACATAGCTGTAAATCGGATGCGAGGCATCGAGCTGGACAGATTTAGGCTCTGGGGCCTGCTTTCAGATTCCTTCAAGTGTGAATAAATAAAGTGAGGAAAACATTATTTTTAATAAACCACATAGCTTTAATACAGCCTCTTCATTCCATTTTCCTTCCTTTGTAGCTGAGTGATTAATAATTTATGAGCTTGGCTGGTAGAACCCGGCATATTTCCTAGGTACTCCCTGGCACAGGACAGGATGCCATCAGCTCTGCCTACATACAGCTGTATCTTCGTCATATCTATGTCTTCTTGTGAGCTGAAGGATCTTTCTTTGGCCTTCATGGAGAGGGAAGGCAGGCCCCTTGGACAGTATGGATTACATGTATGTTTATTTATCTGTCTGGGGAGCACTGTAGCCCGCAGCAGAACCCAGATTCCCGCCACCGGCTCTCTGCATCTGTGAGTGAGGTTCACATTCCCTCCATATGTGTGCAGATTTCCTCAGGGTACTTTTGTTTCCTCCTGTATTCCAAGAACATGCAGCTTAGGCATCCCATTCGGGAAGTCCCGTTCCTTGAGCTTCCTGGGTTATACTTCAAGCCCTTGGTCTCCCAGAACTTGAATGAGCTGGTAGGGAAGCTAGGTCACATGAGCCTTTTTTCCTGCAGATTGCAGATGGGTATATGCGCTGTGGGGAGCTTTTCTCCTGCTTCTCATGATGGAAAAAAATGAGGGATGTCACTGTATGAGATTTGTTTAATTGATTACGGAGGAATAGCTGCGGATCTGAGGCCAAGCTCAAAATGAGACAGTGTGTGTGTGTGTGTGTATATATATCTATAAACACACACACTGCATTGACAAAAGTATTGGGGCACCAATACTGGTGTTCCAATCTCTTCCATAGCCACTGGTGTATAAAATCAAGCACCTATAGTAGGCATGCAGACTGCTTCTACAAACATTTACGAAAGAATGGGTCGCTCTCAGGAGCTCAGTGAATTCAAGCATGGTGGTCGCCAACTGTCTGCAGAGTCAATAGTTATAGACCTTCAAACTTTATGTGGCTCAAGAACAATACGTAGAAAATGTCAAGGAATGGGTTTCCATGGCTGAGCACCAAGTGCGATGCAAAGTGTCGGACGCAGTGGTGTAAAGCACATCGCCACTGGACTCTAGAGCAGCAGAGACATGTAAAGAATCACGTTTCCCTGTCTGGCAATCTGATGGACAAGTCTGCTTTTGTGGGCACCAAGAGAACCGTACTTGCCTGACTGCATTGTGCTAAGTGTAAAATTTAGTGGAGAGCAGATTATGGTGTGGGGTTGTTTTACATGGGTTGGGCTTGGCTCCCTAGTTCCAGTGAAAGGAACTCTTAATGCTGCAACATTCGAAGCCATTTTGGATGGCCCCCTTCTGTTCCAACATGGATGACACTAACACGACGTGAATGAGCGAGTCTGGTGTGGAGGAACTTGACTGGCCAGCACAAAGCCCTGACCTCAACCTGACGGAACACCTGAATGAATGAGATGAATAAGAGCAGACTGTGAGCCAGGCCTTCTTGTCCAACATCAGTGCTTGACCTCACAAATGCTCTCCTGGAAGAATGGTCAAAAATTCTCATAAACATACTTCTAAACCTTGTGGACAGCCTTCTCAGAAGAGTTGAAGCTGCTATAGCTGCAAAGGGTGGGACAACTCCATATTAAAACCCATGTATTAAAAATGGGATATCATTAAAGTTCATGTGTGTGTAAAGGCAGGTGTCCTGATACCTTTGGCGGTATAGTGTATATACACACACACAAGCAATTAGCGGAAGGCTATTACACCCACAGCCTAGTGTTCTTTGCAGGAGATTGGAAGTTGTGCCCGGGATGGCAGATTAATAACAGTCCCCTGGCTGCGGGGAGACTCTTTACCCCCCCATTCTGTGACAGACAGAACGTGTGAACGCTTCTGACAAAACCTTGTAATTACATCGGAAAACAAATAATCTTGTTAATTTGTAATCAGAATAATTGCTCTAACCGAGTGATAGGCTGCGGGGCATGAAGAAAACATGCATTTGCTGTGTGGCCACAAGCCTCCTCAGCTGACGCCAGATGCTCATTACGGCGTATAACTCCGAGACGCACCTGAGAACGAGGATGAGAGCAGGAGAAAGGGAGAAACAGCACTGATGCTCAGCTTTAAGTTTGATCTCTGGCCCGTGGCATTTTTGCACATTTGTCTTAATAAATATGTGGCGATATTGGCAAGTAAACAGAGTAACATGGAGAGACACACACAGCACAGGGGTGCCCTCGAGGGACTGTATCCTTCATCGCTCAGATTTCCAATGGTTTCGGACGGGGACATTGAAAATGCACCATGCTGCCCCATGCAGCACAGTGGCTGCAGAAAACATCCATGGCATGACCTGCTCATCTCCCTGGCGAACTCACATACAGGAAGAAGATGCGCACAACCAGTGATAAACGCATGTGAGATGTTCAAATTGTGACAGACCAATAATATGCGAGCGGTTTAAGGAAAAGCCAAATCCACTCAGCATCCCTGATAGTTTAATCCAAGGTAGCAGGTGTTACGCCCATTGCATATGCAATCCCTGCAACCCGTAAATGCTACATTGGGCTGGCCAGGAAGTGGTTGGTAGCGACGTCATTTCAATACGATGCGTTTCCTTTCCTGCCTTACTGGTGGGGTCATAGACACGAATACCTTGTTTCAGTTTGTGCAGCAACCTGAGGAAAAAAGTGGGACAAGGAGGTCAGTCCCTGATCTTTGCTGGACTCCGGAACGCCATGAATATGCCCGAGGCTGACACAGCCCTCTGACCTGTTCTGACTGATATCAAATACAGCGAGATTTCAGGCCTTGATGGGAGGAGGGGTGCCTCTGGCTTCCATTGTGATCTTTCTTCTCTCTCAGCGGGGGTGGGGGCTTCCTGTTATCCTCACGGGTCTTTACAGCCATCAAGTGCTGGATCTGGGAGCCCGGCAGCTGGAGAATACCATGGAGGGCACGGCCCCTGAATCGCCAAAAGCAGAAGGAAAACAGACCAAGACAGCAGGATAAAGGGAGAAGTTTATAAATCATAAAAACACACAGAGCTTCCTTGCCATGGGTCACATAGCCTGCTTGGAAAATTTTTCTTACAAAGACCTTTCCTTTGTTTCGTTGTTTATTTGACAGGGATAATGCATATCGATAGCTGTAAATATGTCAAAAGGATAGTTTTCATCTGTGATCCCTGGATTTGTCTCTTTATTAAGAGAAGAGCACATGCAAAGATAAAATATTCTCAGTACAATAAAATACAAAACCATACAAAATAATAAAAGCAAAGAAAAACTTGAATCACTTTCCTGGTATCTTTCACTTCGTATGGATGTATTCTGGTGAATATCCGACGCTTGCAGCTTGTTTAGAACCTCTGTCCAAGTCTGTCTATTGCCAGCTATTGATCACAAGCTGTATATCACTTAACTGGCGTGGTGCTTGTCAATAAATCCAAGAGATGCTGGGGGGGGAGGGGGGGGGTGCATAATTTGGCAACGATTGGCCAGAGTTTGTGTTCGGGTTACTGTGTGCTAATTGCTTGAATCCAGATGGCCTTTATGGATAAATGACCAATGAAAAGCAGACATTATTTCCCGAGAGGACAGTCCCAAATCTTCAAACCATCTCCTTAATGAAGCAATCAGTCGGCATGAAGGAAAGGAATCGCCCCAAAATTCACTGGCGGGGCTTAATCTACTGTAAAATGTTAAAGGTCTGTTTTTGCTAGGCAAATGTCCGGAGTGGATATCTCTGAAGACAAATGTTTGTTGTGTGTTATTGCAAGCTTTATTATTATTATTATTATTATTATTATTATTATTATTATTATTATTATTATAAAATGTCTCTGATATGTTGATAAAAGACAAGATTTATAAAACTATTTTTTTAAAGCTAATGCATACATTTTTGTTTTTAAGTCCATGAATCATAAGAACATCCCACCCACATGACAATGGACATGGGCAATGAGGCATCAGCTTTGGCAAAAACACAGAAAGACAGGTGTGAGGTGTGTCCTCTGTGTGTATGTGTCCACTCAAACGCATACACACACATACACACAGAGGACACGGGGGGGGGGCACTACAGAAACAGGAAATGAAGAGAACAAACGGGCTGACAGCAGTACGAGGGATCAAGTGGCCATTTTTCACGGCCGTCTGTGTTGGGACACGTTCTGTCGAAGTGACAGGCGTCAGTCGCCCAGACCAGCAGGCCGGCTGGTCAGCGTGTGCTTTGGAACCTGTTAGTGTAATTACCACATAACGAGGCAGGATGAGAAGGCGTGCAGCAAGGGATGTAACATGCATGATGTGTTACAGAGGCGGGGGCCGGGCTTTCGCCTTATGACCAGCCGGGTAAGCTACAATAGGAGTTCACATTGCCTGGCGGTCTGTAAACACTGCTCTGCCATCCCAATTTCTTAATTCATTATTCTTCCAGGAAACCATCCCTTGTGTGTCCTACAGGTGTCACCCTTGAGGCATCTGAGGGACCCTTTCAATGTGCTACATCAGAGGGCTTAAATAATAGGATCAACTCCGGTAGTTCAGGTTAGCAGCTCTGACTGTACCACCAAGTGATCTTGAGGGAAATAGGTGGATTTTAGCATTTTTTTCTTTCAGATTGATTACTGTTATTATCCATCTGTTTAGCAAAAAGATTCTATTTCAAGTGGCCCAAAGCATGGAACTGGGTACAATATGAGATGCAGGAATGGGTTATAAATATGCTATATACTGTATATTTCACCTTGTAGAAGTGCAGCAGAATGCATTATTATCAGATTTAAAGAAATGTGGAAGTACTACGTGCAATAGCCCAGAGCTAGCAAGACAAACATAGACAGCTTTTTTTTTAACATGCTTCCTTGCTGGGGGATGTAAACAGTTTACCACATTATCAAAAGCTGGGACCTTACTGAAGCAGCTCCCCTACCATGAACACTTTTTGTTCTGTTTCTCAACCATGAAATCTTTTATAATAGTAAACGTTACTGAATAATAATAATAATAATAACAGCAACAGCATAATAATAATAATAATACAACAACAATAATAATAATAATAATTATTATTACTGATTATATGCAGTTTTTACATGCACTTGGTTGTTCAGCTCCCTTAAATTTAGCAGGAACCCCGTCATCATATTGCTGCTTCATATTGCTTCACTGCAGAGTTATTAGGCAGGAGATGCATGCAGCTGAGTATTTGTCAGCCACGAGCTCCCAACCAGTTTACTCGTCATAGCCATGGCCACCCATCACTGTCCCGTATTAATTTCTCATAGGCTCCGCCCCCAAGAGCTCTGGGGAAACACCTGCTGGTGCCAGAAATCTCCCCGAAATTGCATTCTTTGCATCCCTTTAGGCTGCAGTGATACTTATTCTATCGAAGACCTCATACTGAATTTGTGTCTAAACAAGCCACTGTTTGCTGCAGCTGTACAGCCCTTACTCTGAGATCTTGATTGGCCCGTGGATATGAGATGGGGGGAGACCATGAGGGGAGGTGGATTTTGATATGATTGATTCCTCAGCTGTATGCTGCTTTTAGTTTTTAATTACGTTCCCCTTCTCCCCTAACCTCCCTCATCTCCAGGCTCCCTCTGTACCACGTGAACATCACGAACAGATGGTTACAATCCCACTCCGTTAAAAATAGCATGATATCACCCCCCCCCCCCCCCTCCCCCCCCCCCCTCCCCCCCCCCCCCCAAACAAATACCATAAAAACACCCCCTTAACATCAATACGACACTTGTTTT